>CM040427.1:83941217-84541217 GCA_022702705.1 Papilionanthe hookeriana x Papilionanthe teres | reverse complement strand
GTGATACGCGATTGCAATTACGTGTTTGATTCCAAATTTGTTCGGTAATAATTGAATTCTTATATTTCTAAAATGACTTCTACCATCTGTGATAATTACCTTAGGCATTCCAAATTTTGAAAAAATCATTTTCTTTAAAAATTTTGAAACACTTTTGGAATCACAGTTATGTAAAGCTACAGCTTCAATCCACTTTGAAACATAATTAACTGGTAATAAAATATAAATCTTTCCAGATGATGGTATAAATGGTTCCATAAAGTCTAAACCCCATATATCAAAAATTTCAACTTCCAATATATAGTTTAAAGGCATTTCATCTTTTCTAGATATGTTTCCCATCCTTTGACATCGATCACATGTTTTCACATAATGTCTCACATCTTTGAACAATGTAGGCCAATAAAATTCTGAATTTAAAATTTAAATGCAATTTTATCTACTCCAAAGTGTCCTCCAAAATCAGAATCATGAAATTTCTGAATAATAGCAAAAGTTTCTTCATAAGGTACACATCTTCGAATTACATAATCTCTTCCTAATTTAAATAAATGAGGATCTTCCCAAATATAAGATTTAGCATCATTTTTAAATTTCTTAATATATTTGTTATTCAATCCATAAGTTAGAATATTGCTAACTAAATAGTTAACTATATCCGCATACCAAGGTGTTTGGCATGCTTGAATAACATATAAATGTTCATCTGGAAATTTCTCATTTAAATTTTCCTCAGTAGTAACATCATTCTTAATTCTAGATAAATGATCAGCAATTTGGTTATCAGTTCCTTTTCTATCCACAATTTGAAAATCAAATTCTTGTAGAAGTAAAACCCATCTTATTAGTCTAGGCTTAGCATCTTTTTTTGTCATTAAATATTTAATAGCGGAATGATCAGTATGAACTATGCATTTGGTACCAAGAAGATTAGGTCTAAATTTATCAAAGGCATAGACTATAGGTAAAAGATCTTTCTCAGTAGTAGTGTAATTTCTTTGAGTTTCAGAAAGAGTTTTACTAGGATAATATATAACTTTGAAAATTTTCTCATATTTTTGTCCCAATACAGCTCCAATTGCAAAATCAGTTGCATAACACATTAATTCAAAGGGTTTATTCCAATTAGGTGCAATAATTATAGGTACAGTTATTAATTTTTCTTTTAAAATATTCAAAGAATTAATACAGTCTTCATTAAATTCAAATTTAGCTTCATTTTCTAATAAATATCTAAGAGGTTTAGCAATTTTAGAAAAATCCTTTATATATCTTCTATAAAATCCAGCATGACCCGAGAAAACTTCTCACATCGATAATGGTAGTAGGTAGTTGCAGTTCAACAATAATTTTCACTTTTGCTTGATCAACTTCCATCCCTTTTTATGAAATTTTGTGACCAAGTACAATGCCTTCTCTGACCATAAATTGACATTTTTCCCAGTTCAGAACTAAATTTGTTTCTTCACATCTTTTCAGAAATTTGGAAATATTTTCCAAACAAGATTCAAAATAAGATCCAAAGACTAAAAAATCATCCATAAATATTTCAATTCCTTCGTTAATCAAATCACAAAATATTGACATCATACATCTTTGAAAAGTTGCAGGTGCATTACATAAACCGAAAGGCATTCTTTTAAATGCAAATGTTCCATAAGGACTTGTAAATGTTGTTTTCTCTTGGTCCTCAGGAGTGACAGGTAATTGATGATAACCAGAATATCCATCCAAAAAACAGAAATATGAGTGTCCAGCTAATTTATCAAGCATTTGATCCAAGAAAGGTAAAGGAAAATGATCCTTTATAGTGGCATCATTTAATTTCTGATAATCAATACAAATTCGCCATCCAGTAACCTTTCTTGTAGGAATTAGTTCATTTATATCATTGACAATGACAGTTACTCCTCCTTTCTTCGGAACACAATGAATAGGACTTACCCAATGGCTATCTGAAATAGGATAAATAATTCCAGCATCTAACCATTTTAAAATTTCTTTTTTAACAACCTCTTTCAAGATAGGATTTAATCTTCTTTGAGGTTCAATAGTAGGATTAAAATCTTCTTCCATTAAAATTCTATGCAAACAGATGGAAGGGCTTATTCCTCTTATATCAGCAATAGTCCAACTAAAAGCTTTCTTATAATTCTTTGACACTCCTATCAGTTTTTCTTCTTAATCTAAACTTAGTTTAGAAGAAAAAAAAAGGTAAAGTTAATGAATTTCCAAGAAAAGCATACTTTAAATGTGTAGGTAATATTTTTAATTCCAGTTAAGGGGCTTTTTTAATTGAAGGTAAAAGTATATCATTTTGTGTTACGTACAAAATTTCCCAGTTATCTTTAATATAATGAGTGTCTTTAGAAAATTCTTCTTCTTTTAGTTCTTCATTTTCATCAGTTAATAATTCAATTTTTTCTTCAGAAATAACTTTACATCTTTCTTGATAATGTTTTTCAATTATATAATCAATAATATCAGGGTACTTCATTGATTTAAGAACATTGAATTTGATCTCTTGATCATTAACTCTCATGTTTAATTCTCCTTTTTGCACATCAATCATAGCTCGTCCAGTAGCTAGAAAAGGTCTCCCTAAAATAATTGGTATTTCTTTATCTTCTTCCATATCAAGTACAATGAAATCCACAGGGAAAATAAATTTATCCACTTTAACAAGAACATCCTCTATAACTCCTTTGGAGTAGGTGATAGATCTATCAGCTAACTGAAGGGTTACAGTGGTGGGAGTAATCTCTCCTAAATTCAACCTTCGAAAAATAGAAAATGGTATGGGATTAATACTTGCTCCTAAATCACATAAAGCTATTCCACAAAATTTTTCTCCAATAGCACAAGGTATAGTAAAACTTCCAGCATCTTTAAGTTTTTGAGGTAATTTCTTTTGAATTATTGCACTACATTCTTCACTTAATGCAATAGTTTCAAAAGCTTCAAATTTTAGTTTCTTACTTAAAATATTCTTCATAAATTTTGCATAAGGTAGCATTTGTTCCAAAGCTTCAGCAAAAGGTATGTTAATGGTAAGTTTCTTAAAAATTTCAAAGAACTAAGAAAATTGATGATCAAGCTTCTGTTATTTTAGTCTTTGAGGAAAAGGTGGTGGTGGTTTTTCAACTTCCACATTAATAGGAATAACGATCTGATCTTGACTAGGAGAAGGAGTTTCTTTAGGTTTTCGATCTCTTCAACCTCAGTCTCATTTTCAATTTCATTCTGCATTCTTTCTTTTAATTCCTTTCCACTTCTAAGTTGCACATCTTTAACATATTCATGTTCTTTTTCAGTTTCTTTTGGATTAATTTCAACATTACTAGGAAGTGTTCCTGGAGGTCTGTAATTAATTAAATTAGCAATTTGTCCCATTTGATTCTCAATATTATGAATAATAGTGTTTTGATTTTGTAATCGATTACTTAGTTGTAAAATTAATTGTTCTATAGATAACTTTTTCTATTGATTATTAAATCTAGGTGGTTTATATTTTGAATTTACTTGATTGTTCAAATTTCCAGTTGGATGGGATTTATTATTACCCCATTGTTGTTGTGAATTATTCCAGTTAAAATTAGGGTGATTTTTCCATCCAGGATTGTAGTAATTGGAATAAGGGTTATTTTTAGTAGCAATAGCTTGTAAAGTTTCAATAGTTTAAGAATCTTCAATATTAGCAGAGTTGTTATGTGATATATTGATAGCAAAATTATATAATTTCTTAGATATAGTAGCTACTTATGAAGCTAAGATAGAAAAGGCTTCGTTATCATGAATACTTGCCATTCTTTTAGGATTAATCCTTTCAGAAGGCCATTGAAAATTATTGTTAGCCATTTCTTCAATTAAAGTATAATCTTCTTCAAATGATTTAGCCATTAAAGAACTTCCAGCAGCAACATCAATAATTGATTTAAGTGATCCAATTAGTCTATTATAAAATGTTTGAATAATTAATCAATCAGGTAAAGCATGATGAGGACATTTTCTTAATAGTTCTTTAAATCATTCCCAAGTTTCATAAATTGTCTCCCCATCAAATTGACTAACTGAAGTAATATCATTTCTCAATTTAGCCGTTTTAGAAGGAGGAAAATATTTAGAAAGGAATTTTTGTGTCATTTCAGCCCATGTTTTAATAGAACCTGTTGCTAATGAGTTCAACCACATATTTGCTTTATCTCTTAAAGAAAAAGGAAAGAGTCTAAGTCTAATAGCATCATCAGAAATATTGTTATATTTAAAGGTAGCACAAAGTTCTAAAAAACTAGCATGGTGTAAATTTGGATCCTCATTTGGTGTTCCTCCAAATTGATTATTTTGAACCATTTGAATAATAGAAGGTTTAAGCTCAAAAGAATTAGCATCTACAGTAGGTATTTGTATACTACTATGAAGTTTATCAACTTTAGGGATAACATAATCCCTTAATGGTTTGTAAACATTTTGTTCATTAATTTCAATTGGATTTTGTAAATTATTATGTAAATTAGCCATCTCTTGATATTTTTGAATTTTTTTCCTTTTTTAATTCTTCTAACTGTTCTTTCTAATTCAGAATCTAAAGGTAATAATCCTTCAGATCCAGAACTACACATAAAAAGTAAATAAAAAGTAAAATAGCGAGAAATAAAATTATTATTATTTTTATTTTTGTTTTTTTTGTTTGTTTTAAATTTTTTTTATTTTATATTTTTTGACAAAAAAGAAATAAATAAAATAAAATATTTAAAATCTATAAATTTTTCGATCCCCTGCAACGGCGCCAAAAACTTGACCCATGATCCGCAGCAATGCACCAAAAACTTGGTTTGCAATGGCCAAACAATGCAGTAATTTATCTTATCAAAAATATGTTATAGTCGATACTTTGACTCGAATAATAATAGCGATAGTGTATATAAATATAATTTTATGGAAAATATTTTACACACTAGGGGTACTACGCAAGTACATGTATCGCTTCAAGTAATATAGGGCTTTAAATAAAGACTCCAATATCGATCCCACGAGGAGGATTATAGATTTTTTTAAATATTATGATTTTATTTTTATGTATTTCTTTTAAAGTTAAAAAGTTGATATTTAATTTACTAGATGCATAAATAAAGAAGTAAATAAGTAATGATTGATGTAAATAAAAATAAGCAAACAACTTTCTTCCTTTCAATTAATCCAAGACTTTTTAGATAATGTAATATTCGTGGAGAATATAAATTTATGGTACTGTGCCAAATAGAAGCATTCCTCTTCGATAGTATAAAGAATATTGGCTAATCTGTAGATTAGGTCTGGATGTATTATTAGTAGAATGGGTTAATCTAGGCTCACACTACTAGATGTCCAAGGGTGGCTTTGGTCGGCCCTACTAGTGACCCTTTCCTTCTCTATAAACCAAATTACAAGAATTTAGCCTGTCACTCTAAAAACTTTTCAATTCTACACTCATTAAATAATATCTTCCTATTTATTTGCACTTCACCTTGAATAGCACACGCAAGGCCTTCAACTACCCAAAGATTCATGTGATATCTACTAGTTAAGAATTCATCTCCTTCTAGGTCTCAAAACTCTTCAACAGATTTTAACAATTTAAATGGCCAATTCAAATAGTAAATTAAGATCCGGTATTAATATTATCACAATGTTTAAAATATATATATAGTTTTTAATAATCCAATGAATTTTATATTATTTTGTTTATCTTTTCATAATTGAAAGAAGAAAGTAAAGTAACTACTCAAAACACATTGAATTTAAACAAAAAAACATATAATTAAAACTTTGAATCAAAATACAAATACTTATCTCAAGTGTTTCTCCAAGTGAACATCTGAATCCTTCTGAATCCAAAGTAAATAGACTTCAAAAGCACCGACTCTTCAAATACTCTTAATACAAACTATAAAATAATCTCACTAAATAATAAAAGAAACTATAAATATGGCCCTTAAAATATTTCTCTAATTTCTCTCTCTAAATGGAACTATGGGGCTAGGTTGGGCGTTGGTGGTTTTTGGTTGGGTTGTGGGCTTAGGCGTTTTTCTCTGAAGGAGTAGCCTCCTATTTATAGGCTTCAAGGGTTGCCTTGAGGCATCTCTTCATAATGTGTCCATATTCAATGAATCTTCTAGAAGGTGTGTTTGGCACCTAGGCGCCGGACTCTGCGTCCAGTTCTTTGCACCTCTTCACTTTGGATCGCACCTCTTCGAGATCCTAACCATTTCCAAGCTTCCAAATACAATGTATCACATGTCCTATAATCCAGGAATAACTGTCAATCTTCTAGATGGTCCAATAACCGCTAACACCATCAAAATAACCATCCAAAATTCATCACAAATCTTACAGAATTCCTTATCGAACTGGCGCTTAGGCGCCGGATTCTGGCGCCTAGGCGCTAGGCCAATTATTTTGATAATTTTGCATTTTGGCTCCATTTTTGCTCCTTTTTGCTTATTTTGCTCCTTTTTCATCTTTTTTTCCTTTTTGGACATTTTTGCATCACCTACATCCAAAAGACAAAAATAAATTTCATTAAAGCATAATATCCTTAAAAATTTGATAAAAATTAAGGCAGAAAAATAGGTATTTTTTTCATAGATCATGTGTTATAGGTGAAAATTTTTTTAGAAGAGCCTTATGTGATCTGGGAGCTAGTATTAATCTTATGCCTTTATCAACTTGCAAAAGGTTGGGATTAGGAGAAATTTATCCTACATCTATGACTCTTCAGTTGGGCGATCGTTTAATTACTTAACCTAAAGGAGTGGTGGAAGATGTGTCAATGAAAGTGGATCAATTTATCTTTCTTGTGGATTTTATTGTACTCTATATGGAGGAAGATAAAGAAATTTCAATCATTTTTGGAAGACCATTCCTTGTTACTGGGAGAGTAGTGATTGATGTTCAAAAAGGAGAATTAACTGTGAGGGTTAATGATCAAGAGGTGACCTTTAATATTTTGAAATCTATGAGGTATCCCTCAATAGAAAAAGATGATGAATGTTTTCGGATGGAGGTCTGTGAATATTTGAGAAACTACCATTTTGAAAATATATTTGAAAAAGAAGCAGAGTATGATAATATGTTTGAAGAAGGAATTGAAAATGAAGAAAATTCAGATATCAAGAAGAATGAAGATTTGGAGTATGTTCAGGAGAGATTTGAAGTATTAAACACTATGGAAGGTGGATATTAAAACTTAATTCCATCTATAATAAAACCTCTTGAACTTGAGATAAACATTCTCCTTAATCATTTGAAGTATATGTTCTTAGGAGAATCATCTACCCTACCAGTTATTGTATCTTCAAAGTTAAACGAATATCAAGAACAAAAATTGTTGAAAATTTTAAAAAGATAAAAAAAGGCTTTTGGATGGACTTTAGCGAATATTAAAGGAATCAGTCCTTCGATTTGTATGCACATGATTTTATTAGATGTAGAACATAAATCAAGAGTTGATCCGCAGAGGAGATTGAATCCAATAATGAAAGAAGTAGTTAAGAAGGGGATTTTAAAATGGCTGGATGCTGGAATTATTTATCCTATTTCGGATAGTGCTTGGGTGAGTCCAATGCATTATGTACCAAAAAAGGGACGAGTGACTATTGAAGTGAATGAATGGAATGAAATTATACCCACAAGATAAATTAATGGATGGCGAATTTGAATTGACTATAGGAAATTAAATGTCGTCACCCAAAAAGATCACTTTCCTCTTCCTTTTCTCGATCAAATGCTGGATAGACTTGCTGGACACAAGTACTACTGCTTTCTGGATGGATATACAAGTTATCATCAAATACCTATTGCTCCTGAGGATAAAAAAAGACAACATTTACTAGCCCTTACAGAACCTTTGCTTTTCAAAGAATGCCTTTTGGACTGTGTAATGCACCTACAACGTTTCAGAGATGTATGATGTCTATCTTCAGCAGTATGATAGATAATGGAATAGAAGTTTTCATGGATGATTTCTCTGTATTCGGGACTTCATTTGAAATATGTTTGGAAAACTTAGAAAAAGTTTTGGAGCTTTGAGAGAAAATAAATTTAGTTCTGAATTGGGAGAAATGTCAATTTATGGTTGCAGGAGGAATTATGCTTGGGCATAAAATTTCTGAATTTGGTATGGAAGTGAACCCTGCTAAAATTGGAGTGATTGAGAGATTTCCACCACCCACTACCGTGAGAGAGGTGAGGAGTTTCTTAGGATACGCTGTATTTTATAGGTGATATATTAAAGATTTCTCTAAAATTATTAAACCTTTGTGCCGACTTCTAGAAAATGATAGAAAATTTGATTTTAATGATGAATGTTTGTGTGCTTTTGAATTATTGAAAGAGAAATTAATCACTGCACTTATAATTGTTTCATCTGATTGGGAGAAACCATTTGAACTTATGTGTGATGCTAGTGATTATGCAATCAGAGTAGCGTTGGGGCAGAGGCATGATAAAGTTTTAAGAGTCATTTATTATGATAGTAAAACTCTTAATGAAGCTTAGATTAATTATACCACTACTGAAAGAGAGTTATTAGCTATAGTATTTGCTTTTGAAAAGTTTAGAAATTATTTAATTGGAGCTAAAAGTATTGTGCATATGGACCATTCAGCTATCAAATATTTAGGGTCTGTTTGGCGCAGCTGCAGATTATCCAGATTATCAGGATAAGCAGATTATCAGGATAATCTGCTGATCAGCAGCTGATCCGGATAATCTGTCTGTCTGTTTGGTTTGAGCGTTTGGAAAACAGCTGATTTGCAGTATGTCGTGGATAAATGACTATTATGCCCCTGAAATGAATAAGTTGTTAAAGTTTGTTTGGTTTCTGCGGTTTTGAAACAGCTTTTTTGCAGCTGTTTCCAGAAAAATAACAAATTCTACTCCTCTAAGATTAATAAAATTTTATTAAGATATAAATTCTTATTTTAGGTTGCATGTTTTCAACAAGAAATGAATGAGAAAGGTTAATAAATGGGGGCACTTACATACATGCCAACCAATTCCTTATATTTTCAAGAAGCCAGCAATTTCAGAACTGCAGAAAATGCAAAGTGCAGTTGACAAAAAAATGGTTCCCATAAATTACTTCATACCTCGAACTTGGATTTCATGCTTTATTATGGAATAACCAACTCCAAACATTATAATTGCAGTGGTATAAGTAGAAAGAACCCAAGTTTTAAACTTCCATAAAATTGCAAAGAAGAAGTTGAGATCATAAAAAGTAACAGATCTCCAAATAGTGCTTCTATTCGTCATACCCAGAAAAATATTATGATGCATTGTATGGCCAGGTTTCTATAAGTAAAACTTGAGTATATCATCACAGTTACACAAGCCTAAAAAATAGAAACCTGTTAAGTGAAACCACAGTTGCTAAATTTGCATCCACAAAGTAGAGTTTTCCACAGCAGCAAAGCATAAATTCGTCCAACTAAAAATCTCTGTAGCTTCACATTTTTGTCAAATAGACAACATAAGAACCATTTTTGAAATGATATTAAAAGACAAGGCTCTTCTTCACAAGCCAACTTGAACTACTACTTTCCATATTACATCTTTTGCTTGCTAATCCATCAACACTAATTTTATGCACCTATCTAGTAGGTGCATTTTCTGCTCTTTAAATTTATTGTACATATTAAACCACTTGAGATAAAATCATGAGGGCATGGAAACTGGTTTCTCGCATGCGGACCTTCCAAGATCTCCTTGCCACATTAGCCTTTTAATCATTGTGTAAAAGCTAGGGCGCCCCCGGAAGCGACACGCTGTATGGCCTTAATACAGTGAAAAGTGTGCAAAGGCCACTACACTAATGCCCGGGTATAGTGTCAAATATTCAATACAACAAACAGAACATTAATACAGTGAAAAGTGTGCAAGGGCCACTACACTAATGCCCGGGTATAGTGTCAAATATTCAATACAACAAACAGAACATTTATATTATAGATTCCTTTCTCCTACTCTACAAAACATTAAATAATAATAACATTATAGTTCCCTCATCATCATCTTCTTCTTCAATACCTCGGGTCACTTATGACTCTTATATTATGAATTAGGAAGATTTACATGCTTACCACTCAGATTCTAATGGGCTCATCTATCTAGCACTTAAACTTCCATTTATATGTATTTGCCACCTTATCTATGCAAGAGAAAGTATATTTTGCCTTTTAAGAATTTGAAGTGGTATACATGTGAAAGGCAAAAGTTTAATGTAAGTGCATATGAAGTTGGCGATATGTATGTAAATCTTCCATAGACAAATCAATTGGAAGTTGTAGTCAAATTCAATTCCAAGCCTCTTAGGTTAAGAAACATCAACATATCAACATATATAATCGGTTTAGCATATCACAAGTTTCTCCAAACTTACTCTTCCCCAAAATAAAATTAAAAAAGGCATTCGGTGACTGGTCAGTATATGAATAAATGAGGATTTAACTTCTATAAGCTTATAAATATCTTCATGGTTTAATGGGAGTTCATTTCTGATAATCACTCCCAAGTATCACGAATGAAGAACCCGTGGAATTTTAAGATGTCATTTTTGCTGTTTAGCAGGATTTGGGTTAAATCTTGTTCAATTCCTGCTACAAAAGAGGCTGTAGGCTGCGGAATTACTCGAATTTTATATAGAGAAATAGAAAATATGTTTGAGAAAAGGAGAGGAGGCAGAAGAAATGTGGAGTTGGTTGGCTCAGATGGACAGTCACATCATCAAAGCAGATCCCCGTTCCGCACTTCACCTTCAACTCGCGGAAGTGCGGTTTCGACGTATGCACTCCATGAGAAGAGAGTGGCTCCCTGTCGGAAAGCAAAACGGGCTCGACGGCGTGTAAAGGGGAACGGGGTGCTTTGCGGGATCGGGGAGGGAGACGGATTGCGCAGCACTAGATCTTTGGATAACGAGGAAGGAGCCGTGCTAGATCTCTGGAAAGCGAGGAAGGAGACGGATCAAGCCGCGCCCTAGGCTCTGGATATCGAGGGAAGAAGACGGATCGTGCTACGGCTCGCGAGGGCAAATATAGTCAAAAGAAGAAAGGAATCGCGGATCGCGGGTAGAACTCTGCGATCCGCGACTAATATAAAATAAGAATCACGATTTTAAATAATCTAATAAAACGTGATATCCAAACACATCTATGGCGTTTTGAAAACGCCACAGCTGCAAATAATCTCTCCCAAATGCACCCTTAATGCAAAAGAAGGATGTCAAACCTAGATTGATTAGATGGATACTCCTTCTACAAAAATTTGATTTTATGATAGTTGATATGAAGGGATCTGATAACCAAATAGCTGATCATTTATCGAGATTAGAATATGAAAAATTATCTGAATTTGAGAAGGAAGTTACAGAAAATTTCCCTGATGAACAAATTCATACTATTATGGGAAGAAATTTACCTTCGTATGTTGTTATTGTCAATTATATTGTGAGTGATATTGTACCACCTGATCTAACGAGGCAACAACAAAAGAAGTTTAAATATGATGCAAAATTTTATTTTTGGGATGAGCCCTATCTATATAAATAGTGTAAGGATCTGATTATTAGGAGATGTGTGCCACAAGAAGAAACTAATTTAATTATTCAACAATGTCATGATTCTGAATTTGGAGGTCATTTCGGTGTTGATAATACTGCTTTTAAGATTTTACAACATGGATTTTATTGGCCTACTCTTTTTAAGGATGTATACAAATATATTAAATCATGTGATCGATGTCAGAGAGTAGGTAATATCTCTAGAAGAAATGAAATGCCTCTAAACTATAATTTTGAAGTTGAAATTTTTTATGTATGGGGATTAGATTTTATGGGACCATTTACTCCATTTGGAAATTTATGTATATTGGTTGCAGGTAATTAAGTCATGAAATGGATTGAAGCTATTGCTTTACCTAGATGTGTTTCTTTGAGTGTTTCAAAATTTTTAAAGAAAAATATATTTACGAGATATGGAATGTCGAAAGTGATTATAACTGATGGTGGATCCCATTTCAGGAATAATCAAATTAAGAGATTGATTGAGAAATATAATATTATTCATAGAATCTCTACTGCTTATCTTCCCAAGACTAGTGGTTTAGCAGAAGTGTCTAATCGTGAAATTAAAAGAATTTTGGATAAAAATGTAGAAAATCACAAATTAGATTGGTCTGCTCAATTAGATACTTCATTATGGGCTTATAGGACTACTTTTAAGACCCCTATTGGAATGTCTCCTTATAGATTAGTGTTTGGTAAGACTTGTGATTTTCTAGTTGAATTGGCGCATAAAGCATATTGGGCATTAAAAGAGTTGAATTTTAATTTAAAAAATGCTGGAGAGAAGAGATGTATGCAATTTAATGAATTGGAAGAAATTAGAAATGCATCTTATTACAATGACAGGATCTATAAAGAGAAAATGAAATTGTGGCATGATCAGAAGATAATGAAAAAGAAATTTGAATATGGACATAAATTTTTGTTATACAGCACAAGATTGAAATTATTTCCTGGAAAGCTCAAATCTAGATGGTTGGGACCTTTTATAGTTGTAAAAGTTCATTCTTTTGGAGTTGTTGATATTGAGAATCCTGATACTGGAAAGATTTTCAAGGTTAATGGGCATCGATTAAAGCCTTACTTTGACGGGTTTCAACCTGACTTCAAAGAGGTTTTAATGTTGAGTCATCTCGATTAACTGAATGGTTTGTCGGGCTGACGACGTTAAACTAAGCGTTTTATGGGAGGCTACCCATATGTATCGTTGTGGTGTGTTTGCTTATTTATTGTAGTTGTGCTTTTAGATAGTTATTTTGGAATCCTAATCGCTCCTTAATACTTTTAAAAATTGATAAGTATTGGATCAAATTGAGATATTGGAATATTTTGTGCCAAACGAAGTTCGGTGGGATTTTTTACCACTAGCTCCCCCAATGCCCAAATACAAAGAATATGCTGAACTTCATGATTTGAGTGCCACCGGCGCCCAATCAAGCTCCGCCGGCGCCCAAATCCTAGTGACAGTTTTTAGATTTTAAAAATTCGATTTTTGGCAGTTTTGAGCGGGATCTTCTTCCTTATAACTCCCAAAACTCCATTTTGAACCTCTGACCACCAGAAAAATGAAAACTTCCTTTCCCAATTAGCATCCCATGGATTCCTACTCCATAGAAACCCCTCGATCTTGTATTTTTAACCGACGAAAGTTTATCAGTTTTGAGGCACAGCGATTGTTCACCATGGTGATGATGAAAAGGAGGATTATCAAGGAGAGTGGCTTTATTAATCGAGGTATGGATAATCCTACTACAAGGGTTGAAGAGATAATAAAGAAAAGGTGTTGGGAAGTGCTATGTTACACTACCGCTGCCGTAGTCTTTCCGGTTTTGAAAAAATTCTACGCAAATCTTCATGGGATCAACCAAGGATTCGTCTTTGTGTGATGTAGGTTTGTGCAATTCACTCCTACGAGAATTAATGATCTCTTTATGATTAAGAATGTACATTTCTGCCACTTTTCAAATTTTAATGCGACAAGCGATAATATGAATGATTTTTATCATTATTTGATGGATGAAAATGAAGATTGCGAAGCAAGAGACAATGGATATATTAGTTTCCCTTCTACATCTTTAAATCTGTGTCAAAGCAGTGGCATTATTTTATTTCGGTGAAGTTATTTCCAACTTTGAAGATTAGTAAAGTAACCACGGAGTGCTATTTTAAATTTTTGTATTCAAACTGGAAGGCTGATTGGTATTGGAAATATAATTGTGAAATCTGTTTTGGGATAGATAGTTCATGGATCTAAATATGGGCTTAGACACCCATCCACCATATTTCTGTTATGTAGTCAATCACAAGTTTCATATGAGAGTTGGGAAAAGGTTCTTCTTCCCTGGAGGCCTATTGATCCAACTAATCTTTATGACTGTCGATCAGTAGGAGATGAAGGTGATATGGATCTGCTTGCTGATTAACCAACTCAGATTTCACCAGCCTTACTTTCCTGAAAATTCCGGAGTGATGTTGAAGAAAATCAAGCAGTTAGAAAAAGAGGTACAGAATGTTTTGAATGCCATTAATAATATTTCTGATTTTATTTAATCACATAGACTGGAGGATGAAGGAACAATTTGATCACACTGGTCGGATTGAAATGGGCCTGATTAATCTGATGAAGAAGAATGCTTTGATTGCTGAGGATTCATCTGATGAATTCTCATTTTGTCCCTTCTACAATTTGTTCGTGCATCATCAATCTATTGTAGATATCAAAGAGAAAGATAGTTCTGAGACTGATAAGGAGTGACTATTAGATTCTACTTGTGCTTGATGTGTGTTTGCTTTGCTTTGCTTAATTTTGTTTGGTGTGTTTGGTATTTAGTTTGCATTGCTTTGTAGTTTGCATTTGAATTTTCTATGCTTCATTTCGTTGAGTGTGCTTAGATTTTAGTGTTTGTTTATCGTAGTGTACTTGCAACACTAAAAATCCAAGGGTCGTTAATTTGATTTGATGAACATGTTAGTGTTTATGTTGTAAAGTGGATTTTAAATATAGAAGTGATGTTTTGTGTTGTTTGTGTAATAATTGTGTTAGTTATGTCTTGTGTGATAAAATAAATGCTTAATGATGTGTTAAATATAATTTTGGAGGACAAAACGATTGAAATTATGAAAAATTTTTCGGACCCAGAAAAAATTTTGCAGACGGCACCGCAAGCACCAAAATACAAAGAGTTTTGGCTTATTAAAAAAAATAGAGCGCCGCCGGCGCCCGAATACAAAAAAGGCCAAAACCCTTTTATTTCGCGATTTTGACCCTGAGACCTTCAATTTTTTTCCCTTACTTTCATCTTCCTCCTCCATTTTCGTGACTTTGAAGACCTAGGGCTTGCTAGATCTAGGATTTGAAACAATTTCAAGGCTTTTCGAGACCAGTTCTACACTTCTCTTAGTAAGAGCTTCACTTTAAGTTAAAAATATTTTATTTTCACCATAAGAATCTCTCACATTACTTAAATTAAAAATTTGGGATTTTTTTTAGGAAATTTTGGGTTTTCATATGATGAAATTTGCTCTTACGTGTTTAGAATAGTATTTGGAGTTTGTTACATTGTGGATTTGGAATTTATTAGAATTTTCTTGCAATTTTTAGAAATTCACATGGCACCGAGGATGAGTAAAGGAAAAAGAAAATTGGATTTTGATGAAGAAAGATTTGTCAATGTCAATGCGTAATTTCATTTTAATTCTTACCTTTACAATAAGAAGTGTATTCAGGATCAAGCTTTTGACAATCCTAGTGGATCTGTTGAACAGTTAATTACCGAGCAAAACTGGGAAAGATTTTGTTATTTTACTGTAAAATTTGTTTTGGGTGTTGTTAGAGAATTCTATGTAAATGTGCCCTGGACTGAGACTGAATATGTGCTAGTTCGAGGAAAAATGGTTGAATTTACCCCTCAGCGTATCAATGCATTTTATCAGACTCGGGAACCTTTTATTTATGAATATGAAAATTTTGATAACCGAGAAGCAAATATGAAGGAAGTGATTTCCTTTCTAACAAACGGAAAAGGGGAATGGAAAGTGAGTCAAAAATAGATGATTAACTTCCCTGCTTCCAAATTAAATGTTGCATCTAAAGTTTGGCACTATTTCATCTCGGCAAGACTGTTACCTTATTATCACCATAGTGAAGTTACAAGGAATAGAGCAATACTGAATTATTTTATTCAGACTATGAAGAAGATTAATATTGGAGTTATTGTCTTCAAGAACATTCAGTCTATTGCTAGAGGAGAGACCACTGGAGGATTAGGACATCCTGCCCTAGTTCATGCCTACGTGTGTACAGTCTGGAATAGAGTTCAATAGTTCTAAAGAGGTAGCTATATCACTAAGACCAATTAACAAGATTAATATTAGTACTTATGAGTCTCATGTGGGAGCACGAGATGAGAGTAGGAGTACTGATATTCCTACTACGAGCTATGACATTCCATCTACGTCTGAACCCCCTACTTTTTCTGATATTATGGAGCAGCTGAGATTACAAAGTGCTAGTATGGATAGACTCCATGGTAGGATTGATGTATTTGAGGCTAGAAGTGATGTGAATGAGGATTATATGAGAAGAAGAGTTGAATTTGATATTGCCTATCATGACGCCCAGGTCAGATTCATCAGGGGGGAGACTGATGTGATATTCCCTACTTGCCCCAGCTATACACCATATAGACCTGGTCCTGCTGACCTTGTTGATGAACCTAGTTTTGAAGAGTGTTAGTTTGTCTGTTTCTGCTTATTTTTTTCTTCTTTATGTATAATGTTTTTTGTGTTTATAGTAGTTATTTACTTTCTCTGTGATGTATGAACCTGTTGATGTACTGTTATGTTGTAATGAAAATTTGAAATTGTTAAATGTAATGTGTAGTGTTTTGATAGTTTATTTAGTAGTTGTGGTATTTTGTTGGATGTTTAGATGTTTAAAGTTGATGTCTCTTTACCCTGCAAATGTTTAAAAATTTTATATCACAGTTACTAACTGTTTTATACCTGTTAGCTGTAAATTTTAACTAATACCAGATAGCTTTTGAAGATATCAACATCCCAACACAAAAAGGTTAGTTTCTTTTACTCTCTACTGTTTCAAATTTATTGAAAAATTTAAGTTTGGGGGAGGGTAGAAAAATATTAACTCTTATTTGTTCTCAATTATTATATTTTCAAAAATTATTAGCATAACTTCTGGGAGTTGAACCTCACTTTAGATAACTAAAACTTTTTATTTCAGTTGAATATTATGGAAAGATTGGATGAAAGTTTTTAGTAATAAAGGTTAATTTTATAGAGGTAAGATATTTGGTATGAAAGGATTTGATTATAGTTAACTATTTAAAGTAAATAATACTGTATTTTTGAAATGTTAAGAGACTTAAAGTATTATGTGTTAAGAAGAGATTGTGACTTTATGATGAATAATAAAGCTCATACCCAATTATAAAGTAAGGAGGTGTTTCAAGTTTGAACTTTAGAAAGAGGAGAGTGAAGTTCAAAATCATTAAAGGCTATCTAAATATAGTAATTCTCATATAAACAAAAAATAAAAGGAAAGAAAAGAAAAAAAAGATTAAAAAATAATCCCAAAAAGAAAAAGAAGAAAAAAAGAAAGAAAAATACTTATGAGGAGAAGCTTGAGGAGATTCCTAATCAAAAATTGGCTTCACATGAGTCACCCTAAAGGGAGAACTTGATTTCATTTTTGAATTTATATTTAAGGTATTTGCCTACATTCTGATGAAGTTTTCATGAACTCCTTTTTCATATAGTCTTTTCTGACACTCTTAATGTGACAGATTATGCTTTATCTTGAAATAAATAGAAGACTAGAACCCTTAGACTTGATTGTTGAATATTCTTATACCTCTAATGTTGACCTGAGTTACTGAATTTGTTTCTAAAGGTCTTACTAATATATTCCTTTGAATGAAAAATTTTAGTGTCCTACAAGTGAAAAGTACATTACCTTGAGTTATATATTTATGTAATAAAAAGATTACTTGAGGACAAGTAATAGTTAAGTTTGGGGGATTTTGAAGCACCAAAATAATATACTATTTTTGCTATATAATTTTACCCATTTTTAGTGATATTACACTTTAAAGAAAGGTATTTTTTCATGATTTGTTGCATGTATGATGATTTTAGGTGATTAGAGTGAAAAGAAGCAAAAATGAATGAATTCGGCGCGAAAGGAGCAAAATGGAGAAATCTAGCTTCTGGCCCCACCGGCGCCATTTTCTCGACAGCTCCAGAAAATAATGGGATGATAGAATGCCACCGGTGCCCTATCGGGCACCGGTGCAATTCAAATTTGAAGAGTTTTATCGACTTTTAAAGGATGCTTAAAGAAACTCTTGGGAATTCGTTTCTAACATATATGTAACTATTTTTGGACAAAATTTGTGTGAGTTCTAGTGTGTGTGAGTGTGTTGAAAGTTAGGGTTTGGAAGATAAGAGTGTAGAAGTGAAGGAGGAGTAAAGTGAGAGATTCCTTCTTCCTTTCCATTCTAAAGAGGGAATTGAGTGTTTCAAAGAAGAGAGAAAAGGATTCAAAGGAACTTCAAGGGATTTGCTTGGGGAAGAGAAAGAGATAAGTTGTATTTTCTATTGTGGTTTGTATGAATTTTCTTTTATATATAAAATCCATGTTTTATTGTGTCTTCTATATGAATTCTGAGTAGTTTCCTTTGTCTTTATTCTTGCATGGAGGTGTGATGATGTGGATTTGAAGTGCTTTTAAAGTATTGAAGAAATTGTGATGGTTTTTCATTTCGAACTAAATTTACTTTTCGATTTGTCCTATTGAATTGTTAAAATCTATTGTTATACATTAACTCTAAAAGGATTTAGTGATCTACAATAATATGAAGAATCCATTCAATGTCCATGAATGAATTGCGTAGTTCATGGGAATTAAGTGCAAATAAATAGGGAAATGTGTTTTGATGGGCTTCAAATTGGAGGTTTCAGGGTGACAGACAGAGATCCCCAATTTGGCACTAAGATTGGTAACTAAACTTGAAGGCTAGCCTTCAGGCGAAAGGTGAGTGGGAACTCAGTAGTGACAGCTGGTATCCTCCCAGGCTAGCCTTAGATTTAGTGATTGAACTTAGGATATATCAATGTTCTTTTCATGTTTGGAAGAGGGGGTACTCTTTTGAGGGTAAAGAATATGTTCCTATTTGACACAATACAATAAATAATCATTCTATATCATTCACACATCATATACTCATTGCAAGAGGAAAGACTCTTTTAATATATATCAAAACATTTCAAATACAAAGCTTAGTGTGTGTGTGTGTTATTTAATTCTGTTTAAAAGATATTAGAAGTAATTGTGGTTTGCTTAACTGTTACTGTTTTCTTCATCTTGTTAGTAGAAGTAAACTTAAACTTTAATTGTGATTTGAGTATTGGATTTCAGTATTAAACTATTTATTGTAAGGAACGTGCCTTCCCTGTGGGATCGATAACCAGGACTCCATTAGAGCCATGTATTACTTGATAGGATATGTATACTTGCGTTTGTTGACCTCATTTTTGATGAGATCTTCTCTTCCTTTTTTAGAACTTAGGATCTAGCCTTAGGCTTTTCCTTTGACTATCCTAGAGGATTAGAATTGGGACCCACCACTTAGAAATTCAAACCACTTCTTAACTCCCTGCAAACTCCACAAACTTGATTGTAGACCCCTAATCACCTAGAGGGTTGAAATCAAATGTGGAAGTTTAAAGGATGAGTTCCTATAGGACTCTTTGGCCTTAGGGCTGCCCTAGGTGGCCTGGTCTGGTGAGGGCTGACTTACACACACACTACACTTATACACTACACTTTCACACACCTACTAAAACCACACCCATACCCAACTTGACCTCCTGACTCATGAAGGTGATTCACATGGATGGTCCTTAACCCCTAAGCCCTTGGCTAAGAGGGTCAGGAACAACATAGTGAATGCCTCAAATGAGTCCCTTCATGGCTCATGTGGGCTTGATATGGCTTCATGGCTCAACCAAAATGATTTCATTCCACTTACATTTACCCAATCTTCAATTTTCTAAATTTTCAATTTTTGACCCCCGGACCTCGGACACCTACTACTCAAAACCCTTGAAATTACCCAAATTTTCCAAAATTCTCCAAAATCACCCAAATTCCTCAAAATCAATCCTAAAAATTCTCCCACCACTCAAATTGATCATTTTTACCCAAAATACCCAAAATTCCAAAAAATACCCCCAATACCCTCCAAATTACCAAAATGCCCCTCTTGACCCAAAAATCCAAAAAATTCCAAAAATTCCCCGAAACTTCCAGAAAATGCCAAATATTCCCAATTTCATTTTGTTCAACTACACCATGGGCCAATATTGTCAATTTACCCTACTTCTGTTAAAATCCTCAATTTGACCCATTTTAACCCAAAGTGAACCCAATGTCAAACCAAACCTACCCAATTGACCCAAATTCTGGTCCAATTCAATTCTAAACTTCAATTCAACATCCTCAACACCAATCTAGACCAAATCCAAGCCCAATTTGATTAGTATTTCAATCCAATTTCACTTTTGACCTTAAAGCCCAATTTGGACCCATGAGCCAAACTTAGCCCAAACTAACCCAATTCAATTCCAATTAACCCCAAATCTTTTCTAAACCTTCCCTAACATCCCTACAAACAAAACAATAACATGATTTGCCCAAAATTTGAACCCAAAACCAACTCAAATTCAACCCAAAGCCAAAACTCCTTATATGGGCCTACACCTAAACCTAACCCAAATTGGTCCAAACCCCAAAATCCAAACCCAACCAAAGCTGAAACCTCTTTGAAACAGCCCTACAAACATTTCTCAACATTAATTTTACACCAATTTAAAAATTATCCCAACATTAGCCCAAGTTAACCCAATTTGGCCTACCATTGGCCACTTTACCAAAAAGCCCAAATTCAACCCAATTCAAACCCAAACCACCTCAAATTTGTTTCAAATCACTCATGAAACATCCCTAAACCAAACCCAACAATTATTTGGCCCAAACTTCTACAAATTTCTCATCCACCAATTTATTTCCAAGCTTAAAAAGCCCACTTTTTTAAACCTTCCTAAAAACCCATCCAAAACAAATTTAAAAGCCCAAAACTTATTCCAAAAGCCCACATGAAATTTCTCTCATCATACCTATGATTTAAAACACTTCCTAAGTTCCAAAATCAATAACCAAATAGTTCCAAATCAAGCTTCATGAAATTTGTCCACTAAAATACTAAAATTCCTTAAACCCACTTTCATGAAACCAAGCCAACTTTTCCCAAGCCATATATAAGCCATGAAGCCACTCTTAAGCCACATGCAAGCCATGTGAGTTGTTCACATGTGACCTTACCACATTGGGAAAAAGGAGGAGATCCTTTCCACATTCCCTTAAGGTGATTAACCATTTCCCTATCTCCCCTAAACCATGTTTAATCCTAATTGTACTTGGATTGTGACTTGACCCCACTAATCAAGTCGATCCAAATCACTTTCTCTTCAGCCTAAACCAAGCCTTGGATGGTGCACCTAGCCCAAAAGGATGGGTTGAACCATTTAGAGCCAAAATAGCCATGCTCCCATGCCATTTTGATCCAAATCCTTTACACATGTCCAAACCCAATTGACTTCACCATTGCCAAGCCACGACCTCCACGGTCGAGATGGTGACTCATGCCTGCCGGCCGGCCGCACAGGTCACCGGAAAACACCATGGTCGAGACCTTGGAAGGAGCCAAACATTGAAATTCTCCCTTGCTTGAGTTGCTCCATGCCCCAGTGGTCATTGCAGCTGTTCTTCCCTTGCCAAGAGCAGCTGATCCCAGTCCCTAACTCCCCCTGGGAGGCCCTCCACCCTCTCCTATTTAAACCTCACCCCTCTCGGCCATTAAGAGGTGTTGAACCAACCTTAAGGAAACTCTGCCAAAATCACTCCAGACTCTTCCTCACACCTAGAGCATTTGATCCCCACTGCTCTCTTGCCCTAATCCCCACTAATTGAGCTCGATTTTGGAGCTCGATTCTCGAGCCGAACGGGACACTCCCAAATCCTCCACCAAAGTCAAATTAAATTCACCCACACCTACACAAGACCAAGAGAAGGAGTTCCCTAGTGAAAGCCCCCTCTCCAGGCCACCCATCTGTTCCAGACTCCAAAGGTTGAAATCGGGCTTGTTCAAAATCATACCGGACAATTCACCGGGCCGAGGGACTTCATGCGGGGCTTGCTTGGACCCAATCGAAGGTGACACAACCCTCAGATCGAAGCCACACTTCTCTGAGCTAAGGTATGAGTTAACTCTTTATCCCGAGCCTCTGGAGATTGTCTATTTCAAATGCTTTAATTTCAATGCATGATCACCGTATAGATGTGTTCGTCTCTTCAAGAAGAATCCACAGAGCATAAGAACATGAAAATCCATTGAGAAATGAGTGAGTTCTAAGGGTTTTAGTGTAGACGGCTCTCGGATGAGAACGGCTGGGGACGATGAGCAGATGCCGTCCATTCAATACACGCGCGGACAGACGGCTCAGATCGGGTCAGATCGGCGGATGATACGCGGAAGGCGGGACCCTGGCTGCTGACTCAAGTGGTGGCGTCGAATGGCAGCGCGACACGCGGCGTTTCTCTTAGGATGAGTCAGCGCCGCCGTTTTAAATAGAAAATCAGGGTATTTTCTTGATTTACTTAATTCCCTAAACTTCAAAAATTCATATCTTTGTATAGAAAAATCATAAAAATAAAATAAAAATACCCTCTTGCTCAGTGAACAGAGGAGAATAATGTGGAAAAGA
Source organism: Papilionanthe hookeriana x Papilionanthe teres (assembly GCA_022702705.1). Taxonomy (NCBI): domain Eukaryota; kingdom Viridiplantae; phylum Streptophyta; class Magnoliopsida; order Asparagales; family Orchidaceae; genus Papilionanthe; species Papilionanthe hookeriana x Papilionanthe teres. The sequence goes on along the minus strand of CM040427.1, from coordinate 84,518,773 downwards.
AATCATTTAATTTCATTAAATATTTGATTTTTAATGATTTATTTACTCTCTGCACATTTTCAATTCTCCATGCATGTAGACAATTCACCATGGCATGAGACCATAGAGCTTTTGAAGCCTGCGAATTTGGGAACATTCCCTGAATTTTCCAAAGTCGAGAGGCCATCCCTATGAAGAGTTATTGAGTTTTCAATTCTAGGTCACTATTCTGAGTATTTTAATTCCAATAATTAGCATGTTGTGAAATAAATTCTAGGAAAATTTGATGATGTTTCTTATGACCAGGGGACCCTAGGGAAAATACGTTTTGAGTTAACTCACTTGGAATAACCCTAATTGGCTTAAACACCCAAAATAGAGCTTTAATTAATTAGAGCTAATCATACATCAAATTGACTAAAAATCAATTCTCCACTGACCTTTAGGATCAGAGGAACCCACCATAAAAGTTTGAAGTCAATTGGACTTGGTTAGCCCTATCAAATGGGTTGATTAAGCCATTTAGCCAAACTTAATCTTTAAAAATTCATAACTTTCAAAATACTTTTCAAAAATTCACTAAATTGGTTTTGCAGCCTCTCTGATATCAGGGGAATTTAAGAAAATTAAAATTGCAATTTTCTAAAAAAGTTGATTTTTTTTTGCATTAATTTAATATTTTTAATAATTAAAAATAATAAAAATCTCAAAAATAATAAAATTCACCAAAATGTCACATTTTGAATTTTAATCACTTAGGAACAAACCCCATATTTTTCTTAAGTCTCTATGATGAGATATTAAATTTTAAAGCCTTAAGGTAATTTTAAAATTAAAAAAATGTATTTTCTAGCATTTCCACTAAAATAATTTTAATAAATCAATGAAAAATCAGAAAATTATAAAAAATAGTTCTCTAGTTTCCTTGATATCAGAGAGATTTTTGAAAAATATAAAATTCATTTTTCAACCTTTATTTTTATTTTTAAATTAATTAATACTCCAAAACTCAAAATAATTATAATAAAAGAAATGTAATTCAAGAAATCACCAAAATTGGTCCAAGTGGTCCTCTGGTCATTAGGAATGTCTCATAATTTTGTTAAGGACAGAAACTTTTCCTTGGTCATGTTATTGAATTTACCTTGAAAATCCCTATTTTCCACAAAAAATAATTACATAAATAAATTAAATACAGAAAAATCACATTTTCTCCTGTAATGTCTTGAATAATATGTGAGTGAAGTCACATAAAAATTTCAAATTCATTTGAGCTCAATTTAGTGAGTTATGAAATTAGTAAGTCTAAAGGGCAAAATGGTAATTAAAATTTTAACCTATAATTAAAAATTTTAGGTTTAATTAAAAGGGTGGGTAAAATACTTGATACTAAGTTAATTTTGGATGTTTGAAACTTAGGTAATTAAAGGGTGGAAACCTACCAAACAATTTGAAAATAATTAAAATAAACCTTAATTAAATAATTAATTAAATTTGGAAGAATAATAAAAAATTGGAATTATTAAAATAGGGATATTATTAGGAAGTGATTTATTCTTTAATTTAAAAATCCCTAAATTAATCATCTCAATAATATTTAATTCCTAATTAAAATGATAATCCAAACTCAAGATTTAAAATGCTAAAAGACTTAATCATTAAATTAAATTAAAGTTAAAACATTTAAATTAAATCCTTCCAAAATTTCAATTAAATTAATACTTTAACAATTAAATTAAATCATCTTTAAAACATAAAAAATAAAATATTAAATTAAAATTAAAATTAAATTAAATTAAATTAAATTAAATTAAATTAAAATTTAAATTAAATTAAATTAAATTAAAACATATTAAATTAAATTAAATTAAAACATATTAAATTAAATTAAATTAAATAAAAAAATAAAATCAAGTTAAAATAAAATTAAAATTAAATTAAAATTAAAACTAAACCAAATTAGAATAAATTAAAATTAAATTAAATTAAATTGAATTAAATATAATATCACCTAAGCCATAAAGAATTCAAAATAAATCTAAAACAACTTGAACACTATTCCAAACTTAAACCCATTAATTAAAATTAAATTAAATCACAAATCACTTAAACATCAATTTGCCCTCAAAAGCTCTTGTTGTCATAACTCCTAAACGGAGTATTAAGTGAAGTGTTACTTCACTTATAGGATATTCAAATGTCCTAATTCACTAAGCAAGATAACAAAACTTAAACTCTTAGATGATTAATTCACTTGTATAATTAAATTCTCTTGAACTTAAAACAATCCTAGAGGTATTGAAAAAATGTTTAAGACTCGTCTTAAGAACTTCCTCAATATGATAGGATATTTATAAGAACAATTGAACTTAATTGTTCTTTGATGAAGAAAATCGTCCTTAAACCAAAACACAAGAACACTAGACGTCATAGGAGATGACTAGCTATAGGATTAGGACTTTGGTAGACAACCAAAACCTTTCCCTTAGCTTTACCTAGGTACTTGTTGGAATACTTAAATGCTCTGATATGTGTTTTAAGTGCAGCTTGGGATGACAGGAAGACCCTCCAGGTATGCTTTTATTTTATTGCAATTTACTTTATCACATCGCACTTACTTTTCTTGCATGATAAACAACTGTTGCATGAAAACCAAAACCTTTAGGATAGTCCCTAAACTGAAACCAAAATTAAATTAAAAATCATTACAAGATAAAATTCACCGCCACGACATTTCAAAATATAAAACAACTCGAAATTTAATCACGAACGAACACAAAACTACAATTGCAACTAAATTAAAACGTCTCGTTGAATGATCGGGAATACCTCGGATGATGTAACCCACGTGTTGCTAACGGGATTTCCTACGGTCTAAATAAAAGTGTGGAACTCATTCAGTTGAGTTTAGCAAATTCATCAGGACTAAGTGAATTCGATGAAAATAATGGTGCCGGGATGACGGAGCAGTGGGATCTTAATCGGTTCGTTTAATCAACTTTAAGATTTGTTTTAATTAAAACATAAAAAACACTTGGAAATTAAGACATTCTCTAAACCAGAACACTTCTCTCATCTCCTGATTTATAATTTCTAAAACTAAACCCTCTGCAACAACAAGGAGCTCGGAGCATAGTGGGCAACATGGCCATCGTCATCAGCAAAACTCGGGTCTACTTCAGCAAAACCTTTCTTAGAATTTAATAACTAAACCATAGGACTTCGAGGTAGTTTGCCTAGTGCAAAATAAATCCTCAACCTTTTGTTAGGCATTTGCATTGCAAATTAACCCCTAAGCGGTCTTAGGATTCCGAGGTAGTCGTCCGATACGACATAAACCCTCACATCTTCGAGGCTATTTATGTGATCACATCATACGAATATAAGTCCTAATTAATTAAAAATTGACAAGATCAAAACATTAAATAAACATTAGGGCCTTCCTAAATTCAAGCCAAACAATATGATAGGCAGGAAATTATCGAAGTTCGCTTTGAATCTGTGATTCTCCTACCTTTCTTCCTTTGAATTCCCAAAATAAAATGTTCCAAATTTGATCCATTCCCTATTGAAATTCCAAAATTCAATCCCTTGAAAACTTAAACTTTGAAATTCTTGAGAGCAAAACTACTGATTATTATCGAGAGTTTTCTTAGGTGATTCTCGTCACTTAAGATGTAATTAACTATAGGGGCTTGCCCTTATAGAGAATTTTAAGAACCCAGGTAATATAAACCCTGTTTAATGCTTTCATATTAAGCAGGGGAACTTGTCGGCAAATAAAATGGTTTCGCAGACCAAACAGATGACACACACCTTATAGTTTATTTAATCGAGCCCCACCATCAAACAGTGTGTCTATTCTTCGGGATAGATATATGGTTTGTGGTGCGGTGCTCGTTTATATAAACTATTTGAGATGTTAGATCAGTTTAATTTCATATCTTAAAATTTTTAAAATTATTTTCAAAATCAAAATACTACTTTCCAAATTATATATATATATAGGTAAATTAAATTTAAAATTCGCCGACAATTCCTGTAGGCGACCCCTTTTCAAAATACAACACTCAACCTAAAAATATGCCGACAGCATTGAAGTTCAGACTTAACAAAATCATTATAAATATATAAATTAAGGTTCATAAGTTCATGCATAAATTAAAGTCTATATCGCATCACCCGACCAACCAGGCAGAGAGCTTAGTGCCTAGGCAACAGCTCTAGGGCCCCTAAGTGCCAGAACTACCTGAGTAGTTCCTGCAGTTTTCTTCACATGATCTGAGGAGTTATTTGGCACATCTAGACAGTACAATAGAGAGAGTTGGTAATTTAGGAAGAGCTAAACTCCTCAGAACAGTGTGTAGAATTTCTTTTAAAGCCAAGGGTAGGAACTTTATTGGAGTAGGCTAGCTTCTTTTTATTTGTCTTGAGAGTTTGTGATGAACTGGGTATGATTGTAAGGGAATAACTCAGCCTTACAATAGGTATTTAGAGATCTTTTGTGAGAGAGTTTTTATAACATTTGTAGGGGAAAAGCTAATTATTATGTTTTATTTAATTTTTTATTATTTTTAAACATAATTCTAGTGGCTTTGCTTTGTTTAAAAGAATGAGTTGTATTCTTTCCTTTATTCTTTGTGAGTATTTCCTTCTTAAATTCCCTTGTCATGAATAAATAGGTGGTTCAAGATTGTAGGATGCTTCTAGAATTGCTTTTACATTTTTAATTTGATTAATTCTCTTCCATGCTTAACTTACTTTTCATTCTAGCCAAGTGATTAGTTAGAACATGTTCTGATCCACAATGACTCGGGAGAGCCATGGAGGAACAATTAGGGTATTCACAATAAACTAATGGTGAAAGAAAAGTAGTCCATAAAGTAATACAAATAAATAAGGAAATAATCTTTGATGGTTCAAATTGAGGTTTAAGAAATTAAATCCAGTTTAACCATACTTCTTTATGCAGGCAGGAGAGGGTAAAGAAGAAAATTGCTCCTATTTGTCAATAGCCACAATTTTAATTCATAGTATTTTATTCCTACATATTACTTATACCATTACAAGGAGGGTAGTTTTACATCTTAATAATCATCAATTCAAATAAGTTAATTAGGTTTTTCGTAGGATTTATCATTTACAATTTATCACAATTCTGTAGTATTAGTTTGTAGATCTTCAACATAATCTAAATTCCAAAAAAAAACCAGTTTTAGTAAACAAGAAATTTTCCTTAAGACATTAAGCCTGCGCTCCCTGTGAGATCGATAGTCCAGACTTAAAAAATCTGATATTATTGATACGTCACGTAAACTTACATGAAATCACATTGTGTAACCGCACCTGAAGCAGGAAGGTTTTTAAGTTTTTAGTGTTGTTGTCGGGGAGCTACAGTGTAGTTAACTTAAAAGAATCTTGGTTAAATTAATTAGACTTAGATTTAGAAAATTGTGGTGTAGCCATATTAAGTAAGTCTTTGTTAGTTTGAAAAATAATGAAAATTTTAAATATTATTATTGTGTATGTTAAAACTATCCAATCAAAGTTAATTTCAAAAAACTATCCAATTAAGTAGTAGAAGAGAGTTGGATGATGTGGTTTAAAAAGATGTTGAGATTGAAAAGGAGACTATGGAACCAAAAAATATCATTTGAAAATAATCCAAAGACTTAGAAAAACTAGCCTCTCCAACTAAGGTTAATTTCAAAAAACTACCACCTCCATTTCCTCAAAAAATCAAACAATAGAAGTTGGATCAGCAATTCTTGAAGTTTTTAGAAGTATTTAAAAAGCTAACAATTAATATTCTTATTGTTGAGGCTCTGGAGTAAATTCCAGTTATGTATAGTTCATGAAAGTTATTTTTAATAAGAAGAGGAAGTTTAGGGATTATGAGATAGTTGCACTTAGTGAAGAGTTCAACACTGTCATTCAGAAATAGCTTCCTCATAAACATAAGGATCCTGGGAGCTTTACTATTCCTTGTGCAATAGGAAATGATTTTTTGTCAAAGCTTTATGTGATCTTGGAGCAAGTATAAACCTTATACCATTGATATATTTAGAAGTTTACGAATATGCGAAGTATCTTCTACTATTGTAACCCTTCAATTAGCTGATCATTCAATCACTCATCCAGAAGGGGTTATTGAAGATGTCTTAGTCAAGATGGATAAATTTATCTTCCCTACTGATTTCGTTTTGTTAGATATGGAGGAAGATAAAGAAATTCCAATTATTTTAGGTGTACCTTTCTAGTCATTGGATGAGTTATGATATATATGCAAAATAGTGAATTAACTATGAGAGTAAATGATCAAGAAGATATATTTAATATCTTGAAATCAATGAAATATCCTTCTAAAGGAAATGAAGATGCATGTTCTCAAATAGATTTAACTGACTATTTATGTAGCAACCACTTCCAAGGAAGTTGTAAAGTTAAATCAATAAAGTCAGATTCGTATGATGAGGAAGACATTGACGTTTAGGATGAATCAGACCTATTCATTATTAAAGATTCAATTTTTTTTCAGAAGAGGTTTGAGATTTTAGATATGAAAAATACTAATAATCCTTCGTTGACCTCATTTCTGATGAGGTCTTCTCCTCTTCTTTCTAGTACTTAGGATCTGGCCTTAAGATTTTCCTTTGACTGTCTTAGAGGATTAGAATTGGGACCCACCACTTAGAAATTCAAACCACTTCTTAACTCCCTACAAACTCCACAAACTTGATTGTAGACCCCTAATCACCTTGAGGGTTGAAATCAAATGTGGAAGTTTAAAGGATGAGTTCCTATAGGACTCTTTGGCCTTAGGATTGCCCTGGGTGGCTTGGTCTGGTGAAGGGCTGACTTACACACACACTACACTCATACACTATACTTTCACACACTTCCTAAAACCACACATATACCTAACTTGACATCCTGACTCATGAGGGTGATTCACATGAATGGTCCTTAACCCCTAAGCCCTTGGCTAAGAGGGTTAGGAACAACATAGTGAATGCCTCAAATGAGTCCCTTCATGGCTCATGTGGGCTTGATATGGCTTCATGGTTCTACCAAAATGATTTCATTTCACTTACATTCACCCAATCTTCAATTTTCCAAATTTCCAATTTTTGACCCCGGGGACCCTACGGGCTAGCCTACCCAAGACTCTTGAAATTACCCAAATTTTTCAAAATTTCCAAATCACCCAAAATTCCCCAAAATTAACCTTGAATATTTCCCATCCACTCAAATTGACCATTCATAGCCAAAAATACCAAAAATTCCAAAAATACTTCCCAATACCCTCCAAATACCCAAAATGCCCCTCTTATCCCAAAAATCCAAAAAATTCAAAAAATTCCCAGAAAATTCCAGAAAATCCCAAATATTCCCAATTTCATTTTTGTCAACTACACCATGGGCCAATTCTGTCAATTTACCCCACTTTTGGCAAAATCCCCAATTTGACCCATTTTAACCCAAAGTGAACCCAATGTCAAACCAAGCCTACCCAATTGAACCAAATTCTGGTGTACTTCAATTCTAAACTTCAATTCAACATCCCCAACACCAATCTAGACCAAATCCAAGTCCAATTTGATTGGCATTTGAACCCAATTTCATTTTGGACCTTAAAGCCCAATTTGGACCCATGACCCAAACTTAGCCCAAACTAACCCAATTCAACTTCAATTAACCCCAAACCTTTTCTAAACCTTCCCTAACATCCCCAAAAACAAAACACTAACATAATTTGCTCACATTGTGGACCCAAAAGCCACTCAAATTCAACCCAAAACCAAAAAGCCCAATTTTGACCTAAACCCAAACCTAACCCAAATAAGCCCAAACCCCAAAATCAAAACCCAACCAAAGTCAAAACCTCTTTGAAACATTCCCATAAACATTTGCCAACATTAATTTTACATCAATTTCAACCCTAGCCCAACATTGGCCCAAATTAGCCCAATTTGACCTACATTGGCCCATGTACCAAATGAACTCAAATCCAACCCAATTCAAGCCCAAACCACCTCAAATTTATTCCAAATCACTCCAAACTCATTTCAAATTACTAATGACATATCCCTAAACCAAACCTAACAATTATTTGGCCCAAACTTCTACAAAATTCACATCCATGAATTTATTCTTCAACCTAAAGGCCCATCCCCTTAGCCTTCCTAAAAGCCCATCAAAAATAATTTCAAAAGGCCCAAAGCCCACATGACAATTTTCTATCATCACCCATTTGATGAAGCCATCTCCTAAGTTCTAAATCCATGATAAAATAAATCCAAATCAAGCCATATGCCAATTCCCATTAAAATGCCAAAATTCACAAAACCCTTTTTCATGAAATTGACTTAACTTTTCCCAAGCCAAAGATGAGTCATGAAGCCATGCATGAGCCACATGGAAGCAATGAGAGCCTCTTTACATGTCACCATGCCATTTTGGGCAAAAGGAGGAGACTCTTTCCTTAATCTCCTAAAGTCATTAGCCTTAACCATGATTCCCCTTAACCCAAATTTAATCCAAATATATTTGGATAAGGACTTCTCCATGTCAAACCAGCTGATTCCTTTGATTTCTCACAACACCCAAAGCCACCTTGAAGGGTGAACCAAACCCAAAAGGTGGACTTGACCAAATCAAGCCAAAAATTGGCCTTCCCCCATGCCATCTTAATCCAAGCTTTTGACACATGGCAAAGCCCAATTGCCTACACTAAACCCCAACCCTGACCCACCTGAACCTGAGGGTGACCCATGCCTGCCGGCCAGCCGCCTGGATCGCCGGAAAACTCCATGGCAGAGACATTGGAAGGAGCCAATCATTGTAATTCTCCCTTGCTGAGCTGCCCCATGCCCAGTGGCCATTGTAGCTGTTCTTCTCTTGCCAAGAGCAGCTGATCCCAGTCCCTAACTCCCCCTAGGAGGCCCTCCAGCCTCTCCTATTTAAACCCCACCCGTCTCGGCCATGGAAGAGGTGATGAACCAACCTTAAGGAAACTCTGCCAAAATCATTCCAGACCACTCTCCACACATAGAGCATTTGATTCCCACTGGGTTCCAGCCCCAATTCCCTCCAGTTGAGCTCAATTTTGAGTTCAAATTTCAGCATAAAAACCAGGACACTTCTTCACAGTGAGCCAATCCCCAAATTGATTGGTCCTAAACCTTCACCAGACCAAGAGAAGAAGTTTACCAGCAAAAGGCCCCTCACCGAGGCCAGCCATTGCTTCCGACCTCCAAGCTTTGTGATCGGGCTTGGTCGAAATCATACCTAGATAATTCACCAGGCCAAGGGACTTCATCTGGAGCTTGCTTGGACCCAATCGAAGGTGACACAACTCTCAGATCGAAGCTTCACTTCTCTGAGCAAAGGTATGGACTCACTCCTCTTACCAAGCTTACAAAGATTCTCTATTTAATTTGAGTCAATTTCAATACATGTTTACCGTATGGATGTGTTCGTCTCCTCAAGACGAATCCATAGAGCATAAGAACACAAAAATTCGTTGAGAATCGAGTGAGAAATTAGGGTTAAAAGGTTGACGGTCACGGGTTTACACCAGTCGTAGACGATGACCAGGAGCCGTTGGATCGAGCGTGTATCGAGCGGACGGTCTGGATCGCGCCGGATGGAGCAACGGGACATGAACCGCGGGCCGCGTGGCATCCCAGTCAGATGGTGGCGCCGAATCAAGAGACGACGCGTGGAGCTTCGGAGACGCCGAGGTTGACGCGGCGCCGCGTGGATAAGTAGAAAAATAGGTTATTTTTCTATTTATTTAATTACCACAACTTCAAAAATACATAACTTTGTGTAGGAAAATCAGAAAAATAAAATAAAAATACCCTCTTGCTCAGTGAACAGAGGAGAATAATGTGGAAAAGAAATCATTTAATTTTATTAAGTATTTGATTTTTAATAATTTATTTACTCTCTGCACATTTTCAATTCTCCATGCATGTATACAATTCACCATGGCATGAGACCATAGGGCTTTTGAAGCCTCTGAATTTGGGAACATTCCCTGAATTTTCCAAAGTCAGAGGCCATCCCTATGGAGAGTTATTGATTTTTCAATTCTAGGCCACTACTCTGAGTATTTTAATTCTAATAATTAGCATGTTGTAAAATAAATTCTAGAAAAATTTGGTGATGTTTCTTATGACCGGAGGACCCTAGGAAAAATGGTTTTTGAGTTAACTCACTTGTAATAACCCTAATTGGCTTAAACACCCAAAATGGAGCTTTAATTAATTAGAGCTAATCATACATCAAATTGACTTGAAATTAATTCTCCACTGACCTTTAGGATCAGAGGAACCCACCATAAAAATTTGAAGTCAATTGGATTTGGTTAGCCCTATCAAATGGGTTGATTAAGCCATTTAACAAATTTAAAATTCAAAAATTCATAACTTTCAAAATAATTTTCAAAAATTCACCAAATTTATTTTGCAGCCTCTCTGATATCAGGGGAATTTAAGAAAAATAAAATTACAATTTTCCAAAAAAGTTGATTTTTTACATCATTTTAATATTTTTAATAATTAAAAAATAATAAAAATCACAAAAATAATAAAATTCACCAAAATGTCATATTTTGAATTTTAATCATTTAGGAACAAACCCCATATTTTTCTTAAGTCTCTATGATGAGATATTAAATTTTAAAGCCCTAAGGTAATTTTAAAATTAAAAAAATGTATTTTCTAGCATTTCCACTAAAATAATTCTAATAAATCAAAGAAAAATCAAAAAATTATAAAAATTGATTCTATTGTTTCCTTGATATCAGAGAGATTTTTGAAAAATATAAAATCTTTTTTCAACCTTTATTTTATTTTTAAATTAATTAATACTCCAAAACTCAAAATAATTATAATAAAAATAATATAATTCAAAAAATCACCAAAATTGGTCCAAGTGGTCCTCTGGTCATTAGGAATATCCCATAATTTTGTTTAGGACAGAAACTTTTCCTTGGTCATGTTATTAAATTTTCCTTGAAAATTTTTATTTTCCACCAAAAATAATTACATAAATAAATTAAATAAAGAAAAATCACATTTTCTCCTCTAATGTCTTGTTTGACATATGAGTGAAGTCACATAAAAATTTCAAATTCATTTAATCTTAATTTAGTGAGTTATGGAATTAGTAAGCATAAAGGGCAAAATGGTAATTAAAATTTTAACCTATAATTAAAAATTTTAGGTTTAATTAAAAGGGTGGGTAAAATATTTGATACTAAGTTGATTTTGGATGTTTGAAACTTAGGTAATTAAAGGGTAGAAACCTACCAAATAATTTGAAAGTAATTAAAATAAACCTTAATTAAATAATTAATTAAATTTGGAAGAATAATAAAAAATTGGAATTATTAAAATAGGGATATTATTTGGAAGAGATTTATTCTTTAATCTAAGAATCCCTAAATTAATCACCTCAATAATATTCAATTCCTAATTAAAATGATAATCCAAATTCAAAACTTAAAATGCTTAATCATTAAATTAAATTACAATTAAAACATTTAAATTAAAACCTTTTAAAATTTCAATTAAATTAATACTTTATCAATTAAAATTAAATCATCCCTAAAGTATAATATAAAAAAATAATAATTAAATAATAATAAAATATTAAATTAAAATTAAAAGAGAATAAAATAAAATTAAATTAAAATTAAAATTTAAATTAAAAATATAACCAAATTAAAATTTAAACTAAATTAAAATTTAAATTAAATTAAAATTTAAATTAAATTAAATTAAATCACATTAAATTAAATTAAATTAAAACATGTTAAATTAAATTAAATTAAATCAAAAAAATAAAAATCAAGTTAAAATAAAATTAAAATTAAATCAAATAAATAAAATTAAATTAAAATTAAAGCTAAACCAAAATTAAATTAAATTAAAATTAAATTAAATTGAATTAAATATTACATCATTTAAGACATAAAGAATTAAAAAATAAATCTAAAACAATTTGAACACTATTCCAAACTTAAAACCATTAATTGAAATCAAATTAAAATCACAAATCACTTAAACATCGATTTGCCCTCAAAAGCTCTTTTTGTCATAACTCCTAAATAAAGTGTTAAGTGAAGTGTTACTTCACTCATAGGATATTCAAATGTCCTAGTTCACTGAGCAAGATAACAAAACTTGAACTCCTGGATAATTGATTCATTATATAATTAAATTCTCTTGTACTTAAAACAATCCTAAAAGTATTGAAAAGATGTTTAAGATTTGTCTTAAGCATTTCCTCAGTACGATAGGATGTTTATAAGAACAGCTGAACTTAATTGTTCTTTGATGAAGAAAATCGTCCTCAAACCAAAACATAAGAACCTAGACATCATAGGAGATGACTAGCTATAGGATTAGGAACTTGGTAGAAAATAATAACCCTTCCCTTAGTTTTACCTATGAACTTGCTTTATATGCTTAAATATTCTAAATTGTGTTTAAGTGCAGCTTGGGATGACGGGAAGACCCTCCAGTTACGCTTTTATTTCGTTGCAATTTACTTTCTTGCAATTTACTTTATTGCAAATGCACTTTACTTTTCTTGCATGATAAACAACTGTTGCATGAAAACAAACACCTTTAGCATAGTCCCCAAAACTGAAACCAAAACTAAATTAAAAGTCATTACAAGATAAAATTCACCGCCACAACATTTCAAAATATAAAATAACTCAAAATTTAATCACAAACAGAATACAAAACTACAACTACAATTAAATTAAAACGTCTTGTTGGATGATCGGGAATACCTCGGATGATGTAACCTACGTGTTGCTAACGGGATTTCCCATGGTCTAAATGAAAGTGTGGAACTCATTTAGTTGAGTTTAGCAAATTCATCTGGACTAAGTGAATCCGATAAAAATAACGATGCCGGAAGGATGGAACCGTGGGATCTTAACCGGTGTTGTTATAATCAACTTTAAGATTTGTTTTAATTAAAACATAAAAAAAACACTTGGATTTTAAGACTTCTCTAAACCAGAACACTTTTCTCATCTCTTGATTTTCATCTTCTATAACTAAACCTTCTGCAACAACAAGGAGCTCGTAGCATGGTGGGCAGCACGGCCATCGTCATCAGCAAAACTTGAATCTACATCAACAAAACTTTCTTAGAATTAAATAACTAAGCCATAGGACTTCGAGGTAGTTTGCCTAGTGCAACATAAATCCTCAACTCTTCGTTAGGCATTTGCATGATCATGTCATGTAAATAAAGCCCTAACAGGTCTTAGGACTCCGAGGTAGTTGTTCGATACGACATAAACCCTCACATCTTCAAGGCTATTTGTATGATCATGTCATACGAATATAAGTCATAATTAATTAAAATTGGCAAGATCAAAACATTAAATAAATATTAGGACTTTCCTAAATTCAAGACAAACAATAGGATAGTCGGGAAATTACCGAAGTTCGCTTCGAATCTGTAATTTCTCCTACCTTTCTTCCTTTGAATTCCCAAAACAAAAATGTTTCAAACTTGATCCATTCTCTATTGAAATTCCAAAATTCAATCCCTTAAAAACTTAAACTTTGATATTCTTGAGAGCAGAATTACTGATTATTATCGAGAGTTTTCTTAAGTGATTCTCGTCACTTAAGATGTAATTAACTATAGGGGCTTGCCCTTATAGGGAATTTCAAGAACCGTGTAATATAAACCCCGTTTAATGCTTTCATATTAAGCGGGGAATTTGTCGGCTTATTAAATTGGTTCACAGACCAAACGGATGTTACAAATCTTCTAGTTTATTTAATCGAGCCCCATCACCAAACAGTGTGTCTATTCTTCGAGATAGATACACAGTTTGTGACGTGGTGCTCGTTTATATAAACTATTCGGGATGTGAGATCAGTTTGATTTCATTTCTTAAAATTTTCAAATTTAAAATTATTTTCAAAATCAAAAACTACTTTTCAAATTATTTATTTAAATTAAATTAAAAATTCGCCGACAATTTCTGTTAGGCGACCCCCTTTTCAAAATAAAACACACAACCTAGAAAAAATAAGCCGTACAATTTCTGGCGACTCCGCTGGGGAGAATTCCTCTCTCCATTTTAATCAGATAGTTCTGCTTTCAAAAATCGGTAGCGTATCCATGTCCCTAGTGGATCAAACTACCCTTCTTTCCGTTGGAATACTATGTTCATTTCTACCTTAAACAAGTATAGCCAACATTCTCTCGGATTTAGGAGCCACTGTTTAGACACTCCTAAACAGAGAGGTTCCGAGATCCTTTTACCTCATTTCTGAGGTGGGGTGAGCCCCTAATAGGTATTAGTTTAGGAGCAGTCTTGCTGGTCGAGAAGTTTCTACAAGACTTTCTCTTCCTTTTCCAGTTCCTAATCAATTCCTTTTACCCTTCCTATAACTCTCCTTCTTTTAATAATTCTCCTTCCTAACGAACAAACCTTTTCGAAAAAACAATTATCTAAATAAATTTTCTTTTAATACCCCAAATACACTAAGATAAATGGGAATGTGTTCGGACTCTTTCTTTTGAGTCATAAGTTTTACGACAAGAAGAAGCACGATTCGGGGACTAACACTTGGAATCTACCTTGCAGAAATGGAAGCCCCAAAACTGATCTTCTCCTTCGTCAACGGATTGGACCTGGCTGTGTTCAAGGATGAACTGCCTGATAATGGAATCATTCGATTCGGACAAGGATTCGGGGACACCGACATCAAAATCCCCGACGTCACTCTCTTTTCACTCATAAGCAAAGTACCGGAAACTGAGAAGCCGTTGACGAACCGGTATCTTTGAAATGTGTGTATTGGCGAAGGTGGCTGTTTCCTCGTGTTGATCTGCTGTTAGTTTAGTCAACATCTTGCGGATATGGCGATTCTTATTCCTTCTTTGGGTAGAAGTGAGAGTATCTCTCCTTACCCCTAGAACTTCTGAGGGCGCGGCGCTGACAAGCCTGCCCTCTGTCGTGGCAACTACTGACTTGATTTTCTTGCTTTCCTCGGTGTTTGTCTTTCTTTTCTTGTTGCTGGATTGGTGGCTTGGGTCACCCATCTTGATCACTGTCTGGCTATGAAGCTCTTCTCGGTCCACTGGCACCCAATTATTTTCTTCGTACTGTAGGCTAGCTGGTGTGAAGTCAGAATCAATTTCTATCACTGCTCCATCCTTCACCTTCTTTTCATCGAGTGCGAGACTCACGCCATTTTTAAAGTTTAGGACCAACCGCCCGTTCGACATTTCCCTGCGAAGAAGACAAGGAAAGGATCGGGGTCGTACTAAGAACAAGAACATTAAGAAAATATTTATCACTGAAGATTCTTATTCTCTTATTTTAATTTTAATTTTTAAGGAAAGTAGGAAAAGATGAAGAAAGATTAGGAAAAAGATTTGATTTGAAAGGAAGGGTAAAACTTTATTATTATGATTTCACATATTTCATTTTTAGCACATATTTTTTTTAATGATTTTTTTTTATCCATTTTTATGTTTTTGGATTCGGACCCAGTCACAAAGTGATTGCTTCACCCGTGTTTCTAGGGATAAAACTCTATTTTAGAGGCCACCCTTTGAAACATCAGGTTGCGTAATACTTCTTTAAATACCGTCCATTGATTGGAAGCATTTGTCGTTCTCCTTGGCAAATCACAAGTTGGTAGGAGCCTACTGAGTAGACTGCCTCGACCACAAACGGCCCTTCCCAAGTTGGTTCAAATTTGCCTCCTATCTTGCGATGTGCAAGAATAGGTCTTCTGAGAACAAGAACTAAGTCACCAACTTTGAAAGTTCTTGGGCGGACCGGTTTATCATGGGCCTGGATCATCTTAGCTTGGTATAGTTCCAAATTTTGTTGCGCTGCAAGTCTTTTCCCTTCCAAGCTTTCCAGTTCTTCCAGTCGTAATCTGGCATTTTCTTCTGTAGTAATTTTATTTGCAACTGCGATCCTGAGTGATGGAAGCTGGACCTCTAAAGGTAAAACGGCCTCGGACCCGTACACTAAAGTGTAAGGCGTAGACTGAGTAGGAGTTCTGAAAGTTGTCATGTAGGCCCATAAGGCTTCTAACAACTTCTCGTGCCAATTTCTCCTGTTGTCGTCAAAAGTTTTCTTTAAAATTTGAACGAGAGTTTTATTAAAAGCCTCAGCCAAGCCGTTTGCTCTTGGGTAGTAGATCGTTGAGTATCGCCAATCGATCCCGTGTCTTCTGACAAAATTGTTGAACTTTGTACTTTTTAATGCAAACCCATTATCTGAAATGATTGGA
Organism: Papilionanthe hookeriana x Papilionanthe teres; assembly: GCA_022702705.1. Classification (NCBI taxonomy): domain Eukaryota; kingdom Viridiplantae; phylum Streptophyta; class Magnoliopsida; order Asparagales; family Orchidaceae; genus Papilionanthe; species Papilionanthe hookeriana x Papilionanthe teres. The sequence continues at coordinate 84,502,487 of CM040427.1, read as the reverse complement.
CAGCTTCTACTTGTTCATTATTGTTCTCTTTAGGGTTGATCTTATTGTTGCTAGGAAGTGTTCCTTGGGGTATATTGCTGAGTGAATTAGAAATTTGTCCGAGTTGATTCTCTATGTTTCTAATCGCAGCATTTTGACTTTGCAACTGGTTTCTCATTTGAAATACCACTTCTTCCATGGACATCTTCTTATCCTCAAATTATTGATCATTGTTAGAGTCTGGTGGATATGAAGGTCTATAGTTTGTGTTCCCCTGATTATTCCAACTTCCATTAGTATTTATATGATTATTTTCCCATCTCTGGTTTCCACCATCAGTAATATGATTCCAGTTAAATTTAGGATGGTTCTCCCAACCTGGGTTGTAAAAGTTAGAATACGGGTTATTTATGATATTTAAAGCATCATATGTTAAGTTGGAATCAATCATGTGCCCTAACAAACTTTCCTCACTTACAGGAGTAAATTGAGGTTGGTTCATTCCAAATTGGTCCAACTTCCTTGATATTGCAGCAACCTGAGATGCAAGAATTGTAATCACATCTGTATTATGAACACTAGCTACATTTTTATAATTTACCCTTGTAGAGGTCCATTGAAATTTATTTGTAGCCATTTCTTCAATTAATGCATACGCTTCATTAAATGATTTTGACATTAATGATCCACCAACAGCAGCATCAATTATAGACCTAAGGGATCCTACTAACCCATTATAAAAAGTTTGAATGATTAACCAATCGGGCAGAGCATGGTGTGGACACTTTCTTAGGAGTTCCATAAATCTTTCCTAGGCTTCGTATATTGATTCCCCTTCATACTAACAAAATGAGATAATATTGCTTCAAAGTTTAGTAGTCCTTGAAGGTGGAAAATACTTAGCTAAGAATTTCTAAGTTAACACCTCCCAATTTTTAATAGAACCAGGTGCTAAAGAATATAACCACATTTTAGCCTTATCCCTTAGTGAGAAAGGAAAAAGCTTTAGTCTAACAGCATCGTCTGACATTTCGTTATAATGAAATATAACACAAAGTTCTAGAAAACTTGATAAGTCTATATAGGGATCCTCCAACGGAGTTCCACCAAACTGATTATTCTGCACCAGTTGGATAATCTCAGGATTTATTTCAAACGAATTAGCTTCTATGACAGGGTTTTGTATACTTGAGTGAATTTCATCTGTCGTAGGATTTACGTAATCCCTCAATGAAGTATGATGATTTTCTAAGTTATTATCTTGAAAGTTTTCCATTTTCATTTCTAGTTTTTTGAGTCTTTTGTGTTTTTATTTTTTTATTTTCTTTCAAACTCGGGATCGTAAGGCACAAGTCCTGTAGATCCTTTGTTTCGCATACGTAACACAAGAAACAATACATTAACAATTAAATAAATTAAATGAAAAATATATTCAACACAACAAAACATTTTCACGAACACCATATTTTTCACCAAACAATTTTTTTTCCTTTTTTCAACAACTCTTTTTCATATAAAAACACTTTTCACACAAAAATAGTTTTTACAATACTACATTTTTTCCAAGTCTAAGCCTAATTTCTTCAACTAAAATTCTCCTAAAGTTCTTACCAAACCTTCCCCGTTAACGGCGCTAAAAACTTGATGCGACTTTTTATATGTAAGAATTTATGACCTCAGATTTATATATTTATAAAGATTTTTGTAAAGTCACAATTTCAAATGCAAGTATACGTATCGTATCAAGTAATACAAGGCTCTAATGGAGTCTCGTTTATCGATCTCACAGAGAAGCGAGGTAAGAGGTTCTTAGTCAAATTCTAGTCTACTACTAACAACCTTAGTTTGTAAGGCTGATATAAGTGATTTTTCTAACAACTACTCCTAAATGCAGATGATTATATGTAAGGATAATAACTACTCCTAAATGCAAATATTACTTCTAAAGATAACCCTTTTTGGATGAATTGGTTTGGAGAATTCTGAGATATTAAAAACTACTATTCTTATGTAATGAAATAGATAATGTATAGGAATGAGATGCATTTAGTATTGTATGTGCCAAATAGGAGCAATCCTATTCTTTACCCTTTGGTCCAGGCATAAAAAACATTGACTAATCCTATGCTTGGTTACTGAATCTGCGGCTAGGCTGGGAGGATACTGACTCTCACTACGGAGCTCCAACGTTCCCCTCACCTGAGGGCTAACAGTGTACACATCAGCACCCAAACGATAGGACCAAATTGAGGATTTTAGCATGTCACTCTAAAATCTCAAATTCTACGCCCTATTAATATTATTTCCCTATTTATTTGCATTCAATTCTCATGAACTTCACCATCCATGGAATTTGAATGTGGTTCCATTTTGTTAAGAATTACACCGCCCTTTCGGGTCTATGCAATTACAATAAATTTTAACACTATAACGAGCTCTTTTTGTAATGTAAATGAAGTGTAAGTAAAAACCATCACATTTATAATTAAATTTTCTTCTTGTATGCAACCCAATATCCTAAACATGAAACCTACTCATTGCAAGATAAAAGTATAATGAAAACAGTGGCATAATCTTCTCATGCCACTATTTTCATAGAAGAAGAAAAAGTAAGAGATATACGTCACAAAGCGCGAAGAAAATACAACAAAAACTTCATGTAACCAAAGTAAATCCACTAGGTAAGTGTTTACAAAATAATAAGATAATGAAGAACAATAATTAGTTTTTTCCCTTTGAAAGAAAGACAAAGATCTCTCCCACAAAGTGTCCCGGCGATCCATGCAATGCTATCGAAATCCCTTACAAATTCTCTCAAAATCTCCTCTCTAATCTCTCCAAAAGGGTAGAAATCTACATTTCTACTCCTATTCTAAGATCTCTAATCATTCTCTACATTTTCCTAACTTCTCCTCCCTTTTCTTCGCTTCAAATTCGGTTTAGAATAGTGTAGAGATGAATTTCCCAAGAGGTATATGAAGAAACCTTCCAAAAAGCGTCCAGGTTCAATGTATTTGGCCAAAAACCGCCCAATTTCTCATCCCAACCGTTCGGAGCGCCGCTGGCGCTGAATAGGGTGCTGTCGGCGCCCAATTTTGGTGGTCTCAGGCTTCTGGTGCCACCGGTTCCTATTTGGCGACCTCGGTGCCCATCCTGCGCAGCTTTGCCATTTTGCTCCGTTTTGCTCTGTTTCAGCTCTGATTGCCCCGTTTCAGTTGCATTGCGTTCGAAAAAGATAGCTCTACAAAAGAAACATAAAAATAATATTTCTTTAAAGTGTAATCTCATTCAAAAATATCCAAGAAGTGTAAAAGAGATTAAGCATCAAAAGATTTATTGAAAGGTGTCAAGGCAGAATTTCATTTCTTGCTCGTTTTTGCTCCAAATTGCACCGTTTTGCTTCTTTTTGGTCCAATCACCATTTTTGTACTTAAAACCAAAAAATATACAAAATACCTTCCTTTTAAAGTGTAAAATCACCAAAAATGAGTAAAATCATATAGTAAAAAAGCGTATATATTTTTGGTCCATCAATTACTAGAACTACGAGCCAACCAGTCAGTAGGGGTGTTCCCTTCCCTGAAGATGAAGTTCCAAATAACATTTATATTATTGGCAATAATAAGAAAATAAATTCTATGCAGCAGGTAAATCAGGTTCCAGTGGGGAAGAGATTTTCCAGACAAGATATCATAAAGAATTTTAGAATCCATCTCAACAAACAAATTGTTAAAAGAGAAAGCAGCAGCAGTTTGAATGACCAAAAAAACTGCCCAGCATTCAGTCATAAGGGGGCTGACCCGATATAAATATATGCGTACTAAAATCTTCATCCCGGTAACGGTGCCAAAAACTTGACCCGAAGTCCTCTGAAGATCAACGTACTAATTAATGCTTTCAAAAATATATGTTATAAATAATAATAGCGGCTAGTGTATGAAAATATAATTTTATGGAAAATATTTTATACACTAGGGGTTCTACGCAGTATACGTATCGTTTAAAGTAATATAAGCTTTGAAACAAAGACCCCAATATCGTTCCCACGAGGACAGAGTTATAGATCTTTAAATATTTTTATTTTAAAGTATTTCTTTTATAATAAAAAAATATCTTTAATATACTAGATGCAATAATAAAGCAGAAATAAAATAATTGATGTAAATAGCAATAAGAAAGTAACTTTCTCCCTTTCAATTAATCAAATATTTTCTAAGATAATGATAATATTTGTGGAGAATATAAATTAATGTTATTGTGCCAAATAGAAGCATTCATATTCTTTACCCTTTGATCCAGGTGCAAAGAACATTGGCTAGCCTATAGATCAGGTCCGGATGTATTGTTAGTAGAATGGGTTAATCTAGGCTCACACTACTAGATGGCCAAGAGTGGCTATGGTCGGCCCTACTAGTGACACTTTCTTTTTCTATAAACCAAATCATAAGATTTTAGTCTGTCACTCTAAAAACTTATCAATTCTATGCCCAATATATAACATCTTCCTATTTATTTGCACTTCACCTTGAATAACCCGCACAAGGCCTTCGACTACCCAAGGATTCATGTGATATCTACAAGTTAAGAATTCATCTCCTTCTAGGTCTCAAAACTCTTCAATAGGTTTTAATAATTTAAAAGGCCAATTTAAATAGTAAATTAATAACTGGTATTAATATCATCACAAAGTTTTGAAAATATTTGATTTTTAATTCTCCGATGAATTTTGTATTATCTTATTTATCTTTTCATAATGGAAAGGAGAAAGTAAAGTAACTACTCAGAACACATTGAAATTAAATAACAAAACATAATAAATAAACTTTGAATCAAAATAAAAATACTTATCTTAGATGTTTCTCCTACTAAACTTCTGATTCATACTGACTCCACAACGTAATGAACTACAGATGCGCCAACTCTTTCAAACTCTAAATACAAACTCTAAAATAAACTCACTAATTTATGAAGGAAAGTAAAAAGGTGGCCCTAATATGATCTCTCTAATTCTCTCTCTAGGTTGAACTCTAGATAGGGGGGTAAATGGGGTGTTTTTCTCTGAAGGAATACCCTCCTATTTATAGGCTTCAAGGGTTGCCTCAAGGCACCTCTTTAAAATGTGTCCACATTCAATGAATCTTCTAGAAGGTGTGTCTGGTGCCTAGGCTCACATTGGGCATGGGGCAACTCAGCAGGTGAGAATTCAAAGCTTAGGCTCACATGGGAGCTCTCGGGCTGGCCGGCAGGCATGGGTCACTGTTGTCATCAGGAGGTTCAGAGCTTGATGTTTGTGAGTCCAATTGAGCTTTGCCATGTGTAAAGTAGTTGAATTAAAATGGCATGGGTAAAGGCTATTTTGGCTTGGTTTGGGTCAACCCAAGACTTTGGGCTTGGTTCACCTTCCAAGGTAGCTTTGGGTGTTGTGGGGAGTCGAAGGAATCGAGCTGGTTTGGAAAGGAGAAGTCCCTATCCAAATATATTTGGATTAAATTTGGGTTAAGGGGAAACATTTTTAGGGTTAATGACTTTTAGGAGATACTTAAAGGACCTCCTCCTTTTGCCATTAGGGAGAGTTGACAAATTAAAGATTCTCATGGCTTGCCAATGGCTTACATGTGGCTTCATGGCTCCATATGGCTTGGGAAAAGATGGCTCATTTGCATGAGAAAGGGTGTTGGAATTTTTTGATGGATTTAAGAAGAATTGTCATGTGGCTAGAATTGGAATGGTTTGATGATAAACTAGGACTTTAAAAATGATTTTAAGTTGAATGTAAGATGAGGGAGAGTGTCATATGGACTTTAGGATGGGTTTGGGCTTTTAAAATTTAGTAAAGGTGGGCTTTTTGAATGGTTTAAGGGAATGGGCCTTCATGTTTCAAAATGGGCTTTTGGATGAAAAGTTTGTAAAGTGCCATGTCAAATAAATGTTGGGTTTGGTTTAGGGATGTGTCATGAGTGATTTGAAGCATGTTTGAGGTGATTTGGAATTGAATTGGGTTGGATTTGGGATCTTTGGTAAAGGGGCCAATGTAAATCAAATTGGGCTAATTTGGGCCAATGTTGGGCTAAGGTTGAAATTGATGTAAAATTAATGTTGAAAAATGTTTGTGGGGGTGTTACAAATAGGTTTCAACTTTGGTTGGGTTTTGATTTTGAGATTTGGGCCCATTTGGGTTAGGTTTGGGTTTAGGTCATAAGTGAGAATTTTGGCTTTGGGTTGGATTTGGGTGGAGTTTAGGTTCAAATTTTCGGCAAATCATGTTAGTGTTTTGCTTGTGGGGATGTTAGGGAAACTTTAGAAAAGGTTTGGGGTTAATTGGAGTTAAATTGGGTTAGTTTGGGCTAGGTTTAGGTCATGGATCAAAATTTGGTCTTAAGCTTAAAAATGAAATTGGATTTAAATGCCAATCAAATTGGGCTTAAATTTGGTCTAGATTGATATTGGGGATATTGAATTAAAGTTTAGAATTGAATTGGACCAAAATTGAGGTCAATTGGGGTAATTTTGTTTGACATTGGGTTCCTTTGGGTTTAAAATGGGCTAAATTGGGGGTTTTGGTAAACGTAGGGTAAATTGACAAAAGTAGCCCATGGTGTAGTTGGACAAAATGAAATTGGGAATATTTGGGATTTTCTGGAATTTTCTGGGAATTTTTGGAATTTATAAAAGTTTGGCTAAAAGTGTATTTTTAGTGTATTTGGAGTGTATTTTTGGAAATTTTGGTATATTTGGCTATGGATGATCAATTTGAGTGATGTGGCAATTTTTGGGATTGGTTTTGAGGAATTTTGGGTGATTTGGAGATTTTGGAAAATTTGGGCAATTTCGAGGGCTTTTGGTAGGTTTGATGGGTGTAGGGTCCCGGGGTAAAAATTGAAATTTTGGATGAATGAAGATTGATCGAAATGTGAGTGAAATGGAATCACTTTGATTGAGCCATGAAGCCATATTAAGCCCATATGAGCCATGAGAGGACTCATTGGAGGCATTCATCTATGTTGTTCCTAACCCTCTTAGCCAGGGGCTTAGGGGTTAAGGTCCATCCATATGAATTACCTACATGAGTCGAGGAGTCGAAGTTGGGTATAGGTGTGGTTTTAGGATTTGGATTATGTGTGTGACGAGTGTAGAGTGTGAGTGTAGTGAGTGTGTAAGTCAACCCTCACCATACCGGGCCACCGGGGTAGTCCTGAGGCCGAAGAGTCCTATAGGGAACTCATCCTTTAAACCTCCACATTTGATCTCGACCCTCTAGGTGATTAGGGGTCTACGATCGAGCTTGTGGGGTTTGCGGGGAGACAAGAGGTGGTTTAAATTTCTAAGGGATGGGTCCCGATTCTAGTCCTCTAAGATAGTCGAAGGAAAAGCCTAAGGCTAGATCCTAAACACTAAAGAGGGAAGAGAAGACCTCATCAAAAATGAGGTCAACAAATGGACCCCCAATAGGTGTGGTGTGCTGACGGAGCACACCGCACGTATTGGTGTTGACCAAGAGATCAACAAAACCAACACAGATTTCCAAATGATAAACTTGGGACAGAGTAGAAGAACTTCCGCTGGGGAGTATCGGGTATATCTCCAAGACTGGAGGTTCCTGAACTCTCGCTGGGGAATGGGAAAGGAGGTGAACTCCAAATCATATGATACGGGGAATTCGATTTAGATTTCATTTCATTTCATGTTCAAGCTTTGATGTATAAGTTTAGATTTTAGCTTGAGTTTTAATTTAGATTGAAGTTTGGTTTAAAATCAATTTGAGGAAATTTTGAATTTGAAATTTGGATTTGAAATGAGAATTGAAACCTGGGTTTCAACCTCGGGATTGCAAAGAGAACTGAAATTTAGGTACCAGCCTCGGAGTGAGAATCAAAGTTTAAGTGTTGTTAGAAAAAAGGATGAGAATCAGAATTTATGTACTGATCTCGAGAGAGTGAGACTTGAAATTTAAGTATCAAACCTGAAAGAGAATCGAAATTTAGGTATCGATCTCGGATGAGAGTCAAAATTTTGGTGCCGACCTCGAAGGAAGAGAACTGGAATTTAGGTACCAGTCTCGAAAATTTAGAATTGAAATTTATGTATCAATTCGAAAGAGAATCGAAATTTAGGTATCGATCTCGAAAAGAGAGTCAGAATTTAGGTACCGACCTCGAAATGAGAACTGGAATTTAGGTACCAGTCTCGGAAGTTTAGAATTGAAATTTAGGTATCAATTCGAAAGAGAATCGAAATTTAGGTATCGATCTCAAAAGAGAGTTGGAATTTAAGTACCGACCTCGAAATGAGAACTGGAATTTAAGTACCAGTCTCGGAAGTTTAAAATTGAAATTTAGGTTTCAATTCGAAAGAGAATCAAAATTTAGGTATCAATCTCGAAATGAGAGTCAGAATTTAGGTACCGACCTCAAAATGAGAACTGGAATTTAGGTACCAGTCTTGGAAGTTTAGAATTAAAATTTAGATATCAATTCGAAAGAGAATCGAAATTTAGGTATCGATCTCGAATGAGAGTCGGAATTTAGGTACCGACCTCGAAATGAGAACTGAAATTTAGGTACCAGTCTCGGAAGTTTAGAATTGAAATTTAGGTATCAATTCGAAAGAGAATCAAAATTTAGGTATCGATCTCGAAAGGAGAGTCGGAATTTAAGTACCGACCTCGAAATGAGAAGCTGGAATTTAGGTACCGGTCTCGGAAGTTGTAATGTATGAAGAAGGACCCAGTATCATGCCATCAGAACCAAACCGAACCAAGTTCGTGGCTCCGTGTCAATAGACCTAGTCAATCTCCGTACAAGAGGGGAAGGAGATCACAGAAAATCAAAAGGATTTTGATGTGGCAAAAAAGGTGTAGGATTTTTGAAATTTGAAGTGTGAGTTTTCCGTGAGGAAGAACCATCCTGAAAGAGGGTTTCAAAGTAGTTTGAAGTAGATTTTGATCTGAGGAAGAATTGAAGGATTTGAAAGAGATAGATTGAGATTGTAATTCCATTTGAGATTCATTTTTCATTTTGTTTGTCCTTCAATGATCCAATTTTATTTTTGTTGTTTAGTTCACGTGAATTTTATTTGGTGTTCATGTGGATTTAAAGTTCATTTGAATATTTGGATTTCTAAGAACGGTTCTTATTTATTTCTCTTTTCTTTTCTGTTCTTTGTTAAAAGTTCATTTAACTCTAATGGCATTTCCTAGTCAATTTGCACAAAAAGAGGTGAAGGCAAAATGTGACATGGTCACTTTCATTCCAATCTTGTTGAAGATACATCATACAACTCGATCTGAAATATTTCTCATACAATCCAGTGACTCGAAATGGACTATGTATGATTCTTGTTGATCCATCCAAAAAGTATACGTTAAAAATCCATGTCTGAATAATGAGATACACGGTCAATAACATCACCTTCCAAGCCATCCTTGGCAGGAATGCCGCAAGGATGTGCATTGGAGGTGTGTTATTTCCGTGTTACTCACAGCTCGTAGGGCTGGAGACTCTCCAATTCAGGATCTGGCTGGAAATGGTAAGGAGCCTTTCTGTCGTCCATCCTTCTAAAAGTGATGAAGATCCGCTCCACTGGTACTCCCAGCATACAATGTTTTGCGATGTCTGCTCCATTTCCTTGTAATATCATGACGGAACCTACAGGAAGTGGTATCTCCATTGGCCCTCGGAACTTACCTGGGCCTGCTATCCGGAGGTCAGATCCGAACATGATATTGCATTGGTTGACGAATGAAACTGTGCAGAAAGGTCTGACAAAGTCATGGTGGTCTATGTATGGAGGTATGCAGTCGCCCTTCTGATAAATATTGATGATGCAACTGTTGGGTATGTAGTCTGCTGGCAGTACCCTACATGTTATCATTCTTTTCACCATTCTTTTAATTATCCTCGGCATTGGATCCACCTCACCGTGACGGAGTATCCCTGGTGGATTTCCTTTTCTGTCTTCTGTGAAGTTATAGCAACATCCGCATTGTATTGTGACTCTTCCTTTCCCTGGCATCCATTTCCGGGGTTCCGAATAAGTCTTTTCTCTCAGACAACCTGCTCGACCCATTTTCTGAAGTTCTAAGATGCAATCCACAATCTGATGTCGCTCATATTCTGAGAATACACTTGTGTGTAACTCGAGGCCTTCCAAAATATTGATTCTTTTGCCTCTAATCCTTTCAAAGTATTCGAAAGTCTTCTTCTCAAAATTTTGCATTCTTTCTAGTTCATATTCTGGGATGATCTGCAAGTGACGAGGCCTAGTAACGTATTGCGGGATGTATGGCTCAATCCCGTCACATTCTCCTGCATACCTTGGCTCCTCGGGGATTGTCTCTATCTGGACATCCTCCGGGGTTGCTTCCGCAACAAGGTTCTTCAGATATGGTATCTCTATCCGGCATCGAGGAACTGATTCTATTTTTATTCTTCTTGGAACTTTTTCGATCTGTTCTGATTTTCTCGGCGTTGACTTTCTTCTTTCTGGTTCCTGACGAACCGGTATCTTTGAAATGTGTGTATTGGCGAAGGTGGTTGTTTCCTCGTGTTGATCTGCTGCTAGTTTAGTCAACATCTTGCGGATACGGCGATTCTTATTCCTTCTTTGGGTAGCAGTGAGAGTAGCTCTCCTTACCCCTTGAAGTTCTGAGGATGCGGCGCCGACAAGCCTGCCCTCTGCCGTGGCAACTACTGACTTGATTTTCTTGCTTTCCTCGGTGTTTGTCTTTCTTTTCTTCTTGCTTTGGATTGGTGGCTTGGGTCACCCATCTTCGATCCTTTGTCGGTTATGAAGCTCTTCTCGGTCCACTGGGACCCGATCATTTTCTTTGTATTGTAGGCTAGGCGGTGTGAAGTCGGAATCAATTTCTATCATCTGCTCCATCCTTCACCCTCTTTTCATCGAGTGCGAGACTCACGCCATTTTTAAAGTTTAGGACCAACCGCCGTTCGACATTTCCTGCGAAGAAGACGAGGAAAGGATCGAGGGCTATACTTAGAACAAGAACATTAGGAAAATATTTATCACTGAAGATTCTTATTCTTATATTTTAATTTTAATTTTTAAGGAAAGTAGGAAAAGATGAAGAAAGATCAGGAAAAAGATTTGATTTGAAAGTAAGGGTAAAACTTTATTATTATGATTTCACATATTTCATTTTTAGCACATTTTTTTTAATGATTTTTTTTTTATCCATTTTTATGTTTTTGGGTTCGGACCCAGTCACAAAGTGATTGCTTCACCGTGTTTCTAGGGATAAAACTCTATTTTAGAGGCCACCCTTCGAAACATCGAGTTGCGTAATACTTCTTTAAATACGAGTCCATTGATTGGAAGCATTTGTCGTTCTCCTTGGCAATTCACAAGTTGGTAGGAGCTTCCGAGTGATGCTGCCTCGACCACGAAACGGCCCTTCCCAAGTCGGTTCAAGTTTGCCTCCTATCTTGCGATGTGTAAGAATAGGTCTTCGAGAACAAGAACCAAGTCACCAACTTTGAAAGTTCTTGGGCGGACCGGTTTATCATGGGCCTGGATCATCTTAGCTTGGTACAGTTCCAAATTTTATTGCGCTGCAAGTCTTTTCCCTTCCAAGCTTTCCAATTCTTCCAGTCGTAATCTGGCATTTTCTTCTTTAGTAATTTTATTTGCAACTGCGATCCTGAGTGATAGAAGTTGGACCTCTAAAGGTAAAACGGCCTCGGACACTTACACTAAAGTGTAAGGCGTAGACTGAGTAGGAGTTCTGAAAGTTGTCCTGTAGGCCCATAAGGCTTCTAAAAACTTCTCGTGCCAATTTCCCCTGTTGTCGCCCAAAGTTTTCTTTAAAATTTGAACGAGAGTTTTATTAAAAGCCTCGACCAAGCCGTTTACTCTTGGGTAGTAGATCGTTGAGTATCGCCGATCGATCCCGTGTCTTACGACAAAATTGTTGATCTTTGTACTTTTGAATGCGGACCCATTATACGAAATGATTCTACGCGGTACTCGAAACGGTATACAACTTGATTTTTGAAAAGCGTAGCACGTGTTGTGCCTTTACTTCTCTGAGTGGAGCTGCACGCCCATTTAGAAAAGTAGTGCGTAGGCTGCAAGGATGAAGCGATGTCCTCTAGAAGAAGGTGGTTCTATCGGACCCGCTATATACGTGCCCCGACACTCGAATGGCCACGACGCGATTGTCGGATGTAGCACATTTGGAGGTTGGTGTAGAACCACTCCAGTGCACTTGGCACTGGTGACGGCTCTTGGCGACTTTCATACGAGTCGGTCATCATTGAGGGCCGGTAGTACCCTAGTCTTTTAATTTTCATTTTCATTTTCGGACCGTGATGAGCGCCACAAAGTCTCGAATGCACTTCTTTGACGATTTCACGAGCCTCGGACCCGTTCGGGCACCTTAGCCACATCTGGTCAAAAGACCTTCTGTATAACGTATTGTTTATCAATGAGTAAGACATAGTTCTTTTCTTGATTTGATGGGCTAATGACTTATCGTCCGGTAATTTACTGTTTGCGGATAGTCTATTAGCGGTTGACGCTCGATCTCCTGTGTTTTACATCACTGCTTCTAGTTGATTCTCTGCTTTTTCGATTTATGTATTATATCCATGTCGAGTTGTGATAGGACTCGTCGTCCTTGAGCCGACACTTCAGTCGACTCATCTTGTAAGCGGGCAAATTCTTTTGCAAGGCGAGTAGTGCATCTGCGAGAGCATTTTCTCTTCAGGGATCTTGTAGATTGTTACATTCGAAATTTGTTCCAACAGTTTCATGGCATACTGAAAGTATTGCTCGAGTCTTGGCTTTAAAATTCTGTATTGTCCGGCGACCTGTTGAATGATCAATTGAGAATCTCCGTAGATGTTAATATCCATTATTCCCATTTGAACAGTCAGTTCTAGTCCTGTTATGAGGGCCTCGTATTCTGCCTCGTTGTTTGTGCACGGCTCCGTTAAGTGGTAGTAGTATCTTAACATCCCCGCTCCGGTGTTATAAAGATTAGTCGATTCCTGCCTTACGAGCACTTATCGTTTGCGATTCTTTGTCTTTACGTGTCGAGGATGCTCGTCGAAGTATAGTTCCCGACGTCGATCATCGGTGTCTTCTAAACTCATTACTTGTTCGTACGGCAAGTCATCGTTAAGAGGCGATTCTCACGCAAAGGGTGTCTTTGCGAGGAAGTACGTTAGGACTTGTCCCTTTACGGCACGAAGAGGCACGAAAGTTATGTCGAATTGCGATAGTATCATCGACCACCTAGCAAGTACGCCGGAAAGTGTCGGTCGGGTCATTAAATATTGCAACGGATTGACTTTCGAAATGAGGTTGATCTTATGAGAAAGCATGTAATGCTGAGTTTACGTGCGGCGAAGATCGAGGACGAACAATGCTTCTCGATCGGAGGATACTTTACTTCGTCGGCGATAGACGACGACTTAAGTAATAAAGAGCATTTTCTTTTCCCTCGTCATTAACACAGGCTAGCGGGGCTCCGAGAGAGTCGTCTAAAGCCGCGGTATAAAGTATTAACTGTCTACCGAGGCCGGGGTGCTAAGACGGGAGGTGTCATTAAATATTGCTTAATGTCCTCGAAGGCCCATTGGCATTTCTCTTCCCAAACGAATTTTGCTTCCTTTTTAACTAATGCTAAGAAGGGCTGACACCTACCTGACAAGTTCGAGATAAAGCGTCGAAGATATGCCAACTTCCCCTAAAAGGATCGTAGCTGTTTTAAGGTTTTGAGAGGCGGCATCTCTAAGATAGCTTTAATCTATTCCGGATCAATTTCGATTCTGCGATGTCGAACAAAAAATCCTAAGAATTTCCCAGAGGTGACGTCGAAGGCGCATTTTAAGGGATTCATCTTAAGGTTGTATTGCCTTAGTCGCTCGAAAATAATTCTCAAATCATACAGGTGATCTTCCTTTAGTTTGCTTTTGATGACCACATCGTCCACGTAGCACTCGACTTGGTTGTGAATGAGATCATCAAAAATCTTTATTCATTGCTCTTTGATATGTTGCTCCTGCGTTCTTTAGTCCGAATGGCATTATTGTGTAGCAATACACTCCGATCGGCGTTACGAAAGGCTGTGAGCTTTTCGTCTTCAGTGCTATCTTTATCCGGTTGTATCACGATGATCCATCCATGAATGAAAATATTTCATGTGTTGAAGCGATATCGATCATCGGTTACAGGATTGGCGGTGGAAATTCATCCTTTGGACATGCTTTATTTAAATCCACGAAGTCTACGTAGATTCTAGTCGGCCATTTTTCTTTCTAATCGGTACCACGTTGGCTAACCAAGTAGGGTATTGTTCTTCGCGGACAAATTTAGCGTCGATTAGCTTCTTAACTTTGGTTATTACTTGTTGTTCGATTTCTAGACGCATTCTTACGGGAGCTTGTCGATCGGAGCGAGTAGGATCTACTCCTAACTTGTGAGCTGTGACTTCGGAGCTAATCACGGCATTTCGTCGTAACTCCAAGCAAAACGAGTCCTTGAATTCCATTAATAGCTTGATCATTTCCTCGGAATCTTCTTTATTGAGTAAGGAGCTAACAAAGGTTGGTCTAGGCTTTTCACTAGTACCTAAGTTAACTTCCATTAACTCGTCTATTGTAGATTTGATTTCTTCTTCGAATTCTGGTGGAGCATCTCTGATTGGTAGATCTTCGAGGTCCTCTGAAGCTTCCAAGCGATCTTTATTAGGCTTGCGAGTGACAACGAAGCAAAATTCCGTATCGTCAGTTGAACCTGCGTACGAATCCGAGACCATGTTTTGAATTAGGAGGCCAGCCGGCATTGTTCCATAGTCTTTCAAAATGTTGTGATTGACCCTTTGTCCATTGTCGAGGTAAGACACCACGTTGAATTAAACTTTGAACACGGGAGAGTACCACTCGAAAGGTAATTCCGTTAATTCGGAAGAAGTGACATCTTGAAGTTGTACATCTTTTTCATTATTGGAAGAAGAAGTTCCACGGTAAAATTTGATTGGTTTAGGACCACCGCCATTCACTTCCTTGACCACCATACCCTCGATCTTATTACGTGGATCGGGGTCGGGGCCATAGTGTGTACATGGTAGTTAATCTTCTCGTACATTGATTTATATTCTTCATTCTTTTCATCTTCGAGGGAGATCTTGAATTGTGGTTCCTTCGGTTTATTGTAGGTGCTTCTTTCTTGATTTCTTCTTCTTCTTCGGAGTTGTTCTCCCGACTCGCGTTGATTACCGGCTTTTCGTCCAAGTTGTCCCGACGTTTCGCCGCGACCTCGTCCCCGGCCTCGTCCTCGGGTGCAAGTTGTAAAGAAACCTACACCATCTCGCCGTAAGGGAGTGGTGAATGACTGTTGGACTAGAACTTCAGGTTCTTCGTCATCTTGAACTTCTTTTGCTTCATTTGGCATCGTATTTCTGGAGTTGTTTTCTTCGGAGGCACGTAGTAGGCTGCATCTTCATGAATTTCAATTTCATGTATGGAGAAAGGTTGCAAGTCACCTTTAATGCACTGTTCTCCTCCATCATAGTATTTTATGCACTGATGCAGACACGACGGTACCATCCGGTTCTCATGTATCCACAGTTGGCCCAGTAGTACGTTGAACGATGTTTCAGAATCAATTATATGGAATTTTGCGGTTGTCTTTGCTAAATCACCGGTCTTCATCAACAGCGTTATTAATCCAGGGCTCTTTCTCCTTTCTGGTTGAATCCTCTTAGTAACATCTTGTCCACTTCAAGCTCGCAAGCATCAATTTCCATGTAAGCTAACGTTCGAAGATTCATTATGTTGATTGACGCTCCTGGATCCACCAATACTCTAGAGAGCGTAAACTTTCCGATTGTAACTGAAATGTACAATGGTCGGTTGTGATCGAGTCATCCGAGTAATAGATCATTGTCACGTGAAGGTAACACCTCGTTGTACCTTTAACGAGCAAACCTCGTCTAAGGAATCTCCGGCCATACGAGCTAAATAAATCTGCGGATCGAGTAAGGCCTTGATCGAGCTTCCCTCAATCTCTTTTGATAAGATGAGAGTGTCGTAGATGCTCGGTTTGGTTGGTAGTTTCATAAGATGGGCTAGCACGTTATTGTCCACTTTGTTACCATGTGTTTCGAGTTTCTTCTCGAATGGGCGATTCTTCTGCTGGGGTTGATTCTTCTCGAACAACCACACGCTTTCCTTTGTCTTTTGGACCCATTCTCGGAGGTAGAACCCTTCCGCTCCTTAAGTTGACTTGTGTGATTTCTTCGAATGCGAGTGCGAGTTTCTTGGTGTCTCCTTTTGAATCGGCATGACGGAGTTCTTACGGAGTCGCTTCGGAATGCGAAGGCTCTAACTTTATTGTGATTGGAGCTCCTCGAAATTCACTGAAATAGATTCATTGCTTGTTGAACTTTCGTAGCCTTCTTGGTGAATGTCTTCTTTGTCATCGTGATTGTCGAGGTTGTGTATGATTTGAGAATTGTTATTTGTATCGGAATCGAGATCCGGATTAGGTTGGTTGTCGTTAGTTGCGTAATCGTTAGAAATAGTCAAAACGTAGCCAACGACATAACTCTTATCATTATAAGATCCCGCCGGAGCGAGCAAATAATCATACGAGTCGAAGGTTCGAGGAATTTTTCCCAGAATCGGAAACAACCATCCTAGGATAAGCGGCCCCTAGTCCAGCCTTAAGAGCTTCGGTCTTTTCTTCTTCTACGATCTCCTTCTTTTCTACGATCTTTTCTTCACGGGGTGGTTCTTCGATCGCATGCGATAGCGCCGGCTTGACGAGTTTCGAACTTTGAATCGAAGCACGCAGAAGCGGTTTGGATGCGATCCAAAATTTTCTTCGATGACTTCGTCGAGCGGTACTCCATCCATCATTCGTCGTGTAGGGATCTATAGGAACAATAGGATCCGTTGAAATAACATTGACGGAAACGCCTTTACGGTGTTCCTTCATGTATTCCTTCGGAATCGTTATGTTCCCTTTTCGGAGATTGTCGTAGAGCCGAGTCTTGAAGGTAATGCAATCCTCATATCTTGTGCCGAGCATCCGGTGGTAAGGGCAATAGATGGGATGGTCTTTCTTATTGACTTCTTACAGCTTCACGGGTTACGCGAGTTGAAAATCCGGAGTCTTCATCGAATGCGGAACATCTTTGGCACTGCCTCATTCTTGAACGGATATTCTCTATTTATAAGCTCCTTTAACGTGCGCTGCGGGTGAGGCGGTTGCTCATACTGTTGAGTTGGCTGATAACCGGGTCGAGGTTGTTGGTAGTTCTGCTGAGGTTGCTGATACGTCTGTTGCGGTGGCTGATAGTAGAGCATTGCTGCTACTCATGTATGTTGCATTGGTTGCTTGCCCTTATCGACTGCCGCGACGATCTCGGATTTCTTTTCGAAATGTCTTCGCGAGCTTCGTTTGTCTATCTTGTCGATGAAACTTAGTTGTTTCGCTTCCTCTTGCAAGCTTCGGCCTTGTTAACAACTTCTCGAAAGTCTTAATCGTAAATCCCTTAAGGAGAAGTGCTTATCGGGCCGTGAATGCTTTTAAGCAAGATACGAGCTACATCTTTGCTCTTGTAGGCTGTGGCTCGCACTTCATGCTTAGATTCCTCCATCGAAGTATGTAGTCCACTAAAGTTTCGTTCGGTTTACGTTTCTCCACTACTAGATCATCGATGGTGATATGGTGTTGAGCTCCGGCAAACCGTTTCACGAAGAGGTTCTCTAATTCGAAAATGTCTTTACCGAACTGTTCGGTAACTCGCGTACCGATCGAAGGCGATCACGACGAGCTGCCGACGAGCGTCGGAAGAGTAAGGCGTCACTTCCACCGGCGTTGCAACAGCTAGCGCGAAAATGTGCAACATGTTTGTCGAGGGTTTCGGTACCATCGAAAGTCTTGAACGAGAGGTGGTACGAAGCCTTTTGGGTATTATACTGCATCAAATTCTTCGGGGTAAGGTCTACCGTCTGAATAGATGCTCCACTCTTAGGCTGTGCTTAAGGCTTCTCGCACCTGCTTGTTCTACCATGCTCTTGATGTCTTTCTGCGGAATCATATTACGGGTAGAATCTTTCTTCGGTGATCGTCTCCGTTAACGGATGTAATCTCTTTTCCTCCGTACGTAATATGAATAACTTCGGAGGCGTTTCTCTTGGGGGTTGAACCGACTGCGAAGAGTGGCTAGGGTTGCGACCATCTCTTCCATCCTTTTCGCCATTTGAGAGATCGTATCATCTTTTTCTCGAAGTTGTGCTCTTAACATTTCCGGTTCATCTCTTTCCGCGATTGTCGGAGCATCTTGCGAAGCTGACAATGCTCGTGTCTAAACCATGTTGATCTCCACATATTAGTCATCCATGAATTCCGACGAATTGACTTCATCTCCAAACTTTTCTTCTCTTTCTCTTGCTAATCATTGAATGTCGGTTCTTAGCTTTTCCATAGCGTCCTCCGATGGTTTTTTCGTACGGTTTCGCAGTTATCATGCGATGGCCGTTGGATTTCCTTCTTGGGAGTCCCCTTCATTGCAGTGGCGCTCTCTTCGGACTCGAGTCTCCTGACGAGACTTTCCTTTTCGGGTCGTTGTTTCGGTCTTAATTGGCCAGTAGTAGGACGCCATACCATCTTTCTAGCAGCGAAGGCCTGAGGACCGGATGGTACGTCGGTCCGAATGCTTTGGAAGGTGGTATCCTCACTGATACGTAAACACGAAACAACAACGAGGTGGACTAGCTTTCATCTTCTTATTCGGCTTTTACGTGGCGCTAACGGGTTCTACTCGCGGCCCGAGACGGGATTTGGTCGGCACCCGCCTATCCTTCTTAAAATCTGCGATACAGGACATTTCTCTTTCTTTGCTAACTTCTCATCACGGTCTACGGTCGAGCGAATGGTGTAATCCTAGCCCTTTTCTTTCGATTCATTGCTATAGTATGCGGGTTGAGGTAATGTAGAAGCAATCTTGCGGACATTTTCCTCGTCGAGTCTGCGGCGGAGAGGGGATGGAATCTACTTCCTTCCAAAAGCGGTGTATACTCGAGCGATGGTATGTACTCGAGCGATGGTGTGTACTGCGGGGATCTCTTAGAAAGCGACTTCGGCGGCTACGGCCTTTACGGCGATCTTTCTACTTCTGTTTCTCCTCCGAGTCCAGTGTTAGGGGTGGAACCCTTGGTGGACCCGATTTCGAAAACGGAAGGTCTCGCGGGGAGATATGTACCCTCCGCGGTAACGAGGCTCATTACAAGCTTGGACTTCCTTCCCCTTTAGTTTAGCGGGAGCGGGGGTAGGTGCGAGAGACGACTAGGCCGGTGGGCAGTAGAGACAACAGTCCTCCTACGAACAGTAGTATTCCTCTCAGTTGAACCCTTTGCAAGGGAGGGAACTCTTGAGCTGACTTCAGGTTGAATTCGATCACGGGCTCTTCAGTTTCTGACATTTTGTCCATTAGTGTGAAGAGAGTGACGTCAGCGATCTTGACATCGATGTTGCCAAATCCTTGTCCAAAACGGATGATCCCATTGTCGGGCAGCTCATCCTTGTAAACAACGAAGTCCAGTCAATTGGTGAAGGAGAAGATTAACTTTTGGGCATCCATTTTACGCAGGCGGATTCCGAATGTCGATCCGAATTATACTTCCTTTCGTCGTAAAGTTTAGGACGAAAAAGAAAGAGTCCGAACACATTTTCGTTTATGTTAGTGCATTTGTGATTTATAAAAGAGGTTGTTTATTAGGTAGTTCGTTTGTTAGAAACAAAACGATTAAAGGAAAAAAGGTTATAGAAAAGGTAAAGGGCTCGATTTAGAATTGGAAAGGAAGAGAGAGTCTTATGCAAGACTTCTCGACTCGAAGGACCGCTCCTAAGCTAACACTGATTGTGGGTCCGCCCCACCTCGTAAAAGAGGTAAAAGGATCTCGGAACCTCTTCGTTTAGGGGTGTCTAAACGGTGGCTCCTAAATCCGAGAGGTGTTGGCTATACTTGTTCGAGACAGAAATGAACGGGGTATTCCAACGGAAGAATGGTAGTTTTGGTCCACTAGGGACATGGACTACACTAGCGATTTATGAAAGCAAAACCATCCAATCGAAAATGGAGAGAGGCCGATCCCACGTAGTCGCCGAAGTTGTCGCATATTTTTAGGTTGTGTGTTTTGAAAAGGGTCGCTACGAAAGTTGTCGGCGAATTTTTAGATTTTAAATTTAATTTAAATATATATAAAATTTAGAAAGTAGTATATGATTTTGAAAATAATTTTTAAATTTAAAAATTTTAAGATATGAAATATCAAACAGATCTCACATCCCGAATAGTTTATATAAACGAGCACCGCATCACAAGCCAGTGTATACATCTCGAAGAATAGACACCTTTGTTTGATGATGGGGCTCGATTAAATAAACTAGAAGATTTGTGACATCCGTTTGGTACGACAATTTTATAAGCCGAAGTTCCACTTAATATAAAATAATTAGCGAGGTTTATATTACTTGGGTTCTTAAAGTTCCCTATAAGGGAAAGCCCCTATAGTTTTATATTAAAGCAGGGTTTATATTACTTGGGTTCTTAAAGTTCCCTATAAGGGCAAGCCCCTATAGTTAATTACATCTTAAATGACGAGAATCATTTAAGAAAACTCTCGATAATGATCGGTGGTTTTGCTCTCGAGAATTTCAAAGTTTAAGGTTTTCGAAAGATTGGATTTTGGAAATTTCAATAGGGATAGCTCAAATTTGGAACAAGTTTATTTTAGGAGTCCAAAGGAAGAGAAGTAGGAGAAGTTGAGGATTCAAGAAGAATCTTCGCAACTTCCCAAACTATCCTAATTGTTTGGTTTAGATTTAAGAGTTTACTTAATGTTTCAATCTTGTCAATTTTAGTTAAATAGGACTTATATTCGTACGACATTATCATACAAACAGCCTGGAAGATATGAGGGTTTATGTTGTATCGAACGACTACCTCGGAGTCCTAAGACCGGTTAGGGCTTAATTTACATGACATGATCATGCAAATGCCTAACGAAGAGTTGAGGATTTATGTTGCACTAGGCAAACTACCTCGAAGTCCTATGGCTTGGTTATTTAATTATAGGAATGTTTAGTTGATGTAGATCCGAGTTTTGCTGATGACGATGGTTGTGCTGCCCACTATGCTCCAAGCTCCTTGTTGTTGCAGAGGTTTAGTTTTAGGAGTCATAAATCAGGAGATAAGAGAAGTATTCTAGTTTAGAGAAAATCATAAAATTCAAGTGTTTTTTAATATTTTAATTAAAACAAATCTTAAAGTTGTTTAAACGGAGATCGGTTAAGATCCCGCGGTTCCGTCATCCCGACACAGTTATTTTCATTGAATTCACTTAGTCCGGATGAATTTGCTAAACACAACTAAATGAGTTCCACACTTTCATTTAGGCCAGTGGGAAATCCAGTTAGCAACACGTGGGTTACATCATCAGAGGTATTCCCGATCATTCAACGAGACGTTTTAATTTAGTTACGATTGTAGTTTTGTTGTTCTATTTGTGATTAAATTTTGAGTTGTTTTTATATTCTGGAATGTTGTGGCGGTGAATTTTATCTTGCAATGACTTTTAATTTAGTTTTGGTTTCAGTTTAGGGGCTATCTTAAAGGTTTTGGTTTTCATGCAACAGTTGTTTATCATGCAAGAAAAGTAAAGTACAGTGCATGTAAGTAAATTGCAATAAAATAAAAGTGTACCTGGAGGGTCTTCCCGTCATTCCAAGCTGTACTTAAAACACATGTTAATGCATTTAAATATTTCAACAAGTACCTAGGTAAAGCTAAGGGAAAGGTTTCGGTTGTACTGCAAAGTCCTAATCACTATAGCTAGTCATCTCCTATGACGTACAGGTTCTTGTGTTTTGGTTTAAGGATGACTTTCTTCACCCGAGAACAATTAAATTCGAGTTGTTCTTATAATCATCCTATCATATTAAGGAAGTGCTTAAGACGAGTCTTAAACATCTTTTCGATACCTCTAGGATTGTTTTAAGTCAAGAGAATTTAATTATATAAGTGAAGTAATCATCAAGGAGTTTAAGTTTTGTTCTCTTGCTCGGTGAACTAGGACATTTGAATATCCTATAAGTGAAGTAACACTTCACTTGAAGCCTCATTTAAGAGTCATAATAATAAGAGCTTTAAAAGGGCAAATCAACTTATTAAGTATTTTAATGATTTAAACTTAATGATTTAATTTTAATTTTGACTTAATTATAAAAAGTTAGTTTAAGTTTGGAATAGTGTTCAAGTTATTTTAGATTTAATTCTTAATGATTTCATTTAGGTTTGTTGTTAAATGATTTTAATTTAATTTAATTCAATTTAACTTTAATTCGATTTAATTTAATTTTAATTTAATTTGATTTGATTTTAATTTAATTTAATTTAATTTAATTTAATTTGATTTAATTTAATTTTAATTTAATTTAATTTATTTTAATTTAATTTAATTTAATTTAATTTAATTTAATTTAATTTAATTTTAATTTAATTTTAATTCAGTTTAATTTAATTTTAATTTAATTTAATTTAATTTAATTTAATTTTAATTTTAGTTTAATTTACTTTATTTTTAGTTTAATTTTAATTTGGATTATTATTTTAATTTTTTTAATTAAGAATTAAGTATTATTGAAGTGGTTTATTTAGGGACTTTTAAATTAAAGAATAAATATCCTCGTAATAATATCCCTACTTTAATAATTCAAATTTCTATTATTTTCCCAAAATTTCAATTAATTAATTAATTAAAGTTTATTTTAATTATTTTTGAAATGGTTAGTAGGTTTCTACCCTCAATCATTTAAGTTTCAATCATCCAAAATCAATTTAAAATCAAATATTTTACCCTCCCCTTTTTAATTAATCCTAAAATTTTAATTAAAGGTTAAAATTTTTTAATTACCATTTTGCCCTTCAAGCTTAATAATTCTATAACTCACTAAATTAAGCTCAAATGAACTTGAAATTTTTATGTAGCCTCACTCACATGTCAATTAAGACATTAGAGGAGAAAATGTGATTTTTCTGTATTTAATTTATTTATGTAATTATTTTTAATAGAAAATAGGGGTTTTCAAGGAAAATTCAATAACATGACCAAGAAAATGTTTCTGTCCTTAAAACAATTATGGGATGTTCCTAATGACAAGAGGAACATTTGGACCAATTTTGGTGATTTTTTTACTTATGTTTTATTTATTAGAATTATTTTGATTTTTTGAGTATTAATTAATTTGAAAATAAAATTAAAGTTGAAAAATGGATTTTATGTTTTTCTTAAATCTCTCTAACCTCAAGGAGTTTAGAGAAATAAATTTTATATTTTTTTGATTTTTCTTTGATGTATTAGAATTATTTTAGTGAAAAGGTTGAAAAATAAAATTTTTAATATTAAAAATTACATTAAGCCTTTGAAATTCAATATCTTATCCTAGGGACTTAAGAAAAATATTTGGTTTGTTTCTAAGTGATTAGAATTCAATATGTGACATTTTGGTGATTTTTATTATTTTTTAATTATTACAAATATTAAAATAATGATAAAAATATAATTTTAATTTTCCTAAGTTCCTCTGATATCAGAGAAGCTCCAAAACCATTTTTGTGAATTTTTGAAAAGTATTTTGTGAGTTATGAATTTTTAAAGTTTAATTTTACCCATTTTGCTTAAGAGGCTTAATCGACCCATTTGGTGGGGTTAATCAAGTCGAATTGATTTCAAATTTTTATGAGATGTTCCTCTAATCTCAAAGATCGGTGGAGAATTGTTTTTAAGTTAATTTGATGTGTAGTTAACCCTAATTAATTAAAATTCAATTTTGGGTATTTAGACCGATTAGGGTTATTCCAAGTGAATTAACTCAGAAACTTATTTTTTCTAGGTTCCTCTGGTCATAAGAAACATCACCAAATTTTCCTAGAATTTATTTCTCAATATGTTAATTATTGGAATTAAAATGTTCAAAAACAGTAACATGCAATTGAAAAATCAATAACTTCTCATAGGGATGGCCTCTGACCTTGGAAAATTCAGGGAATGTTCCCAAGTTCAGAGGCTTTAAAAGTCCTATGATCTCATGCCATGGTGAATTATCTATGTGCATGGAGAATTAAAATAATGCAGAGAGTAAATAAATTATTAAAAATAAAATACTTAATGAAATTAATTGATTTCTTTTCTACATTATTCTCCTCTATCCACTGAGTACGAGGGTATTTTTATTTTATTTTTAGGATTTTTCTACACAAAGTTATGGATTTTCTAAGTTCTGGTAATTAAATAAATCTATAAAATCCTATTTTTCTATTTATCCGAATCGGCGTCGCGTCATCCTTAGCATCTCCGGACAGCCACGCGGCGCTTTCAGTTCGACGTCGCCATCCGACTCGGCGCTCCGGGGGCCGCGGTTCATGTACCATCGCGTTGTCCGGCTCGATCCCGACCGTCCGCTCGATACGCGCTCGATACGACGACTCACGGTCATCGTCTACGGCGGGTGTGCACCGTGACCGTCCACATTAAAACCACTAAGAACTCACTCGATTCTCAACGGATTTTTGTGTTCTTATGCTCTATGGATTCGTCTTGAAGAGATAAACACATCCATATGGTAAACATGCATTGAAATCGATTCATATTAAATGGAGAATCTCCAGAAGCTCGGGAAGAAGAGAGAGTTCATACCTTTGCTCAGTGAAGTGAAGCTTCGATCTGAGAGTTGTGTCACGTTCGATTGGGTCCAAGCAAGCTCCAGATGAAGTCCCTTGGCACAGTGAATTGCTAGGTACAAAAGTGACCACGGTCGATCACAAAGCTTGGAGGCTGGAAGCAATGGCTAGCCTGGTGAAGGGGCTTTTATTGGAAAACTTCTCCTCTTGGTCTGGTGAAGGTGTAGAGCCAATAAATTTGGGGATTGACTCATTGTGGTGAAGTGTCCTGGTTTTAGGCATGGATTTCAACTCTGAAATTGAGCTTACAGAGAGGAAATGGCGGAGGGATTTCAGTGGGGATCAAGTGCTCTAGGTGTGGGGGAGAGTCTGGAGTGATGTTGGCGAGTTTCCTCAAGATTTTTGTTCAGCCTCCTCCATGGCCGAGAGAGGTGGGGTTTAAATAGGAGAGGCTGGAGGGCCTCCCAGGGGGAGTTAGGGGTTGGGATCAGCTGCTCTGCTGAGGAGAAGAACAACCATGGTGGCCATTGCGCATGGGGCTACTCAGCAGGTGAGAATTCAAAGCTTGTGCTCTCATGGGAGCTCTCGGGTGTGGTGTTTTCCGGCGACTCAGGCGGCTGGCCGGCAGGCATGGGTCACTGTTGTCATCAGGAGGTTCAAAGCTTGATGTTTGTGAGTCCAATTGAGCTTTGCTATGTGTAAAGTAGTTGAATTAAAATGGCATGGTAAAGGCTTTTTTGGCTTGGTTTGGGTCAACCCAACACTTTTGGCTTGGTTCACCTTCAAAGGTAGCTTTGGGTGCTGTGGGGAGTCAAAGGAATCAGCTGGTTTGGAAAGGAGAAGTCCCTATCCAAATATATTTGGATTAAATTTGGGTTAAGGGCAAACATATTTAGGGTTAACGGCTTTTAGGAGGTATCTAAAAGGACCTCCTCCTTTTGCCATTTAGGGTGATTTGACAAATTAAAGATTCTCATGGCTTGCCAATGGCTTACATGTGGCTTCATGGCTCAATATGGCTTTGGAAAAGATGGCTCACTTGCATGAGAAAGGGTGTTGGAATTTTTTGATGGATTTAAGAAGAATTGTCATGTGGCTAGAATTGGAATGGTTTGAAGATAAATTAGGACTTTAGAAATGAAATTTAAGTTGAATGTAAGATGAGGGAGAGTGTCATATGGACTTTAGGATGGGTTTGGGCTTTTAAAATTTGGTAAAGGTGAGCTTTTGGAATGGTTTAAGGGAATGGGCTTTCATGTTTCAAAATGGGATTTTGGATGAAAAGTTTGTAAAGGGCAATGTCAAATAAATGTTGGGTTTGGTTTAGGGATGTTTCATGAGTGATTTGAAGCAAGTTTCAGGTGATTTGGAATTGAATTGGGTTAGATTTGGGCTTCTTTGGTAAATGGGCCAATGTAGGTCAAATTGGGCTAATTTGGTCCAACGTTGGGCTAAGGTTTAAATTGATGTAAAATTAATGTTGAAAAATTTTTATGGGGGTGTTACAAATAGGTTTCAACTTTGGTTGGGTTTTGATTTTGGGATTTGGGCCCATTTGGGTTAGGTTTGGGTTTAGGTCATAAGTGGGAATTTTGGCTTTGGGTTGGATTTGGGTGGAGTTTAGGTTCAAATTTTGGGAAAATCATGTTAGTGTTTTGTTTGTGGGGATGTTAGGGAAAGTTTAGAAAAGGTTTGGGGTTAATTGGAGTTAAATTGGGTTAGCTTGGGCTAGGTTTAGGTCATGGGTCAAAATTGGGTCTTAAGCTTAAAAATGAAATTGTATTTAAATTCCAATCAAATTGGACTTGAATTTAGTCTAGATTGATATTGGGGATATTGAATTGAAGTTTAGAATTGAATTGGACCAAAATTGAGGTCAATTGGAGTGATTTGCTTTGACATTGGGTTCATTTGGGTTTAAAATGGGCTAAATTAGGGGTTTTGGTAAAAGTAGGGTAAATTGACAAACTTGGCCCATGGTGTAGTTGGACAAAATGAAATTAGGAATATTTGGGATTTTTTGGAATTTTCTGAGAATTTTTGGAATTTATAAAAGTTTGGCCAAAAGTGTATTTTTAGTGTATTTGGAGTGTATTTTTGGAAATTTTGGTATATTTGGCTATGGATGATCAATTTGAGTGATGTGGAAATTTTTGGGATTGGTTTTGAGGAATTTTGGTTGATTTGGAGATTTTGGAAAATTTGGGCAATTTCAAGGGCTTTTGGTAGGTTTGTTGGGTGTAGGGTCCCCGGGGTCAAAAATTGAAATTTTGGAAGAATGAAGATTGATCAAATGTGAGTGAAATGGAATAACTTTGATTGAGCCATGAAGCCATATTAAGCCCATATGAGCCATGAGAGGACTCATTGGAGGTATTCAATATGTTGTTCCTAACCCTCTTAGCCAGGGGCTTAGGGGTTAAGGTCCATCCATATGAATTACCTACATGAGTCAGGAAGTTAAGTTGGGTATTGGTGTGGTTTTAGGATTGGATTATGTGTGTGAGAGTGTAGAGTTTGAGTGTAGTGAGTGTGTAAGTCAACCCTCACCAGACCAGGCCACCCAGGGTAGTCCTAAGGCCAAAGAGTCCAATAGGGAACTCATCCTTTAAACCTCCGCATTTGAACTCGACCCTCCAGGTGATTAGGGGTCTATAATCAAGCTTGTGGGGTTTGCGGGGAGACAAGAGGTGGTTTAAATTTCTAAGGGATGGGTCTCAATTCTAGTCCTCTAAGATATTCAAAGGAAAAGCCTAAGGCTAGATCCTAAACACTAAAGAGGGAAGAGAAGACCTCATCAAAAATGAGGTCAACAGCTTGGTTTTAATGTCACGGGCCCGACAAATGATTCCACCTGGATCAAAATTCCAATTAAGTAATCCTCGATCAATCGCCTAATCTTTTTCAGATCCAATAAATCCTACAAAATCCTCAAATTTTAATTTTTTATTCAACTCTTCTTTTTCAGATGGATTTATATCATTATTCCTCATATTTCTTTCTAGATCCAATATTCCTCTATTGATTTTTGAACTTGTATATTAATATCATCCTTGAAATTTATAAGAAATGGATCTTTATAAGATACTTCAATATCTCCCAAATTTTGGATAATATTCTCTTTAAATAATTCAGATTCAGGATCAATATTTTCTATGTTACTATTCTATTTCAAATTATTTTCCAATTCTTCCCCTTTATAATTATTAAATGATGGAGGATCTATCTTAGTTGAGGAAATCAGTTTTTCTAATTCCTTAGGAATTTCTTCCAATGGTCTTCTAATATCCTTATCCTCTTTTCTCAATTTAGAGTTCTTTGGAAATTTATCCTCAAATTCTCTTCTAAGTCTTAGTTCAATGATTTTATCTAGTTCATCATTCAATTTAGGTTTTTCTTATGATTGAGTTGAATCTAAAGATATTAAGACTGGTTGTGTAGATGAATTCCCTAAATAGATAGGCTTTAAAATTGTATGGGGTACATCCATCTTAAGTTCATGAGATTTTTCAACAGATGGAATTAAAAGTTTACTATTTTTGGTAGTGTTCATTATTTCACACCTCTCCTGAACATACATACAGTTTTGTTTAAATAACATTTTCGAATCATCATGAAAGTCTATTTCATTTTCATCTATTAACTTACTCTCAAAACTTTCTTGGAAATGGTCTTTACTTAGATAATCAATTTTATCTATCCAAAAATAATCATCATCTTTTCTCTCAGCTGGATATTACATAGTTTTTATTACATCAAAAGTGACTTCTTGGCCATTAAAACTCATAGTTAACTCTTCTTTTTGCACATCTATCATAGCTTGTCCAGTAACAAGGAAAGTTCTCCCTAAAATAATTGGAATTTCTTTATCTTCCTCCATATCTAATACAATAAAGTCCAAAGGAAAGATAAATTTATCCACTTTAACAAGCACGTCTTCTATAACTCCTTTTGGATAAATGATAGATCGATCGGCTAACAAAAGGGTTACAGTAGTGAGAGAAATATCGACTAAACCTAACCTTCTAACTATAGATAGAGGCATCACATTAATGTTCACTCCTAAATAACATAAAGCTTTTCCACATAATATTTTTCCAATTGCACAAGAAATTGTAAAGCTACAAGGATCTTTAAGTTTTTGAGGAAAATTTTTCTGAAGTATAGCGCTGCACTCCTCACTTAGTGCAACTGACTTGTAATCCCCAAATTTCCTTTTCTTATTTAATATCTCATTTATAAACTTTGCATAACTTGGCATATGTTCCAAAGCTTCGGTGAAAGGAATATTTATCGTTAACTTCTTAAGTACTTTCATGAACTTTGAAAAGATTTTATTCAACTCATGTTGTATAAGTCTTTGAGGAAATGGAGGCGGTGGTCTTTCCAAACTGATTTTAGTTGGAGATATTAATTTTTCTAGCTCCTTAGAAACATGTTCTTCAGGTCTTTTAGTTTCTTTTGTTTCTCTCACAACATATTTCTCTTTTCTAACTACATCATCTATCTCTCCTCCACTTTTTAATTAGACAGCTTCTACTTGTTCATTAGTGTTCTCTTTAGGGTTGATCTTATTGTTGCTAGGAAGTGTTCCTTGGGGTATATTGCAAAGTGAATTAGAAATTTTTCCGAGTTGATTCTTTATGTTTCTAATCGCAGCATTTTGACTTTGCAACTGGTTTCTCATTTGAAATACCACTTCTTCCATGGACATCTTCTTATCCTCAAATTGTTGATCATTGTTAGAGTCTGGTGGATATGAAGGTCTATAGTTTGTGTTCCCCTGATTATTCCAACTTCCATTAGTATTTATATGATTATTTTCCCATTTCTAGTTTCCACCATCAAGTATGATTCCAGTTAAATTTAGGATGGTTCTCCCAACCTGGGTTGTAAAAGTTAGAATACGGGTTATTTATGATATTTAAAGCATCATATGTTAAGTTGGAATCAATCATGTGCCCTAACGAACTTTCCTCACTTATAGGAGTAAATTGAGGTTGGTTCATTCCAAATTGGTCCAACTTCCTTGATATTGCAGCAACCTGAGATGCAAGGATTGTAATCACATCTGTATTATGAACACTAGCTACATTTTTATAATTTACCCTTGTAGAGGGCCATTGAAATTTATTTGTAGCCATTTCATCAATTAATGCATACGCTTCATTAAATGATTTTGACATTAATGATCCACCAGCAGCAGCATCAATTATAGACCTAAGGGATCCTACTAACCCATTATAAAAAGTTTGAATGATTAACCAATCGGGTAGAGCATGGTGTGGACACTTTCTTAGGAGTTCCATAAATCTTTCCTAGGCTTCGTATATTGATTCCCCTTCATACTGACAAAATGAGATAATATTGCTTCAAAGTTTAGTAGTCCTTGAAGGTGGAAAATACTTAGCTAAGAATTTCTAAGTTAACACCTCCCAATTTTTAATAGAACCAGGTGCTAAAGAATATAACCACATTTTAGCCTTATACCTTAGTGAGAAAGGAAAAAGCTTTAGTCTAACAACATCGTCTGACATACCGTTATAAGGAAATGTAGCACAAAGTTCTAGAAAATTTGATAAGTGTAAATAGCGATCCTCCAAAGGAGTTCCCCCAAACTGATTATTCTGCACCAGTTGGATAATCTCAGGATTTATTTCAAACGAATCAGCTTCTATGACAGGGTTTTGTATACTTGAGTGAATTTCATCTGTCGTAGGATTTACGTAATCCCTCAATGAAGTATGATGATTTTCTAAGTTATTATCTTGAAAGTTTTCCATTTTCATTTCTAGTTTTTCGAGTCCTTTCTGTATTTTTATTTTTTTATTTTCTTCAAACTCGGGATCATAAGGCACAAGTCCTGTAGATCCTTTGTTTCGCATACGTAACACAATAAACAATACATTAACAATTAAATAAATTAAATGAAAAATATATTCAACACAATAAAACATTTTCACGAACACCATATTTTTCACCAAACAATTTTTTTTCCTTTTTTTCACAACTCTTTTTCATATAAAAACACTTTTCGCACAAAAATAGTTTTTACAATACTACATTTTTTCCAAGTCTAAGCCTAATTACTTCAACTAAAATTCTCCTAAAGTTCTTACCAAACCTTCCCCGTTAACGGCGCTAAAAACTTGATGTGACTTTTTATATGTAAGAATTTATGACCTCAGATTTATATATTTATAAAGATTTTTGTAAAGTCACAATTTCAAACGCAAGTATACGTATCGTATCAAGTAATAAAGGGCTCTAATGGAGTCTCGTTTATCGATCCCACAGAGAAGCGAAGTAAGAGGTTCTTAGTCAAATTCTAGTCTACTACTAACAACCTTAGTTTGGAAGGCTGATATAAGTGATTTTTCTAACAACTACTCCTAAATGCAGATGATTATATGTAAGGATAATAACTACTCCTAAATGCAAATATTACTTCTAAAGATAACCCTTTTTGGATGAATTGGTTTGGAGAATTCTGAGATATTAAAAACTACTATTCTTATGTAATGAAATAGATAATGTATAGGAATGAGATGCATTTAGTATTGTATGTGCCAAATAGGAGCAATCCTATTCTTTACCCTTTGGTCCTCGCATAAAAAACATTGACTAATCCTATGCTTGGTTACTGAATCTGCGGCTAGGCTGGGAGGATACTAACTCTCACTTCGGAGCTCCAACGTTCCCCTCACCTGAGGGCTAACAATGTACACATCAGCACCCAAACGATAGGACCAAATTGAGGATTTTAGCATGTCACTCTAAAATCTCAAATTCTATGCCCTATTAATATTATTTCCCTATTTATTTGCATTCAATTCCCATGAACTTCACCATCCATGGAATTTGAATGTGGTTCCACTTTGTTAAGAATTACACCGACCTTTCGGGTCAATGCAATTACAATAAATTTTAACACTACAACGAGCTCTTTTTGTAATGTAAATGAAGTGTAAGTAAAAACCATCACATTTATAATTAAATTTTCTTCTTGTATGCAACCCAATATCCTAAACATGAAACCTACTCATTGCAAGAGAAAAGTAGAATGAAAACAATGGTATAATCTTCTCATGCCACTATTTTCATAGAAGAAGAAAAAGTAAGAGATATACGTCACAAAGAGCGAAGAAAATACAACGAAAACTTCATGTAACCAAAGTAAATCCACTAGGTAAGTGTTTACAAAATAATAAGATAATGAAGAACAATAATTAGTTTTTTTTCCTTTGAAAGAAAGACAAAGATCTCTCCCACAAAATCTCCCGGCGATCCATGCAATGCTATCGAAATCCCTTACAAATTCTCTCAAAATCTCCTCTCTAATCTCTCCAAAAGGGTAGAAATCTACATTTCTACTCCTATTCTAAGATCTCTAATCATTCTCTACATTTTCCTAACTTCTCCTCCCTTTTCTTCGCTTCAAATTCGGTTTAAAATAGTGTAGAGATGAATTTCCCAAGAGGTATATGAAGAAACCTTCCAAAAGCGTCCGGGTTCAATGTATTTGGCCAAAAGCCGCCCAATTTCTCATCCCGACCGTTCGGAGCGCCGGCGCGCTGAATAAGGTCGTTGTCGGCGCCCTATTTTGGTGGTCTCAGGCTTCTGGTGCCGCCGGCGCCTATTTGGCGACCTCAGTGCCCATCCTGCGCAGCTCTGTCATTTTGCTCCGTTTTGCTCCATTTCAGCTCTGATTGCCCCGTTTCAGTTGCGTTGCGTTCGAAAAAGATAGCTCTACAAAAGAAACATAAAAATAATATTTCTTTAAAGTGTAATCTCATTCAAAAATATGCAAGAAGTGTAAAAGAGATTAAGCATCAAAAGACTTATTGAAAGGTGTCAAGGCAGAATTTCATTTCTTGCTCGTTTTTGCTCCAAATTGCACCGTTTTTGCTTTTTTTTGCTCCAATCATCATTTTTGTACTTAAAACCAAAAAATATACATAATACCTTCCTTTTAAAGTGTAACATCACCAAAAATGAGTAAAATCATATAGTAAAAAAGCGTATATATTTTTGGTGCATCAATTACTAGCACTACGAGCCAACCAGTCAGTAGGGGTGTTCCCTTCCCTGAAGATGAAGTTCTAAATAACATTTATATTATTGGCAATAATAAGAAAATAAATTCTATGCGGCGAGTAAATAAGGTTCCGGTGGGGAAGAGATTTTCCGGACAAGATATCATAAAGAATTTTAGAATCCATCTCAACAAACAAATTGTTAAAAGAGAGCAGCGACGGTTTGAATGCCCAAAAAAACATCCCAGCATTCAGTCATAAGGGGGCTGACCCGATATAAATATATGCGTACTAAAATCTTCATCCCGGTAACGGTGCCAAAAACTTGACCCGAAGTCCTCTGAAGATCAACGTACTAATTAATTCTTTCAAAAATATATGTTATAAATAATAATAGCGGCTAGTGTATGAAAATATAATTTTATGGAAGATATTTTATACACTAGGGGTTCTACGCAGTATACATATCGTTTCAAGTAATATAGGCTTTGAAACAAAGACCCCAATATCGTTCCCACGAGGACAGAGTTATAGATCTTTAAATATTTTTATTTTAAATTATTTCTTTTATAATAAAAAAATATCTTTAATTTACTAGATGCAATAATAAAGCACAAATAAAATAATTGATGTAAATAGCAATAAGAAAGTAACTTTCTCCCTTTCAATTAATCCAATATTTTCTAAGATAATGATAATATTTGTGGAGAATATAAATTTATGTTATTTTGCCATATAGAAGCATTCATATTCTTTTCCCTTTGATCCAGGTGCAAAGAACATTGGCTAGCCTATAGATCAGGTCCGGATGTATTGTTAGTAGAATGGGTTAATCTAGGCTCACACTACTAGATGGCCAAGAGTGGCTATGGTCGGCCCTACTAGTGATCCTTTCTTTTTCTATAAACCAAATCATAAGATTTTAGTCTGTCACTCTAAAAACTTATCAATTCTATGCCCAATATATAACATATTCCTATTTATTTGCACTTCACCTTGAATAACCCGCACAAGGCCTTCGACTACCCAAGGATTCATGTTATATCTACAAGTTAAAAATTCATCTGCTTCTAGGTCTCAAAACTCTTCAACAGGTTTTAATAATTTAAATGGCCAATTTAAATAGTAAATTAAGAACTGGTATTAATATCATCACAATGTTTTGAAAATATATGATTTTTAATTCTCCGACGAATTTTGTATTATCTTATTTATCTTTTCATAATGGAAAGGAGAAAGTAAAGTAACTACTCAGAACACATTGAAATTAAATAACAAAACATAATAAATAAACTTTGAATCAAAATAAAAATACTTATCTTAGATGTTTCTCCTACTAAACTTCTGATTCATACTGACTCCACAGCGTAATGAACTACAGATGTGCCAACTCTTTCAAACTCTAAATACAAACTCTAAAATAAACTCACTAATTTATGAAGGAAAGTAAAAAAGGTGGCCCTAATATGATCTCTCTAATTCTCTCTCTAGGTTGAACTCTAGATAGGGGGTAAATGAGGTGTTTTTCTCTGAAGGAATACCCTCCTATTTATAGGCTTCAAGGGTTGCCTCAAGGCACCTCTTTAAAATGTGTCCGCATTCAATGAATCTTCTAGAAGGTGTGTCCGGCGCCTAGACGCTGGAATCTGATGTCTAGGCGCCGGATACAGCGTTCAGTTCTTAGCACCTCTTCACTTTGGATCGCACCTCTTCGCTATTAAAACCGTTTTGAAGCGTCCAAATACATTGTATCACATGTCCTATAAACCAGGAACAAATGCCAGTCTTCTAGAAGGTCCAATAACCGCTCACACCATCAAAATAACCGCCTAAATGTTGTCAAAAACTTAACAGTTTTCTGTATCGAGCTGGCGCTTAGGCGCCGGACTCTGACGCCTAGGAGCCAGGCCAGTAATTTTGACAAGTTTGCATTTTGGCTTCTACTTTTGCTCCTTTTTGCTCCTTTTTCATATTTTTCTCCTTCTTGAACATTTTTATATCACCTACATCCAAAAACACAAAAATACCTTTCATTAAAGCATAATATCCTTAAAATTTAATAAAAATCAAGGCATAAAAATAAGTATTTTTTCTTGGATCAAAATCCCCAAAACTTAAATGTTACTTGTCCTTAAGTAACCCTTTTTACTATATAAAACGTATAACATTTGGAATAAAAAGGTAAATATTTAAGACTTCTTATGATTTTTTATTATATAAAGGCTTTAGTAAATCATTAACCAAATTTCACTAACTAAATTTAATTTTAAGAATTTAAAGAATATTCTAACTACCAAATCATAAGACCTAAAAAATTTTTGATTCACTTCGAAAATAATTGTAGTTTATTATATTAAGATCACATAAATTATTCACAAGAAAAAGATCTTCATGAAATTCTTTTCTAATAAAAATACATGCATAAAAATTAAGTAATATATGTAATCAATTTTCTTTTTATAAGTTAATTCAAGTGAAGCCAATTTTTGATTAGACATTTCCTCAAGCTTCTCCTCTCTTTTTCTTTCTTTTTTTTTAAAGAGAGGATTACTGTATCTGGATAGTCTGTTAATGGTTTTGAACTTACCATCCTTAACTTATATTTTCAAACTTATACATTTTCACTTAATTATTATAACATAAATAGATTTCAAAAAGAATTTCAATGTATTCTTTTTCGAGCTATAATTTTTGATTTCTTAATACTTCTAAAATTCAATTATCTCTACTATGAATAGAAAAATTTCTTAAGCTTATTCTTCATTAAGTTGAATAATTCTATTCTTAAAATCAATCAAAGTTATTAATATTTTTGATTAAGTACACTAAATTATTTATAATTTCAAAAATTTAAGTGATCTTAAATAGATTCTTCATTCCTCATGTTATGTTAAAAAATTTTATTTAAAAAAAACTTTAGTTCTTAATGGACAAATAAAATTTAAATTTGAATGTATTTTCCCTTTCCCCCAAACTTAAGTTTTGGTCTATCATGATTTTTTTTTTAAGTATGAGAGAAAGAAAAACATAATTTTAAAAAGGAATTTTTATAAGTATGAAAAAAAAACATTCTAAAAAGAAAAATTTACTTCTACACATGCTTTTATGAATAATATTGAAATAATGAAGTAGGTATAAAAGTAAGCAGGCTCATTAGTAATTAAATTAAATGACTATACTACTTATAATAACAGAAATAGAACAACAATACTAACTACTAAACAGTAGGCTGAAACAGAAATAAACATAAACTTATCCAAATTTCAATTTTAAACACAATACATTAAAAATACTCTAACAACAGTCTCAACACCCAACAATCCACATAAAGTACATAAACAAATCTAAACTAGCAAACAACAAACAACAATCAATACTAGCAAACGAACTAATCTAACAACAGACTTAGCACAACTCAGAGGTAAATCAGGCAACTAATCACTGTCTGTAGCCTTATCATCATCATCATCACCAAAAGAAAACTCAACATCCTTAGAATTGAGAAACTAGGAAAGGTAGGAAACTGAACATCATGCTCTCCCTTCAGGAGTCTAACGAGAGCTTCATCATACTCAGCATTGTAACCACTCTTCCTCTGGGTTTACTCAGATAAATGATCAATTTTCTTATCAATAGAATCAACTCTGCAGTGAGTTTGAAATAACTCATCTTCGTTGCTCTATAAACCGATCATGCATCAATTCCCGAAAACTAGATGGTGGCTCAGCAGTAGAAGTAGAAGGTCTGGAAGTGGAAGGTCTACCTGAAGTGTGTGCAGAAGTAGAAGGAGCGGTCGATCTCTTCCCTCGAAGACGATCATATATACTAACACTCTCCTGCCCAATTGGCTTGGTAGACTTCAGCTTCTCCTCAGAAATATCAGCAGTGACTCCATTGCTAACACATAAAGAATATATCAAAGATGGGAATCCCAGTCCCACAAAAGTACTGGATCTAGCAGCAAACTCCACATAATCATAAATAATACTGCCGACAGCTATCAGCTTCCTCTCCTGAAAATAATAGTTCAGGATAGCTCTTTCTCTGGTAACTTCACTCAGTTGTTTGGAAGGTAGAAGTCTAGCAGAAATAAAATAATGCCAAGCCTTTGAAACACCATTTAGCTTAGAAGATTTGAAGTTTACCCGTTTTTCATTCCAGATCTTCCGGGCTCCGTACTCGTCGATCAAATAAGCGATAATCATCTCGAAGATCTCCCTCGGATGTAGATAATCCAGAATAGTGGCACTCGATGGTAGGTGGCAGTCCATAAAACACATTGATCCTCTCCAGAGTAAATCCTACTCCAATACCTCTAACGAAGACTTCGTAGTCTTCTGCATCTAAAAAGTTAGCATAAAATTTGCGAACAACTGGAATAACGGCAACCGCAGTGAAATAACAGAATCGTTGCCAGTTGTCTGCAATGATTGTGTTCTCGATCATTTCACTCGGATTGTAAAAGCTTCGCTCCGAGATAAACTTTCTCTACATCACAAATTTGTGATATCGAAAATGCACTGCCGCAGTCGTGAACTTGCTACTATCAAATTTTTCTCGTCCCTTCCCTCGCTTAGATTTCGACGCCATCTAAACGTGAAAGAAAACAAAAACAAATTTAGCAATCAAATATTTAAACTCTTTTTAAGTTTAAGAAACTTAAAATAAGTTTAAAAATCTAAATAGAATACCTAAAAATTAAAATTTTTCTCAAAATTTTAGTTTTTAGGCAAACATAGGAAGAACTGTGGTGAAAATCGAAAATAAATGGATTAGAGTGTAGATCTGACCCCGAGAAAAAGAAATCAAGTGATTTCTCGCCCAAATACTTGATGTTTTGATCTCAAAATGGATCTAAGAGGTGTATTTTCGCGAAAATGGGGAAGGAGATGAAGCTTAGGTGTCATCCATGGCTAATGGGATTTATATGGTGTTTTTCGGGTAAGCAGGCCGAACCAGCGCTTAGGCGTCGAATTCTGGCGCCTAGGCACCAAACTCGCCTTTCACAAAAATCACTCTAAAAATTTTATTTTCCACCAAAATCCATAAATTCAACTTTCAATTACTCATATATGAGTAGGGCTTCAGTTTCTAACTTCCAAAACATTTTTCAAAAAAATTTTAAAAATTAAATATTAAATCCACCAATCAAATACAAGGTTTAAATCAAACTCCTCTAATTTCCATTTATAATCTTCAATATTAGCTCAATACACTTCAGATAAGTATAATATAATGATTCAAGTCCTAACACACAATCAAACAACACAATTTGAAAACAAATACAACACACATTGAACATGAAAGCAAATACACAAACAAACACAATCGATTCACTAAATCAATACAACGACTCACTACATAAATCACAATCTCACCAAATCACTATCTAATTTCCATTATCTTCACAATGAAGATTACTTGGCCTACTAGGGAAGAATACTAATGCACTTGGAAAATTTGTAGCTGTTTTCTCTTCGATCAAATTGTTCTTCGCATACATCTCCACTTAAGCATCTTGATAATTCACTAGATGATCAAATTGAAGTTTCCCTTGCCATTGTAGATGTTCAATCTGATGATACATCTCATGAAGGCGATCTCCAATACTCTTAAAATCCGCTTCAAATTTATCAAGAAGACTAGAAATTTTCTCCAAACTTACAGCGATGAAACCATTGAAGTAGGGTTGAGGATCTTTTGGACCTTTGTCTCTAGCCTCTTCTCCATGATTTCTCCTCTCCATTTCTTCAAAAATCCTCTCTAATCTCTCAAGAATGGAGTTTATGGGTCAAAATAATGATTGCATGGGGATTGGGGATGAAGATGGGTTAATTTAAAGGTGAAAATCGTGTGAAAAACTGAAAGTTTTTCGGTTTTTACACAACTCAGTAACCGTGGCGCTTAGGTGCCAAATCTGGCGCCTAGGCGCCGGACCCATCGACACACAACTTATTCTGGCGCTTAGGCGCCGAATTCTGGCGCCTAGGCGCTGGAACCATGTTTGACTCCATTTCACCTAACGTCAAATTTCAAGATTTCATTCTCCAAAAATAGGTAAATTATAATGATAAGATCAGAATAATCTCAATAACACAATTATACATAATTTCAATGAAGGTTAACTTGATCTCCTTTTTACTCACATATGAAATGGAGTGATACAAAGTCCAAACTTTATATATTTCAAGATAACTTTTAATTTTCAGAAGTTATATAAAAGTAGTCAAGATCGAGGCATAACCATACATTAAAAATGTAAAAACACACTAAAAATAAAATCTATGGGTTGCCTCCCATTAAGTGCTTGGTTTAACGTCGTTGTCGGCATATTTTTTTTTAGGTTGTGTGTTTTATTTTGAAAAGGGGTTCGCCTAACAGAAGTTGTCGGTGAATTTTTAATTTAATTTAAATAAATAATTTGAAAAGTAGTATTTGATTTTGAAAATAATTTTAAATTTGAAGATTTTAAGATATGAAATCAAACCGATCTCACATCCTAAATAGTTTATATAAACGAGCACCGCACCACAAATCGTGTATCTATCCCTAAGGATAGACACACTGCTTGACGGTGGGGCTCGATTAGATAAACTAGAAGATTTGTGACATCCGTTTGGTACGCGAACCAATTTTATAAGCCGACAAATTCCACCGCTTAATATGAAAGTATTAAACGGGGTTTATATTACTCAGGTTCTTTAAAATTCCCTATAAGGGCAAGCCCCTATAGTTAATTACATCTTAAGTGACGGGAATCACCTAAGAAAACTCTCGATAATAATCAATAATTCTGCTCTCAAGAATTTCAAAGTTTAAGTTTTCAAAGGATTGAATTTTGGAATCTTAATAGGGAGTGGATCAAGTTTGGAACATTTTGTTTTGAGAAATCAAAGGAAGAAAGGTAGGAGAAATTACGGATTCGAAGTGAACTTCGGTAATTTCCCGACTATCCTATCGTTTGGCTTAGATTTAGGAAAGTCCTAATGTTTATTTAATGTTTTGATCTTGCCAATTTTAATTAATTAGGGCTTATATTAGTATGATAAAATCATACAAATAGCCTCGAAGATGTGAGGGTTTATGTCGTATCAGACGACTACCTCGGAATCCTAAGACCGGTTAGGGCTTAATTTGCAATGCAAATGCCTAACGAAGAGTTGAGGATTTATATTGCACTGAGCAAACTACCTCGAAGTCCTATGGCTTTGTTATTTAATTCTAAGACAGTTTTCTTGATGTAGATTCGGGTTTCTGTGATGACGATGGCCGTCTTGCCCACTATGCTCCTAGCTCCTTGTTGTTGCGGAGGTTTAGTTTTAAAAATCATAAATCGGGGGATCGAGAAAAGTGTTTTGGTTTAGAGAAGTCTTAATTTCCAAGTGTTTTTTTTGTGTTTTAATTAAAACAAATCTTAAAGTTGATTATAACGACACCGGTTAAGATCCCACGGTTCCATCCTTCCGGCATCATTATTTTTATCGGATTCACTTAGTCCGGATGAATTTGCTAAACTCAGTTGAATGAGTTCCACACTTTCATTTAGACCGTGGGAAATCCCGTTAGCAACACGTAGGTTACATCATCAGAGGTATTCCCGATCATCCAACAGGACATTTTAATTTAGTTATAATTGTAGTTTTGTGTTACGTTTGTGATTAAATTTTGAGTTGTTTTATATTTTGAAATGTTGTGGCGGTGAATTTTATCTTGCAATGACTTTTAGTTTAGTTTTGGTTTCGAGTTTTAGGGACTATCCTTAAGGTGTGGGTTTTCATGCAACAGTTGTTTATCATGCAAGAAAAGTAAGTGCACTGCAGTTAAATAAATTGCAATAATGTAAATTACAAGAAAGTAAATTACAGGAAAGTAAATTGCAATAAAATAAAAGCGTACCTGGAGGGTCTTCCCGTCATTCAAACTGCACTTAAAACACGATTAGAATATTTAAGCAAGTTCCTAGGTAAAGCTAAGGTAAGGGTTATGGTTTTCTACCAAATTCTAATCCTATAGCTAGTCATTTCCTATGACGTCTAGGTTCCTTGTGTTTTTGGTTTGAAGACGATTTTCTTCATCGAAGAACAATTAAGTTCAATTGTTCTTATAAATATCCTATCATATTGAGGAAGTGCTTAAGAAGAATCTTAAACATTTTTTCAATATTTCTAGGATTGTTTTAAGTCCAAATGAATTAATCGTCTAGGGATTCAAGTTTTGTTAACTTGCTCAGTGAACTAGGACATTTGAATATCCTATAAATGAAGTAACATTTCATTTAATGTTCTGTTTAGGAGTTATGATAACTAAAGCTTTCGAGGGTAAATTGGTATTCAAATGGTTTGTGATTTAGTTTAATTTCCATTAAAGGGTTTAAATTTGGGATAGTATTCAAGTTGTTTTATATTTAGTTTCTTTATGTCTTAGGTGATGTTATTTAATTCAATTTAATTTTAAATTTAATTTAATTTAATTTAATTTTAATTTTAATTTAATTTAATTTAATTCAATTTAGTTTGATTTGATGTTAAATTAATTTCGTTTAATTTGATTTAATCTCCTTTAAATTAATTTAATTTGATTTGATTTTAATTTAATTTGATTTAATTTAATTTAATATTTAATTTAATTTAATTTAGTATTTAATTTAATTTAATTTGTTTATTTAATTTAATTTAATTTAATTTATTTAATTTAATTCAATTTGATTAATTTAATTTAATTTAATTTTTAATTTAATTTTATTTTTAACTTTAATTGAGATTTTAAAAGAGTTTAATAATTTAACTTTAGTTTAATGATTAAGTCTTTTAATATTTTAAATTTGATTTGTCATTTTAATTAAGAATTAAATATTAATGAGATAATTAATTTAGGGATTTTTAAATTAAAGAATAAATCTCTTCCTAATAATATCCCTATTTTAATAATTCCAATTTTATTATTCTTCCAAATTTAATCAATTATTTAATTAAAGTTTAATCATTTTAATTTGCTTAATGGGTTTCTACCCTTTAATTATTTAAATTTCAATCATCCAAATCAAATTAGGATCAAATATTTTACTTGTTAATTTTTATTAAACCTAAAGTTTTAATTAAGGATTAAGATTTTTAATTACCATTTTTACCCTTTAAGCTTAATAATTCCATAACTCACTAAATTGAACTCAAATGAACTTGAAATTTTTATGTGACTTCACTCATATGTCAATAAAGACATGAGAGGAGAAAATGTGATTTTTCTGTATTTAATTTATTTATATAATTATTTTTGGTAGAAAATAGAGATTTCCAAGGAAAATTTAATAACATGACCAAGGGAAAGTTTCTGTCCTTAAGAAAATTAGGGGACATTCCTAATGACCAGAGGACCACTTGAACAAATTGTGGTGATTTTTTGAATTATATTATTTTTATTATAATTATTTTAAGTTTTGGAGTGTTAATTAATTTAAAAATAAAATGAATGTTGAAAAATGAATTTTATATTTTTCAAAAATCTCTCTAATATCAAGGAAATTAGAGAATCAAATTTTACTTTCTGATTTTTCTATGATTTATTATAATTATTTTAGTGAAAATGCTAGAAAATATATTTTTTTAATTTTAAAATTACCCTAGAGCTTTAAAATTTAATATCTCACTAAATAGACCAAAGAAAAATATGGGGTTTGTTCCTAAGTGATTAAAATTTAAAATGTGACATTTTAGTGAATTTTATTATTTTTGTAATTTTTATTATTTTTTAATTATTAAAAATATTAAAATAATATTAAAAATCAACTTTTTTAGAAAATTGAAATTTTAATTTTCTTAGATTCCCCTAATATCAGAGAGGCTCCAAAACCAATTTGGTGAATTTTTGAAAGATATTTTGAAAGTTATGAATTTTTAAAGTTTAAAATGACTAAGTGGCTTAATCAACCCAATTAATAGGGCTAATCAAGTCTAATTGACCTCAAATTTTTATGGTGGGTTCCTCTGATCCTAAAGGTCAGTGGAGGATTGATTTCAAGTCAATTTGATGTATGGTTAGCTCTAATTAATTAGAGATCCAT
Source organism: Papilionanthe hookeriana x Papilionanthe teres (assembly GCA_022702705.1). Lineage (NCBI taxonomy): Eukaryota > Viridiplantae > Streptophyta > Magnoliopsida > Asparagales > Orchidaceae > Papilionanthe > Papilionanthe hookeriana x Papilionanthe teres. Next base: position 84,459,703 of record CM040427.1, on the reverse strand, counting down.
TTTGGGTGTTTAAGCCAATTAGGGTTGTTTTAAATGAACTAACTCAAAACCTATTTTTCCTAGGGTCCTCTGGTCATAAAGAACATCACCAAATTTTCCTAGAATTTATTTCACAACATGCTATTTATTGAAATTAAAATACTCAAAATAGTAACATGTATTTGAAAAATCAATAACTCTTCATAGGGATGGCCTCGACTTTGGAAAATTCGGGGAATGTTTCCAAATTCGGAGGCTTCAAAAGCTTCTATGGTCTCATGCCATGGTGAATTGTATACATGCATGGAGAATTAAATGTATGCAGAGAGTAAATAAATTATAAAAAATAAAATACTTGATGAAATTAAATGATTTCCTTTCCACATTATTCTCCTCCGTTCACCTGAGCAAGAGGGTATTTTTATTTTATTTTTCTGATTTTTCTACACAAAGTTATGAATTTTTGAAGTTTATGGAATTAAATAAATCAGAAAAATCCCTAATTTTCTATTTATCCACGCGGTGCCGCGTCAACCTCGGCAGCTCCGAAACGCCGCGTGGCGGGCTCCCATTCGACGCCACCATCTGACTCAGCGCTCCCGGGGCCCGCTGTATCGTTCCATCTTCTGATCCGATGCGATCCCGGCCGTCCGTCCGCGCGTGTATTAAATGCGCGGCATCCGTTCATCGTCCCCAAGTGTCCTCACCCGAGAGCCGTCCACACTAAATCCCTAATATCTCACTCGATACTCAATGGATTCTCATGTTCTTATGCTCTATGGATTCGTCTTGAAGAGACGAACACATCTATACTGTTATCATGCATTAAAATTAAAGCATTTGAAATGGAGAATCTCTAGAAGCTCGGGATGAAGAATTAGCTCATACCTTTGCTCAGAGAAGTGTGGCTTCAATCTGAGAGTTGTTGCACCTTCGATTGGATCCTAGCAAGCTCCAGATGAAGTCTCCTGGTCCGGTGAATTGTCTAGGTGGGATTTCGACCAAGCCCGATCATAAAGCTTGGAGGGCTGGAGCAAGCTCGGGTGGCTTCGGAGATGGGGCTTTTCGTTGGTGAACACCTTCCCTTGGTCCGAGTGAAGGTGTAGAACCAATCAATTTGGGGATTGGCTCACTTGTGGAGAAGTGTCCTGGTTTTGAGTGGAATTTTAGTTGAGAAATTGGATTTTATCGGTGGGGATTAGGGCAAATTGACACTGGGATCAAGCTGCTCTAAGGGTGGAGAAGGGTTTGGAACAATTTTGGCGAGTTTCGGCAAGGTTTGTGCAACTCTCCTCTCATGGCCGTGAGGGGGTCGGGTTTAAATAGAGGTGGGCTGGAGAGCCTCCCGGGGATGGCCAAGGGTTGGGATCGACCGCTGCTGGTCATGGGAAGAACGGCCATGGTGGCCATTGGGCATGGGGCGGCTCGACGAGGTGGAATTCCAAAGTTTGGCTCCTCCCAAGGTCTCGGCCATGGTGTTTTCCGGCGATCCGGGCGGCTGGCCGGCGAGCATGGGTCACCTTCGGGGTCGGGGAGTCCGGGGCTTGAAGTTGGTGAAGTCAATTGGAGTTTGACATGTGTAAAGGCTTTGAATTAAAATGGAATGGGGAAGGGGTCATTTTGGCTTCAATTTGGTCAACCCATTGGTTTGGGTTGGGTGCACCTCCCCATGGCCTGATTTTGGGCTGAGAGGATCAGTTGGGTCGGCCAAGAGAGAATGGTGTGGTCTCTATCCATGATGAGGTGGCTAAACATGGTTTAGAGTGTGTCATGGATAAGGTTAAAAAGGCTTAACGAAAGATTAAGAAAGGAGCCCCTCCTTTTACCATTAATGGCATGGTCACATGCCAAACTTTCATGGCTTCATATGGCTTGTGAATGGCTCATCCATGGCTCCATTTGGCTTGGGAAAAGCTTGGGTCAATTTCATAAAAAGGGATTTAAGAAAATTTTGATATTTTGATGGGAATTTATATGGGGCTTGATTTGGAATTGTTTATTTGATGACTTTGAAACTTAGGGGCAATTTTGATTAAATGGATGATGAGGGGAAGTGCCATGTGGGCTTTGGATGAATTTGGGCTTTTGAATTTGAAGGAAGTGGGCTTTTAGGAAAGTTTAAGGGAAATGGGCTTTTTGATTTTAGGATGGGCATTTGGGTAAAGATTTTGTGAAGGACTTTGTCAAATAAATGTTATAATTGGTTTAGGGATGTTTTATGAAGGGTTTGGAGTCAATTTGGTGTGATTTGGAGTTGAATTGGTTTGAATTTGGGTTTATTTGGTAAGTGGGCCTATGTAGGTCAAATTGGGCTTACTTGGGCCAATGTTGGGCTAGGGTTGAAATTGATGTAAAATTAATGTTGAGAAATATTTATGGGAGTGTTTCAAAGAGGTTTTGACTTTGGTTGGGTTTTGATTTTGGGGTTTGGGCTCATTTGGGTTAGGTTTGGGTTTAGGTCAAAATTGGGCCTTTTGGTTTTGGATTGAATTTGAGTGGGGTTTGGGTCTAAATTTTGGGCAAATCATGTTATTGTTTTATTTGTGGGAATGTTAAGGAAGATTTAGAAAAGATTTGGGGTTAATTGGAGTTGAATTGGGTGAGTTTGGGCTAAGTTTGGGTCATGGGTCCAAATTGGGCTTTAAGGCCAAAAGTGAAATTGGATCCAAATGTCAATCAAATTGAACTTGGATTTGGTCTAGATTGGTATTGCGAATGTTGAATTGAAGTCTAGAACAAAATTGGACCAGAATTTGGGTCAATTGGGTAGGTTTGGTTTGACATTGGGTTCACTTAGGGTTAAAATGGGTCAAATTGGGGGCTTTGACAAAAGTAGGGTAAATTGACAAAATTGGCCCATGGTGTAGTTGGACAAAATGAAATTGGGAATATTTGGGATTTTCTGGAATTTTCTGGGAATTTTCTGAATTTTTGGATTTTTGGGTCAAGAGGGGTATTTTGGGTATTTGGAGGGTATTGAGAGGTATTTTTGGAATTTTTGATATTTTTGGGTATGGATGATCAATTTGAGTGATGTGGAAATGTTTGGGAATGATTTTGGAGAATTTTGGGTAATTTGGAAATTTTGCAAAAATTTGGGTAATTTCAAGAGTTTTGGGTAGGCTAAGCGGGTGTAGGGTCCCGGGGGTCAAAAATTGAAAATTTGGGAAATTGAAGATTGGGTGGATGTAAGTGGAATGAAATCATTTTGGTTGAGCCATGAAGCCACATCAAGCCCACATGAGTCATGAAGGGACTCATCCGAGGCATCCACTATGTTGTTCCTAACCCTCTTGCCGAGGGCTTAGGGGTTAAGGACCATCCATGTGAATCACCTACATGAGTCGGGAGGTCAAGTTGGGTATGGGTGTGTTTTAGGAGGTGTGTGGAAGTGTAGTGTGTAGGTGTAGTGTATAAGTGTAGTGTGTGTGCAAGTCAGCCCCTTCACCAGACCAGGCCACCCACGGCAGTCCTAAGGCCAAAGAGTCCTATAGGAACTCATCCTTTAAACTTCCACATTTGATTTCAACCCTCTAGATGATTAGGGGTCTACAGTCAAGTTTGTGGAGTTTGTAGGGAGTTAAGAAGTGGTTTAAAATTTCTAAGTGGTTGGTCCCATCTCTAGTCCTCTAAGATAGTCAAAGGAAAAGCCTAAGGCTAGATCCTAAGCACTAAAAAGAAGAAGAGAAGACCTCACCAAAAATGAGGTCAACAAATGGACCCCCAATAGGTGTGGTGTGCTGACGGAGCACACCGCGCGTATTGGCGTTGACCGAAGAGATCAACACAACCAACACGAAGTTCGGGTGACAAACTTGGGACGAAGCAAAAGAATTTCCGGCTGGGGAGTATCGGGTATGTTCCCAAAGCTGGAGATACCCGAACTCTCGGCTGGGGAAAAGAAAAGGAGGTGAATTCCAAATCACATGACCTGGGAGAATTTCGATTTAGATTTTATTTTGTTTCGGTTTAAGTTTGATGTGTGAGCTTAGATTTTAGTTTAGAGTTTTAATTTAGATTGAAGTTTGTCAAAATTAATTCGAAGGGATTTGATTTGAAATGAAAATTGGAATTTTGAGGTTTTAGATGTAACATCTTCAACCTCGAAAGAAAATTGAATTGATCAGATTGAATCATTATAATGAGGAAAGATCTCAGAGTAATGCTGTATTGGATGTAAAATCCTTAACCTTAAGAGTTTGACTTTGATGTATTTCATTGCTGTAGGCAAAGAATCCTAAAGCAATGCAGTCTCGGATGTTAAATCCTCGACCCAAAAGTTTGAATTTAGATGTACTTCATTGCGATAGGGAAAGAATCCTAAAGCAATGCAGTCTCGGATGTAAAATCCTCGACCCAAAAGTTTGAATTCGATGTATTTCGGTGCGATAGGGAAAGAATCCTAAAGCAAGTGCGATCTTGGATGTAAAATCCTTGACCCGAAAAGTTTGAATTTGATGTATTTCGGTGCAATAGGGAAAGAATCCTAAAGCGAGTGCGGTCTTGGATGTAAAATCCTCGACCCGAAAATTTGAATTTGATGTATTTCGGTGCGATAGGGAAAGAATCCTAAACGGTGCGGTCTTGGATGTAAAATCCTCGACCCAAAAGTTTGAATTTGATGTATTTCGGTGCAATAGGGAAAGAATCCTAAAGCGGTACGGTCTTGGATGTAAAATCCTCAACCCAAAAATTTGAATTTGATGTATTTCGGTGCGATAGGGAAAGAATCCTAAAGCGGTGCGGTCTTGGATGTAAAATCCTCGACCCAAAAGTTTGAATTTGATGTATTTCGGTGCGATAGGGAAAGAATCCTAAAGCGGTACGGTCTTGGATGTAAAATCCTCGACCCAAAAATTTGAATTTGATGTATTTCGAGTGCAATAGGGAAAGAATCCTAAAGCGATGCGGTCTTGGATGTAAAATCCTCGACCCAAAAATTTGAATTTGATGTATTTCGGTGCAATAGGAAAGAATCCTAAAGCAGTGCAGTCTTGGATGTAAAATCCTCGACCCAAAAATTTGAATTTGATGTACTTCAATGCAATAGGAAAGAATCCTAAAGCAGTGCAGTCTTGGATGTAAAATCCTCAACCCAAAAGTTTGAATTTGATGTACTTCAGTGCAATAGGAAAAGAATCCTAAAGCAGATGCGGTCTTGGATGTAAAATCCTCGACCCAAAAATTTGAATTTGATGTATTTCGGTGCAATAGGGAAAGAATCCTAAAGCGGTGCGGTCTTGGATGTAAAATCCTCGACCCAAAAGTTTGAATTTGATGTATTTCGGTGCAATAGGAAAGAATCCTAAAGCGATGCGGTCTTGGATGTAAAATCCTCGACCCAAAAATTTGAATTTGATGTATTTCGAGTGCAATAGGGAAAGAATCCTAAAGCAGTGCAGTCTTGGATGTAAAATCCTCGACCCAAAAATTTGAATTTGATGTATTTCAGTGCAATAGGGAAAGAATCCTAAAGCAGTGCAGTCGTGGATGTAAAATCCTTGACCCAAAAGTTTGAACTTGATTGGTAATTGATTTTGCAAAGATTTGTAATGTTGATTTGAAGAGTGTGGAATTTTGGGTTTTCCGAGAATTTCATGAAAGTTGTAAAAGACTTTCATGGAAGGAAATAGATTAGGAAGGAATATGCAGATGCTTCATATCCCATTCAAAAGAGTTGATGGAAAGTTGCTGATTTGGATACAATTCCTCGCCACTAGATCCGAATCGAAAACCTCGTGGCTTTGTGCCAATGGAATCGACCGCTTCCATCCCAGACAAGGGAGAGAGTAGTACGGATTGGATTTCAGATTTGGAAGGTTGAGTTTGAACTCGATTGAAATTTGATTTGGAATTTGGAAAGATTAAATTTGAAATTTGGAAGGATGAGTTTGAACTCGATTGAAATTTGATTTAAGATTTGATTTGAAATTTGGAAGATCACATTTGAAATTTGATCGAGATTGGATTTGAAATTTGATTGAGAATTTGATTTAACATTTATGTTGATTTCGTTTATCTTTTAATGATTCAAATTTTATCTTATCGTTTATTTAATGTTCATGTGAATTTGGTGTTCGTCATTTTTTAGATTTTTTTTTTTAAAGAAAGTTTTCTTTTATTCTCTTTTTTTTATTTCTTTTCTATTCTTTGTTCGAAGTTCATTTAACTTTAATGGCATTTCCCAATCAATTTGCACAAAAGAGGTGAAGGCCAAGAATGTGACATGGTCACTTTCATTCCAATCATGTAGAAGATACATCATACATCTTGATCTGGAATATATTTCATACAATCCATGTAAACTCAAAACGGACTGTGCATGATCTTTGTCGATCCATCCAAAGAAGCATCTGTCAAAAATCCATGTCTGAATAGTGGGGTACATGGTCAACAACATCACCTTCCAAGCCATCCTTGGCAAGGATGCCAGCTGGATGTACGTTGGAGGTGTGATATCTCCCATGTAACTCACAGCTCGTAAGGCCGGAGGCTCTCTAGCTCTGGGTCTGGCTGGAAATGGTAAGGTGTCTTCCTGTCGTCCATCCTTCTGAAAGTAACCGAGATCCGCTTCACTTGGTACTCCCGGTATGCAATGCTTAGCGATATCTGCTCCGTTGCCCTTCGGCATCATGACGGAACCTACCGGTAAAGGTATCTTCACCGGCCCTCGGAACTCACCCGGGCTCGCTATCCGGAGGTCGGATCCGAACATGATGTTACACTCGTTCGGGAAAGAGACCGTGCGGAAGGGTCCGACAAAGTCGTGGTGATCTATGTGTGGGGGTATGCGATCACCTGTTTGTAGATGTTGATAATGCAACTATTGGGTATGCAATCTGCTTGCAGTACCCTCCATGTTATAAATCTCTTTACCATTCTCTTGATGACTAGTGGCATCGGATCCACTTGGCCATGACGGAGTATTCCCGGAGGGTTTCCTTTCCTGTCTTCCGCAAAGTTATAACAGCATCCACAATGTATTGTGATTCTCCCTTTCCCTGGCATCCATCTCCGGGGTTTTGAGTATGTGTTTTCCCTTAGGCGGCCTGCTCGACCCATTCTTTTCAAATCCCGGATGCAATCCACGATTTGCTGTTGTTCATACTCTGAAAATACGTCTGTATGTAGCTCGAGGCCCTCTAGTATATTGATTCTTCGCCTTTAATTCTCTCGAAGTATTCAAAGGTTTTCTTTTCAACATTCCGCATTCTCTCCAGGCTCGTATTCCGGAATGATCCGCGGATGGCGAGGCCCGGTGACATATTGTGGGATATACGGTTCAATCCCTTCACGTTCTCCTCGCATACCTCGGCTCCTCGGGGATGATGCTCGTCGGGACATCCCCGGGGTTGCTTCGCAACAAGGTCATGTATCACCTGGTGGTTCTATCCGGTGGCGTGGCGGCCTCCTTTCTTCGATCTTTGTGAGATTTCCCCGGTTCTTTCCGTTATCCTAGGAGTCGGCCTCCTTTCTTCGAGTTCCCGGTGAACCGGTGTCCTCGAAGTGTACGTACTGGCGTAGTAATCTGTCTCGTCGCGCCGGTCCGCAGCTAGTTTTGTTAACATTTTACGGATACGGCGATTCTTATTTCTTCGTTGCGTTGCTCGTGAGAGTAGCTCTGCACTTCTTGAATCTCTCGTGGGCGCGGCGCCGACAAGCATGCCCTCTCGCCGTAGCGACTACGCGATTTCATTTTCTTGTCTTCTTCGGTATTTGCCTTTCTTTTCTTCGTCTTCGGATTGGTGGCTTGGGCCACCCACTTTCATCACTCGTCCGCCCGGGCGCTTCTTCTCGGTTAGCCGGGACCCGAGTCACTTTCCTCGTATCGTAGGCCCGCCGGTGCGAAATCCGAGTCAATCTCGATTATCGCTCCATCTTTCACCCTCTTTTCATCGAGTGCAAGGCTTACGCCATTCTTAAAGTTGAGGACCAACCGCCCGTTCGACATTTCCCTGCGAAAAGACAAGGAAAAGGATCAGGGGCTGTACTAAGAACAAGAACATTAAGAAAACGTTTATTAAAGACATTTTTTTATTACCTCTTGTATTTTTAAATTTAACAGGAATGAAGTAGGATAAGATCAGGGAAGAGATTTTGATTTGGAAAAGAAAACAAGGAAAACTTAATTATCATGACTTTATTTATTTTAGCACATTTTATTATTTTTGGGTTCGGACCCAATCATAAGTAATTACTTTGCCCGTGCTTCTAGGGATGAAGAATTCATTCCTTCGAAACATCAGGTAGCGTAATACTTTTTCAAGTATCGTTCGTTGATCGGAAGCATATGTCGTTCTCCCTGGCAATTCACTAGCTGTTAGGAACCTCCTGAGTATACTGCTTCAACCACAAACGGTCCTTCCCAAGTGAGTTCAAATTTTCCTCCTATCTTGCGGTGTGCAAGAATAGGTCTCTTGAGAACGAGAACTAAGTCACCAACTTTGAAGGTTCTTGGGAGGACCAGTTTGTCATGGGCTTGAACCATCTTAGCTTGGTATAGTTCTAAATTCTGCTGCGCTGCAAGTTTTTTCCCTTCCAGGCTTTCCAATTCTTCTAGTCGTAATTTGGCGTTCTCTTCTATCGTGATCTTGTTTGCAACTGCGATTCTGAGTGAAGGAAGCTGCACCTCTAAAGGTAACACTACCTCGGACCCATACACCAGAGCGTAAGGTGTAGCTTGAGTAGGAGTTCTGAAGGTTGTCCGGTAGGCCCATAAGGCTTCTAACAACTTCTCGTGCCAATTCCTCTTATTATCGTCCAAAGTTTTCTTTAAGATTTGAACGAGAGTTTTATTAAAAGCCTCAGCGAGGCCGTTTGCTCTTGGGTAGTAAATTGTCGAGTATCGCCGGCCGATTCCGTGTCTCCCGACAAAATTGTTGATTTGTGTACTTCCGAATGCCGACCCATTATCCGAGATGATCTCGCGCGGCACTCCGAAATGATAGACAACTTGGTTCTTGAAAACTGTAGCACGTGGTGTGCTTTCACTTCTCTAAGCGGAACTGCCTCTGCCCACTTGGAAAAGTAATCTGTAGCCGCAAGAATGAAACGATGTCCTTTTGAAGATGGTGGTTCTATCGGACCCACTATATCTGTGCCCCAACATTCAAATGGCCACGACGCGATTGTCGGATGTAGCACATTTGGAGGTTGGTGTAGAACCACTCCGTGCACTTGGCATTGGTGACAGCTCTTGGCGATTTTCATGCGATCGGTCATCATCGAGGGCCGTAGTACCCTAGTCTTTTAATTTTCATTTTCATCTTTGGACCCGACCGGTGAGCGCCACGAGTCCCGAATGCACCTCCTTAACAATTTGACGGGCCTCGGACCCGCTTAGGCACCTTAGCCACATTTGATCAAAAGACCTTCTGTATAACGTGTTGTTTATTAATGCGTAGGACAGAGTTCTTTTCTTGATCTGATGGGCTAGCGACCTATCGTCCGGTAGTTTTCCCTGTTTGCGTGTAGTCTATTAATGGATGTCGCCAATCTTCCGTGTTTTCTCGTCACTCGTTGCAACTAATTCTTTTTCTTTTCGATTTGTGTATTGTGTCTATGTCGAGCTGTGATAGGACCTAACGTCCGTGAAATGACACTTCCACTGACTCATCTTGCAAACAGGCAAATTCTTTGGTGAGGCGAGCTAACGCATCTGCTAAAGCATTTTCTTTTCTGGGAATTTTGTAGATCGTCACATTTGGAATCTGTTCCAACAACTGTATGGCATACTGGAAGTATTGTTCGAGTCTTGGCTTTAAAATTCTGTACTGTCCGGCGATCTGTTGAATGATTAACTGCGAATCCCCGTAGATGTTGATGTCTGTTATCCCCATTTGAATAGTTAATTCCAGTCCCGTTATGAGGGCTTCATATTCTGCTTCATTGTTTGTACATGGTTCTGTCAAGTGGTAGGAGTATCTTAACATCCCCCGCTCCGGTGTTATAAAGATTAGCCCGATTCTCGCCTTACCGGACACTATCACTTGCGATTCTTCGTCTTTGTGTGCCGAAGATGCTCCGTCGAAATACAATTCCCAACGTCGATCATCGTGGTCTTCTAAGCTCATTATTTGTTCATCCGGCAAATCATCATTGAGAGGAGATTCGCCGGCAAAGGGTGTGCTGCGAGAAAGTCTGCTAAGACTTGTCCCTTTACGGTACGAAGAGGCACGAAAGTTATATCGAATTGCAATAATATCATTGACCATCTGGCAAGTCTGCCGGAAAGTGTTGGACAAGTCATCAAGTATTGCAATGGATTAAACTTCGAGATTAGGTTGACCTTATGAGAAAGCATGTAGTGCCTGAGCTTTTGAGCGGCGAAGATCAGGGCTAAACAATGCTTTTCAATTGCGGGATACCTTACTTCCGTCGGAAGTAAACGACGGCTTAAGTAGTAAAGAGCGTTTTCTTTACCCTCATCATCGACTCAAGCTAACAGGGCTCCGAGAGAGTTGTCTAAAGCCGCGGTGTAAAGTATCAGCGGTCTACCCGAGATCGGGGCTGCTAAGACAGGAGGTGTCATTAAATATTGTTTAATGTCCTCGAAGGCCTTCCGGCATTTCTCTTCCCAAATAAATTTGGCGTCCTTTTTAACTAGTGCCGAGAAAGGCCGACACCTACCTCGACGAGTTTCGAGATAAAGCGTCGAAGATATGCCGACTTCCCTTGAAAAGATCGTAGTTGTTTTAAGGTTTTGGGAGGCGGCATTTCTAAGATAGCTTTACTCTTCTCCGGAGTCGATTTCAATTCCATGATGTCGGACAACGAATCCTAAGAATTTCCTGGAGGTGACGCCGAAGGCGCATTTTAAGGGATTCATCTTAAGGTTAAATTGTCTTAATCATTCGAAAACAATTCTCAAATCATACGAGTGGTTTTCCTTTACTTTGCTTTTGATGACCACATCGTCTACGTAGCATTCGACTTGATTGTGGATGAGATCATCAAAAATTCTTGTCATTGCTCTTTGGTAGGTTGCTCCTGCGTTCTTCGATCCGAATGGCATCACCTTGTGTAGCAAAATACTCCGATCGGCGTTCTGAATGCTGTAAGCTTTTCATCTTCTAGAGCCATTTTTATCTGGTTGTATCCTGAAGATCCATCCATGAATGAGAATATCTCATGTGTCGAAGCAATGTCGATCATTAATTCTTGGATCGGTAAGGGAAATTCATCCTTTGGACATGCCTTGTTTAAATCTCTGAAGTCCACACAAATTCTGATCTGACCATTCTTCTTTCTGACTGGCACCACATTGGCTAACCAAGTCGGGTATTGTTCTTCACGGGACAAATTTAGCGTCTATTAGCTTTTTAACTTCGGCTATGACTTGTTGTTCGATTTCTAAACGCATTCTTCGGGACCTTGTCCGATCGGGACGAAGTAGGATCCACTCCTAACTTATGGACTGCAACCTCTGGAGCTAATCCTGGCATCTCGTCATAGTTCCAAGAAAAACAGTCTTTAAATTCCATTAATAACTTGATTATTTCTTCGAAGTCTTCTTTATTGAGTAAGGAGCTAACAAAGGTAGGTCTAGGCTCTTCGCTAGTTCCTAAGTTAACTTCCGTCAACTCATCTATTGTAGATTTGATTTCTTCTTCGAATTCTGGTGGAGCATCTCCAATTTGTACATCTTCGAGTTCATCTGTAGTTTCCATGCAGTTTTCATTGGGCTCGCAAGTGACAACCAAGCAAAATTCAGTATCGTCAACTGATCCTACTGTGCCGAATCCGAGACCATGCTTTGAATTGGGTGGACGACCGGAGTTATTCCATAATTTTTCAAAATGTTGTGATTGACCTTTTGTCCATTGTCGAGGTAAGAAACCACGTTGAATTAAATTTTGAACACAGGAGAGTACCACTCAAAAGGTAATTCCATTAATTCTGATGAAGTGACATCTTCAAATTGTACATTATTTTCAGTTTTGGAGGAAGAAGCACCACGGTAGAATTTGATTGGTCTTGCACCGTCGTTACGTACCTCTTTGACCACCATACCCTCGATCTTATTAGAACGGATCGGGGTTAGGGTCATAGTATGTACGTAGTGGTTAATCTTCTCGTACATCGATTTATATTCTTCATTCTTTTCATCTTCGAGGGAGATCTTGAATTGCGGCTTCTTTCGACTTATTGTTGTCGCTTCTTGCTTGATTTCTTTTTCTTCTTCGAGCTATCATCCCAATCAACATTGATGGCTGGTTTCCTCGTCCAATTGTCCTAGCGTCTCTACCACGACCTCGTCCCCGGCCTCGACCTCGGATGCGAGTTGTGGAGAAACCTTCACCATCTCGCCGGAAGGGAGTGGTGAGTGATCGTTGGACTAGAACTTCAGGTTCTTCGTTGTCCTGAACTTTCTTCGCTTCATTTGTTACAGTATCTCTGGAGAAGATTGTTTTCTTCGGTGGTGCATAATAAGCCGCATCTTCATGGATTCCAATTTCATGTACGGAGAATGGTTGCAAGTCACTTTTGATGCACTGTTCCCCTCCATCGTAATATTTGATGCACTGATGCAGAGATGATGGTATCATCCTGTTTTCATGTATCCACGGTCGGCCCAGTAGAGCGTTGAACGACGTTTCGAATCAATTATGTGAAATTTTGCGGTTGTCTTTGCTAAGTCACCGGTCTTCATTAGTAGCGTTATTGACCCGAGGGCTCTTTCTCCTTTCTCGGTTGAATCCTCTTAATAACATTTTGTCGGCTTCGAGTTCACGAGCATCAATTTCCAAGTATGCTTAGCGTTCGAAGACTCATTATATTGATTGATGCTCCTGGATCCACCAATACTCCGGAGAGTGTAAACTTCCCGATTGTAATCGAAATGTACAATGGTCGGTTGTGATTCTGCTGTCCCAAGTAGTAGGTCATTGTCCGTGAAGGTAACGCCTCGCTATTCCTTTAACGAGCAAACCTCATCTAAGGAATCTCCGGCCATTTGAGCTAAGCAAATTTCCGGATCAAGTAAGGCCTTGATCAGAGCTTCTCTCATCTCCTTTGATAAGATGAGAGCGTCGTAAATGCTCAGTTTGGCCGGTAGTTTCCTAAGATGGGCTAGCACGTTGTAGTCCACTTTATTTCCATGTGTCTCGGCTTCTTCTCGAACGGGTATTTCTTCTCGCTGAGGTTGGTTCTTCTTGAACAACCACCCGCTTTCCTTTATCCTTTGGACCCATTCTTGGAGGTAGAACTCTTCCACTTCTTAAGTTGACTTCGTAATTTCTTCGAATCTAGTGTTGAGTTCGCCGGTGTCTCCTCCCGAATCGGAATGACGGGCTCTTCCGGATTATCTTCGAATCCGAAGGCTCTAACTCTATTGTGATCGGAGCTCCTCGAAACTCGCGAGATAGATTCGTTGCTTGTTGAGCTCTCGTAGCCTCCTTGATGGATGTCTTCTTCGTTATTTTGATCGTCGAGATTGTGTATGATTTGAGAATTGTCGTTGGTATCGAAATCGATGTCCGGATTGTCGCTAGTTACGTAATCGTTAGAAACGAGTCAAAACGTAGCCAACGCCATCACCCTTATCATTATATGATCCCACCGAAGTGAGCGGATAATCATACAAAATCGGAGGTTCGAGGGATTTCTCCCCGAATCGGAAAAACTATCCTAGGATAAGCAGCCCCTAGTCTAGCCTTAGGAGCCTCGGTCCTCTCTTCTTCATCGATTTTCTTCTTCTCTTCAATCGTCTCCTGTTGAGGTGGTTCTTCTATCGCAAGTGATAGTACCGGCTTAATAGGTCTCGAACTCTGAATTGAAGCTCGCACCGAGGCGGTTCGGATCGTCGTCTAAAATCTTCTTCGAAGACCTTGTCCGAGCGGTAGTCCATCCATCGTCGGTCGTATAGGGATCCATCGGAATGACGGGATCGGTTGAGATAACATTGACGGAACCTCCTTTACGGGGTTCCTTCATGTACTCCTTCGGGATTGTTATATTCCCTTTCCGAAGGTTGTCGTTGAGCCAACTTTTAAAGGTAATGCAATCTTCATCTTGTGCCCAAGCATCCGGTGGTAGGGGCAAAAGTTAGGATCACCTTTCTTGTTGACTTCCTCCGGTCTTTTAGGCTCGGCAGCGTGGAAATCTGGAGTCTTCATCGACTACGGAAAATTTTCGGTCATCGCTTCATTCTTGAACGGATATTCTCTCGCTCGAAGCTCCCTTAATGTACGTTGCGGACGAGACGGTTGTTCATACTCGCGGAGATGATCGATAGCTGGACCGGGTTGCCGGTAATTCTGTTGTGGTTCGTTGCGGTCGTTCGGTGGTATTTGCATCGGTTGCTTGCCTTTGTCAACCGCTGCAACGATCCCGGATTTCTTTTCAAAAGTCTTCACGGGCTTTTGCTTGTCCATCTTGTCGGCGAAACTTAATTGCTTCGCCTCTTCTTGCAAGCTTCCGGCCTTGCTTAACAACTTCTCGAAAGTCTTAATAGTGAATCCTTTGAGGAGAAGTGCTATCGGGCCGTGAATGCTTTTAAGTAAAATGCCGACTGCATGTTGTTCTTGCAGTTGTGGTTCACACTTCATGCTTAAGTTCCTCCATCGAAGTATGTAATCCACCAAAGTTTCATTCGGCTTTTGTTTCTCTACCACTAAATCACCTATAGTGATGTGGTGCTGAGCTCCGGCGAATCGCTTGATGAAGAGGTTCTCTAGCTCTGAGAACGTCTTCACCGAACCATTTGGTAACTCTGCATACCAGTCGAAGGCGATTCTCGACGGACTGGCGACGAATTGTCGGAAGAGTAATGCATCGCCCCCGCCGGCATTGCAACAACTGGCACGAAAGTGTGCAACATGCTGTCGGGGGTTCCGGTTCCGTCGAAAGTCTTGAACAGAGGTGGTACGAAGCCTTTCGGGTATTGGACAACGTCGAATTCTTCCGGGTAAGGTCTACCAGTCCGAATGGATGTCCCGCTCTTCGATTGTGCTAAGGCTTCTCGCACCTGTTGTTCCACCAAGTTCTTGATATCCTTTTCAGGGATCATACTTTGTGTGGTATCCTTTTCGGTGATCATCCCCATTGACGGATGTAATCTCCTTTCCTCCGTCTACAATGTGAATGACCTCCGGGGTGTCTCTCTTTGTGGTTGTACTTGACTGCGGAGAGTGGCCGGAGCTACGACCATCTCTTCCATCCTTTTCGCCATTTGAGCGATCGTGTCGTCTTTCTCCTGAAGCCGCCTCCTCATCAGTTCTGGCTCCTCTCTTTCTGCGCGCGCAGGAGCACCTTGCGAAGCCGATGAAGCTCGTGTCTCGACCATGTTGATTTCGCGTATTCTTCGTCCATGAATTCGATGAATCAATCTCATCTCCGAACTTTTCTTCTCTTTCTTTTGCCAATCGTCGGATATCGGTTCTCAACTTTTCCATGGCATCTTCTAGCGGGGCTTTCGTGCGTCCTCGCGGTTGTCGTGCGATAGCCGTCGGGTCCCCTTTTCACGAGTCCCCTTTATCGCAGGTAGCACTTTCTTCGGATTCAAGTCTCCTGGCGAGACTTTCTTTCTCGAGTCGCTATTTTAATCTCAATCGCCCGGTAGTGGGACGCCATACCATCCTTCTAGCAGCGAGAAGGTCTAGGACCGGATGGTCCGTCGGCCAAATGTTGGAAGGTGGTATCCTCCCTAATCCGTAATCCCGAGACGACAACGGGCGGACTAGCCTTCATTCTTTTACTTGGCTTTTCCGTCATGATGGCGGGTTCTACTCGGGGCCCAAGATGGGATTTGATCGGCACCCGCCCTATCCTTCGTAGAATCTCCGATACTGGGCGGTTTTCCTTCTTTGCTAACTTTTCTACTAAAGTTTGTAGTCGAGCAAACGGCGTAGTTCTAGTCCTCTTCTTGCGCTATCGTTGTAATATGCGGGCTGTGGTAATGTGGCAGCAATCTTGCGAACATTCTCCTCGTCCTCTGCGGCGGAGAGGGGATGGAACCTGCTTCCTCCCAAGAGTGGTATGTATTCACGCAGCGGTGTATATTTTAGCAGCTCTGGAATTTCCTCTAGGAAAGCAATTTCAGTAGCTCTGGCTTCTCTAGCGATCCTTCTACTTCTGTTTCTTTTTTGGGTCCTTGTCAGTGATGGAATCCTTGAGCTGGACCCGATTTCGAAAACGTAAGGTCTTACGAGGAGATCCGTACCCTCCACGGTAACGGGTTCACCATAATTCGGATTTCTTTCCCCTTTAACTTGGCGGCGAGTCGGGGTAGGTGCGAAACAACTAGACCGGTGGGGGTAGTAAGAATGCAGTCCTCCCGCGGACGGCGAGTACTCCTCTCGGTCGGGATCCTTTGCGGAGGAGGGAACTCTTGGGTCGACCTAAGGTTGAACTCGAGCGGCGGCTTCTCAACTTCGGATACCTTGTTCGTCGGTGCAAAGAGGGAGACGTCGGTGATCTTGACATTCGTGTTTTCAAATCCTTGTCCAAATCGGATGATCCCATTGTCGGGCGGCTCATCCTTATAGACAATGAAGTCCGATCCATTGGTGAAGGAGAAAATCGGTTTCGGGGCTTCCATTTCGCGGGGTAGATTCGGTTGTCGGTCCCAGTTATGCTTCTTTTCTTTAGGACGAAAAGAAAGGAATTGAAAAGAGTCCGAACACATTCTTGTTCATGTATTTATAAGAAGGAATCACTTATTAAAAGAATCACTTTTTAGAGGGTTTGTTTATTTAGAACGGAATGTTCAAAGGTGTAGAGAAGGTAAGGAATCCGATTCGGAGTTGGAAAGGAAAAGAAAGTCTTATGC
Organism: Papilionanthe hookeriana x Papilionanthe teres; assembly: GCA_022702705.1. Lineage (NCBI taxonomy): Eukaryota > Viridiplantae > Streptophyta > Magnoliopsida > Asparagales > Orchidaceae > Papilionanthe > Papilionanthe hookeriana x Papilionanthe teres. The sequence continues at coordinate 84,442,953 of CM040427.1, read as the reverse complement.
CAGACTTCTCGACTCGAAGGATCACTCCTAAATTAACACCTATTGGGGGTCCACCCCACCTCAAAAATGAGGTAAAAGGATCTCGAAACCTCTCTGTTTAGGGGTGTCTAAACAGTGGCTCCTAAATCCGAGAGAATGTTGGCTATACTTGTTCAAGGTAGAAATGAACATAGTATCCCAACGGAAAGAAGGGTAGTTTGATCCATTAGGGACATGGATACATTACCGATTTTTGAAAGCAGAATTATTTGATTAAAATGGAGAGAGGAATTGTCCCCAACGAAGTCGCCAGAATTTTGTCGGCATATTTTTTTTTAGGTTGTGTGTTTTATTTTGAAAAGGGGTTCGCCTAACAGAAGTTGTCGGCGAATTTTTAATTTAATTTAAATAAATAATTTGAAAAGTAGTATTTGATTTTGAAAATAATTTTAAATTTGAAGATTTTAAGATATGAAATCAAACCGATCTCACATCCTAAATAGTTTATATAAACGAGCACCGCACCACAAATCGTGTATCTATCCCTAAGGATAGACACACTGCTTGACGGTGGGGCTCGATTAGATAAACTAGAAGATTTGTGACATCCGTTTGGTCTGCGAACCAATTTTATAAGCCGACAAATTCCCCTGCTTAATATGAAAGTATTAAACAGGGTTTATATTACCTGGGTTCTTTAAAATTCCCTATAAGGGCAAGCCCCTATAGTTAATTACATCTTAAGTGACGGGAATCACCTAAGAAAACTCTCGATAATAATCAATAATTCGCTCTCAAGAATTTCAAAGTTTAAGTTTTCAAAGGATTGAATTTTGGAATCTCAATAGGGAGTGGATCAAGTTTGGAACATTTTGTTTTGAGAAATCAAAGGAAGAAAGGTAGGAGAAATTACGGATTCGAAGTGAACTTCGGTAATTTCCCGACTATCCTATCATTTGGCTTAGATTTAGGAAAGTCCTAATGTTTATTTAATGTTTTGATCTTGTCAATTTTAATTAATTAGGGCTTATATTAGTATGATAAAATCATACAAATAGCCTCGAAGATGTGAGGGTTTATGTCGTATCAGACGACTACCTCGGAATCCTAAGACCGGTTAGGGCTTAATTTGCAATGCAAATGCCTAACGAAGAGTTGAGGATTTATATTGCACTAGGCAAACTACCTCGAAGTCCTATGGCTTTGTTATTTAATTCTAAGACAGCTTTGTCGATGTAGATTCGGGTTTTGCTGATGACGATGGCCGTGCTGCCCACCATGCTCCTAGCTCCTTGTTGTTGCAGAGGTTTAGTTTTAGAAATCATAAATCAGGGGATGAGAAAAGTGTTTTGGTTTAGAGAAGTCTTAATTTCCAAGTATTTTTTTTTTTTTTTGTGTTTTAATTAAAACAAATCTTAAAGTTGATTATAACGACACCGGTTAAGATCCCACGATTCCATCCTTCCGCCATCATTATTTTTATCGGATTCACTTAGTCTAGATGAATTTGCTAAACTCAACTGAATGAGTTCCACATTTTCATTTAGACCGTGGGAAATCCCATTAGCAACACGTAGGTTACATCATCCGAGGTATTCCCGATCATCCAACAGGACGTATTAATTTAGTTGTAATTGTAGTTTTGTGTTCTGTTTGTGATTAAATTTTGAGTTGTTTTATATTTTGAAATGTTGTGGCGGTGAATTTTATCTTGCAATGACTTTTAGTTTAGTTTTGGTTTCAGTTTTAGGGACTATCCTTAAGGTGTGGGTTTTCATGCAACAGTTGTTTATCATGCAAGAAAAGTAAGTGCACTGCAGTTAAATAAATTGCAATAATGTAAATTGCAAGAAAGTAAATTGCAGGAAAGTAAATCGCAATAAAATAAAAGCGTACCTGGAGGGTCTTCCCGTCATTCCAAGCTGCACTTAAAACACAATTAGAATATTTAAGCAAGTTCCTAGGTAAAGCTAAGGTAAGGGTTATGGTTTTCTACCAAATTCCTAATCCTATAGCTAGTCATTTCCTATGACGTCTAGGTTCCTTGTGTTTTTGGTTTGAAGACGATTTTCTTCATCAAAGAACAATTAAGTTCAATTGTTCTTATAAATATCCTATCATATTGAGGAAGTGCTTAAGAAGAATCTTAAACATCTTTTCAATATTTCTAGGATTGTTTTAAGTCCAAATGAATTTAATTATATAAATGAATTAATCGTCTAGGGATTCAAGTTTTGTTAACTTGCTCGAGTGAACTAGGACATTTGAATATCCTATAAATGAAGTAACATTTCATTTAATGTTCTGTTTAGGAGTTATGATAACTAAAGCTTTCGAGGGTAAATTGGTATTCAAATGGTTTGTGATTTAGTTTAATTTCAATTAAAGGGTTTAAATTTGGGATAATATTCAAGTTGTTTTATATTTAATTTCTTTATGTCTTAGGTGATGTTATTTAATTCAATTTAATTTTAAATTTAATTTAATTTAATTTAATTTTAATTTTAATTTAATTTAATTTAATTCAATTTAGTTTGATTTGATGTTAAATTAATTTAGTTTAATTTGATTTAATCTCCTTTAAATTAATTTAATTTGATTTGATTTTAATTTAATTTGATTTAATTTAATTTAATATTTAATTTAATTTAATTTAATATTTAATTTAATTTAATTTGTTTATTTAATTTAATTTAATTTAATTTATTTAATTTAATTCAATTTGATTTATTTAATTTAATTTAATTTTATTTTTAACTTTAATTGAGATTTTAAAAGAGTTTAATAATTTAACTTTAGTTTAATGATTAAGTCTTTTAATATTTTAAATTTGATTTGTCATTTTAATTAAGAATTAAATATTAATGAGATAATTAATTTAGGGATTTTTAAATTAAAGAATAAATCTCTTCCTAATAATATCCCTATTTTAATAATTTCAATTTTATTATTCTTCCAAATTTAATCAATTATTTAATTAAAGTTTAATCATTTTAAATTGCTTAATGGGTTTCTACCCTTTAATTTTTTAAATTTCAATCATCCAAATCAAATTAGGATCAAATATTTTACTTGTTAATTTTTATTAAACCTAAAGTTTTAATTAAGGATAAAGATTTTTAATTACCATTTTTACCCTTTAAGCTTAATAATTTCATAACTCACTAAATTGAACTCAAATGAACTTGAAATTTTTATGTGACTTCACTTATATTCAATAAAGACATGAGAGGAGAAAATGTGATTTTTCTGTATTTAATTTATTTATATAATTATTTTTGGTAGAAAATAGAGATTTCCAAGGAAAATTTAATAACATGACCAAGGGAAAGTTTTTGTCCTTAAGAAAATTAGGGGACATTCCTAATGACCAGAGGACCACTTGGACATATTTTGGTGATTTTTTGAATTATATTATTTTTATTATAATTATTTTAAGTTTTGGAGTGTTAATTAATTTAAAAATAAAATGAATGTTGAAAAATGAATTTTATATTTTTCAAAAATCTCTCTGATATCAAGGAAATCAGAGAATCAAATTTTACAATTTTCTGATTTTTCTATGATTTATTATAATTATTTTAGTGAAAATGCTAGAAAATATTTTTTTTTAATTTTAAAATTACCCTAGAGCTTTAAAATTTAATATCTCACTAAATAGACCTAAGAAAAATATGGGGTTTGTTCCTAAGTGATTAAAATTTAAAATGTGACATTTTGGTGAATTTTATTATTTTTGTAATTTTTATTATTTTTTAATTATTAAAAATATTAAAATAATATTAAAAATCAACTTATTTAGAAAATTGAAATTTTAATTTTCTTAGATTCCCCTAATATCAGAGAGGCTCTAAAACTAATTTGGTGAATTTTTCAAAAATATTTTGAAAGTTATGAATTTTTAAAGTTTAAAATGACTGAGTGGCTTAATCAACCCAATTAATAGGGCTAATCAAGTCCAATTGACCTCAAATTTTTATGGTGGGTTCCTCTGATCCTAAAGGTCAGTGCAGGATTGATTTCAAGTCAATTTGATGTATGGTTAGCTCTAATTAATTAGAGATCCATTTTGGGTGTTTAAGCCAATTAGGGTTGTTTTAAATGAACTAACTCAAAACCTATTTTTCCTAGGGTCCTCTAGTCATAAGGAACATCACCAAATTTTCCTAGAATTTATTTCACAACATGCTATTTATTGAAATTAAAATACTCAAAATAGTAACATGTATTTGAAAAATCAATAACTCTTCATAGGGATGGCCTCTGACTTTGGAAAATTCGGGGAATGTTCCCAAATTCGGAGGCTTCAAAGCCCTATGGTCTCATGCCATGGTGAATTGTATACATGCATGGAGAATTAAATGTATGCAGAGAGTAAATAAATTATAAAAAATAAAATACTTGATGAAATTAAATGATTTCTTTTCCACATTATTCTCCTCTGTTCACCGAGCAAGAGGGTATTTTTATTTTATTTTTCTGATTTTTCTACACAAAGTTATGAATTTTTGAAGTTTAGGGAATTAAATAAATCAGAAAAATCCCTAATTTTCTATTTATCCACGCGGCGCCGCGTCAACCTCGGCAGCTCCGAAACGCCGCGTGCACGCTCCCATTCGACGCCGTCATCTGACTCAGCGCTCCCGGGGCCCGCTGTATCGTTCCATCTTCTGATCCGACGCGATCCTGGTCGTCCGTCCGCGCGTGTATTAAATGGACGGCATCCGTTCATCGTCCCCAAGTGTCCTCACCCGAGAGCCGTCCACACTAAATACCTAATATCTCACTCGATACTCAATGGATTCTCATGTTCTTATGCTCTATGGATTCGTCTTGAAGAGACGAACACATCTTTACGGTTATCATGTATTGAAATTAAAGCATTTGAAATGGAGAATCTCTAGAAGCTCGAGAAGAAGAATTAGCTCACACCTTTGCTCAGAGAAGTGTGGCTTCAATTTGAGAGTTGTTGCACCTTCGATTGGATCCTAGCAAGCTCCAGATGAAGTCTCCTGGTCGGTGAATTGTCTAGGTGGGATTTCGACCAAGCCCGATCACAAAGCTTGGAGGCTGGAGCAACTGGGTGGCCTGGAGATGGGGCTTTTGCTGGTGGACACCTTCCCTTGGTCTGGTGAAGGTGTAGAACCAATCAATTTGGGGATTGGCTCACTGTGGAGAAGTGTCCTGGTTTTGAGTGGAATTTTAGTTGAGAAATTGGATTTTATCAGTGGGGATTAGGGCAAATTGACACTTGGGGATCAAGCCGCTCTACAGGGTGGAGAAGGGTTTGGAACAATTTTGGCGAGTTTCGGCAAGGTTTGTGCAACTCTCCTCTCATGGCCGTGAGGGGGTCGGGTTTAAATAGAGGTGGTCGGAGAGCCTCCCGGGGATGGCCAAGGGTTGGGATCAGCTGCTCTGGTCATGGGAAGAACGGCCATGGTGGCCATTGGGCATGGGGCGGCTCGGTAAGGTGGAATTCCAAAGTTTGGCTCCTCCCGAGGTCTCGGCCTTGGTGTTTTCCGGCGATCCGGGCGGCTGGCCGGCGAGCATGGGTCACCTTCGGGGTCGGGGAGTCCGGGGCTTGAAGTTGGTGAAGTCAGTGGAGTTTGACATGTGTAAAGGCTTTGAATTAAAATGGAATGGGGAAGGGGTCATTTTGGCTTCAATTTGGTCAACCCATTGGTTTGGGTTGGGTGCACCTCCCCATGGCCCGATTTTAGGCTGAGAGGATCGGTTGGGTCGACCAAGAGAGAATGGTGTGGTCTCTATCCATGATGAGGTGGCTAAACATGGTTTAGAGTGTGTCATGGATAAGGTTAAAAAGGCTTAACGAAAGATTAAGAAAGGAGCCCCTCCTTTTACCATTAATGGCATGGTCACATGCCAAACTTTCATGGCTTCATATGGCTTGTGAATGGCTCATCCATGGCTCCATTTGGCTTGGGAAAAGCTTGGGTCAATTTCATAAAAAGGGATTTAAGAAAATTTTGATATTTTGATGGGAATTTATATGGGGCTTGATTTGGAATTGTTTAATTGATGACTTTGAAACTTAGGGGCAATTTTGATTAAATGGATGATGAGGGGAAGTGCCATGTGGGCTTTGGATGAATTTGGGCTTTTGAATTTGAAGGAAGTGGGCTTTTAGGAAAGTTTAAGGGAAATGGGCTTTTTGATTTTAGGATGGGCATTTGGGTAAAGATTTTGTGAAGGACTTGTCGGCATATTTTTTAGGTTGTGTGTTATTTTAAATGGGGGGTCGCCTAACAGAAGCTGTCGGCGAATTTTTAATTTAATTAAAATAAATAATTTGAAAAGTAGTATTTGATTTTGAAAATAATTTCAAATTTGAAGGTTTTAAGATATGAGACTAAACCGATCTCACATCCCAAATAGTTTATATAAACGAGCACCTCACCACAAACCGTGTATCTATCCCTAAGGATAGACACACTGTTTGACGGTGGGGCTCGATTAAATAAACTAGAAGATTTGTGACATCCGTTTGGTCCGCGAACCAATTTTATAAGCCGACAAAATTCCCACGCTTAATATGAAAACATTAAACGGGGTTTATATTACTCGGGTTCTTCAAAATTCCTATAAGGGCAAGCCCCTATAGTTAATTACATCTTAAGTGACGGGAATCACCTAAGAAAACTCTCGATAATAATCAATAATTCGCTCTCGAGAATTTCGAAGTTTAAGTTTTCAAGGATTGAATTTTGGAATTTCAATAGGGAATGGATCGAGTTTGGAACATTTTGTTTTGTGAATCCAAAGGAAGAAAAGTAGGAGAAATCACGGATTCGAAGTGAACTTCGGTAATTTCCCGACTATCCTATTGTTTGGCTTAGATTTAAGAAAGTCCTAATATTTTTAAATGTTTTGATCTTGTCAATTTTAATTAATTAGGACTTATACTTATATGATATAATCATACAAATAGCCTTGAAGATGTGAGGGTTTATGTCGTATCAAACGACTACCTCGGAATCCTAAGTCCGGTTAGGGCTTAATTTGCAAGGCAAATGCCTAACAAAAGGTTGAGGATTTATGTTGCACTAGGCAAACTACCTCGAAATCCTATGGCTTGGTTATTTAATTCTCGGAAAGTTTTGTTGAAGTAGGTTCAAGTTTTGCTTGACGACGATGGCCGTGTTCGCCCACCATGCTCCGAGCTCCTTATTGTTGCGGAGGTTTAGTTTTAGAAATCATAAATCGGGAGATGAGAAAAGTGTTTTGGTTTAGAGAAGTCTTAATTTTCCAAGTGTTTTTGTGTTTTAATTAAAACAAATCTTAAAGTTGATTATAACGACACCGGTTAAGATCCCACGGTTCCATCCTTCCGGCATCATTATTTTTATCGGATTCACTTAGTCCAAATGAATTTGCTAAACTCAACTGAATGAGTTCCACACTTTCATTTAGACCGTGGAAATCCCTTTAGCAACACGTAGGTTACATCATCCGAGGTATTCCCGATCATCCAACGGGACGTTTTAATTTTATTGTAATTGTAGTTTTGTGTTACGTTTGTGATTAAATTTTGAGTTGTTTTATATTTTGAAATGTTGTGGCGGTGAATTTTATCTTGCAATGACTTTTAATTTAGTTTTGGTTTCAGTTTTAGGGGCTATCCTAAAGGTATGGGTTTTCATGCAACAGTTGTCTTATCATGCAAGAAAAGTAAAGTGCATTTGCAATAAAGTAAATTGCAATAATGTAAATTGCAAGAAAGTAGATTGCAATAAAATAAAAGCGTACTTGGAGGGTCTTCCCGTCATCCCAAGCTGCACTTAAAACACAATTAGAATATTTAAGCGAGTTCCTAGGTAAAACTAAGGTAAGGGTTATGGTTTTCTACCAAATTCCTAATCCTATAGCTAGTCATCTCCTATGACGTCTAGGTTCTTTGTGTTTTGGTTTAAAAACGATTTTCTTCATCAAAGAACAATTAAGTCCAATTGTTCTTATGAACATCCTATCATATCGAGGAAGTGCTTAAGAATAATCTTAAACATCTTTTCAATATTGCTAGAATTGTTTTAATTCCAAATGAATTTAATTATACAAATGAATTAATCGTCCGAGAATTCAAGTTTTGTTAACTTGCTCAGTGAACTAGGACATTTGAATATCCTATGAGTGAAGTAACATTTCATTTAATGTTACTGTTTAGGAGTTATAATAACCAAAGCTTTCGAGGGCAAATTGGTGTTCAAATGATTTGATTTAAGTTAATGGATTTAAATTTGGAATAGTGTTCAAGTTGCTTTGTATTTAATTTCTTTATGTTTTAGGTGATGTTATATTTAATTTAATTTAATTTAATTTAGTTGAGTTTTGATTTAATTTAATTCAATATAGTTTAATTTAATTTGATTTGATGTTTAATTAATTTGATTTGATTTAATTTTAATTTGATTTAATTTAATTTAATTTAATTTAATTTAATTTGATTTAATTTAAGTTAATTTGTTTAATTTAATTTAATTTAATTTTAATTTAATTTAATTTAATTTAATTTAACTTAATTTGTTTAATTTAATTTAATTTAATTTTTAATCTTAATTTAATTTAATTTAATTTAATTTAATTTATTTAGTTTAATTTAATTTGAATTTAATTTTATTTATTTTTTTTATTTTAATTAAAATTTTTAAAAGAGTTTAATAATTTAATTTTCGTTTAATGATTAAGTCTTTTAATATTTTAAATTTGAGTTATCATTTTAATTAAGAATTAAATATTAATGAAATAATTAACTTAGGGATTTTTAAATTAAAGAATAAATCTCTTCCTAATAATATCCCTATTTTAATAATTCTAATTTTATTATTTTTCCAAATTTAATCAATTATTTAATTAAAGTTTAATCATTTTAAAATTGTTTAATGGGTTTCTACCCTTTAGTTATTTGAATTTCAATCATCCAAATCAGATTAGGATCAAATATTTTACTTGTTAATTTTTTTATTAAACCTAAAGTTTTAATTAAGGGTTAAAAATTTAATTACCACTTTACCCTTTAAGCTTAATGATTTCATAAATCACTAAATTGAACTCAAATGAACTTGAAATTTTTATGTGACTTCACTCATATGCCAATAAAGACATGAGAGGAGAAAATGTGATTTTTCTGTATTTAATTTATTTATATAATTATTTTTGGTAGAAAATAGAGATTTTCAAGGAAAATTTAATAACATGACCAAGGGAAAGTTTCTGTGCTTAAGAAAATTAGGGGACATTCCTAATGACTAGAGAACCACTTGGACCAATTTTGGTGATTTTTTGAATTATATTATTTTTATTATAATTATTTTAAGTTTTGGAGTGTTAATTAATTTAAAAATAAAATAAATGTTGAAAAGTGGATTTTATAATTTTCAAAAATCTCTATGATATCAAGGAAATCAGAGAAGCAAATTTTACAATTTTCTGATTTTTCTATAATTTATTATAATTATTTTAGTGAAAAAGCTAGAAAATATATTTTTTTTAATTTTAAAATTACCTTAAAGCTTTAAAATTTAATATCTCACTAAATAGACCTAAGAAAAATGTGGGATTTGTTCCTATGTGATTAAAATTCAAAATGTGACATTTTGGTGAATTTTATTATTTTTGTGATTTTTATTATTTTTTAATTATTAAAAATATTAAAATATTATTAAAAATCAACTTTTTTAGAAAATTGAAATTTTAATTTTCTTAGGTTTCCCTGATATCAGAGAGGCCCCAAAACCAATTTAGTGAATTTTTGAAAGGTATTTTAAAAGTTATGAATTTTTAAAGTTTAAAATGGCTAAGTGGCTTAATCAACCCAATTAGTGGGGCTAACCAAGTCCAATTGACCTCAAACTTTTATGGTGGATTCCTCTGATCCTAAAGGTCAGTGGAGAATTGATTTCAAGTCAATTTGATGCCTGGTTAACTCTAATTAAATAAAGACCTATTTTGGGTGTTTAAGCCAATTAGGGTTGTTTTAAATGAACTAAGTCAAAACCTATTTTTCCTAGGGTTCTCTGGTCATAAGGAACATTACCAAATTTTCCTAGAATTTATTTCACAACATGCTATTTATTGGAATTAAGATACTCAAAACAGTAACCTAAATTTGAAAAATCAATAACTTTTCATAGGGATGGCCTCGACTTTGGAAAATTCAGGGAATGTTCCCAAATTCGGAGGCTTCAAAGCCCTATAGTCTCATGCCATGGTGAATTGTATACATGCATGGAGAATTAAAATAATGCAGAGAGTAAATAAATTATAAAAAATAAAATACTTGATGAAATTAAATGATTTCTTTTCCACATTATTCTCCTCCGTTCACCGAGCAAGAGGGTATTTTTATTTTATTTTTCTGATTTTTCTACACGAGAGATATGAATTTTTGAAGTTTAGGGAATTAAATAAATAGAAAAATACCCTAATTTTCTATTTATCCACGCGGCGCCGCGTCAACCTCGGCAGACTCCGAACGCACACGCGTCGCGCTCCCATTCGACGCCGCCACCTGAGTCAGCAGCCCGGGCCCCGCGGTTCTCGTACCGTCTCCTGGTCCGACGCCATCTGAGCCGTTCGTCCGTGCGTGTATTGAATGGATGGCATCCGTTCATCGTCCCAGAGCGTCCTCACCCGAGAGTCGTCCACACTAAATCCCTAAGATCTCACTCGATACTCAATGGATTTTCATGTTCTTATGCTCTATGGATTCGTCTTGAAGAGACGAACACATCTATACGGTTAACATGCATTGAAATTAAGGCATTTGAAATGGAGAATCTCCAGAAGCTCTGGATAAAGAATTAGCTCATACCTTTGCTCAGAGAAGTGTGGCTTCAATCTGAGAGTTGTTACACCTTCGATTGGATCCCAACAAGCTCCAGATGAAGTCTCCTGGTCTGGTGAATTGTCTGGATGTGATTTCGACCAAGCCCGATCACAAAGCTTGGAGGCTGGAGCAAGCCGGGTGGCTCTGGAGATGGGGCTTTTGCTGGTGGACACCTTCCCTTGGTCCGGTGAAGGTGTAGAACCAATCAATTTGGGAATTGGCTCACTCGTGGAGAAGTGTCCTGGTTTTGGGTGGAATTTCGGTTGGGAAATTGGATTTTGTCGGTGGGGATTAGGGCAAATTGACATCTGGGGATCAACTCGCTCTAAGGGTGGAGAAGGGTGCGGAACAATTTTGGCGAGTTTCGGCAAGGTTTGTGCTCGGCTCTCCTCATGGCCGAGAGGGGTGGAGTTTAAATAGGAGAGGGTGGAGGGCCTCCGAGGGGAGTTGAGGCATGGGATCGAGTCTGCTCTGGTGAGGAGAAGAACATCCATGGTGGCCATTGGGCATGGGGCAACTCAACAGGTGAGAATTCCAAGCTTGGGCTCACATGATGCTCTCGGGTGTGGTGTTTTTCGGCTATCCAGGCGGCTGGCCGGCAGGCATGGGTCACCATCTTGACCGGGGAGGTCAGGGCTTGGCAATGGTGAAGTCAATTGGGCTTGGACATGTGTAAAGTGTTTGAATTAAAATGGAATGGGGAGGGGTCATTTTGGCCTTAATTTGGTCAAACCATTGGTTTGGGTTGGGTGCACCTCCCCATGGCCTGATTTTGGGTTGAGAGGATCAGTTGGGTCAGCCAAGGGAGAGTGGTGTGGTCTCCATCCATGATGAGGTGGCTAAGCATGGTTTAGTGTGTGACATGCTTAAGGTAAAAAAGGGGTTAAGGAGGATTAGGAAAGGGGCCCCTCCTTTTGCCATTAATGGCTTGATCACATGTCAAGCCTTCCATGGCTTCATGTGGCTTGTCCATGGCTTGCATGGCTCACCTTTGGCTTGGGAAAAGGTTTGGTCAATTTCATGAAAATGGGTTTTAAGAATTTTTGGTAATTTGATGGAAATTTGTATGAAAATTGATTTGGAATAATTTGATAGTGAATTTAGGACTTAGGTAATGGATTTAATTAAGTGAATGACAAATGGAGATGTCATGTGGGCTTTAGGGTAGATTTTGGGCCTTTGGATGTGGTGAAGTGGGCTTTTAGGAAAGTTTAAGGGAAATGGGCTTTTGATTTTAGGATGGGCATTTGGATAAAACTTTTGTGAAGAATTTTGTCAAATAAATGTCATAATTGGTTTAGGGATGTTCTATGAAGGGCTTGGAATCAATTTGGTGTGATTTGGAGTTGAATTGGTTTGAATTTGGGTTTATTTGGTAAGTGGGCCCATATGGGTCAAAGTGGGCCAAGTTGGGCTAATGTTGGGCTAGAGTTGAAATTGATGTAAAATCAATGTTGAGAAATGTTTTTGGGAGTGTTTCAAAGAGGTTTTGGCCTTGGTTGGGCTTTGATTTTGGGGTTTGGGCTCATTTGGGTTAGGTTTGGGTTTAGGTCAAAAATGGGTCCTTTAGCCTTGGGTTGAATTTGAGTGGGGTTTGGGTCTAAATTTGGGCAAATCATGTTAGTGTTTTGTTTGTGGGAATGTTAAGGAAGATTTAGAAAAGATTTGGGGTTAATTGGAGTTGAATTGGGTGAGTTTGGGTTAGGTTTAGGTCATGGGTCCAAATTGGGCTTTAAGGCCAAAAGTGAGATTGGATCCAAATGTCAATCAAATTGGGCTTGGATTTGGTCTAGATTGGTATTTGGGATATTGATTTGAAGTTTAGAATTGAATTGGACCAGAATTTGGGTCAATTGGATAGGTTTGGTTTGACATTGGGTTCACTTAAGGTTAAAATGGGTCAAATTGGGGGTTTTGACAAAAGTAGGGTAAATTGACAAAATTGGCCCATGGTGTAATTGGACAAAATGAAATTGGGAATATTTGGGATTTTCTGGAATTTTCTGGGAATTTTCTGAATTTTTGGATTTTTGGGTCGAAGGGGTATTTTGGGTATTTGGAGGGTATTGGGAGGTTTTCTTGGAATTTTTGGTATTTTTGGGTATGGATGATCAATTCAAGTGATGTGGAAATGTTTGGGAATGATTTTGGAGAATTTTGGGTAATTTGGAAATTTTGAGAAATTTGGGTAATTTCGGGGGTTTTGGGTAGGCTAAGCGGGTGTAGGGTCCCGGAGGTCAAAAATTGAAAATTTGGGAAATTGAAGATTGGGTGAATTTAAGTGGAAAGAAATCATTTTGGTTGAGCCATGAAGCCATATCAAGCCCACATGAGCCATGAAGGGACTCATTTGAGGCATTCATCTATGTTGTTCCTAACCCTCTTGCTGAGGGCTTAGGGGTTAAGGACCATCCATGTGGATCACTTACATGAGTCGGGAGGTCAAGTTAGGTATGGGTGTGGTTTTAGGAGGTATGTGGAAGTGTAGTGTGTAGGTGTAGTGTATAAGTGTAGTGTGTGTAAGTCGGCCCCTTCACTGGACCGAGCCACCTGGGGCGATCCCAGGCCAAAGAGTCCTATAGGAACTCATCCTTTAAACTTCCACATTTGATTTCAACCCTCTAGGTGATTAGGGGTCTACGGTCAAGTTTGTGGAGTTTGCAGGGAGTTAAGAAGTGGTTTGAATTTCTAAAAGGTGGGTCCCAATTCTAGTCCTCTAAGATAGTCAAAGGAAAAGCCTAAGGCTAGATCCTAAGTACTAAAGAGAAGAAGAGAAGACCTCATCAAAAATGAGGTCAACAGGACTTTGTCAAATAAATGTTATAATTGGTTTAGGGATGTTCTATGATGGGTTTGGAGTCAATTTGGTGTGATTTGGAGTTGAATTGGTTTGAATTTGGGTTTATTTGGTAAGTGGGCCTATGTAGGTCAAATTGGGCTAACTTGGGCCAATGTTGGGCTAGGGTTGAAATTGATGTAAAATTAATGTTGAGAAATATTTATGGGAGTGTTTCAAAGAGGTTTTGACTTTGGTTGGGTTTTGATTTTGGGGTTTGGGCTCATTTGGGTTAGGTTTGGGTTTAGGTCAAAATTGGGCCTTTTGGTTTTGGATTGAATTTGAGTGGGGTTTGGGTCTAAATTTTGGGCAAATCATGTTAGTGTTTTGTTTGTGGGAATGTTAAGGAAGATTTAGAAAAGATTTGGGGTTAATTGGAGTTGAATTGGGTGAGTTTGGGCTAAGTTTGGGTCATGGGTCCAAATTGGGCTTTAAGGCCAAAAGTGAAATTGGATCCAAATGTCAATCAAATTGAACTTGGATTTGGTCTAGATTGGTATTAGGAATGTTGAATTGAAGTTTAGAACTGAATTGGACCAGAATTTGGGTCAATTGGGTAGGTTTGGTTTGACATTGGGTTCACTTAGGGTTAAAATGGGTCAAATTGGGGGTTTTGACAAAAGTAGGGTAAATTGACAAAATTTGCCCATGGTGTAGTTGGAAAAAATGAAATTGGGAATAGTTGGGATTTTCTGGAATTTTCTGGGAATTTTCTGAATTTTTGGATTTTTGGGTCAAGAGGGGTATTTTGGGTATTTGGAGGGTATTGAGAGGTATTTTTGGAATTTTTGATATTTTTGGGTATGGATGATCAATTTGAGTGATGTGGAAATGTTTGGTAATGATTTTGGAGAATTTTGGGTAATTTGGAAATTTTGCGAAAATTTGGGTAATTTCAAGAGTTTTGGGTAAGTTAAGCGGGTGTAGGGTCCCGGGGGTCAAAAATTGAAAATTTGAGAAATTGAAGATTGGGTGGATGTAAGTGGAATGAAATCATTTTTGTTGAGCCATGAAGCCACATTAAGCCCACATGAGTCATGAAGGGACTCATCTGAGGCATCCACTATGTTGTTCCTAACCCTCTAAGCCAAGGGCTTAGGGGTTAAGGACCATCCATGTGAATCACCTACATGAGTCGGGAGGTCAAGTTGGGTATGGGTGTGTTTTAGGAGGTGTGTGGAAGTGTAGTGTGTAGGTGTAGTGTATAAGTGTAGTGTGTGTGCAAGTCGGCCCCTTCACTGGACCGAGCCGCCTGGGCGGTCCTAAGGCCAAAGAGTCCTATGGGAACTCATCCTTTAAACTTCCACATTTGATTTCAACCCTCTAGGTGATTAGGGGTCTACAGTCAAGTTTGTGGAGTTTGCAGGGAGTTAAGAAGTGGTTTGAAATTTCTAAGTGGTGGGTCCCATCTCTAGTCTTCTAAGATAGTCAAAGGAAAAGCCTAAGGCTAGATCCTAAGCACTAAAAAGAAGAAGAGAAGACCTCACCAAAAATGAGGTCAACAGTCGTCTGCCCGACCTAAGTAATTCTTTAATCAGGTTGACTTAATTCATAAGCCTCTTTATAAATCTTTTTAATGTCTCCTAAATAAGGCTTTAATCTTAATCAATTAACTTTAAAAAATTTTCTCGTTTTGGGGTCTTTAATATCAACAGCTCCATATTGGTATACTTTTTCAATTATATATGGTCCTATCCATTTTGATCTCAATTTTCCAGGAAAAAGTCTTAAACGAGTATTAAATAGTAATACTTCTTGTCTAGGCTCAAATATTTTTTCTGAAATCTTTTTATCATGTAATACCTTCATTTTCTCTTTATAAATTTTTGCATTATCATATGATTCATTTCTTATTTCATTCATCTCATTCAATTGTAATAATCGTTTTTCTCTGCCGGTATTCAAATCGAATTAAACTCCTTTATTGCCTGATAAGCTTTATGTTCAAGTTCAGCAGGTAAGTGACAGTGTTTTCCAAAAACTAACCGGTAAGGTGACATTCTGCTTGGACTCTTATAAGTTGTTCTATAAACCCATAATGCAGAATCAAGTCTATCAACCCAATCAGTTCTTTTAGGATCAACAGTCTTCTCTAAAATTCTTTTAATTTCTCTGATTGATACTTCAGTAATTCCCCTTGTTTGTGGGTGATATGTAGTTGCAATTTTATGTTTGATTCCAAATTTTTGTAGTAATGATTGAATTCTTATATTTCTAAAATGACTTCCACCATTTATGATAATTACCTTAAGCCTTCCAAATCTTAAAAAAATCATCTTCTTTAAAAATTTAGATACACTTTTGGAGTCACAGTTAGGCAAAGCTACAGCTTCAATCCACTTTGAAATATAATCAACTGCTAATAAAATATAAATTTTTCCAGATGATGGTATAAATGGTCCCATAAAGTCTAAACCCCATATATCAAAAAGTTCAACTTCCAATATATAGTTTAAAGGCATTTCATCTTTCTTGGATATATTTCCAATTCTTTAACATCGATCAGATGTATTAACATATTGTCTCACATCTCTGAATAAAGTAGGCCAATAAAATCTTGAATTTAAAATTTTAAATGCAGTTTTATCTACTCCAAAGTGTCCTCCAAAATCAGAATCATGACATTTTTGAATAATAGCATAAGTTTCTTCATAAGGTACGCATCTTCGAATTATAGAATCTCTTCCTAATTTAAATAAATGAGGATCTTCCCAAATATAATATTTATCATCATTTTTAAATTTCTTAATAAATTTTTCATCCAATCCATAAGGTAGAATATTGCTAACTAAATAGTTAACTATATCCGCATACCAAGGTGTTTGGTATCCTTGAATAACATATAAATGTTCATCAGGAAATTTCTCATTTATGTTTTCTTCAGTAATAACATCATTCTTAATTCTAGATAAATGATCAGCAATTTGGTTGTTCGTTCCTTTTCTATCCACTATTTGAAAATCAAATTCTTGTAGATGTAAAACCCATCTTATTAGTCTAGGTTTGGCATCCTTTTTTTTACATTAGATATTTAATAACGGAATGATCAGTATGAACTATGCATTTAGTACCAAGAAGATAAGGTCTAAATTTATCAAAGGCATATACTATAGCTAGAAGCTCTTCCTCAGTAGTAGTGTAATTTCTTTGAGTTTCAGTAAGAGTTTTACTAGAATAATATATAACTTTAAAAATTTTCTCATATTTTTGTCTCAATACAGCTCCAATTGCAAAATCACTTGCATCGCACATTATTTCAAAAGATTTATTCCAATTAGGTGCAACAATGATAGGTGTAGTAATTAATTTTTCTTTTAAAATATTAAAAGCATTAACACAGTCTTTGTTAAATTCAAATTTAGCATCTTTTTTCCAATAAATGACAAAGAGGTTTAGCAATTTTAGAAAAATTATTTATATATCTTCTATAAAATCCAGCATGACCTAGAAGACTTCTCACATCAGTAACAGTAATAGATGGTTGTAATTCAATAATAATTTTCACTTTTTCTTGATCTACTTCCATCCCTTTTTGTGAAATCTTGTGACCAAGTACGATGCCTTCTGTGACCATGAATTGACTTTTTTCCCAGTTAAGAACTAAGTTTGTTTCTTCACATCTTTTCAAAATTTTGGAAATATTTTCCAAACAAGATTCAAAAGAAGTTCCAAAAACTGAAAAATCGTCCATGAATATTTCAATTCCTTTGTCAATCAAATCACAAAATATTGACATCATACATCTTTGAAAAGTTGCAGGTGCATTACATAAACTAAAAGGCATTCTTCTAAAGGCAAATGTTCCATAAGGACTTGTAAATGTTGTTTTCTCTTGATCCTTAGGAGCGATAGGTATAACCAGAATATCCATCCAGAAAATAGAAATATGAGTGCCCAGCTAATTTATCAAGCATTTAATCCAAGAAAGGTAAAGGAAAATGATCCGTTCTAGTGGCGTTATTTAATTTCCTATAATCAATGCAAATTCGCCATCTAGTAACTTGTCTTGTAGGAATTAGTTCATTTTTATCATTGACAATGACAGTTACTCCTCCTTTCTTTGGAACACAATGAATTGGACATACCCATTGGCTATCCGAAATAGGATAAATAATACCAGCATCTAACGATTTAACAATTTCTTTTTTAACAACCTCTTTCATGATAGGATTTCATCTTCTTTGCGGTTCAATAGTAGGTTTAAAATTTTCTTCCATTAAAATTCTATGCATACAAATAGACAGGCTTATTCCTCTTATGTCAGCAATCGTCTAACCAAATGCTTTCTTATAATTCTTTAACACTCCTATCAATTTTTCTTCTTGATCTTTACTTAGCTCAGAAGAAATAATAACAAGTAAAGTTAATGAATTTCCCAGAAATGCATACTTTAAATGTGAGTGTAACATTTTTAATTCTAGTTCAGGGGCTTTTTTAATTGAGGGTAAAAGTATATCATTTTGAGTTATGTCCAAAGTTTCCCAATTATCTTTAATATAATGAATTTCTTCTTTTAGTTCTTCATCTTCATCGGTTAATAATTCAAATTTTTCTTCAGAAATTACTTTACATTTTTCTTGATAATGTTTCTCAATAAATAATCAATTATATCCATTCGATAACATTTTTCTTTGTCAGGGTACTTCATTGATTTAAGGACATTAAATTTATTCTCTTGATCATTAACTCTCATGGTTAATTCTCCTTTTCGCACATCAATCATAGCTCGTCCGGTCGCTAGAAAAGGTCTCCCTAAAATAATAGGTATTTCTTTATCTTCTTCCATATCAAATACAATGAAATCTACAGTGAAGATAAATTTATCTACTTTAACAAGAACATCCTCTATACCTCATTTAAGGTAAGTGATAGATCTATCAGCTAACTGAAGGGTTACAGTGGTGGGAGTAATCTCTCCTAAATTTAACCTTCGAAAAATAGAAAATGGCATGAGATTAATACTTGCTCCTAAATCGCTTAAAGCTTTTCCACAAAACTTTTCTCCAATAGCACAAGATATAGTAAACCTTTCAGGATCTTTAAGTTTTTGAGGTAATTTCTTTTGAATTATTACACTACATTCTTCACTTAATGCAACAGTTTCAAAAGCTTCAAATCTTCATTTCTTACTTAAAATATCCTTCATAAATTTTTCATAAGTTGGTATCTGTTCCAAAGCTTCAACAAAAGGTATGTTTATAGTAAGTTTCTTAAAAATTTCAAAGAACTTAGAAAATTGATGATCAAGCTTCTGTTGTTTAAGTCTTTGAGGGAAAGGTGGTGGTGGTTTTTCAACTTCCATATTAATAGAAATATCAGTTTGATCTTTATTAGGAGAATAAGTTTCTTTAAATTTTTCAATCTCTTCGACCTCGATCTCATTTTCAATTTCATTACGCATTCTTTCTTTTAATTCCTTTCCACTTCTAAGTTGTACAGCTTTAACATGTTCTTGTTCTTTTCCAGTTTCTTTTGGATTGATTTCAACATTACTAGGAAGTGTTCCTAGGGGTCTATAATTAACTAAATTAGCAATTTGTCCCATTTTATTCTCAATATTACGAATAGCAGTGTTTCGATTTTGTAATTGATTACTTAGTTGTAAAATTAATTCTTCTATAGATAACTTTTTCTGTTGATTGTTAAATCCAGGTGGTTTATAGTTTGAATTAACTTGATTATTCCAATTTCCAGCGGGATGAAATTGATTATTACCCCATTGTTGTTAATTATTCCAGTTGAAATTAGGATGCTTTTTCCATCTAGGATTATAATAATTTGAATAAGGATTATTTTTACTAGCAATAGCTTGTAAATTTTCAATAGTTTGAGAATCTTCAATATTAGCAGAGTTATTATGTGATATATTAATAGCAAAACTATCTAATTTCTTAGACATTGCTGCTACTTGCGAAGCTAAAATAGAAAAGGCTTCATTATCATGAATACTTGCCATTCTTTTAGGATTAATCCTTTTAGAAGCCTATTAAAAATTATTGTTAGTCATTTCTTCAATTAATTTGTAAGCTTCTTCAAATGATTTAGACACTAAAGAACCTCCAGCGATGACATCAATAATTAATTTTAATAATCCAATTAATCCATTATAAAATGTTTGAATAATTAACCAATCAGGTAAAGCATGATGAGGACATTTTTTTAATAGTTCTTTAAATCTTTCCCAAGTTTCATAAATTGTCTCCCAGTCAAATTGACTAAATGAAGTAATATCATTTCTTAATTTAGCAGTTTTAGAAGGAGGAAAATATTTAGCAAGGAATTTTTGTGTCATTTCAGCCCATGTTTTAATAGAACCTGTTGCTAATGAGTTCAGCCACATCTTTTCTTTATCTCTTAACGAAAAAGGAAAGAGTCTAAGCCTAATAGCATCATCAGAAACATTATTATATTTAAAAATAGCACAAAATTCTAAAAAACTAGCAAGGTGCAAATTTAGATCCTCATTTGGTGTTCCACTAAATTGATTGTTTTGAACCATTTGAACAATAGACGATTTAAGCTCAAAAGAATTAGCATTTACAGTGGGTATTTGAATACTACTATGAAGTTCATCAACTGTAGGGTTAGCATAATCCCTTAATGATTTATAAACATTTTGATAAA
Source organism: Papilionanthe hookeriana x Papilionanthe teres (assembly GCA_022702705.1). Lineage (NCBI taxonomy): Eukaryota > Viridiplantae > Streptophyta > Magnoliopsida > Asparagales > Orchidaceae > Papilionanthe > Papilionanthe hookeriana x Papilionanthe teres. The sequence continues at coordinate 84,422,671 of CM040427.1, read as the reverse complement.
TTGTTATGTAAATTAGTCATTTCTTGAAATTTTTGAATTTGTTTTCCATTTTCAATTCTTCTAATAGTTCTTTCTAATTCAGAATCTAAAAGTAATAATCCTTCAGATCCAGAACTACGCATAAAAAGTCAATTAGCAAGAATTAAAATAAATATTATTATTATATATATGTTTTTTTTATAATAAAGAAAAATGAATAAAATAAAAATACTTAAAATCTAAAAGTTTGCCTTTGCTCTCCCCGGCAACGACGCCAAAAACTTGACCCGATATAAATATATGCGTACTAAAATCTTCTTCCCCGACAACGGTGCCAAAAACTTGACCCGAAGTCCTCTGAAGATCAACGTACTAATTAATGCTTTCAAAAATATATGTTATAAATAATAATAGCGGCTAGTCTATGTAAATATAATTTTATGGAAAATATTTTATACACTAGGGGTTCTACGCAAGTATACGTATCATTTCAAGTAATATAGGGCTTTGAAACAAAGACCCCAATATCGTTCCCATGAGGAGAGAGTTATAGATCTTTAAATATTTTTATTTTAAAGTATTTCTTTTATAATCAAAAATAAAATATCTTTAATTTACTAGATGCGATAATAAAGCGAAATAAAATAATTGATGTAAATAGTAATAAGAAAGCAACTTTCTCCCTTTAAATTAATCCAAGATTTTCTAAGGTAATGATAATATTCGTAGAGAATATAAATTTATGGTATTGTGCCAAATAGAAGAATTCATATTCTTTACCCTTTGATCCAGGTGCAAAGAACATTGGCTAGCCTATAGATCAGGTCTGAATGTATTGTTAGTAGAATGGGTTAATCTAGGCTCACACTATTAGATGTCCAAGTGTGGCTATGGTCGGCTCTACTAGTGACCCTTTCCTTTTCTATAAACCAAATCATAAGATTTTAGTCTGTCACTCTAAAAACTTATCAATTCTACGCCCAATATATAACATCTTCCTATTTATTTGCACTTCACCTTGAAAAACCCGCACAAGGCCTTCGACTACCCAAGGATTCATGTGATATCTACAAGTTAAGAATTCATCTCCTTCTAAGTCTCAAAACTCTTCAACAGGTTTTAACAATTTAATTGGCCAATTTAAATAGTAAATTAAGAACCGGTATTAATATCATCACAATGTTTTGAAAATTTATGATTTTTAATTCTCCGATGAATTTTGTATTATCTTATTTATCTTTTCATAATTGAAAGGAGAAACTAAAGTAACTACTCAAAACATATTGAAATTAAATAACAAAACATAATAAATAAACTTTGAATCAAAATAAAAATACTTATCTTAAATGTTTCTCCTACTAAACTTCTGATTCCTACTGACTCCACAGCGTAATGAACTACAGATGCACCAACTCTTTCAAACTTTAAATACAAACTCTAAAGTAAACTCACTAATTTATGAAGGAAAGTAAAAAGGTGGCCCTAATATGATCTCTCTAATTCTCTCTCTAGGTTGGACTCTAGATAAGGGGGTAAATGGGGCATTTTTCTCTGAAGGAATACCCTCCTATTTATAGGCTTCAAGGGTTGCCTCAAGGCACCTCTTTAAAATGTTTCCACATTCAATGAATCTTCTAGAAGGTGTTTTTAGTTCCTAGGAGCCGGAATCTGGCGCCTAGGCGCCGGACACCGCGTCCAGTTCTTCGTACCTCTTCACTTTGGATCGCACCTCTTCACAATTAAAACCATTTTGAAGCTTCCAAATACATTGTATCACATGTCCTATAAACCAGGAACAACTGTCAGTCTTCTAGAAGGTCTAATAACTGCTCACATCATCAAAATAACTGCCCAAAATTCGTAAAAAACTTAACAGTTTTCTGTATCGAGCTGGCGCTTAGGCGCCAGGCCAGTAATTTCGACAATTTTGCATTTTGGCTTCTATTTTTGCTCCTTTTTTGCTCATTTTTGCTCTTATTTCATATTTTTCTCCTTCTTGAACATTTTTGTATCACCTACATCCAAAAACACAAGAATACCTTTCATTAAAGCATAATATCCTTAAAATTTAATAAAAATCAAGTCATAAAAATAGGTATTTTTTTCTTAGATCAGGGGCCATCTGAGATAACAGGTGAATTGAAGTAACATAGTCATTTTCCCAGAAGGTTCCTAAAAACACCCCCAACCGCAGCAAAGATGGAGGACCAGCAACCATCCACATTAAGCTTAACCCAACCCAAAGAATGGGGGGTCCAAAGAACTAACACTGGTCTGGCAACAGGTATAAGGGGTATATTAGAAGAGGTGGTTTTAAAACATTTATAATAATAAGCTAAAATATAAGAAGTGGTAGAAAGGGAGGATGGAGGGGAGGTATTGTACTTATGAGCATTCCTAGCATTCAAAAGGAACCAAAGAACTATAAGAGGAAAAGGATGAAGGCAAGCCTTTAATTCCTTTTGTTGTTTCCAGCGCCAGAGATAATCCAACAGGATGCTATCATAACGCCAAGTAATACCAAAATGAGAACCAAATAGGTTCCAAACATTTAAAGAGTAAGTGCAGTTGAGAAAAACATGTATGTAGTCTTCCTCAGCCTCTTTACAAAGAGGGCAAATAGAAACAAGCCTCAAGCCTTTAAGCTTTAATATATCATCCTAAGGTAGCAGTAAAGTAAAATATCTCCATAAGAAGAAGGAGATAGAGGGGGAGAAAATCTTGTTCCACATTAAGTGTCCCCAAAGCCATTCAGGATAAGAGTGTTGATGAGCATAAATTACTTTGCTAATTGACTGGGAGGGAGCCTTCTTCCACATGGGAATATCTTTTTTGTTAGCTTGAATAGGAATAGTGGAAATCTGTAAAGTTTTAGACTCCCCAACCAGAGAAAAAAGTAAGTTCAAGTCCCAATCAACCTGATTCCAGCATTCAGAAACAGCTAGCAAATTTGTGTGAGTGGGGGTGAGGGGAAGTATTTTGGAGAGAAGGCATACCTCAGTTGTCCAGCCAGAAGGACAGGTGACCCTCCCCAAGATCCCAATAAATAAAAGAGCTAGCCACAACTCTGGCATTAAGGATGGCTTTCTAGATCTTAGAGTCTCCCACCTTCCAAACCACTGAAGAAGGATGGAAGATTTACAATACTTAGATAACATAAACTTAGACCACAGGGAGGTTCACAAACGAAATTTAAGTCAAATTTTACACATATTGATTTCAAAAATATTTTGTAAAGCTTTAAACCCCAAACCTCCAGACTTCTTGGGTTTACACAGCTTATTCCAAGACACCCAGATCTTCTTTGCATCCCCCCCCCCACACACACACCACAAAAATTTGTTAAACAGTTTTTTAAGACTGTTCAAAGAAATTTTTTTGGGGCTTAATACTTGTAAAGCATAAAGTGGAATACTCAAAATAACACTAGAGAGAAGAGTTAATCGGGTCCCATTAGAGAGGAAAGCATTCCTCCAATACAAAATCTTCTTTTTTATTTTATTAAAAACCTCATCCATTTGAATTTGCTTAGTCCTCCCCTTGAGCAAGTTAACCCCAAGATATTTCAGGGGCAGAGAAGTGTGTCTATACCCAGTGAAATTATCGCCCCAATTTATAGTAGCACTAGGGACATACTTACCAAAATATAAAAGAAATTTTTCCCTGTTAAAAGACAAGACAAACCAGAGCGGCCCTGAAAATCATCTAAAACAGACATTAAATTTTTTAATAGAAGTTTTAGAAACATTAGTAAAAACAATAACATCATCAGCATAGGCCAAGTGGCTAATCATAATATTGGATTTGTGTCTATACTGAGTGGTGGGTGGGAAGTCTGAAAATAATTAAGCAGTCTAGAGAAATTGTCAAAACCAAGAATGAAGATTGTTGGGGAAAGAGGGCCCCCCTGTTTGATGCCTCTCGAAACAGAAAAAAAGCCATAAGTATTCCCATTCACCATGATACTGTAATGGTTATTAGATAACCATCATTTAACAAGATTGCAAAAAGCAACATCAAAACCTCTAGCCAGTAAAATGCCAATAATAAAGTCCTAGCTTAATGTATCAAAAGTCTTTTTTATGTCAAGCTTAAGGACAAGATTGCCACCTCTACACTTATGATCCAGATCTTCAATAAGCTCTTGAGCAAGTAAAATATTATCAGAGATGTCCCTACTCTTTATAAAAGTAGACTGATGAGGTGAGATAAGATGGTTCAAATGAGGTTGCAGTCTAGCAACCAACAATTTACTAATAATCTTAGAAATGATAGTAGTGAGGGAGATAGGCCTAAAATTTTTCCAGTTGGTTTTGTCATTATTCTTAGGAATTAAAACAAGTAAAGCGGCCATAAAATACTTACCAGGGTCATCCCCCATAAAAAAACTTTGTATAGCCAGAGTAACCTCCTTTTTAATAATATCCCAACATGTAATGTAAAAAGCAGAGGTAAACCCATCAGGGCCGAGGGATTTGTTAGGGTTAATATCTTTAAGCATAGCAAAGATATCCTGCTCAGTAGGAAGACCAGCTAGGGATAAGGAGGCCACATAATTTCTTTCAGCCTAAAAGAAGGTGGAATTAACAATAGAAACCTACAGATGATCAGCATAGAGAGAAGAGAAGTAAGATACAACATTAGCCCCAATATGATCCAGATCAGTAAGAACCCTCCCATCTTCAGTAACAATTTTAAGGATAATATCTATGTTCCTCCTATGCTTAATAGTGGCATGAAAGTATTTGATGTTTCTGTCACCATTAGAAAAATGAACATCATTAGCTTATTGTTTTAAAAAATCCTCCTCAATAGAGATCTAATTAAGAAGGTGCTGATGGGCATGGGCCACCTCATCAACAAGAGAGGGTTGGAGACAGACTGAGTTTCTAGGCCATCAATAATATTTTGTCCATTAATAACATTAGTATGAACATTACCAAAGACATCAGCAACAAGTTTTTTGTGCAAATGTCAAAGAGTGTACCATGGAGTGCCAGCCACATCAGGTTTCCAAGCCTGCTTAACCAAACTCAGAAAAGATGGGTGAGAAGTCCAAGCATTAATGAATTTAAAATGATTTTGGGCTGGCTTAGATTGAAAGGCCAAAGTAAGTAAAATAGGATTGTGATCAGAAGTGACATGACTAAAGTGATTAACTCTGTAGACTTTGTAATAATTAAGCAAATCAGTATTGCCTAAGAATCTGTCCAGCCTTTGCAATAGGATACCACGTCTCCACAGGTAGGGAGAACCAGAATACCCTAAATCAAAAAGACCAGCATCAGTAATGGAGTCACAGAAACAAGATATTAAAGCAGAATCAGGTCTAGAACCCCCCCTGTGTTCCACGGGGGACATGATAATATTAAAATCCCCACCCACAACCCAGTTACCAGTGATAGCAGTACTCATGTGAATAAGTTTTTGCCAGAGAAGGATCTTATCAAGAAAAAGTGTACTAGCATACACAAAAGTGGCCCAAGCATGGAACTCTTACATAGCAAATTTGATGAGAACATATTGCCCGTAATCCTCAATGATCTCCAAATGTAAGTCCTTTTTTCAGAAAATCCAAATTTTTTTATGATGACTACAATAATGTAAATAATGCTTAAATTTTTTAATAACATTAACTTTATGAACGGTAACTAAAGGCTCAAGAAGAAAAAAAATAAAAGGTTTATGGACCTACAGAGGTGTTTGAGATGATTAAGGGAATCGGGGTCCGCAACTCCCCTAATGTTCCACACAAGAATGTTAAACATGAAGTTTGGAAACCCCCCTCCTAGTGACTCTTGAGGGTTGCTGCATGTGCTCAGTATGATCACTATCAGAGTGTTAGTCTCGCTCAGTGGCAGGAGTGGTAGGAGGAATAAGGTGAGGATCAGGTTTCTTTTACCTTTCCTACGAGTTTGAATAGTCCATTCAGTTTCTGAAGCTTGATTAGCATGAGTGATAGCAGTAGCAGTGTTGTTACTAGTTTGTGAGGTAGTAAAGGGGAAATCAACTTCCCCTACCACCAAAGGAGTGTAAGTAGAAACACTTGGTAAACAAATATTGGTAGTTGTCTGAGTAACAGAGTGATCAATCTCAGAAACAGAAAGAGCATGGGTGGCAATGAGCTGTAGAACAGCAGGAAAGAGATCAACAAGGGGAAAGTTCTCATTAACGGTGTGGGTGAACAAAATCCTCATAAGTTAACACAACAGCCACAGTGCCCTGGGCATCTAAGAGGAGATCATCTGTGCCAACTAGAGAGAGGTCCTCAACACAGTTAAAAGATTGTAGATTGTTAATATGTAAAGTGGGGGTAATGATGGCAGAGGCGAGTTTACAAGGGCAAGGGAGAGGGAAGGGGGGTAGAGTTGAGTCTTGTGCATCAGGGGCAACAAAAAGAGGAGCATCAACAATGGTAGGGGAGTCCTGTGAAACAGGCTTAGGCAGGACATCAGACAAAATGAGGATGGGATCAACAATGGGTGTTGCATGAGTAGTAGGAGGATCAGAAGAAGGATTCACAGTGTTCTGAGGCTTTAAATGAGGGTGAAGCCTATAACAAATAGAAGCACTATGCCCAAAAATAGCATAGTGTGAGCAGTAGAGAGGATGAGCCCCCATGACAACCTTGGTTGGAACCAATCCAGACTTCGTCAGGGTAGGGTTGAGTAATATCTCTCTCAACCAAAAAAACAAGCATCTGAAGGCTGAGTAAGGTCTAAGGTGGGATTCTCCAATCGAAGAGGTCTGCCAGAGCCCTTGGCTAAGGAGAATAAAATTACATAATTAAAAAGGTGATACTTATACCCAGGGAATTTTACTCGAACAGGAATAACAGAGGATTCAGCTCGAGGGTCAAAATCCACACTCCATTATATATATATATATATATATATATATATATATATATATATATATATATATATATATATATATATATATACACACACACACACACACACACACACATACATACAAACAACAACAAAGCCTTAATCTCACTAAGTGGGGTCAGCTACATGAATTCTTTTTTCTCCATTGCATCCTATTTAGTGCATATTTTCATTTAATTCTAATAAATTAAGATCATTTTTTGTAGAATAAGCCTAAGTCTTCCTAGGTTTACCTCTGCCTTTCTTAACATAAGTAGAATCTAAAACATCTACTCTCCTAATTGAATCATCATATGGTAGAAGTTTAATATGACCAAACTAGCTAAAAAGACTCTCTAATTTTGTCCATCACAGGAGCTAAACCAACCCTATCACAGATATATTATTTTCTTTTTCTGTCTCTAAGTCTAAAGCCACTCATCCACCTTATCATTCTCATCTCGACAACACTTAACTAAGTATTATGCTTCTCTTTTAAAGGCAAAATTTCAGGAAATAGAGCATTGGAGTTCTCACTACCATCATATAAAATTTTATTTTCAGTCTAAGCGGTACTTTTCTATCACACAAAAGGCCTGAAGCATTAATCCACTTCAACCAACCAACTTGAATTCTATTATTAACATCTCCATCTATATCACGATCACTTTAAACAACAGACTCTAGATATCTAAATTATTCACACCTTTTAATAATTTGATCACCCAAAGTTACACTTCTATCACTAGAGCTACTATTACTAAAATTACATTCCATGTATTCAGTTTTAGTTCTACTCAAACAACGGCCTTTAGACTCCAAATACGACATCCATAATTCAAGTTTTTCCTGAGCTTTTTCTCTCATCTTATCCACGAGAAGGATATCATCAGCAAAAAGCATACACCATGGCACATCCTCTTATAAATGTCCAGAAAGACCATCCATAACTAAAGCAAAAAAGATATGGGCTTAAAGCCGATCCTTAATGTCGGCATATTTTTTAGGTTGTGTGTTTTATTTTGAAAAGGGGGTCGCCTAACAGAAATTGTCGGCGAATTTTTAATTTAATTTAAATAAATAATTTGAAAAAGTAGTATTTGGTTTTGAAAATAATAATTTTTTTTTTAAATTTGAAGATTTTAAGATATGAAATCAAACCGATCTCACATCCCGAATAGTTTATATAAACGAGCAATCACACCGCAAACCGTGTATCTATCCCGAAGAATAGACACACTGTTTGGTGGTGGAGCTCGATTAAATAAACTAGAAGATTTGTGACATCCGTTTGGTCTGCGAACCAATTTTATAAGCCGACAAATTCCTCTGCTTAATAGAAAGAAATTAAGCAGGGTTTATATTATCTGGGTTCTTAAAATTCCCTATAAGGGTAAGCCCCTATAGTTAATTACATCTTAAATGATGGGAATCACCTAAGAAAACTCTCGATAATAATCAGTAGTTCTGCTCTTAAGAATTTCAAAGTTTAAGTTTTCAAAGGATTGAATTTTGGAATTTCAATAGGGAATGGATCAAATTTGGAACATTTTGTTTTGGGAATTCAAAGGAAGAGAAGTAGGAGAAGCTGAGGATCCAAGAAGAATCTTGGCAACTTCCCAAACTATCATATTGTTTGGCTCAGATTTAGGAAAATCCTAATATTTATTTAATGTTTTGATTTTACCAATTTTTGTTAATTAGGACTTATATTCGTATGACATGATCATACAAATAGCCTTGAAGATGTGAGGGTTTATATCGTATCAGACGACTTCCTCGGAAATCCTAAGACCGGTTAGGGCTTAATTTGCAATGCAAATGCCTAACAAAAGGTTGAGGATTTATGTTGCACTAGGAAAACTACCTCGAAATCCTATGGCTTGGTTATTTAATTCTAAGGAAAGTTTTGCTGAAGCAGATTCAGGTTTTGCTGAAGCAGATTCAGGTTTTGCTGAAGACGATGGTCGTGCTGCCCACTGTGCTCCAAGCTCTTTGTTGTTTGCAGAGGTTTAGTTTTAGAAGTCATAAATCAGGAGATGAGAAAAGTGTTTTGGTTTAGAGAAGTTCTTAATTCCCAAGTGTTTTTATGTTTTAATTAAAACAAATCTTAAAGTTGATTATAACAACACCGGTTAAGATCCCACGGTTCCATCCTTCCGCATCGTTATTTTTATCGGATTCAATTAGTCCGGATGAATTTTCTAAACTCAACTAAATGAGTTCCACACTTTCATTTAGACCGTGGGAAATCCCGTTAGCAACACGTAGGTTACATCATCCGAGGTATTCCCGATCATCCAACAAGACGTTTTAATTTAGTTGTAATTGCGGCTTTGTGTTCGTTTGTGATTAAATTTTGAGTTGTTTTATATTTTGAAATGTTGTGGCGGTGAATTTTATCTTGCAATGACTTTTAATTTAGTTTTGGTTTCAGTTTTAGGGACTATCCTAAAGGTGTGGGTTTTCATGCAACAGTTGTTTATGATGCAAGAAAAGTAAGTGCGATGCGATTAAGTAAATTGCAATAAAGTAAATTACAACAAAATAAAAGCATACCTGGAGGGTCTTCCCGTCATCCCAAGCTGCACTTAAACACAATTTAGAATATTTAAGCAAGTTCCTAGGTAAAGCTAAGGGAAGGGTTATGGTTTTCTACCAAGTTCCTAATCCTATAGCTAGTCATCTCCTATGACACCTAGGTTCTTGTGTTTTGGTTTGAGGACGATTTTCTTCATCAAAGAACAATTAGGTTCAGTTATTCTTATAAACATCCTATCATACTGAGAAAGTGTTTAAGAAGAATCTCAAACATCTTTTCAATATTGCTATAATTATTTTAAGTCCAAAAGAATTTAATCATACAATTGAATTAATCGTCCGAGAATTCAAGTTTTGTTGTTATCTTACTCAGTGAACAAGGACATTTGAATATCCTATGAGGGAAGTAACATTTCATTTAACGTTCTGTCTAGGAGTTATGACAACAAAAGCTTTCGAGGGCAAACTGATATTCAAATGGTTTATGATTTAATTTTAGTTAGTGGGTTTAAATTTGGAATAGTGTTCAAGTTATTTTATTTTGAATTTCTTTATCTCTTAGGTGATGTTATTTTTAATTCAATTTAATTTAACTTTAATTTAATTTAATTTGGTTTAGTTTTAATTTTAATTTAATTTATTTAATTTAATCTAATTTTAATTTTAACTTGATTTCATTTTTTTATTTAATTTAATTTAATTTAATTTAATTTAATTTAATATGATTTAATTTAATTTAATATGATTTAATTTATTTTTATTTAATTTAATTTAATTTAATTTAATTTAATTTAATATGATTTAATTTAATTTAATTTAATTTAATTTAATTTGATTTAATTTTATTTTATTTAATTTAATTTAATTTAATTTAATTTAATTTAATTTAATATGTTTTAATTTAATTAAATTAAATTTAATTTAAATTTTAATTTAATTTTATTTTTAATTTTAATTTAATATTTTATTTTTTAATGTTTTAAAGATGATTTAATTTTTAATTAATTATTAAAGTATTAATTTAATTGAAATTTTAAAATAGTTTAACTTTAATTTAATTTAATGATTAAGTCTTTTAGCATTTTAAATCTTAAATTTGGATTATCATTTTAATTAGGAATTAAATATTCTTGAGATGATTAATTTAGGGATTCTTAAATTAAAGAACAAATCTCTTCATAATAATATCCCTATTTTAATAATTCCAATTTTATTATTCTTCCAAATTTAATCAATTATTTAATTAAGGTTTATTTTAATTATTTTTAAATTGTTTAGTAGGTTTCTACCCTTTAATTATTTAAGTTTCAATCATCCAAATCAGATTAGGATCAAATATTTTACTTTTTAATTTTATTAAACCTAAAGTTTTAATTAAAGGTTAAAATTTTAATTACTATTTTGCCCTTCAAGCTTAATAATTTCATAACTCACTAAATTGAGCTTAAATGAACTTGAAATTTTTATGTGACTTCACTCATATGTCAATAAAGGCATTAGAGGAGAAAATGTGATTTTTCTATATTTAATTTATTTATGTAATTATTTTTTGTGGAAAATAGAGATTTCCAAAGAAAATTTAATAATATGACCAAGGGAAAGTTTCTATCCTTAAGAAAATTATGGGACATTCCTAATGACCAGAGGACCACTTGGGCCAATTTTGGTGATTTTTTTGAATTACATTCTTTTTATTATAATTATTTTGAGTTTTGGAGTATTAATTAATTTAAAAATAAAATAAGGTTGAAAAATGAATTTTATATTTTTAAAAAATCTCTCTGATATCAACAAAATTAGAGAATCAATTTTTGTAATTTTCTGATTTTTCTTTGATTTATTAGAATTAATTTAGTGGAAATACTAAAAATATACATTTTTTTTATTTTAAAATTACCTTAGGGCTTTAAAATTTAATATCTCATCATAGAGACCTAAGAAAAATATGGGGTTTGTTCCTAAGTGATTAAAATTTAAAATGTGACATTTTGGTGAATTTTATTATTTTTGTGATTTTTATTATTTTTTAATTATTAAAATATTAAAATAATGCAAAAATCAACTTTTTTAGAAAATTGCAATTTTATTTTTCTTAAATTCTCCTGATATCAGAGAGGCTCCAAAACAAATTTGGTGAATTTTTTAAAAGTATTTTGAAAGTTATGAATTTTTAAAGTTTAAATTGGCTAAATGGTTTAATCAACCTATTTGGTGGGGCTAACCAAGTCCAATTGACTTCAAATTTTTATGGTGGGTTCCTCTGATCCTAAAGGTCAGTGGAGAATTGATTTCAAGTCAATTTGATGTATGATTAGCTCTAATTAATTAGGGACCTATTTTGGGTGTTTAAGCCATTTAGGGTTATTCCAAGTGGATTAATCCAAAACTTCTTTTTCCTAGAGTCCTCTGGTCATAAGAAACACCCTCAAATTTTCCTAGAATTTATTTCACAACATGCTAATTATTGGAATTAAAATGTTCAGAATAGCAACATGAATTTGAAAAATCAATAACTTCTCATAGGGATGGCCTCTGACTTTGGAAAATTCAGGGAATGTTCCCAAGTTCAGAGGCTTATCTATGATCTCATGTCATGGTGAATTTCCTATATGCATGGAGAATTAAAATAATGCAGAGAGTAAATAAATAATTAAAAATAAAATACTTGATGAAACCAAATGATTTCTTTTCCACATTATTCTCCTCTGTTCACTGAGCAAGAGGGTATTTTTATTTTATTTTTCTGATTTTCCTACACAAAGTTATGCATTTTTGAAGTTTAGGGAATTAAATAAATAAGAAAATCCCTATTTTTCTATTTATCAGAATCGGCGCCACGTCAACCTTAGCATCTCCGAAGCGCCCCGTGTCGTCTTCTGATTCGACGCCGCCATCCGACTCAGTGCTCCAGGGGCCCGCCGTATAGTTTCGTCTCCTCATCCGACGCGATCCTGGCCGTCCGTCCGTGCGTGTATTAAATGAACGGCATTCGTTCATCGTCCCCAAGCCTCCTAACCCAAAAACCGTTCACACTAAATCCTTAATATTTCACTCAATACTTAACAGAATTTCGTGTTCTTGTGCTCTACGGATTCGTCTTGAAGAGACGAATACATCTATATGGTGATCACGCATTGAAATTAAGGCATTTGAAATGGAGAATCTCCAAAAGCTCGGGATAAAGAGTTAGCTCATACCTTTGCTCAGAGAAGTGTGGCTTCAATCTGAGGGTTGTGTCACCTTCGATTGCGTCCAAGCAAGCTCCAGATGAAGTCCCTTGGCCTGGTGAATTGTCTAGGTATGATTTCGACCAAGCCCGATCACAAAGCTTGGAGTCTGGAACAGATGGGTGGCCTGGAGAGAGGGCTTTTGCTGGTGGACTTCTTCCCTTAGTTTGGTGAAGGTGTAGGATCAATCAATTTGGGTATTGATCCACTGTGAAGAAGTGTCCTGGTTTTGGGTGGAATTTTGGCTGAGAAATTGGGCTCTATTGGTGGAGATTAGGGCAAATTGTCACTGGGGATCAACTGCTCTAAGTATGGAGAGTGGTCTGGAGCAATTTTGGCAGGGTTTCAGTAAGGTCTGGTTCAGCACCTCTCATGGCCGAGAGGAGGAGAGGTTTAAATAGGAGAGGGTGGAGGGCCTCCTAGGGGGTTTAAGGCTTGGGATCAGCTGCTTAGGTCAAGGGAAGAACAGCCATGATGGCCATTGGGCATGGGGCAGCTCAGCAAGTGGAAATTCCAAACTTTGGCTCACATGGGTGCTCTAGGCCTGGTGGTTTTCGGCGGCCGTGGTGGTCGGCCGGCCGTGGTCGAGTCACCCTCAAGGTCAGGGAGGTCAGGGCTGGGGCTTAGTGCAGTCAATTGGCCATGGACATGTGTAAAGGAGTTAAATTTAAATAGAATGGGGGGAAGGCTATTTTGGGTTCAAATGAGTCAACCCATGGTTTTGGGCTAGGTTCACCACCCAAGGCCTGGTTTTGGGCTGAAAAGAGTCACTTGGGTCAGCCAAGAGAAAATGGTGTGGTCTCCATTCATGGTGAGGTGGCTAAGCATGGTTTAGTGTGTATCATGTTTAAGGTAAAAAGAGCTTAAAAAGGGTTTAAGAAAGAGATCCCCTCTCTTGCTATTAATGTTTTGGTGAGGTGGAAAGTGGATTCCATGGCTCTCATGGCTCCTATGGGGCTCATGCATGGCTTCATGGCTTGCCTATGGCTTGCACATAGCTTGGCTTACTTGTATGAAAATGGATTTTGACATTTTTGATAAATGTATGAGAGGTTAACATGAAGCTTGATTTAGAATAAATTTATATTTGATTGGAACTTTAGGGATGGTTTTAATTGAATTCATGATGAAGAAGAGTGTCATATGGGTTTTGTATGAATTTTGGGCCCTTAAAATTTAGTGAAGATGGGTTTTTAAAATGGTTTAGGGAAGTGGGCTTTTGGATTTTAAAATGGACTTTGGGATGAAAGTTTGGTAAAGGCTTGGGCCAAATAATTGTTGGGTTTGGTTTAGGGATGTTTAATGAGTGATTAGGAATAAATTTGAGATGGTTTGGGCTTGAATTGGGTTGGATTTGGGTCATGGGTCCAAATTGGGCTTTTTAGCTTTGGGTTGAATTTGAGTGGGGTTTGGGTCTAAATTTTGGGCAAATCATGTTAGTGTTTTGTTTGTAGGGATTTTAAGGAAGGTTTAGAAAATATTTGGGGTTAATTGGAGTTGAATTGGGTGAGTTTGAGTTAGGTTTGGGTCATGGGTCCAAATTGGGCTTTAAGGCAAAAAGTGAAATTAGATTCAAATGTCAATCAAATTGGACTTGGATTTAGTCTAGATTGGTGTTAGGAATGTTAAATTGATGTTTAGAATTGAATTGGACCAGAATTTAGGTCGATTGGGTAGGTTTGGCTTGACATTGGGTTCACTTTGGGTTAAAATGGGTCAAATTGGGGGTTTTGACAAAAGTGGGGTAAATTGACAAAATTGGCCCATGGTATAGTTGAACAAAATGAAATTGGGAATATTTGGGATTTTCTAGAATTTTCTGGGAATTTGCTGAATTTTTGGATTTTTGGGTCAAGAGGGGTATTTTGGGTATTTGGAGGGTATTGGGAGGTATTTTTTGGAATTTTTGATAATTTTGGCTATGGATGATCAACTTGATTGGTGAGGAAATGTTCAAGGTTAATTTTGGGGAATTTTGGGTGATTTTGAAATTTTGGAGGATTTCAAGGGTTTTGGGTAGGCTAGGCGGGTGTAGGGTCCCGGGGGTCAAAAATTGAAAATTTAGGAAATTGAAGATTAGGTGAATGTAAGTGAAATAAAATCATTTTGGTTGAGCCATAAAGCCATACCAAGCCCACATGAGCCATGAAGGGACTCATTTGAGGCATCCACTATGTTGTTCCTAACCCTCTTGCGCAAGGGCTTAGGGGTTAAGGACCATCCATGTGAATCACCTTTATGAGTCAGGAGGTCAAGTTAGGCATGGGTGTGTTTTTAGGATGTGTGTGAAAGTGTAGTGTATAGGTGTAGTGTGTGTGTAAGTCAGCCCTTCACCAGACCAGGCCACCCAAGGCAGTCCTAAGGCTAAAGAGTCCTATAGGAACTCATCCTTTAAACTTCCACATTTGATTTCAACCCTCTAGGTGATTAGGGGTCTATAATCAAGTTTGTGGAGTTTGTAGGGAGTTAAGAAGTGGTTTGAATTTCTAAGTGGTGGGTCCCAATTCTAATCCTCTAGGATAGTCAAAGGAAAAGCCTAAGGCTAGATCCTAAGTACTAAAGAGAAGAAGAGAAGACCTCATCAAAAATGAGGTCAACAAATGGACCCTCAATAGGTGTGGTGAGTCGACGGAGCACACCGCGCGTATTGGTGTTGATCGAAGCGATCAACAAAACCAACACAAAAATCCAAGTGACAAACTTAGGACAAAGTAGAAGAGTTTCCGCTGGGGAGTGTCAAGTATATCTCTGAGACTGGAGATCCCTGAACTCTCGCTGGGAAAGGAAAAGGAGGTGAATCCCAAATTTCATGATCTGGGGGAATTCAATTTTGATTTTATTTTGTTTTAGTTTAAGTTTTGATGTATGAGCTCGGATTTCAATTTGGAGTTTTAATTTAGATTGAAGTTTTGTCAAAATTAATTTGAAGGGATTTGAACTTGAAATGAAAATTGGAATTTTGTGGTTTTAGATGTAACATCTTCAACCGCAAAAGAAAATTGAATTGATTAGATTGAATCATTACAATGAGGAAAGATCTCAGAGCAATGTGGCATTGGATGTAAAATCCTTAACCTCAAGAGTTTGATTTTGATGTATTTCATTGCGATAGAGAAAGAATCCTAAAGCAATGCAGTCTCGGATGTAAAATCCTCAACCCCAAAAGTTTGATTTTGATGTATTCCATTGCGATAGGGAAAGAACCTAAAGCAATGCAGTATCGGATGTAAAATCCTCAACCCCAAAAGTTTGATTTTGATGTATTTCATTGCGATAGGGAAAGAACCTAAAGTAATGCAGTATCGGATGTAAAATCCTCAACCCCAAAAGTTTGATTTTGATGTATTTCATTGCGATAGGGAAAGAACCTAAAGCAATGCAGTATCGGATATAAAATCCTCAACCCCAAAAGTTTGATTTTGATGTAGTTCATTGCGATAGGGAAAGAACCTAAAGCAATGCAGTATCGGATATAAAATCCTCAACCCCAAAAGTTTTGATTTTGATGTATTTCATTGCGATAGGGAAGGAATCCTAAAGCAATGCAGTCTCGGATGTAAAATCCTCAACCCCAAAAGTTTTGATTTTGATGTATTTCATTGCGATAGGGAAGGAATCCTAAAGAAATGCAGTCTCGGATGTAAAATCCTCAACCCCAAAAGTTTTGATTTTGATGTATTTCATTACGATAGGGAAAGAACCTAAAGCAATGCAGTATCGGATGTAAAATCCTCAACCCCAAAAGTTTTGATTTTGATGTATTTCATTACGATAGGGAAAGAACCTAAAGCAATGCAGTATCGGATGTAAAATCCTCAACCCCAAAAGTTTTGATTTTGATGTATTTCATTGCGATAGGGAAGGAATCCTAAAACAATGCAGTCTCGGATGTAAAATCCTCAACCCAAAAAGTTTTGATTTTGATGTATTTCATTGCGATAAGGAAAGAACCTAAAGCAATGCAGTATTGGATGTAAAATCCTCAACCCAAAAAGTTTGATTTTTTTTTTTGAAGGGTAATTGATTTTGCAAAGATTTGCACTGTGGAATTTTGGTGTTTCGAGAATTTCATGAAAGTTGTAAAAGATTTTTTTGGAAGGAAATAGATTAGGAGGGAATATGTAGATGCTACATATCCCATTCAAATGAGTTGATCGAAATTTGCTGGTTTGAATTGGATACAATTCCTCGCCACTAGATCCGAATCGAAAACTTCGCGGCTCCGTGTCAATGGAATCGACCGCTTCCATCCCAGACAAAGGAGAGAGTAGAACGGATTGGATTTCAGATTTGGAAGGTTGAGTTTGAATTTGATTAAGGTTTGATTTGAAATTTGGAAAGATTGAATTTAAATTTGATTGAGATTTGATTTGAAAATTGGAAGATTGAATTTGAATTTGATTGAGATTTGATTTGAGATCTGGAAGATCGAATTTAAATTTGATTGAGATTTGATTTGAGATCTGGAAGATCAAATTTGAATTTGATTGAGATTTGATTTGAAATTTGGAAAGATTGAATTTGAAATTTGATTTAAAATTTGTGGTCATTTTGTTTGTCTTTTAACGATTCAAATTTTATTTTATCGTGAATTTGGAGTTCATCATTTTTTAGATTTTTAAGGAAAGTTTTCTTTTATTCTTTTTTTTTGTTTCTTTTCTGTTCTTTGTTCAAAGTTCATTTAACTTTAATGGCGTTTCTCAGTCAACTTGCACAAAAGAGGTGAAGGCCATAAATGTGACATGGTCACTTTCATTCCAATCATGTTGAAGATACATCGTACAACTCGATCTGGAATACATCTCATACAATCCATATAGACTCAAAAAGGACTATGTATGATCTTTGTCGATTCATCCAAAAAGGTATCTGTCAAAAATCCATATCTGAATAGTGAGGTACATGGTCAATAACATCACCTTCCAAGCCATCCTCGGCAAGGATGCCGTATGGATGTACGTTGAAGGTGTGATATTTTCCATGTAACTCACGGCTTCGTAAGGCCGGAGGCTCTCTAGCTCCGGGTCCGGTCGGAAGTGGTAAGGTGCTTTCCTCGTCATCCATCCTTCCGAAAGTAACCGAGATCCGCTTCATTGGTACTCCCGGTATGCAATGTTTAGCGACGTCCGCTCCGTTGCCCTTCGGTATCATGACGGAACCTACCGGTAATGGTATCTTTATCGGCCCTCGGAACTCACTCGGGCTCGCTATCCGAAGGTCGGATCCGAACATGATATTACATTCGTTCGTAAAAGAAACCGTGCGAAAGGTCCGACAAAGTCGTGGTGATCTATGTGCGGGGTATGCGATCACCCTTCTTGTAAATGTTAATGATGCGACTGTTGGGTATGCAATCTGCTGGTAGTACCCTCCATGATATCATTCTTTTTACCATCCTTTTGATGACTAATGGCATTGGATCCACTCGGCCATGACGGAGTATCCCCGGTGGGTTTCCCTTCCTGTCTTCTGCGAAGTTGTAGCAGCATCCATATTGTATTGTAATTCTCCCTTTCCCTGGCATCCATCTCCGGGGTTCCGAGTAAGTGTTTTCTCTTAGGCGGCCCGCTCGGTCCATTCTTTCAAATCCCAGATGCAGTCCATGATTTATTGTTGTTCGTATTCTGAGAACACATCCGTATGTAGCTCGAGGCCTTCTAGTATATTGATCCTCCCCGCCTCGATTCTCTCGAAGTATTCGAAAGTTTTCTTCTCGACATTCTGCATTCTTTCTAGCTCCTATTCTGGAATAATTTGCAAATGGCGAGGCCTGGTGACGTACTGTGGGATATATGGCTCAATCCCTTCACGTTCTCCTGCATACCTCGGCTCCTCAGGGATGGTTTCCGTCGGGACATCCTCTGGGGTTGCTTCTGCAACAAGGTTATGCATCACTCGGTGGCTTTATCCGGTGGCGTGGTAGCCTTCCTTCTTCTAATCTCCTCGAGATTTCCCCGGTTTCTTCGTCATCCCGGGAGCCGGCTTCCTTTCTTTAGGTTCTCGGCGAACCGGTATCCTCGAAGTATATGCACCGGCAGTAGCAATCGCCTCGTCGCGCCGGTCCGCTCGCTAGTTTAGTTAACATCTTGCGGATACGGCGATTTTTATTTCTTCGCCGAGTTGCTGTGAGAGTAGCTCTTTGTACTTCCCGAATCTCCGTGGGCGCGGCGCCGACAAGCCCGCCCTCTCGCCGTAGCGACCACGGACTTGATTCTCTTGTCCTTCTCGGCTTTTGTTTTCCTTTTCTTGTCTGTCTGGAGTGGTGGCTTGGGCCACCCACTTTCATTCTCGTCCGGACCGGGCGGTTCCTCTCGGTCAATTGGGACCCGGTCACTTTCCTCGTATTGCGGAGCCTGCTGGTGCGAAGTCTGAGTCAATCTCTATTATCGCGCCATCTTTCACCCTCTTTTCGTCGAGTACAAGGCTTACGCCATTTCTAAAGTTCAGGACCAACAGCCTGTTCGACATTTCCCTGCGAAAAGACAAGGAAAAGGATCATGGGCTGTACTACGAACAAGAACATTAAGAAAATGTTTATTAAAGACAGTTTTTTTTATAACTTTTTGTATTTTTAAATTTAACAGGAATGAAGTGGGATAAGATCAGGAAAGAGATTTTGATATAGAAGAGAAAAAAAGGAAAACTTTATTATCATGATTTTATTATTATATATATTTTTTAGCACATTTTTTATTATTTTTGGGTTCGGACCCAGTCATAAGTAATTACTTCGCCCGTGCTTCTAGGGATGAAGAATTCATTCTTTCGAAACATCAGGTAGCGTAATACTTCTTCAAGTATCGTCCGTTGATCGGAAGCATATGTCGTTCTCCTTGGCAGTTCACTAGCTGGTAGGAGCCTCCTGAGTAGACTGCCTCAACCAGAAACGGCCCTTCCCAAGTGGGTTCAAATTTTCCTCCTATCTTGCGGTATGCAAGAATAGGTCTCTTGAGAATGAGAACTAAGTCACCAACTTTGAAGGTTCTTGGGCGGACCAGTCTGTCATGGACTTGAACCATCTTAGCTTGGTATAATTCTAAATTCTACTGTGCTGCAAGTCTTTTACCTTCTAGGCTTTCTAATTCCTCTAGTCATAATTTGGCATTCTCTTCTGTCGTGATTTTGTTTGCAAGCTCGCAATTCTAAGTGAAGGAAGTCTGGACCTCTAAGGGTAACATCGCCTCGGACCCATACACCGGAGCGTAAGGTGTAGCTTCGAGTAGGAGTTACGAAGGTTGTCCGGTAGGCCCATAAGGCTTCTAATAACTTCTCCTCGCCAATTTCTCTTATTATCGTCCAAGGTTTTCTTTAAGATTTGAACGAGAGTTTTATTAAAAGCCTCGGTCGGGCCGTTTGCTCTTGGGTAGTAAATTATTGAATATCGCCGGCCGATTCCGTGTCTCCCGACAAAATTGTTGATTTGTGTGCTTCGAATGCCGTCCCATTATCCGAGATGATCTCGCGCGGCACTCCGAAACGGTAGACAACTTGGTTCTTGAAAAACTGTAGTACGTGGTGTGCTTTCACTTCTCTAAGTGGAACTGCCTCTGCCCACTTGGAAAAGTAATCTGTAGCCGCAAGAATGAAGCGATGTTCTTTTCAAGATGGTGGTTCTATTGGACCTACTATATCTGTGCCCCAACATTCAAATGGCCATGATGCGATTGTCGGATGTAGCACATTTGGAGGTTGGTGTAGAACCACTCCGTGCACTTGGCATTGGTGACAGCTCTTGGCGATTTTCATGCAGTCGGTCATCATCGAGGGCCAGTAGTACCCTAGTCTTTTAATTTTCATTTTCATCTTCGGACCCGATCGGTGAGCTCCACGGAGTCCCGAATGCACCTCTTTAACAATTTCACGGGCCTCGGACCCGCTTAGGCACCTTAGCCACATTTGATCGAAAGACCTTCCGTATAACGTGTTGTTTATTAATGCGTAGGACGAGTTCTTTTCTTGATCCGATGGAGCTAACGATCTATCGTCCGGTAGTTTTCCTATTTGCGGGTAGTTCTATTAACGGCCGTCGCCAATCTTCGTGTTTTCCGTCACTCGCTGCAATCGATTCTTTTTCTTTTTCGATTTGTGTATTGTGTCTATGTCGAGCTGTGATAGGACTCGACGTCCGTGAACTGATACTTCCACCGATTCATCTTGCAAGCGAGCAAATTCTTTTGTGAGGCGAGCTAACGCATCCTGCTAAAGCATTTTCTTTTACGGGAATTTTGTAGATCGTCACATTCGGAATCTGTTCTAACAACTCGTATGGCATACTCGGAAGTATTGCTCGAGTCTTGGTTTTAGAATTCCGTACTCGTCCGGTGATCTGTCGAATGATTAACTGCGAATCCCCGTAGATGTTGATGTCCGTTATCCCCATTTGAATAGTTAATTCCGAGTCCCGTTATGAGGGCTTCGTATTCCGCTTCGTTGTTTGTACACGGCTCGTCGAGTGGTAGGAGTATCTTAACATCCCCGCTCCGGTGTTATAAAAATTAATATGATCCCCGCCTTACCGGGCACTATCACTTGCGATTCTTCGTCTTTGTGTGCTCGAAGATGCTCCGTCGAAATATAATTCCCAACGTCGATCATCGTGGTCTTCTAAACTCATTATTTGTTCGTCCGGCAAGTCGTCGGTAAGAGGAGATTCGCCAGCAGAGGGTGTGCTGCGAGGAAGTCTGCTAGGACTTGTCCCTTTACGGCACGAAGAGGCATGAAAGTTATATTGAATTGCAATAATATCATTGACCATCTGGCAAGTCTGCAGGAAAGCGTTGGACGAGTCATCAAGTATTGCAATGGATTAAATTTCGAGATAGGTTGACCTTATGAGAAAGCATGTAGTGCCTGAGCTTTTGAGCGGCGAAGATCAGGGACAAACAATGCTTTTCAATTGCGGGATACCTTATTTCCGTCGAAGTAAACGACGGCTTAGGTAGTAAAGAGCATTTTCTTTACCCTCATCATTGACTCAGGCTAACGGGGCTCCGAGAGAGTCGTCTAAAGCCGCGGTATAAAGTATCGGCGGTCTACACCGAGACCGGGGCTGCTAAGACAGGAGGTGTCATTAAATATTGCTTAATGTCCTCGAAGGCCTTTCGGCATTTTTCTTCCCAAATAAATTTGGCGTCCTTTTTAACTAGTGCCGAGAAAGGCTGACACCTACCTGACAAGTTTGAGATAAAGCGTCGAAGATATGCCTACTTCCCTTGAAAAGATCGTATTTGTTTTAAGGTTTTGGGATGCGGCATTTCTAAGATAGCTTTAATCTTTTCCGGGTCGATTTCGATTCCACGATGTCGGACAACGAATCCTAAGAATTTCCCGGAGGTGACGCCGAAGGCGCATTTTAAGGGATTCATCTTAAGGTTAAATTGTCTTAATCGTTCGAAAACAATTCTCAAATCATACAGGTGGTTTTCCTTTACTTTGCTTTTGATGACCACATTATCCACGTAGCATTCGACTTGATTGTGGATGAGATAGTCAAAAATTCTTGTCATCGCTCTCTGGTATGTTGCACCTGCGTTCTTTAGTCCGAATGGCATCACTGTGTAGCAATATACTCCAATCGGCGTTCTGAATGCCGTAAGTTTCTCATCTTTTGGAGCCATTTTTATCTGGTTGTATCCTGAAGATCCATCCATGAATGAGAATATTTCATGTGTCGAAGCAATGTCGATCTTTAATTCTGGGATTGGTAGAGGGAATTCATCTTTTGGACATGCCTTGTTTAAATCTCTGAAATCCACACAAATTCTGATCTGACCATTCTTCTTCCTAACTGGTACCACATTGGCTAGCCAAGTCGGGTATTGTTCTTCGCGGACAAATTTAGCGTCTATTAGCTTTTTAACTTCAACTATGACTTGTTGTTCGATTTCTAGACGCATTCTTCTGGGACCTTGTCTGACTGGGACAGAAGTAGGATCCACTCCTAGCTTATGGATCGCGACCTCCGGAGCTAATCCCGGCATTTCATCGTAGCTCCAAGCAAAACAGTCTTTAAATTCCATTAATAACTTGATTATTTCTTCGGCGTCTTCTTTATTGAGTAAGGAGCTAACAAAGGTAGGTCTAGGCTCTTCGCTAGTACCTAAGTTAACTTCCGTTAACTCATCTATTGTAGATTTGATCTCTTCTTCGAACTCTGGTGGAGCGTCTCCAATTTGTAAATCTTCGAGTTCTTCTGTAACTTTCATGCGATCTTCATTGGACTTGCAAGTGACAACCAAGCAAAATTCGGTATCGTCAACCGATCCTACCGTGCCGAATCCGAGACCATGCTTTAAATTGGGTGGACGACCGGAGTTATTCCATAATTTTTCAAAATGTTGTGATTGACCTTTTGTCCATTGTCGAGGTAAGAAACCACATTGAATTAAATTTTGAACATAGGGAGAGTACCACTCAAAAGGTAATTCTATTAATTCTGATGAAGTGACATCTTCAAATTGTACATTATTTTCAGTTTTGGAGGAAGGAGCACCACGGTAGAATTTGATGGGCTTTGCACCGCCGCTATGTACCTCTTTGACCACCATACCCTCGATCTTATTAGAATGGATCGGGGTCGTGGTCATAGTATGTACATAGTGGTTAATCTTCTCGTACATTGATTTATATTCCTCGTTCTTTTCATCTTCGAGAGAGATCCCGAATTGCGGCTTCTTCGGACTTATTGTTGTCTGCTTCTTGCTTGATCTCTTTTTCTTCTTCAGAACTATCTTCCCAATCAACATTGATGGCTGGTTTCCTCTATCCAACTGTCCTAACGTCTCTGCCACGACCTCGTCCCCGGCCACGACCTCGGATGCAAGTTGTGGAGAAACCTTCACCATCTCACCGTAAGGGAGTGGTGAGTGACTGTTGGACAAGAACTTTAGGTTCTTCATCGTCCCGAACTTCCTTTGCTTCTTTCGTTATGGTAGCTCTGGAGAAGATTGTTTTCTTTGGCGGTGCGTAATAAGCTGCATCTTCATGGATTCCAATTTCATGTACGGAGAATGGTTGTAAGTCACCTTTGATGCACTGTTCCCCTCCATCATAGTATTTGATGCACTGATGTAGAGATGATGGTACCATCCGGTTCTCATGTATCCATGGTCGGCCCAGTAGAGCGTTGAATGACGTTTCTGAATCAATTATGTGAAATTTCACGGTTGTCTTTGCTAAGTCACCGGTCTTCATTAGCAGTGTTATTGATCCGAGGGCTCTTTCTCCTTTCTGGTTGTATCCTCTTAATAGCATTTTGTCTGCTTCAAGCTCACGAGCATCAATTTCCAAATTTGTAGCATTCGAAGATTCATTATATTGATTGATGCTCCTGGATCTACCAATACTCTGGAGAGTGTAAACTTCCCAATTGTAACTGAAATGTACAACGGTCGGTTGTGGTCTGCCGTCCCAAGAAGTAGGTCATTGTCCGTGAAGGTAACACCTCGTTGTTCTTTTAACGAGCAAACCTCATCTAAGGAATCTCCGGTCATTTGAGCTAAGCAAATTTACGGATCAAGTAAGGCCTTGATCAGAGCTTCTCTCATCTCCTTTGATAAGATGAGAGCGTCGTAGATGCTCAGTTTGGCCGGTAGTTTCCTAAGATGGACTAGCATGTTGTAGTCCACTTTATTTACATGCATCTCGATTTCTTTCCGAATGGGTATTTCTTCTGCCGGGGTTGGTTCTTCCTGAACAACCACCTGCTTTCCTTTGTCCTTTGGACCCATTCTCGGAGGTAGAACTCTTCCACTTCTTAAGTTAACTTCTGTAATTTCTTCTAATTCTAGTATTGAGTTTGCTGGCGTCTCCTCTTGAATCGGAATGACAGGTTCTTCTGGACTAGCGTCAGAGTCTGAAGGCTCTAACTCTATTGTGACTGGAGCTTCTCGAAACTTGCAAATAGATTCGTTACTTGTTGAACTCTCGTAGCCTCCTTAGTGGATGTCTTCTTTGTCATTGTGATCGTCGAGATTGTGTATGATTTGAGAATTGTTACTTGTATCGGAATCGATGTCCGGATTAGGTTGATTATCGCTAGTTACGTAATCGTTAGAAATAGTCAAAACGTAGCCAACGCCATAACCCTTATCATTATAAGATCCCACCGGAGTGAGCAGATAATCATACAGAGTCAGAGGTTCGAGGCATTTCTCCCCCGAATCAGAAACAACTATCCTAGGATAAGCAGCCCCTAGTCTAGCCTTAAGAGCCTCAGTCTTCTCTTCTTCGTCGATTTTCTTCTTCTTTTCGATTGTCTCTTGTTGAGGTTGTTCTTCTATCGCAAGTGATAGTGTCGACTTAACAGGTTTCGAACTCTGAATTGAGGAGCGGTTTGGATGTGATCCAAAATCTTTTTTGAAGACTTTGTCCAAGCGGTAGCCCATCCATCATCAGTCGCATAGGGGTCTATCGGCACAATGAGATCCATCGAGATAACATTGACGGAACCTCCTTTCTGGGGTTCCTTCATGTACTCCTTCGGGATCGTTATATTCCCTTTCCGAAGATTGTCGTTGAGCCAACTTTTGAAGGTAATACAATCTTCTATCTTATGCCCGAGCATCCAGTGGTAAGGGCAAAAGTTGGGATCACCTTTCTTGTCGACTTCTTCTGGTCTCTTAGGTTCTGGTAGTTGGAAATCTGGAGTCTTCATCAGACTGTGGAACATTTTCGGCACTGCCTCATTCTTGAACGGATACTCCCTGCTCAGAAGCTCCCTTAACATACGTTGAGAACGAGGCGGTTGTTCATACTGTTGAGATGACTGATAGCTGGGTCGGGGTTGCTGGTAATTCTGTTGAGGTTGCTGCGACCGCTCTGACGATATTTGTATCGGTTGCTTGCCTTTATCGACAGCTGCGACGATCCTGGACTTCTTTTCAAAAGTTTTCATGGGCTTTTATTTGTCTATTTTGTCGGTGAAACTTAATTGCTTCGCCTCCTCTTGCAAGCTTCCGGCCTTGCTTAACAACTTCTCGAAAGTCTTAATAGTAAATCCCTTAAGGAGAAGTGTTATCGGGTCGTGAATGCTCTTTAGTAAAATGTCGACTGCATGCTGTTCTTGTAGCTGTGGCTCACACTTCATACTTAGATTTCTCCATCGAAGTATGTAATCCACCAAAGTTTCATTCGGCTTCTGCTTCTCTACTACTAAATCACCTATAGTGATGTGGTGCTGAGCTCCGGCAAATCGCTTGATGAAGAGGATCTCTAATTCTGAAAATGTCTTCACCGAACCGTTCGGTAATTCTGCATACCAATCAAAGGCGATCCCTGACAAGCTGCTGACAAATTGTCTGAAGAGTAAGGCATCACTTCCACCGGCATTGCAACAACTGGCACGAAAATGTGCAACATGCTGCCGAGGGTTTCCGGTTCCATCAAAGGTCTTGAACGAGAGGTGGTACAAAGCCTTTCGGATATTGGACAGCGTCGAATTCTTCAGGGTAAGGTCTACCCATCCGAATGGATGTCCCGCTCTTTGATTGTGCCAAGGCTTCTCGCACCTGCTGTTCCACCATGCTCTTAATATCCTTTTTCGGAATCATGCTTTGTGTTGCATCCTTCTCTAACTGATCATCCCCGTTGATGGACGTAATCTCCTTTCCTCCGTCTACAATGTGAATGGCATCTGGGGGTGTTTCTCTTTGGGGTTGAACCTGACTCTGGAGAGTGGCTAGGGCTACAGCCATCTCTTCCATCCTTTTTGCCATTTGGGCGATCGTATCATCTTTCTCCTGAAGCTGCCTCCTCATTACTTCAGGCTCCTCTCTTTTCGCGGCTGCAGGGGCGCCTTGTGAAGCTGACGAAGCTCGTGTTTCAACCACGTTAATTTCTGCATATTCATCATCCATGAACTCTGACGAGTCAACTTCATCTCCGAATTTCTCTTTTCTTTCTCTTGCTAATCGCCGAATATCAGTTCTTAGCTTTTCCATAGCATCTTCTAGTGGTCTTTTCTGTACATCCTTGCAGTTGTCATGTGATAACTGTCGGGTTTCCTTCTCATGAGTCCCCTCTATCGCGGTAGCACTTTCTTCGGACTCAAGTCTCCCGACGAGACTTTCCTTCTCGAGTCTGTTGTTTTAATCTTAATTGTCCTGAGTAGTGGGACGCCATACCATCCTTCTAGCGGCGAAGGTCCGGGATCGGATGGTTTGTCAGCCAAATGCTGGAAGATGGTATCCTCCCTAATCTGTAGTCCTGAAACAACGACAGGTCGACTAGCTTTCATTTTCTTATTTGGCTTTTCCGCAGTGGTAGCAGGTTCTACTCGCGGCCCAAGACGGGATTTGGCTGGCACCCGTCCTATCCTTCTTAAAATTTCTGACACAAGGCATTTTTCTTTCTTTGCTAACTTTTCTATCAGGGTTTGCAGTCGAGCAAATGGCGTAACTCTAGCCCTTTTCTTACGGCTATCGTTGTAATATATGGGCCGAGGCAATGCGACGAGCAATCTTGCGAACATTTTCCTCATCCTCTCGCGGCGGAGAGGGATGGAACCCGCTTCCTCCCAAAAGTGGTATGTATTCAGCAACGGTGTATACTCGGGAAGTTCCGGATTTCTTCTAGGAAAGCAACTTCAGCAGCTTCGGCTTCTCTAGCAATCCTTCTACTTCTGTTCCTTCTCTGAGTCCGTGTCAGCGATGGAATTCTCGAGCTGGACCCGATTTCAAAAACAGAAGGTTTAACAGGAAGATCTATACCCTCCACGGTAAAAGGTTCATCATAGTTCTGAATTTCCTTCCCCTTTAGTTTGGCAGAAGCTGGGGTAGGTGCAGAGACAACTAGACCAGTTGGGGTAGCAACAACAGTCCTTCTGTGAACAGCGGTGTTCCTCTCAGTTGGAATCTTTTGCAGAGGAGGGAATTCATGAGTTGACTTGAGGTTAAACTCAATCAACGGCTTCTCAGTTTCTGATACTTTGTTTGTGAGTGAAAAGAGAGTGACGTCGGGGATTTTGATGTCGGTGTCCCCGAATCCTTGTCCGAATCTAATAATTCCATTGTCAGGCAGTTCGTCCTTGAATACGGCCAGGTCGAGTCTGTTGACGAAGGAGAAGATCAATTTTGGGGCTTCCATTTCTGCAGGGCAGATTCCAATGTTAGTCTCCGAATCGTGCTTCTCCTTGTAGTAAAACTTATGACGAAAAAGAAAGAGTCCGAACACATTTCTGTTTTCCTTAGTGTATTAAAAGAAAATTGTTTTTTCGAAAAGATTTGTTCGTTAGGAGGGAGAATTATTAAAAGAAGGAGAGTTGTAGGAAGGGTAAAAGGAATTGATTGGGAACTGGAAAAGGAAGAGAAAGTCTTGTAGAAACTTCTCGACCCGCAAGACCGCTCCTAAACTAATACCTATTGGGGGTCCACCCCACCTTAGAAATGACGTAAAAGGATCTCGGAACCTCTCTGTTTAGGGGTGTCTAAATAGTGGCTCCTAAATCCGAGAGAGTGTTGGCTATACTTGTTCAAGGTAGAAATGAACATAGTATTCCAACGGAAAGAAGGGTAGTTTGATCCACTAGGAACATGGATACACTACCGATTTTTTAAAGCAGAATTGTCTGATTAAAATGGAAAGAGAAATTTGTCCCCAGCGGAGTCGCCAGAAGTATGTCGGCATATTTTTTAGGTTGTGTGTTTTATTTTGAAAAGGGGGTCGCCTAACAGAAATTTTCGGCGAATTTTTAATTTAATTTAAATAAATAATTTGAAAAAGTAGTATTTGGTTTTGAAAATAATAATTTTTTTTTAAATTTGAAGATTTTAAGATATGAAATCAAACTGATCTCACATCCTGAATAGTTTATATAAACGAGCAATCACACCGCAAACCGTGTATCTATCCCGAAGAATAGACACACTGTTTGGTGGTGGGGCTCGATTAAATAAACTAGAAGATTTGTGACATCCGTTTGGTCTGCGAACCAATTTTATAAGCCGACAAATTCCCCTGCTTAATAGAAAGAAATTAAGCAGGGTTTATATTATCTGGGTTCTTAAAATTCCCTATAAGGGCAAGCCCCTATAGTTAATTACATCTTAAATGACGGGAATCACCTAAGAAAACTCTCGATAATAATCAGTAGTTCTGCTCTCAAGAATTTCAAAGTTTAAGTTTTCAAAGGATTGAATTTTGGAATTTCAATAGGGAATTGATCAAATTTGGAACATTTTGTTTTGGGAATTCAAAGGAAGAGAAGTAGGAGAAGCTGAGGATCCAAGAAGAATCTTGGCAACTTCCCAAACTATCCTATTATTTGGCTCAGATTTAGGAAAATCCTAATATTTATTTAATGTTTTGATCTTGCCAATTTTAGTTAATTAGGACTTATATTCGTATGACATGATCATACAAATAGCCTTGAAGATGTGAGGGTTTATATCGTATCAGACGACTACCTCGGAAATCCTAAGACCGGTTAGGGCTTAACTTGCAATGCAAATGCCTAACAAAAGGTTGAGGATTTATGTTGCACTAGGCAAACTACCTCGAAATCCTATGGCTTGGTTATTTAATTCTAAGGAAAGTTTTGCTGAAGCAGATTCAGGTTTTGCTGAAGACGATGGTCGTGCTGCCCACTATGCTCCAAGCTCTTTGTTGTTTGCAGGGGTTTAGTTTTAGAAGTCATAAATCAGGAGATGAGAAAAGTGTTTTGGTTTAGAGAAGTTCTTAATTCCCAAGTGTTTTTATGTTTTAATTAAAACAACACCGGTTAAGATCCCACGGTTCCATCCTTCCGGCATCGTTATTTTTATCGGATTCACGTAGTCCAGATGAATTTGCTAAACTCAACTAAATGAGTTCCACACTTTCATTTAGACCATGGGAAATCCCGTTAGCAACACATAGGTTACATCATCCGAGGTATTCCCGATCATCCAACAAAACGTTTTAATTTAGTTGTAATTGCAGTTTTGTGTTCTGTTTGTGATTAAATTTTGAGTTGTTTTATATTTTGAAATGTTTTGGCGGTGAATTTTATCTTGCAATGACTTTTAATTTAGTTTTGGTTTCAGTTTTAGGGACTATCCTAAAGGTGTGGGTTTTCATGCAACAGTTTTTTATCATGCAAGAAAAGTAAGTGCGATGCGATTAAGTAAATTACAATAAAGTAAATTGTAACAAAATAAAATCGTACCTGGAGGGTCTTCCCGTCATCCCAAGCTGCACTTAAACACAATTTAGAATATTTAAGCAAGTTCCTAGGTAAAGCTAAGGGAAGGGTTATGGTTTTCTACCAAGTTCCTAATCCTATAGCTAGTCATCTCCTATGACGTCTAGGTTCTTGTGTTTTGGTTTGAGGATGATTTTCTTCATCAAAGAACAATTAAGTTCAGTTATTCTTATAAACATCCTATCATATTGAGAAAGTGTTTAAGAAGAATCTCAAACATCTTTTCAATATTGCTAGAATTGTTTTAAGTCCAAATGAATTTAATCATACAAATGAATTAATCGTCCGAGAATTCAAGTTTTGTTGTTATCTTACTCAGTGAACTAGGACATTTGAATATCCTATGAGGGAAGTAACATTTCATTTAACGTTCTATCTAGAGTTATGACAACAAAAGCTTTCGAGGGCAAACTGATATTCAAATGGTTTATGATTTAATTTTTGTTAGTGGGTTTAAATTTGGAATAGTGTTCAAGTTGTTTTATTTTGAATTTCTTTATGTCTTAGGTGATGTTATTTTTAATTCAATTTAATTTAGCTTTAATTTAATTTAGTTTAGTTTAGTTTTAATTTTAATTTAATTTATTTAATTTAATCTAATTTTAATTTTAACTTGATTTCATTTTTTTATTTAATTTAATTTAATTTAATTTAATTTAATTTAATTTAATATGATTTAATTTAATTTAATTTAATTTAATTTGATTTAAGTTTATTTTATTTAATTTAATTTAATTTGATTTTATTTAATTTAATTTAATATGTTTTAATTATATTTTATTTAATTTAATTTAATTTAAATTTTAATTTAATTTTATTTTTAATTTTAAATTAATATTTTATTTTTTTATGTTTTAAAGATGATTTAATTTTTAATTAATTATTAAAGTATTAATTTAATTGAAATTTTAAAATAGTTTAACTTTAATTTAATTTAATGATTAAGTCTTTTAGCATTTTAAATCTTAAATTTGGATTATCATTTTAATTAGGAATTAAATATTATTGAGATGATTAATTTAGGGATTCTTAAATTAAAGAACAAATCTCTTCCTAATAATATCCCTATTTTAATAATTCCAATTTTATTATTCTTCCAAATTTAATCAATTATTTAATTAAGGTTTATTTTAATTATTTTCAAATTGTTTAATAGGTTTCTACCCTTTAATTATTTAAGTTTCAATCATCCAAATCAGATTAGGATCAAATATTTTACTTTTTAATTTTATTAAACCTAAAGTTTTAATTAAAGGTTAAAATTTTAATTACCATTTTGCCCTTCAAGCTTAATAATTTCATAACTCACTAAATTGAGCTTAAATGAACTTGAAATTTTTATGTGACTTCACTCATATGTCAATAAAGGCATTAGAGGAGAAAATGTGATTTTTCTGTATTTAATTTATTTATGTAATTATTTTTGGTAGAAAATAGGGATTTCCAAAGAAAATTTAATAATATGACCAAGGGAAAGTTTCTGTCCTTAAAAAAATTATGGGACATTCCTAATGACCAGAGGACCACTTGGACCAATTTTGGTGATTTTTTTGAATTACATTCTTTTTATTATAATTATTTTGAGTTTTGGAGTATTAATTAATTTAAAAATAAAATAAAGGTTGAAAAATAAATTTTATATTTTTCAAAAATCTCTCTGATATCAAGGAAATCAGAGAATCAATTTTTGTAATTTTTTTAATTTTTCTTTGATTTATTAGAATTAATTTAGTGGAAATACTAAAAATATACATTTTTTTTAATTTTAAAATTACCTTAGGGCTTTAAAATTTAATATCTCATCATAGAGACCTAAGAAAAATATGGGGTTTGTTCCTAAGTGATTAAAATTCAAAATGTGACATTTTGGTGAATTTTATTATTTTTGTGATTTTTATTATTTTTTAATTATTAAAATATTAAAATAATGCAAAAAATCAACTTTTTTAGAAAATTGTAATTTTATTTTTCTTAAATTCCCCTGATATCAGAGAGGCTCCAAAACGAATTTGGTGAATTTTTGAAAAGTATTTTGAAAGTTATGAATTTTTAAAGTTTAAATTGGCTAAATGGTTTAATCAACCCATTTGGTGGGGCTAACCAAGTCCAATTGACTTCAAATTTTTATGGTGGGTTCCTCTAATCCTAAAGGTCAGTGGAGAATTGATTTCAAGTCAATTTGATGTATGATTAGCTCTAATTAATTAGGGACCTATTTTGGTTGTTTAAGCCATTTAGGGTTATTCCAAGTGGATTAATCCAAAACCTATTTTTCCTAGAGTCCTCTGGTCATAAGAAACATCCTCAAATTTTCCTAGAATTTATTTCACAATATGCTAATTATTGGAATTAAAATGTTCAGAATAGCAACATGAATTTGAAAAATCAATAACTTCTCATAGGGATGGCCTTTGACTTTGGAAAATTCAGGGAATGTTCCCAAATTCAGAGGCTTTAAAAGCCCTATGGTCTCATGCCATGGTGAATTTCCTATATGCATGGAGAATTAAAATAATGCAGAGAGTAAATAAATAATTAAAAATAAAATACTTGATGAAACCAAATGATTTCTTTTCCACATTATTCTCCTCTGTTCACTGAGCAAGAGGGTATTTTTATTTTATTTTTCTAATTTTCCTACACAAAGTTATGCATTTTTAAAGTTTAGGAAATTAAATAAATAAGAAAATCCCTATTTTTCTATTTATCCGAATCGGCGCCACGTCAACCTTAGCATCTCCGAAGCGCCGCGTGTCGTCTTCTGATTCGACGCCGCCATCCGACTCAGTGCTCCGGAGGCCCGCTGTATCGTTCTGTCTCCTCATCCGGCGTGATCCTGGCCGTCCGTCCGCGCGTGTATTAAATGAACGGCATCCGTTCATCGTCCCCAAGCCTCCTAACCCGAGAACCGTTCACACCAAATCCTTAATATTTCACTCAATACTTAACGGATTTTCTTGTTCTTGTGCTCTATGGATTCGTCTTGAAGAGACGAATACATCTATACGGTGATCATGCATTGAAATTAAGGCATTTGAAATGGAGAATCTCCAAAAGCTCAGGATAAAGAGTTAGCTCATACCTTTGCTTAGAGAAGTGTGGCTTCAATCTGAGGGTTCTGTCACCTTCGATTGCGTCCAAGCAAGCTCCAGATGAAGTCCCTTAGCCTGGTGAATTGTCTAGGTATGATTTCGACCAAGCCCGATCACAAGCTTGGAGTCTGGAACAGATGGGTGGCCTGGAGAGAGGGCTTTTGCTGGTGGACATGTGTAAAGGAGTTGAATTGAAATGGAATGGGGGGAAGGCTATGTTGGATTCAAATGAGTCAACCCATGGTTTTGGGCTAGGTTCACCACCCAAGGCCTGGTTTTAGGCTGAAAAGAGTCACTTGGGTCAGCCAAGAGAAAATGGTGTGGTCTCCATCCATGGTGAGGTGGCTAAGCATGGTTTAGTGTGTATCATGTTTAAGGTAAAAAGAGGTTAAAAAGGGTTTAAGAAAGAGATCCCCTCTCTTGCCATTAACGGTTTGGTGAGGTGGAAAGTGGATTCCATGGCTCTCATGGCTCCTATGGGGCTCATGCATGGCTTCATGGCTTGCCTATGGCTTGCACATAGCTTGGCTTACTTGTATGAAAATGGATTTTGACATTTTTGATAAATGTATGAGAGGTTAACATGAAGCTTGATTTAGAATAAATTTATATTTGACTGGAACTTTAGGGATGGTTTTAATTGAGGTCATGATGAAGAAGAGTGTCCTATGGGTTTTGTATGAATTTTGGGCCCTTAAAATTTAGTGAAGATGGGTTTATAAAATGGTTTAGGGAAGTGAGCTTTTGGATTTTAAAATGGACTTTGGGATGAAAGTTTGGTAAAGTCTTGGGCCAAATAATTTTTGGGTTTGGTTTAGGGATGTTTCATGAGTGATTTGGAATAAATTTGAGATGGTTTGGGCTTGAATTGGGTTGGATTTGGGTCATGGGTCCAAATTGGGCTTTTTAGCTTTGGGTTGAATTTGAGTGGGGTTTGGGTCTAAATTTTGGGAAAATCATATTAGTGTTTTGTTTGTAGGGATGTTAAGGAAGGTTTAGAAAAGATTTGGGGTTAATTGGAGTTGAATTGGGTGAGTTTGAGTTAGGTTTGGGTTATGGGTCCAAATTGGGCTTTAAGGCAAAAAGTGAAATTGGATTCAAATGTCGATCAAATTGGACTTGGATTTGGTCTATATTGGTGTTAGGAATGTTAAATTGAAGTTTAGAATTGAATTGGACCAGAATTTGGGTCGATTGGGTAGGTTTGGCTTGACATTGGATTCACTTTGGGTTAAAATGGGTCAAATTGGGGTTTTTGACAAAAGTGGGGTAAATTGACAGAATCGGCCCATGGTGTAGTTGAACAAAATGAAATTGAGAATATTTTGGATTTTCTGGAATTTTATGGGAATTGTCTGAATTTTTGGATTTTTGGGTCAAGAGGGGTATTTTGGGTATTTGGAGGGTATTGGGAGGTATTTTTGGAATTTTTGATATTTTTGGCTATGGATGATCAACTTGATTTGTGAGGAAATGTTCAAGGTTAATTTTGGGGAATTTTGGGTGATTTGGAAATTTTGGAGGATTTCAAGGGTTTTTGGTAGGCTAGGCGGGTGTAGGGTGGTCCCGGGGGTCAAAAATTGAAAATTTGGGAAATTGAAGATTAGGTGAATGTAAGTGGAATAAAATCATTTTGGTTGAGCCATGAAGCCATATCAAGCCCACATGAGCCATGAATGGACTCATTTGAGTCATCCACTATGTTGTTCCTAACCCTCTTAGCCAAGGGCTTAGGGGTTAAGGACCATCCATGTGAATCACCTTTATGAGTCAGGAGGTCAAGTTAGGCATGGGTGTGTTTTTAGGATGTGTGTGAAAGTGTAGTGTATAGGTGTAGTGTGTGTGTAAGTCAGCCCTTCACCAGACTGAGCCACCTGTAGGCGGTCCTAAGGCCAAAGAGTCCTATAGGAACTCATCCTTTAAACTTCCACATTTGATTTCAACCCTCTAGGTGATTAGGGGTCTATAATCAGGTTTGTGGAGTTTGCAGGGAGTTAAGAAGTGGTTTGAATTTCTAAGTGGTGGGTCCCAATTCTAATCCTCTAGGATAGTCAAAGGAAAAGCCTAAGGCTAGATCCTAAGTACTAAAGAGAAGAAGAGAAGACCTCATCAAAAATGAGGTCAACACTTGATATAAACCAATAGAAATAGGAAAATAATTGGTTAATCTTCCTTCAGTTCAAACACAAGTAACAACTCTAGAATACATATCTTTAATGATTTGAATGTAAATCATATCAACAACTTTCTTCTCAAGGACTCTCGAAAGGATGTCTCTTCCAACCTTATCATAAGCTTGTTCTAAATCAATAAAAATCAAATGTAGGTCCTTATTATTTTTGTACTTCTCCATCAAACCTCTCAAAAAATATATAGCTTCAATAGTAGACCTGTACGGCATAAATCCAAATTGATTACGATAAATTTTGGTAATACGTCTTAATCTTTATTCAATTACCCTCTCCCATAATTTTAAAGTATGACACATTTTTTTATTCCTCTATAATTTTCACACTATTGTGCATCCCCTTTATTCTTAAAAATACTCTTCCTCCACTCCTTAGACATCTTTTTAGTTTTAAAATAATATTAAAAGTTTTGTCAGCCAAGAAACTCCCAAATCACCTAAAATTTTCCACACTTCAATTGGGATATCATCAGGTCCTACAGACTTTACACCCTTAGTTTTCTTTAAAGTCTCCTCAACTTCTTTATTACTAATGCGACGGTAAACATAAAACATTTTATTATTATTAATGATATTAAGATCACTAAGGTCAATTGTATTTTCAAAAACTTAATTAAAAATTTATCAAAATAACTCACCCACCTATATTGAATATATTTTTCTAAGAAAAGTATTTTTTGACATTCATCTTTAATACACTTTACTTGAGTTAAATCTTTACTTTTCTTTTCTCTTTGTTTGTCTAGTTTATTCATATATTTTCAGCCACCTTAGTATTTAGTCTGTTATAAAAATTACTAAAAGCAAAATTTTTAACGTCACAGATTGTTCTTTTAGACTCCTTGCAGGCCATTTTATATTTTTTCCAGTTCTCTAAGCTATTACATTCAAACCAATTTGTATAACATAACTTCTTATATTCTATCTTTTCCTGCACATTATTATTCCACCACCAACTATTTTTATTTATAAAAACTTTTTCTTTTGATTCTCCAAGTACAACTTTTGCCACTAGTTTAATAACACTTGTTACTTTTTCCCACATAGCTTTTTCTTTTTCATGAACATCCCAAATTTTTAAATCTGGAATTTTACTCATATGAATAATTTATTTGTGTCATTTAGGTACCCCCATCTAAATCTATGATGTTGATTCCTAGTATTCTTTAATTTATGACTCTTCATCTTCAAATCTAGAACTAATAGTCGATGTAGGGTACTTAAATCCCACTTGGAATGACCTTACAATCCTTGCAATCACTGTGATCTCTTATTCTCATAAGAAAATTATCAATTTGTGTTTTATTATATCCATTCTTATAAGTAATAATATGCTCATCTCTTTTCTTGAATAAAGTATTGGTAATAACTCTAGCACTTACACAATGATCAAAAGGATTCATGTCATGATTTTTTCGACAAGTTTTACGCTGGCTATTGCCTACCTAACACATCCCTGCACTTTTCACATATGAGCTAGGGACTGGCAATGGCAATGTTAATATACATTTTTTTTAGGAAAGAGCTATGTTGGCTCCCTACGTGTTAATTCAGAAAAATTTTTACAATGGGGGTTACGGAGGCAGATCCCCACCTAAAAGAAAAAAGATACAAATTTCACGCACCCCTAAGGGTTCCACCTCCCATGTTACAACATACACAAAATAAAAACTCCAAAATTGTTCCAGAGGAAGCTGAGTAAAACAGATAGGTAAACCAAATATTCAAAACATGGCATACATAAAAATAAATATCCTTTCTGAGCGTAAAAATCGCTTGCCAGTAATCCAAGTGCAGAGGGTGGCTGCAACCGAACCAGGAGGAGCATCCAAGGTGCAGAGTCAGGAAGCTGAGTATCAACAGGGAGGATCAAAACAAGATTGAGGCTAGGATATTCATAACCTGTGACGAGATACTCCAGAATAGCATTTGTTATGAGATTATGGAGCCAAAACAAAAATACTGTTAGCCTAGTGATTTGAAAAGAAAACAGCTTGATTCTGAGAAACCTTAACCACCAAACAGATAGAAAATAGAGCACCAGGCACAAAACAACATCATACACACTTTGGGTAAAAGGAAAGTAACAAAATTGCTGATTTCTGTAGCACAAATTCCCAAAATTTGTTGGGGATGTTATGTAAAGTAAAGAATGAACCATATTCCTATAGCAGAGCGAGTGTGTGTGAATAATAGACGAGAAGAGTGGAATAAAACCAAATTACGAGTGCAGTAAGTCCAAAAATCATGAATTATCAGTATCTGAGATATGGTAATGCCATTAGATCTCCATGTAAAAGAAGAGATAACCGAGATGAAGGTATTTTACCCACCAAAGGTCTTTCAGTGGCATTTTTAGCTAACCAATCAGCAGGTTGGTTACCCTCCCAGTAAATAAAAGACACTTGAACCTGTAATGAATGTGTGCTTATAATATGCCAAATTCTTCTAAACAGATATGCAAGATTCCAATGAATGGAATTATTTTTGTAGAAATGATTAATCAGTATTATGGAGTCAGTTTCCTCCTGAAGATTCTGAAAATGAAAACAGATAGCAGTTTTTAATGTAAGTAAAAATGCCCACACTTCAGTAATGAGAGGCGTATCAGCCACCACAAGGGAGTTGAAGTAGCACAACAAATTACCCATGTGGTCTCTGAATAGGCCCCCAACTCCAGAGAAAGAATCAGTCCAACATCCATCTATATTAGCCTTGATCCACCCTTGCACAGGTGGCAGCCACCTAAGAAGAACTCGCCGACGTGTAGAGTGGGGATTGCAGGAAATAAGTTTTTTAGCTCGATGATAGTAAGCCATAATGTTTGAGAATGTTGTGCTAGAAGTGGGGTGGACATCAGAATGTTTAAAATAGTTACTGGCATTCCACACAAACCAGATGATCACCATAGGAAAGCTCAGTATATGTTTTCCAGCTTGTGAAAACTCTTTCCAAGTGTTAAAATAATTAGAAATAGAGCAATTTCCTGGCCATGCAATGTTAAATACATTTCCCAATCTATTCCAAATATCCCTAGTATAAGTGCAATTGAAAAAAAATATGTGAGGAAGACTCCTCAGCCCTTTTACAAAAAAGGCAGATAGATGTCAATCTTAACCCCTTCAATTTTAATATGTCATCTAGAGGTAGTAGAGAAGAAAAAAAATGCCAATTAAAAAAAGGCATAGAAGGGGTAAAAAGAGAATTCCAGATGTGAGAGCCCCAATGCCATCTGGAATAAGTGGTGATGGAGTTATATAAATGTTTACTAACAGAGATATGATTTGCCTTTTTCCATATGGGTCTGTCTTTTTTATTTGTCTATAAAGGAATTTGGTTGATGAGCAAAGCAGCATCATTACCAACTAAAGCCCTCAACTTAGAGAAGTCCCATTGACCATGTATCCAACAATCAGAAACAAGTAGATTCCCATTAGGATGGGATTGGGGTATTTGAGTGAATTGGGGTAAACCCCAGCAATCATGCCAAAAGGATACTTTGCCATTCCCCAACTCCCAGAATAAAAATTGACTAGTGTAAGCTCGGGCATTAACAATAGCTTTCCAAATCCTAGAGTCCCCAGCTTTCCAAGTGACCAAAGATGGATGAGATGAAGTACAATATTTAGAGTGCATGTAATCAGCCCATAAGGATTCACCAAGCCTAAATTTATACCAGAGCTTGCACTTGTTTATTTCGACAATATGAGGGAGGGCTTTGAAACCAAGTCCCCCAGAGAATTTAGGCTTGCACAACTTCCTCCAAGAGCGCCAGTGCCTCTTGGCACCTCTACCTTCCCAAATAAAACGGTTAAACAAGTTTTATAGATATTTAAGAGCACTTTTTTTGGCATTAAACACTTGGAGAGCATATAAAGGTATGCTTTGCAAAACGCTAGATAATAAAGTTAATCTGCCACCATTGGAGAGGAAGGTATTCTTCCAATCCTTAATTCTGCATTGAATTTTATCAATAATCTCATCCATCTGAATTTGCTTACATCTGCCCCTAATAAGATTAATCCCCAAATATTTGAGAGGTAAAGTAGCTAATTTAAAACCAGTGAAAAGAGTAGCCCAGTGTTTATTGCATTGTGGCAGATAATTGCTAAAATAGAGTTGGCACTTATCCTTGTTAAAGGATAGACCAGAAATACCCTCAAAATCATTCAGAACCTTAATGGTTTGTTTAATAACAAGTTTAGATGCATTAGAGAAAACAATAATGTCATCGGCATATGCAAGATGAGTAACCTGATAATGAGCTCTGTTGTTATATTGTGTATATTTGTGTTGTGCTTGAAAATGATTTAACATTCTTGATAAATAATCAAAGGAAAGAATAAAGATTATGAGGGAGAGGGGATCACCTTGCTTGATCCCCCTCTTAGCATTAAAGAAACCATATGAAGTGTCATTGACCAACACACTATAAAAATTATTAGACAGCCATCTCAAAATTAATCTACAAAAATTATGCTCAAAGCCTCTAGCAATGAGGACATTATGAATAAAATCCCAATTAATAGTATCAAAGGCTTTTTTAATGTCCAGTTTTATAATAAGATTACCACCTCTGCATTTTCTGTCAAGATCCTCAAGGAGTTCCTGAGTAAGTAAAATATTGTCTATAATTTCTCTTCCTTTGATAAAAGGAGATTGTTGAGAGGAGATAATAAATTTGAGATGTGGTTGGATTCTAGTCACAATGATCTTATTGATTACCTTAGATAAGAATGAGGTTAAAGAAATGGGTCTAAAATTATGCCAATGGGATTTATCTCTACCTTTAGGGATAAGCACTATTAAAGCAGCAGAGAAATACTTACAAATATCTTCACCTTGAAAAAAACTTTGAATAGCCAAGATAACTTCTTTCTTGATGATATCCCAACAACTAACATAAAAAACAGATGTAAAACCATCTAGGCCTAGAGCTTTATTTGAATAAAGCTCCTTGAAAGCATTAAAAATTTCCTCCTCTGTAAGAACTCCTGAAAGATAGAGGGAGGCCACAAACTGTTTCTCAGGGGCCAAAAAAGCATCATTAATGGGAGACACCTGCATACTATTGGAAAACAGATCAGTAAAATAATGAACTGCATTTAAACCAATCTCGTTAGCTTCATTGATGACCATCCCATCATCAGTAATGATTTTGATAATAGAGTTATGATTGAGCCTGTATTTAATAGATGCATGGAAATATTTAGTATTTCTGTCCCCATTAATGAAATAAAGATAATGAGCTTTTTTGCTTTAACAGGTCTTCCTCCAAAGAGATGACAGCAAGAAGTGTAAGATGGACCTGGGCAAGCTCATTTGTAAGCTCGGGACTCAGGTATTCTCTTGCTTCCGAAGAATTAACCAGCTGCTATGATTTGATGACCCTAGCTTGAATATTATCAAATACCTCATAATTCCACTTCTTCAAACCAGCAGCCACTTTTTTGTGCAGTTGCCATAAAATGAACCAAGGAGAGCGACAGCTAACAGGTTTCCACAAAGCCTTGATTAGCTCAATAAATGTGGGATGAGATGTCCAAATATTCAAAAATTTAAAATGAGTAATAATAGGTTTGGGGTGAAAGGCTAATGATAGTAAAAGGGGGTTATGATCGGAAGAGGCATGACTCAAGTGTTGAACTCGAGAAGTGTGGTAATAGTTAAGGAACTTGGAATTGCCAAAGAATCTGTCTAGCCTCTGAAAGAGCAAACCACGTCTCCAAGTGAAAGGAGACCCGGTAAAACCCAAATCAAACAGGCCAGCTTGAGAAATACTATCACAAAAACACTGTATTAGAGTAAAATCAATCCGGGCACCTCCTCTTCTTTCAGCAGATGACATAATCATGTTAAAATCACCTCCTACACAATAATTATCATTTATAGTGGAACCCATGGAAATTAATTTATTCCAAAGAAGGTATTTATCATAAAGCAGAGAGCTAGCATAAACAAAAGTGATCCAACCAGTGAAGGCATCAACAGTATAATGAGCTAGTACAAACTGTTTATCATCTTCAATGATTTACAATTGAAGGTTTTTTTTCCAAAATAACCAAATTTTTTTTATTGGTATTACTGTAATGGGAGTAAAGTGGAAAAAAGGATAGAATTTTATCCTTATGGATAGAAACCATTGGCTCCAAAATAGCAAAAATGCTTATATGATGGATCCTACAAAGATGTTTAAGAGATTTAAGGGAGGGAGGATCAGCCACTCCTCTAATATTCCACACAAGTAAATTAAGCATGATGTCTTCCACCCCTTCTAGTGGATCTAGTAGAAGGGGGCAAGAGTTCTCCCTCAGAAAAAGTTGAAACAATGGAGTCTTCAAGATGTTGCATAGTGTCAGTTTGTTTTTTGTTCTTTTTCCTGTTAGACTTTTGAATTAGCCATTCATTTTCCATATCAGAAGTGGCCTCCATAACCGAATTGTTATGCAATCCAATATCCATATCAGAATTAGAAATTGTGTTAACATTTAAAGTGTGTTGTTTAGTCTCGAGATGTGGTACAATGGGGGGATGATTCCTGAAAGGAGATAGGATTTGCTGATGCAGGCAAAAACAGGAGGGGTGGTAATAGCTTGGGGGGTCACAAAGGTGTCAACATTAGGTGTTTGGGAAGAAGAGAGGCGTTCAAGGGAAATTTGTGGGATTGGTTGTTGAAAGGAGGTAGATGGGGGTGCTGGTTGTAATAGTGGGTGTAATTCAGCATTGGAGATGACAGGAGGGGTTAAAGCTGGTACATCATTGACTGGCAATAACATTTGAATGTTCTGGTCATCCTCCACAGAGAAGGATAACTCATTAGAAGAGCCATGTTGGGAATTAATGTCCTCGTCTTTGGAGTGTGATGGGTTGTG
The DNA here is from genome assembly GCA_022702705.1 of Papilionanthe hookeriana x Papilionanthe teres. Taxonomy (NCBI): domain Eukaryota; kingdom Viridiplantae; phylum Streptophyta; class Magnoliopsida; order Asparagales; family Orchidaceae; genus Papilionanthe; species Papilionanthe hookeriana x Papilionanthe teres. Next base: position 84,380,721 of record CM040427.1, on the reverse strand, counting down.
TATTGGGAGAGGTATAATAGGGGCAGTTTCATTAGGGGAAATCTCAAGATTTTTTTCAATATGAATGGGGAGAGAGGTAGGTTGTTCAGGCATAATTTGGTGTTGGGTATTTTGGGAGGTTAAAATTGGTGGAAATTGTGTGTCTGGAGGTTTTTCAGTTGGTGTAGAGTTTTTTGGTAAGGATGGGGGTTTGAGATGATGATGTAAGCGATAACAGATCGAAACAGAGTGTCCAAACATTGCACAATGGGAACAGTAAGGTGGATGAGTTCCCATGACAACTTTTTGCCAATACCCCTTATGAGAGGAACCTATCCAAACTTCATCAGGGTAAGGTTGCGTAATATCTCGTTCTACTAGGAAACATGCATCAGAAGGTTTGGTGCGTTCAAGTGTAGGGTTGTCTACTCGAAGTGGCTTACCAAAACCTTTAGCTAGAGAGTATAGAATCTCATTATTAAATAGATGATATTTATAATCCGAAAATTTTACCCATACAGGGATAACATAAGATTCAGATTTAGGATCAAAATCAACACTCCATTTAAGAATCTTCATAAATTTGTTATCAATTTTCAACATCTTCCGCGCAAAAATGTTAGTATAGTCAACATCATTAGTTAATTCAATGAGAATGTGTCTGTCGTCTAGTGAGCCTATTTTCCAGATTCCAGTGAGTTTGAGTGAATCGAAATCCTTGCGGATAATATCAAGTTTAGGATGTCCGTATAGAAATTTCCCGATCAGTGCAAAGTGACACGAAGAAGCCAAAATGTTTGTCTCTTCATCAGATAAGTAAAGAGCAGGCTTACCATTTTTACTTCCAAGCTTTTTAATGAAACTATATTCTCCTCTGCCAAGTTCCCAAGCTTCGTGAAAAGCTTGAGGAAAATAACACGAATGTTTCTTCACCGACGGAAGAGAGCTTCCGTTGACTGCATCAGCATAGGATCTCTCAATCAAAAACAAAAATAAAATAAAAGAGAGCAGGAGAAGAGATCACCAAACTCAGAAGACCTCGATTGCATGGAGAACACCATAAACGCCGGAGAGACAAACCCTAGCCGTCATAAACGCCATCGAATGGACTCTATATACATATGTATATATATATATATATATATATATATATATATATATATATATATATATATATACATATACATACATATCTACATATATATATCTACATATGTATATATGTAAATTCTCCAAAGCTCGTGTATTGCTCATTCCACTCCCCTCTAACCCAAATTATATTATATATATATATATATAATTTGGGTTAGAGGGGAGTGGAATGAGCAATATGCGAGCTTTGGAGAATTTACCTTCAACAATTTTGTAAGTTCTAAGGTAATGTTTGCAGATTTTGGAAATTTCTATCAGTTATCTATAAGTTAAGGTAAAAAATATGTCTCTTCTATTATTTGTGGTCTTTATCTTGTAGATATATTTATTATTTGTCACACTTATTAATTTGTTTTCTTTTAATAGAAACTATGAATGCAAATAAGCTTTGTGTGATATTTGCATTACATTTGTTTTTGAGTACATATATCACAGCCCTTATGTGGCTGTTTGAGCTTTTAATACAATATAATTGATGTTGAAAAGCTTATATATGAATTAGTATGTGTGTTGTTGATATATAGAATTCCTTACTGGAGAAATACTATTGAGAAACTAGTGAAAATAATCTGGTGTTGAAATGCCAAGTGATCTGCTGAAAATCTACATGCATACCACACATTTCCTTTCTACTTATATTTATCTAACACCGACATTCTAGGTTTTACATTCATACAACCCATATTTTGCATTTGATATCCAAAACACCACCATTTTAACTTATAAATATTGAAATGTACTTTTTCATGCATGGTCAGGGTGGCTTATATGTGAAAATTTAAATTTAGATGTTAGATATGTAAATATATAGGACTTAAGTGGTATGTGTGTAAACCTGCAGAAATCACTCCAAGTCTATTTTTTTTATTCCATAATCTGATAACCACATACTGTTGCTGTAAGGACGAGTAAAACTAGTTGGTATTTTCCAAATGCATAAGGAAACTTGATTGAAAACTGTGGAAATGATCTTATACATCGTATGTCAGTAAGTTTCTGTTGAAATTGAGTGTAATTCCTTGGGAGAGTTTATTTCTTATTATTCCATTTATCCCTAGGGCTGCTATTTGATTTCAAACACCTTCCACATTAGCTTTTCTTTCCACTTTCTTCTATAGCCAGACTTGAAATCAAATATATTGCATAACATGAAGAGTCATTCATACAATGAAGAGGATAATAACATTCATTGACGTACAAATAGATGCAGCCATCGTAGTCAAATATATTGCATAACACACTTGAAATCAAATAAAATATATTTTGTTATAGTCATCATTTTTCTTTTCTACAACGTTATTTTTACTATATGACCAGGTTGCTTGAGGGTTTAATTTAGAAACTAAGAAGTTGAAATGCATACAAGTGTGTTGCCTTTTCTACCACTTTGGAGAAGAGTTTTTGGTTAGTTCTTTTCATCTGAAGTGATTTCTTAAACGAACAAAAAATAAAACAAAAAATTGTTTACTCAAGCCTAGTTCAGAAATTTATCTGCTCCTTATAAACCTCTTAATGTTGTTCCAAAAAAATTTTGATCCAGCTCACAAAAAGGGTCCTCAATGTTTTACTAATGTTGGAATCTTGTTAAGAATCTAAGATGATGCAGATGAATTTAATGGGCAGCAAACCTCTAGCATATGCTCTCCAAATTTGCTTCTTGTTATGATTGAATGAATTATTTATACTGAAACTCTACTCCTGCGAAATTTGAGTTACGGTTCTTTAAAGAAACTAGAATAGACTTCATATAAAATCTATTTTTAATCATTCTTTGCTAGAAATTGAAGACTTGAACAAACTGTTCTTTTTCAATTTACAAAATTTTGCTTCTATGGATAAATTTTGAAATGTGGGGTTCCATTGTGGAAGTTTACAAGATACTACTATTATGTAAATTTGTCACATTTTTATTCTGACTGTACACAATCAATGTTGCAAGAATCTATTTGTGTACATAGGTATCTTGGTAGGTTTGTAAGCATGTATATTAAGTTAAAAATTAAATCTTTTGCCAATGCAGTTAACAGAATATTTCTTCAATTGATCAACAATGAAATATTATTTTTGTGCAATTTTTATGCAAATAGGTGCCGCGCGAAAAGGGAATACACATATGGGATCGGAATGCATTTAGAGATTATCACGATAGCTGTTTCTTAGTCTTATGTCATGCCTGTTTTGCTAATAGTTTATTCTTCTATACTGTGTTTTGTGGCTGGCTTCTTTATCTTATTTCCTTTTCTTTTCTAGTGTTAATCTTCCTTATAGGGAAGAAGGTGACTTAGGACCTGCCTATGGTTATCAGTGGAGACATTTTGGTGCTGAGTAAGCCGAAATAGTCTATATTTTCTATTGCTCTCTTCTTTTAACATAAATTTTGTTGATCATGATAGTGTTTTAACCGATATGTTAACACTTGTATAATACTATGATAAGCTTATGCATGAAAATGTATACTCTATTTTTAAAAAGATAGTGATTGTGGCATATTTTTTTTATATGGTATTAAAGATTTGAATAATATGTTTGTCATTATTTTCATGAAACAGATATTTTTCAAGAAACAGTTTTGCATCCCTGAGAGCAAAAGTTGATGCTATATAAAACCTCTCTCAGCAATGATTTGATGTTCTTATTAATGTCCTCCTCGACTTCAATGGAGGTAGTGCTTATCTTGCTTCACTCAACATGACATTGTTGAAGAGTTTGGGTGATTTCTAATAGGTCAATACTCTTGATGAGATAAAACTTTATTTTGATGTAAGTAAGCATGTTGGCGTGTGGGATAAGGAAGAAAGACAAGGAAAGTAACCTCAATGGATTTATGGCATTTAGTGAAGTTAAAGCGCGGGGAAGCGGGTGGCAGGACATGGAAATAAGATGAGGATTAATTACCTTACTAAATGATTTTTGGGTTGGACCGGAATCGAAGGAGCAAGATTTGAGCTTTGGAGGTCTTCCTACGCTGAAATTCTACGTTGCCCTCCCAGTTATTTATATCGCGAGACATTTGTATTTTCATATTTCTGTTACTGGTTTACGATTTATCGAACCTAGTGAATTTTTTTTTTAAATTTATTGCATAATTTTTAAATTTCTTATGATTATAATTTTAAGTTATATGTGTTGTCAGTGAGATACATGTGTTTAGTGAATGAAATATTATCGACAGATAAATGATGAAATTTTACTTGATTTTAAAAATGTTGAATGACTAAAGAATTCTAAGTTGGTTTAGTGATTCGCAGCTAGCTATGTGTTGGTTTTTTGATTGTATTGGACTGTTGAATTGATATTCTTTTATTTTTAAAGGTGGTGTATGTATATATATATATATATATATATATATATTAATTTTGTAAAACAAATGTCTACAATGACAGTCTTATTGTCCCAAGTATTCCACATGTGAGGCGGTTAAAACCACTGTCGTAGCGTGGAGCTAGAGCACCAGTTTGTTGTCGCTCCGAGCTACATTTTGCTCTAGCTCCAAGCTACAACAACGGTTTTAAAATTGCTCATATAAGACTTTGTACTAAGTATCAACGACATTGTTGTAGCGATTTTTAAAATGCTATTAGAATATAGTTAAAATCATTGTCATACTTTCTTTTAATGTGAAATAAGGATAATTTAGGTGTAGACTGGGTGTGTGTAATTTGTATTTTGGGTGCATTCATCTGATTACACCAAAAATATACCCTAAAAACACTCATTCACACACTGATTATCTGTATGTTATAATTTTTGTTGCTATATGTATGGCTAAGAATATATAATTTGTATGACATATATAAGGAGTATATCTAAATATATATATATATATATATATATATATATATATATATATATATATATATATATAGATATATATATATAGACGCATAGAAAAAATAGATTAAGGAAAACCAAAATATGATGGAATACCTACAAAAATTAAATAATAAAAAATAAAGATAATCTAAATATAGTTGTTCTTCTATAACAATAAATAAAACATTGACAATGTAAGAAAAAGAAAACCAATTTAAACAAAATTGTTTTTAAACAAATATTTCATTAGCATCATTCAAAAACAATACTCCTATTAGTCTTTAAATACCCGTTAACTATTCTATTCCATTATTATTATTCACTTAATCAACAATACTCCAATTGAACACCCTAATTCTTCACGTATTCGTTGGTTTTAATAAGACTTACAGCATATCCAACACATTTTAAAGCACATATCATGTCCAGTACATATCAGACACACAATCGAACTAATATTATTAATATCATCTTAATAATCTATATCTATATTACCTCACTTCTGACCTTTTCCGCAATGAATGAATAAACATGTCATCATGCGCTTGACTTTGTTGTTAGCTGCCGACGGGAGTTCCTTGTCCTCCATTCCATTAAAAACTAAACCTTTACCTAAATCATATAACATATTTTTCATTAAAAAATATTGCTCCTCATCCAGCCACATATACATTTATACAAGAGATACGATACGCAATGCATACGATATTTATATATTCCAGTTACATCACCTTCTGTTGAAGCTTCAACATATATATACCCAAGTCATCTTCTCCTCACCTTTCATAGCCCAATTACGTCTAAGGAGAAACCGAAACTCCACCATGCCATCTCTGTCGACACCGTTGGCTACCACCTCCAATCACTATTTCGATCTAAGCTGTGTCCAGGAAGTCCCAGAGTCCCACTGTTGGACAGCACCGGAAGAGCACCAGGTGATCGCAGACCCAGGGGTCGATGGTCTTCCAGTCATCGACCTGGCTGACCTCGACGCAGCCCAAAGGGCTTGCCATGCTCTCGAAACCCTGGGAGCCTTCCAGCTCACTGGCCACTGCTTACCCACCAGCGTCCTTGATGGACTAGAATCACAGGCTCGGCGCCTATTCGCACTCCCGGCTGTGAAGAAGCTGAAAGCCGCCCGCTCACCGGGCGCAATCTCTGGCTACGGCCTAGTCCCAATCTCCTCCTTCTTCGCCAAGCTTATGTGGTCGGAAGGCTTCACCGTGTCGGGGTCCCCTCGAGCCCACGCCGTCGCCCTCTGGCCCCATAATCCTGACCCATTTTGGTACGTGCGAGTCCCGTCCTTTGTCTTCGCTCTAACTATGAAAACGAGGCCGGGCATGCAGATGCATGTAGGATGATGCCTACGTTTTGATCCATGATGAATGCTTAAGAGTGTGTTTGGGATAGTTTGTGCTTATTTAGATAAGACGTTTCTCGACTCATGTTTCACGTAAAAAATTAATTATGTTTTCTAAAAAGCTGCTACTCAATCTCCATAAAGTGAGGTAACATTTTCAAAATATCATCACTGCAGATAAACTGCCCAAACAAAGCCTTAATTATTTATATACCCTATTTCATTATACACAATAAAATTTAATCAAGAAATGAATATTTTAATTCTTTATTAAATTATGTAATTTATTGCTTGAATTTTAATGAATGCTGGTGACTGGCATGCAGTGAGGCCGTAGAAGCTTACAGTGAGAGCATGCGGTCTTTAGGCGAGCAAGTCGCAGGACTAATTCTGAGGGCTCTCGGGCTTAAAGAAGAAGATGGCGAAGGAATTACGAACCAGATGGACGGCGTTCTGCAGCTTAATTGGTATCCTGCCTGCCCTGACCCGACCCGAGCCGTGGGGATGGCAGCCCACACGGACTCCGCTCTCATCACCATTCTTCATCAAACAGACGGCAGCAGTGGTCTACAAGTCCTTTGGGCCGAGGAGAGCATCCCCGCCCGATGGCTCCCTGTAAATCCACTTTCCGGTTCTCTCATTGTGGTTGCCGGCGACCTCCTCCACGTCTTCTCTGACGGACGGTTCAGGAGCGCGGTTCACCGCGTTATGGTTTCCCGGTCCGCCCGGTTTTCCGCTGCGTATTTCTGCGGGCCGCCGAGAGAACTATCGATTGGGCCCGACCCGAAGCTAGTGGACAGGAAGCGGGGCCCACGATTTAGGGCAGTGACGTGGGCAGAGTATCGTGGGATTAAGGGGAAGTTATTTCAGGGCGCAATCGATGAGATAAGGCTATCACCATCCGAAGCAGCCGGCTGCGTGGATGATACCATATAAGGAAACAAATAAAACGTCTGCCAGAAATCTTTTCTATAATTCCGTGTATTGCGTGCCTTTTTAAATATTCTAATTCGCTATCTGTCCGAAAAATATAGTATATATATATATATATATATATATATATATATATATATATATATATATATATATATATATATATATATATGTATTTTGATATATGTATATATATATTGAAGGGGCGTGAGAGTCTAAGGTGGCAAGTGAAATTTGGTTTGTCGTTTTTCGTCTACAAAAGAAGTAACTGGAAGTGCAAAATAACGGAAAGTGGTGGGACAGTTTAATAATGGTAGGGGATAATGGGGGGATATAATTAATTGGTACAGTTCTGGTGAAGAGCGGGGCGGCAAGGTGGCCGCATGATTGTCGGACACATAAGGATGAGCTTAGCGTCGTAATCGGTTGAGTTTGTCCGCCAAATAGCCTGGCGGCTTAAAGCTGTCAGGCCTATACTTACTAGTATCCTCTGTCTGTGCGGATAATACCTATAATTCTCAGAATTTATTTTATAACAATTTTTTTTTCTTAATAATATTTTGCTAATGTATTCCTCGCTTGAATTCTTAATTTTACAGCGGGAGCGTAGTCTACTTTAAGTAAATATTATTTAATGTGATTGTACGTTCTGATGATGATTTAGATATTCTATTATGTCAAATATGATGATATGATCATATCTAGACTGTCGTCCGAACGCATGATTTGACGAACATAATATAAACAACAAATACTTTTTAGATTTAGTTTTATAGTATGTTTTAATTTTTAAATTTTTTTTTGATTAAAATACATATTTATTTTGCTTTTGGGAATAAATCATTTATTTTTAAAATTTACTTAAAAGAATTTTTAGATATTTTAATTATTTTTATAAACAACTAAGTAAACTTTTAATGTGCCAAATATTTTTTAATAAATATAAAACATAAATAAAATATAATACAAATAAAAGATAAAAAAAACTTAAATGAATTCCGGAAAGGCACAAGAATAAATGAATTATTTTTGTTCGTTTGAGCATATCATATGATATGGCAAATCTTTTCCCTGAGAGATCATGTGAATATAGTGAAAGGATCATGAGCTAACTAGTTAAGAATACTTATTTTTGTAAGAAGATGGATTCGACCAAAGTATTTCGTACTTTATCAGCCATCATATTCATAAAATTATATGAGTAATCTCATGGATAATAACATTAAGAAATTATTAAATTTAAAATTCATTTAGTTTATGCACAAGACTACTGCATTATTCATTGCAAGTGTAAGCAATCATAATAACATTTTTTTTAAAATCATATTTCCTATGTGATAAAATCTTTTAATTAGATTATTGGTTTTTTCATGTTCAATGCATTAACAATATCTAAAGTTTGAATTTAAAGAAAACATGGTGTACAATCAAATTTATCAAAGGCTTAGTTCACTACATGTCCGACCGCTAAATTCCGTAGGTTTATCAACAGTTTTAAGCTCATAGGTAAACCTTTTGTTAGTGATTTTAGAACCGACTAATATGCCAACGATAAAAAATTACTAACACATAACTGACAATTAATGTCGTTATTTTATTTGAGAAAATTCAAGTCTCCAGTTTCTGTCGGTATGAACCAACGATTTCTCATTCGAAAATTGTGACAACTTACGCAAAAAAAAAAAAAAAATTATCACCACCCATTGGTTTCTTGAAGTAGAAAAACCATCGGTTATGTGTCGCTTATGCATCGATTTTTATAACTGACTGATAAACTGTTGAAAAATTGTCATTCCCGTTATTTTCGTAAGACACACTTAAGCTGTCGGTAAGCTACCGATTAAGCGTCGGTAGATAATTCTATTGGCTAGCCATCTCTTTTGCCTACAAATATGTTAAAGTTGTCACAAAGCAACGATAAGCCGTAGGAAAACTATATCATCAACAAAAAAAATCCCTTTCATATTTACATTACCACATCTATTATCATAACTGTTAATTTACCACTCCAAGCATTTAACAAAGTATAATAGAAGTCAAATAGTAAATTATCCAATCAAATAACAAAATAAATAAAATGCATTTGCTCTAAAATATATACATCACCGTTGATAAAAAAAATATATGTTCAAATGTACAAAATAAACATAAAAAAATGAAAAATATCCCACATAATGATCCTCCTCTATCTCCTCATCCTCGTCGTCCTCCGTCACTTCTCCTACAATGCTGCCCTATTTTGTCAAGCTCTCTCATCAGCTGCCGGAAGGAAACTAGCTAGGTCTTCAGCTTGGCCTACATGTTAGCCTCCAGCTTCAACCTCATCTTAGTGAAGAGAGCCTGCATCTCTCTAGAGAATGAGACAACATGCCTAAAGATCTCCTCATCCTGTGTGGTAGAGGTCGAAGCTGCAGATGCATTGGTGGAGGGATGAGCGTTCCAGTCAAACCCCTGCGACTCGAGCACGTAGACTCGATCCTTCTCCTTCCCTCCAACTGTTTCGCTCCATAGATTGTACTCATAAAAACCACGCTTATATATTGTAATAACTTCTGATGCCTGGGATCAGCTCACCTTCAACTACTTGAATTTTTTCTGAAAAAAAAGTAGTTACATTCAGTTAGAGCTAGCACATATTAACATCAAACTAGTTTAGTTCGTGAATTACCTGGGTTGCACAGGATCAGTAGTCAATCTAAGACAGATCGGACCGCCTCCTATAGGTGCACTCATGTACATTGGCAACGAAGTGCGCTCATCTAATTTCTACAGTTTATCCATATAACGAAACTGTTAGAATACATCTTTGAAGTATAAAAAAAATTATGGAAGGAGTAAAATCTTTCCAGCCTATGTTTGTATTCTATATGTGTGAGCGCCCCACTCGCGTGCTTGGAAGACCCCATGCCTCCACAATCCGACTGTCTGTTCTACTTTCCCTTCTCCCTCTTCTTCTGATAGTCCAAGTAATCTCGAGCCCTAACTAGCATGACAATAACATCCTCTTCGAGCCAAAGAGGACACTTTCACAATTTCTAAATATTGTCAAATATGTCCCAGAGGGGATTAGTACCCTAGCTCTCGAAGTTGTGTTGGATGTTCGCCTTGAGCTTAAGGCGCAAAGTAAATTGTATTTGCAGAATTACAGGGTTTTTGTTCATTTGATAAATAAATAAAGAAAAATAAAGATATTTGTGAACGATACATAACACAAAATCTTGAAATCAAAGATCTCAAATGGCTATCAGGATCTCTTTCCACAACAAGTACGCTGAGTCGTACTTGCTCAGAATGACACCTCGAATGGCATGAATAGTCTAGATTAGGGCAGATTATAGTTTTATATTCAATTGAGAAAAAAAGATGTTACTGACAATATCTTTAAAAAAAATTACATGTTACCCATAGGCTCGATGTGGTAGTTGCTTCATGTCGACCCAGTAGAGGTAGCATGGACCTCTGATGTACTCAACCTTATTGTAGTCAGGGTGGAGGTAGGGTTGGGAATAAGGATGGGGGTAGAGATCAGGGTGGGTGTATGTATAATAGCAGGGGTTGGAATGGGGGTTAGGGCAGTGGTGAGAGTGGGGGTGGAGGCGGGGATGTGGGCGGGAGTGGGAATGGTGGCGAGGGAGAGTACGGAGACGAGGGTGAAGGTGGGGGTCGTGGCGGTGGTGAGAGTGTGGGGGGGGGGCGAGGCGGTGGGGGTGTGGGGGTGGGGGGTGGGGGTGGGTGGCGAGTGGTGGCGGGGGCGAGTATGGTGGCGAGGGTGGAGGTGGGGGTCGGCTCGATGCACCGAACCTCATTGAAGTTAAAGTGGAGGTAGGGGTGGGGGTATGGATCAGACTGGGTGTAGGTTTAGTAGTAGGGGTGAGAATGGGGGGTTGGGACAGTGGTGAGAGTGGGGGTGGGGTTGGAGGCAAGAGTGGTGGCGTGGGTGAGGGCGGAGGTGGGGGTCGGGGTGATGAGAGGGGTGGTGGTCGATGTAAGGGTTGGGGGGGGAGGGTGGGAGTGTCTATGTTGGGTGGCCTCTTGTTCATCAGATAGCATTGTGTTCCACCCACACGAGGCCCCCCCGCCCCCCACCTCAGAGTGGGGTGGGAGACCGCCCCTGCCTCCAGTTAACATCTGCTTTAAAAAGAAAAAATTTTATTAATTAGTGCACATACAATGTAATAAACTAAAAATAGAATAGTACGTAATAAATGTAAAACACATAAGTATGAGTAAAAAAAACTATAAAGTGCAAGGTACAACTACTAAAATCAAAAACAAAAAGTACATAATAAACTGAAATACGAAATTCAATAGAAATTACAATATAGAGAATCATAAGAGTAAAGCTTTAAATATTCAAAGTAACTTACTCATCTTACTCAGCATCATCTGAAGAGTGACTGGAGGATGTAATTATGATCTCTTCTTCAAATGTTACCAAAGTCGTACTCATCACCAAGATTAATTTCTTCGTATTCACCACCAGCAACCTCTAGATTAAGCTCTTCATCAATTACATCAAGTGAAAAACAAAAAACTGTCATTTTTGGTTTCTTGAAGGTTAAGTTCAATGTTATTTTATATATTAATGGTGGCTCTTAGTTTACTCAAAATGACAACCAACCAGTCAACGCTATCTCTTACTCTATGTGGATATCAAAGATAGTAAACCTGACTCGCCTGTCAGCCTAGAATAAAAGGAATAAAGTTAGCACACTTTTCATTCACTTTTATTTTTGTGATATTATATAGTTATTTTACCCTTATTGTACGATTTGGAACAAGATTGAAATAAGTACAATGGAATATTAATACACATCCTTCAATAGATCCTATATAAGATAGTTCAACAACATCTTCCAGAATACCATGATAGGTTATCTCTTATGATATCGTTTGCTTTAACACAAATGTCATAATTAAAAAAAATTTTCCTTTAGACCAGGATCTAAAATGAAACCTGTACCCATTTACATCATAAATTTGTTAAAATTTCAAGATGTGCATAGGTCCCCAAAACTTCAAAATGTGCATAGGTCCCCAAGAAAGATCTACCAGCCCTTGATCTGTCACTGCATTTCTTCAATCATGAATCTATTAAAATATACAAAAGAAACCCCATGTTAATGAAAGGCCTCGTGTCACTTGAGGAATGAATATGTTAATTTTAACTCATATGCATTGTAAAACTCTTGGGAAAGTTATTCTTGATCCCCGATTATGTCATTATCTTCAACAAAATTTAATGAATTTGTGAACTAAGTGTTTACACATTGAAATATCATTGAAATAGCTAATCATGATATTTTTCAAATAAATAAGTGAAAAATTATAAAGAAATTGCCTTAATCAATAAGGGTTGTACTTCATCGCAATTGAGAAAAGCATAAAGTGTTGTAGTTCGAAGTTCCTGATCATTAAAGTAAATTGACGTGTGATGCACCAAAAATATATTTAATTTTTCATATATGTTTGTACTTATTTTTAGTGATATGACACTTTAACAGAATATATTTTTCATGTTTTGTTGCAGGTATGATGAATTTAGGCAATTGGAGCAAAAAGAAGCAAAAAGGAACAAATCTGGAGCGAAAAAGGGTAAAAACCAGAATTTTGAAGTTATGGCATCGTCAGCGCCAGAATGGAGAGGGAAAGTGAGAGATTGCTTTGTGCGAGTTTGATGTAAAGTTTTTTTTTTGTGAGGGATTCTTCTCAAAAGAGTTGTAGGAGGAGATGGAAAGTGAAAGATTGCTTCTTCCCTACTGTTCTAAGAGAGAATTGTGTGTCATTGTGAAGAGAAAAGGAGATTCAAAGGAACTTCAAGGGATTTGCTTGGGGAAGAAATTGAGATAAGTTGTATTTACTTCTTATTGATTGTATGGCTTTGCTTTTATATATAAAAATCTTTGTTTTATCATACTTTCCTCATGAATTATGAGTAGATTTCTTCGTCTTTGTCCTTGCAATGATATATAGTGAAGTGATGGTTTAGATTGGATGTGTCATATAAATGTTAAGAAATTGTGATGATTTTTCACTTTGTACTTAATTTAATTTTTGATATAACCAATTTAATTTTTAAAATCTATTGTGAAACATACGATCCAAAAGATCTATGCTTTCTACAAAAAAAGTGAAGATTACATTCAATGTTCATGAATGAGTGATGTAGTTCATGGGGGTTTGGTATAAATAAATAGGGAAATATATTTATCAGACATAGAATTAGAGATTTTAGAATGACAGATAATAATCCCCAATTTGGTCCTAGTGTTTGGAAACTAAAGCGAGAGTTAGCCTTAAGTCGAAGGGAAGTGGGGGCTCTAGAGTGAGAGCCAATATCCTCCCAGCCTAACCAATGATTTAGGGACCAAATCTAGGATTATCTAATGTTCTTTATAGCACTTGAAAGAGGGTAAAAAATATGTATGCTTTTACTTGGCACAATACAAGAATCATACTAATCTTTATCATTCAGTCACTATAACATCATCATAAGGGGGAGGACACTTTCTCTAAATTTGAACCTTGCAATACAAAACTTATTGTAGTAGTAGTTAATTTTAATGTAAAGTATAGAAACTACTTTAGTGATCTTAAAATCTCTAGAATCATTAAGCTTTATCAACTTTAGTATTTACTTTAAGTGCATTACAAATTTGAATATTGAATTTATGTGCTATGTTTTAAGGTTTGCTTCCTCCCAGTGGGATCAGTAACTAAGACTCTGCTAGAGCCCTATATTACTTGAGTGATACATATACTTGCATATAGATTGGCTAATTTCTTATTAAACTGATTATAATTTGTGACTTAATTGAAAATAATTTTCAAAATTTATTCTAAGGTAGCAGCCGCCGATCAAGTTTTTGGCACCGTTGCTGGGTAGGCAATAGTAAATTGAGTTGTAAATGAAAACTTTTCTTTTATAATTTGTATTTGTGTATGCTTGCTTTTAAGTGTGCTTATTGTAATTATGTATGCCTAGTTTTGGATCTAAAGATTTAGTACCATACTATTCAGAGTTAGACCATACCATCAGAAAATTTTGAAAACAACAAAAATAATCTAAAAATTTGAACAATATGGCGAACAATTTAGATAATCAAAGAAATAAAAATGAATATCAACCTAAATCTTTAAAAGATTATGCTAAACCTACAACAGATGAAATTCACTTAACCATTCAAAATCCTGATTTAACTACTAAATCATTTGAGCTTAAACCTGTTATTATCCAAATGGTATAAAATAATCAATTTGGTGAAGCACCGAATGAAGATCCTAACTTACATCTTGCTAGTTTTCTAGAATTGTATGCTACATATGACGGAGTGTCGAAACACTGTCAGACTTAGACTTTTTTCTTTTTCATTAAGGGATAAAGCTAAGGCGTGGTTAAATTCGTTAGCACCTAGGGAGAACTATCATAAAAATTTTTGTCAAAATATTACCCTCCATCAAAAACTGCTAAGCTTAGAAACAATATTACATCTTTTTATCATTTTGAAGGGGAGTCATTATATGAAACTTGGGAAAGATTTAAAGATCTCCTTAGGAAGTGTCCACATCATGTTTAATTAGATTGGTTAATAATTTAAACATTTTATAATGGATTAGTGGGATATCTTAGATCGATCATTGACGCCATCTGCTAGTGGATCATTAATGTCAAAACTTCTTGCTGAGGCATATTCTTTAATTGAAAAGAAGACTACTAATAAATTTCAATGGCCCTCTGAAAGGGAAAATCCAAAAAATTAGCTAATATTCATGATTCTGATGCAATATCTAGGTTGGCTTCTCAAATTGCTGCAATTTCAAAAAAAATAGATTAATTCGGAATGAATTATTCTCAAAGACCTCAGGTTCTATAGGAAATACATTGGGACAAATAGTAGATTCCCAATCACTTTATAAAACTTTGAATTCTATAAATAACATACCAACAATACTTATTCTAATTATTATAATCTTGATTGGAAAAACCACCCAAACTTAAACTAGAATAATAACACTACTGCTGTTAATTTGCAGCAGGGAAACAATTTTTTAAACCCAGTGGGAGATTCAAATAACCAGGGAAACACTAGTTATAAACCTTCTTATGCTTCAGGTTTCAATAGTAACCTACAATTTAAGGAATAGAAGTTGTATATGGAAGAATTGATATTAAACATGGGTAATCAATTACAAAGTATAGGGAACCAATTACAAAGTCAAGGGATCCAATTACAAAGTCAGGGAGTTGTTATTAAAAATATTGAAAATCAAATAGGATATATTGCTACTGCACTTAGTAATAAACTTCATAAACTTTCCCTAGTAATGTTGAATATAAGCCAAAAGATCGAAATAAAGAACAAATTAATGTTATACAGTTAAGAAGTAGACAATAATTTGAATCAATAGTGCAAAAAGATGTTGAAGTTGAAAAAGAAGGTGGAAACTAAAAAAGGTAATGATAATGTATATCTTGATTTAGAATATCCGCTTAAACCGATGAAAATCATAGTTGAAAGATCACCACCTTCATTTCATCAAAGACTGAAGCAATAAAAGAGAGAGAAACAATTCTCAAATTTTTTAGAAATCCTTAAAAATTTAACGTTAAACATCCCTGTTGTTAAAGCCTTAAAACAAATTTCTAATTATGTGAAGTTTATGAAGGACATATTAAATAAGAAAAAAAAATTTACAGATAATGAGACTGTTGTACTCAGTGAAGAGTGTAGCGTAGATATTCAGAAAAAGCTTTTTGAAAAACTCAAAGATCCTGGTAGCTTTACTATACCTTGTGCTATTGGAGAAAAATCTTTTGGAAGAGCCGTATGTGATATGGGAGCCAGTATTAATCTCATGCCTCTATCAACTTTTAAAAGGTTTGGAATAGGAGAAATTTCCCATACTTTAGTAATTCTTTAGTTAGCTGATCGTTATATTACTTATCTGAAAGGAGTTGTTGAAGTTTTAGCAAAGGTTGATAAATTTATCTTCCCTGTGGATTATATTGTTTTAGATATGGAGAAAGATAAAGAAATTCCTATCTTGGGAAGATCATTCCTTGCTACTAGAAGAGATATGATAGATTTTCCAAAAGGAGAGTTACCTATGAGAGTTAATGATCAAGAGGTTACATTTAATATATCAAAAGCTATGAAATATCCATCAATAGAAAAAGATGACGAATGCTTTCGAATAGAGATTTATGAAAATTTAATAAATAAGCATTTTAAGGAAAAATTTGAAGAAAAAAGGAACAAGAAAACTTGAAACATGAGGATGAAAATGAATTGGAAGATAAATATGATGAGATAGATAATGAGGAATTGGATTATGTACAAGAAAGATTTGAGATGTTGGATATTGCTGAATATGATAATAAAATTTTAATCACATCCTAATCATTTGAAGTATGTATTTTTAGGAGAATTATCTACATTATAGTTATTGTATCCTCAAATTTAAATGATTCACAAGAGTAGAAATTACTAGATACATTGAAAAGTTACAAAAAAATTTTTGGTTGGACATTAGCCAATATTAAAGGAATCGCTCATTCGATCTGTATGCATAGAATTTTATTTGATGAACAACATAAACCTAAAGCTGATCTGCAAAGGAGATTAAATCTAATGATGAAAAATGTAGAAAAAATTTTCTTAAAATTATTGGATGTTGGAAGTATATATCCTATTTTAGATAGTGCTTAGATATGTCTGATCCATTGTGTTCCTAAGAAAGAAGTGACAGTTGTGACAAATGACAGAAATGAATTTATAACCATGAGACAAGTCATTAGTTGGCAAATGTATATTGATTATAGAAAATTAAATCTTGTCACTAGGAAATATCACTTTCCTTACCTTTTCTAGACCAAATGTTGGATAGGATTGCTGGGCATAAATATTATTGCTTTTTAGATGGATATGCCGGCTATCATCAAATACCAATAGCTCCCAAGGATCAAGAAAAGACCACATTTACTAGTCCTTATGGAACATTTGCTTTTCAACGAATGCCCTTTAGATTATGTAACGCACCAGCAACATTTCAAAGATCTATGATGTCAATTTTTAGTAATATGATTGATAATGGAATAGAAGTTTTTATGGATAATTTTTCCGTATTTGGAACTTCATTTGACGCTTTCTTAAAAAATTTAGAAAAAGTTTTGGAGTTATTCGAAAATACAAATTTAGTTCTAAATTGGGTGAATTGTCAATTTATGGTTGCAAAATGAATTGTGCTTGGGCATAAAATTTCTAAATATGGCATGAAAGTAGAACCTGCAAAGATTCAAATCATCGCGAAACTACCACCTCAAACTACTGTGAGAGAGGTGAGAGGTTTTTTAAGACATGCTGGTTTCTACAGGTATTTAATGCAAAAGAATGATGCTAAAACAAGATTAATCAGATGGGTACTTCTAATGCAAGAATTTGACTTCATGATAGTGGATAGAAAAGGATCAGATAATTAAATAGCTGATCATTTATCTATACTGGAACAACATGAATTATCTGATTTTGAAGATGAAATCATAGAAACCTTTCCTGATGAACAACTTTATAATATTAAGGAATGAAATTTATCGTGGTATGCTGATATTGTGAACTATATTATAAGTGATATTTTACCACCTGAATTACCTAAGCAACAACAGAAAAAAATTTATGTATGGTACCAAATTATACTTTTGGGATGAACCATATTTACATAAATAATGCAAGGAACTAGTTATCAGGAGATGTGTGTCTTATGATTCTGAATTTGGGGGACATTTTGGAACTGAAAAAATTGCACATAAAATTTTACAAATTGGATTCTATTGGCCTACTCTTTTTAGGAATGTTAACAAATATATTAAAACATGATCCATGTCAGCGAGTAAGTAATATTTCTAGAAGAAATGAAATGCCCTAAATTTTATATTGGAAGTTGAAATCTTTGATGTTTGGAGATTAGATTTTATAGGATCATTTATTCCTTCATTTGGGCAAATATATATATTGATTGCAGTGGATTATGTATCAAAATAGATTGAAGCCATAACTTTACCCAAACGTGATGCTCAAAGTGTTTCAAAATTTTTAATGAAAAATATGTTTACGAGATATGGAATGCTAAGAGTTATCATTACTGATGGTGGATCTCATTTTAGAAATAATCTGATTCAGAGATTGACTAAAAATATAATATTATATATAGAATCTCAATCGCTTATCATTCACAGACAAGTGGTTTAGCTAATGTATCTAATCGCAAAATTAAATAAATTTTAGAGAAATCTGTAAATACCTATAAATTAGATTGGTCTGCTAGATTAAATACTACAATATGGGCATATAAGACTGCTTATAAAACTCCTATAAGAATGTCTCCTTATAGACTAATTTTTGGAAAAACCTGTCATTTATCAGTTGAATTGGAACATAAAGCATATTGGGCGATTAAAGAGTTCAATTTTAAATTAAAGGATGCTATTGAAAAAAGATTTTTACAACTTAATTAATTGGAAGGAATTAGAAATGAATATTATGATAATGATATAATTTACAAGGAAAAAATGAAGATATGGCATGATCGGAAGATTATGAGAAAGAGAGTTGAACCTAGACAAGAAGTTTTGTTATATAATACAAGGTTGAAATTATTTCCTAGAAAACTAAAGTCTAGGAAGATAGGACCTTTCACTATTATAAAAATTTACTAGTTTGAAGCTGTTGATATTGAAGATCCTAAAAGTGGAAGAATATTTAAAGTTAATGACATCGAGTAAAACCATATTTTGATGGGTCACGACTAAATTTTACAGAGATTTTAATGTTAAGCATCCTGAATAAAACTAATGTTTGTCGGATGACAACATTAAATGAAGAGCATTATGGGAGGCAAGCCATAGTTTTCTGTGTTGATTAGTTTGTTTTGATTTAGTTGTAGTTGATATTATTATTAGATAGTCATATATTTGAGTCCTACTCACTCATAAATATCCTAAATGGTGATAATTATTGAATTGTATCGAAGATTCAGAGTTTATTTAGACGAAAATGTTGTTGGAGCAAAACAGTGTTATGGCGCCGTCGGTGCCAGAATGGTTGTCGATGGCCAGTTTTCCCAGAGAGCATTATTAATATTCGGAGCTTGGGCACCGACAGTGGCCTATCCAGCGTTGACGGCGTTGACGGCCGAGTAGTGATTTTTGGAGTTCCAAATGGCAAAATTTGGCAGTTTTAAGTGAGTGTATCACCTTTATAACTCCTCAAACTCATTTTAAAACCCACTAACTCCAAAAAAAAAATGAAAGGGTAGTTCCAAAATTTGCATTCCATGGCTTCTAAATTCTTTGAATATCAAAGATTTTGAGTTTTCAATGGGAGAAAGTTTGTCTATTTCGAGGTGCAGCGACTTTGCGGCAAAGTTCTTATAAAGAGGAGGCATATTAAGGAATGAGGCTTTGTCAATTGAGGTATTAATTTTCCTAGTACTTGAGTATAAGAAATTTTTATGCAGAGGTGATGGGAAGTGTTTTGTTATACTACTGCCGCAGTAGTCATTCTTATGGTGAAAGAATTTTATGCAAATCTTAATTTAATCAACTAAGGAGTCATTTATGTGCAAGGTACGTGGATATCATTCACTCATTTCAAGATTAATGAACTTTATATGATATAAAATGTGCAAATCTGTCATTACACTAATTTTGTCCCTACGAGAGAATATAAATGAAATCTATCGATATTTGACATATGAAGGCGAAGATTGGAGATAAGAGATGATGTGTATGTCAATTTCTCTACTACCTTATTTGAAATATGAAGGTGAAGCAATGACATCTCTTTATATCTTTGAATTTACTCCCGACCATGAAAATTAGTAAAGTGATGAAGGAAAGTGCAATATCGAACTATTGCATTCAAATTGGAAGTTCTATTGAAAATTTGTTTTGGGTTTGATTGCGCAAGGATAAAATTATGGTTTGGGACATCATTCCACTATATTTCTTCTCTACAGCGAGTCACAAGTGCCATATAAAAGTTGAGAAAAAATGCTTCTCCTTTGGAAGCCCATGGACCCAACTAAAATTTATAACTGTCCAACAATTGGGGATGAAAATGATCTGAGCATAATAGTAGACCAACCATCTCAGATTTTACTACCTATTCAACCTCATTTTCCTGAAAATGTGCATTTGATTCTGAGGAAGATCAAGAAACTGGAAAAAGAGATACAAAATCTTATGGATGAAATTAATAATATATCTGAATTATTTGATCATCTGGATTAGAGGATGAAGGAACAGTTCGATCATACTGGGCGTATGGAAGAAGGATTGATATGTTTAATGAAGAAAAATTCTTGGATTGAAGAGGATTCAATTGATTAATTCCCGTATCGACCCTTCTACAACCTTTTTGTGTACCACCAATTTCAGGGAGATATCATAGAAGATAACACAGACATTGATGAGGAGTAGTGATTCTCTGTCTTATCTACTTTATTTAGTATTTGGACTTTCTGTGCTTAAGTTTATTTTGCATTTAGTTTGCTTATGGTGTGATGTCAAACTTAATTATGCTTGATATTTGAGTTTATGTTATGTTTTTAACGTTAAAGTGTTAAAACGTTAAATTATTGATGTGGTAGAATGACCTATATGTGTAAGTTTATAATTGTGGATTTTATATATAAAAGTGATGTTTTGTATTGTTTGTGTAATATTTTGTATTATTTCATCACTTAAGTATGAATATAGATGCATAAAAAAGGCTAATTAGGTGTCGTTATAACTTTGAAACATTCGAAATCACAAAATTTTATGGAACCCTGAAAATCGGTCTGGCGCCGACATCGGCCAAAACCCGAAAGTCATTCTGGACATTTTAAATTCGAGATTTTGTGTCTTTGACCTCATTTGACCACCTTGAACTTCCAGCTAAGGCCGAAAAACATTCCTAGGGCTTGTTAGCATTTGGATTTAAGGCAATTTTGAGGCTTTTCGTGGTTGGATCTCATCTTCTCTTAGTAAGAGCTCTACTTTAAACTAAAATTTTTTTATTTTCACCATGGAAATCTCCTACATTGGAGAAATCTGAAAATTTGGGGTTTTTGAAGGAAACTTCAAGAAACTCTATGGTGAATTTCTCTTATATATTAGATTTGACTTTGGAGTCTTTACATTGTAATTTTGGAATTTTTAGAGATTTATTTGTAAATTTTCTAGAAACTTTTGAAATGGCTCCAAGGATGTTGAAGGGAAAAAGAAGGTTGATTTTGATGAAAGGAAATTTGTGAATATTAAAGCACTGTATTACTTCAATTCTACACTCTGAAGCAAAAAGTGTATATAGAATCGAGGATTTGAAAATCTGGGCAGAGTTGTGGAGCAGGTGATTTGTGATCCAAATTGGGAAACTTTTTGTTATTTTTCTGCTGATGCAGTTGCTGATGTAGTCAGCGCGGAGGACTGAAGAAGAATATGTGTTGGTTTTTTAACAACTCACGAATCAATGCTTTATACCAGCTGAGAGATAATTTATTATGTGAGTAAAATTCTTTTGGTACGGTGGATGCGGCCTTAAATAAGGTAATCACTTTTCTTACTGATGGAAAAGAGGAGTGGAAAACAAAGCAAAGGCAAAAGATAAACTTTCCTGCTTCCACTCTAAATGTAGCATCTAAAACCTGACATTACTTTATTTTTACAAGACTACTACCTACTTATCATCATAATGAAGTTTCAAGAGATAGAGCTATTCTGATTTTTTGTATCCAAAACATGAGAATAATTCACATTGGTAGAGTTATTCATAATAGTATTCAGACTATAGTGCTCGTAGCAGTGTCAGAGATTTTCTCACTGTCGATGTCGATGTCATTTGTTTGGAGTCTCCACTATATTTATCTATAATATTGCCCTAATCTTCAATAAATCTTATTTCTTTGGATCTTGTAAAAGGATCCTTAGATAGTAAGAAATTTGAAGAAAATAAGGGCTAATAAGATAGAAAACAGTAGAAAAGGAGATGTCTAATCCCTATAAAGAAAATTCTTGAATGTCTTATCCTAGAAGTTCTATACAAGGAAAATGGAATTTTTATAACCGGAGATTTCTAGATGTAACATCTATCTTGAGTTCTTTAAATCTCTTATAAGACTAAGCTTCTACAGTTAATTACATCTAAGACAAATATGATTGTCTAAGAAAACTTTTGATTAATATTAATCACTTGTTTTCTAAGAAGTTTCAAGATGAAGGAAGTAAATGTCAATGTTTAATCTTAAGAGTAATAAGTGTCACGTAATACCCTAAAGGTTTGGTTTTGTTATCGTTGTTGTTTTGTTTTGTTTTGTCAATGTCATTTTGTTTCGTTATTTGTTTTGTTTTGTTAATGTCATTTTATTGTTGTTTTGTTAATATCGTTGTTTTGTTTTATTTTTTCAATGTTGTTTTGTTGTTGTTTTGGATTTTGTGGCCATCATAAAAGTTTTGGTTTTTTTTTTGTCATGTTGTTGTTATGTCGTTTTGTTTCATGTTATATCTTTGTCTTAGGTTTTGTGGCTAACTTAAAAGTTTTAATTTGTGTTTTGTCATTTTGTTTTATGTCATTGTTCCATCTTTGGATTGTCGTCCTGTAAAACAGAATTTGTACACCTTATAACTTGCAAAGAAAATCTAGAACGAAACTAATGTCATCGTTTCATCTTGATTGTCCTGCAAAAGAAAGTTATCATAGCTTATAATATGCAAAGAAAGTCTAAAACAAAACTTGTCTTCATCCTGCAAAGGAAAAGAGAGTCAAAAGAAATAATTTCAATTTTATTTCTTAAAATTATCTTTTAGTTAGTTAAATTTTGGATAAACCAATCAAGTTGTCACTGGCTCCGTCATTCCAAGGTTATCAGGGGCCTTAATCTACTTAGTCCGAAAGGTGTTTAAACCAGGACCGGAAGATTTCAGTCAGCAACCAGGATTGCATCATCCAAGAAATCTTCGTTGATCAAGAACACTGGGGTTCAAGTTTCATTTGGTGATCATTGTTCATTAGAGTTTCATTATACTTTTAATGTCTTTTCTGATTTTAAATTGGAAAAATTTTAAGTTATTTACGATTTATTAACTGATTAAAATTTGTCATATTGTCATTTTGATTGTTTTTATATGTCAGTTCCAATTTATTTTAAGTCTAAATTAGACTTGAAGAAAGGGGTTAAGTTTTATTTAGATCTAATGTTTGTAAGATCTAATTAAACTTGAGAATTTTTAGATTTAATGTCGTTTGAAGAAAATCTAACATAAGTTAGACTTTAATCGGGTAAGATCTAATATGAGTTAGACTTTAAAATTTTAGATTCGCTGTGCTAAGTCTAATATGAATTAGACTTAGATAAAATCTAATTCGATGTCATTTAAATCTAAAATAAATTCTATGTATAATATGGATTAGACTTAGATAAAATCTAACACAAATTAGACTTTATATTTTTAGATTCAATGTCATTTGAATCTAAGAAGTATTAAGTCTAATATGGATTGACTTAGATAAAATCTAACATAAGTTAGACTTTATATTTTTAGATTCAATGTCATTTGAATCTACAAAGAAGTATTAAGTCTAATATAGATTAGACTTATATAAAATCTAACATAAGTTAGACTTTATATTTTTAGATTCGATGTCATTTGAATCTAAGAAAATATTAAGTTTAATATAGATTTGACTTAGATAAAAAATAACATAAGTTAGACATTATATTTTTAGATTTAATGTCATTTAAATCAAAATGAAGTATTAAGTCTAATATAGATTAGACTTAGATAAAATCTAACATTAGTTAGACTTTATATTTTTAGATTTAATGTCATTTGAATCTAAAAAGAAGTATTAAGTCTAATATAGATTAGACTTAGATAAAATCTAACATAAATTAGACTTTATATATTTAGATTCGATGTAATTTGAATCTAAAAAGAAGTATTAAGTCTAATATGATTTAGACTTAGATAATTAGATTCAATGTTGTTTAAATCTAAGTAGTTTGAATTGATTTTAAGTCAGAAGTTTGATTTCAGTTCGATGTGAGTTGTTGATTAACTTAGGTTCAATTTAGATTGATCCTAAGTTAGAAATGTTAAATCAGGTTCAATATGGGTTGAACCTAATATCTGAGTTTAACTCGGGTTCAAGTTTGGTTGAGTTAGGTTCAATATGGGTTGAACTTAATGTTTGAGTTAAGTCTAGTTAAAAAAAAACTTAAGTAAGGTTTAAGACTTATTTAAGTAATTCTTAAAGGTTAATTAAGTCTAATTATATTAGACTTAATTAGAATTAAAGACCATTCAAGTCCTACTTAAGTAAGACTTAAGGTTTGACTAGGTCTAGTTAAAGTTAGACTTAATCAGGATTTGAGGTTATTTAAGCCTAATTTAAGTAAGGCCTAAAGATTAATTAAATCTAATACGTTAGACTTAATTATGTTTAAGTTTGATTAGGTCTAATGGGTTAGACCTAATTAGGGTTTAAATTTGACTAAAACTTAGTTAGTTAAGGTTTAATGATTTAATAGGTCTAATGGGTTAGACCTAATTAAGGTTTAAGTTTGATTAAACCTTAGTTAGTTAAGGTTTAATGATTTAATTAGGTCTAATGGGTTAGACCTAATTAGGGTTTATGTTTATTTAAACCTTAATTAGTTAAGGTTTAATGATTTAATTAGGTCCAATGGGTTAGACCTAATTAGGGTTTAAGTTTGATTAAACCTTAGTTAGTTAAATTTTAACAGTTCAATTAAGTCTAATGTGTTAGACCTAATTAGGGTTTAAGTTTGATTAAACCTTAGTTGGTTAAGGTTTAATATTTTAATTGTCTAATGTGTTAGACTTAATTAAAGTTTAGGTTTGCTTAAACCTTAGTTGGTTAAGGTTTAATAGTTTAATTAAGTCTAATGTGTTGACTTAAGTAGGGTTTAAGTTTTGATTAAACCTTAATTGGTTAAGGTTTAATAGTTTAATTAATTCTAATGTGTTAGACTTAATTAGAGTTTAGTTTTGATCAAACCTTAGTTGGTTAAGTTTTAATAGTTTAATTAAGTCTAATGTGTTAGACTTAATTAAGGTTTAAGTTTAATTAAAACTTAGTTCGTTAAGGTTTAATAGTTTAATTAAGTCTAATGTGTTAGACTAATTAGATTTTAGGTTTGATTAAACATTAATTGGTTAATGTTTAATAGTTTAAGTAAGTCTAATGTGTTAGACTTAATTAGAGTTTAATAATTACTTAGACCATATGAAAGTAAGGTTTAAGCTGATTAATTAGGTTTAATATGGGTTAAACCTAATTAGGGTTTAAGAGTTACTTAAACCTAATGTAAGTAAGGTTTAAGTTGATTAGTTAGGTTTAATTTAGGTTAAACCTAATTAGGGTTTAATTTATCTTAAACCTAATGTAATTAAGGTTTAAGGTGTCTAATTAGGTCTAATTAGGGGTTAGTTCTAATTAGAGTTTAGTTTATCTTAAACCTAATGTAATTAAGGTTTAAGGTATTTAATTAGATCTAATTAAGGGTTAGACCTAATTAAGATTTGATTTGTGGTAAATCTAATGTAATTATGGTTTAATAGATTAATTAAGTTTAATATGTCCTTAAACTTAATTTAAGTCTGATTTTGGATTAAACCTAATGTAATTAAGGTTTAATGAGTTAATTAATTTTAATATGTCCTTAAACTTAATTAAAGTTTGATTTTGTATTAAACATAAAGTAATTAAGGTTTAAGGAGTTAATTAAGGTTTTAATTAGGTATGATCTGATGACTTAGACCTAATTAAAGCTTGTCTTGAATCTATTTAGGGTTAGATTCAATTTTGACTTAATTCATTGTGAAATGGGCTAAGTTGGGTGAGGACAGGATTTTTTAGGGTGTTGAAATATTAATTTTTAATTAATAAATTTTAACCCTAATTTTAAAATATCATTTAAAATTGTTTAATGGTTTAAGAATTGTCATTTTAAGGTTGTTGTCTGTCAATTTAAATTTCCTAACCATTTTTCCAATTTTATTTTCCTTTATTTTCATTTTTATAATTATTGTTAAAAATAATTACAAAGTGTCTTGAAAATTCGGAAAGTGTGTCTTAGAGGATTTTCCTAGCCTTGGAAAAATCAGAGAAAGTTCCTAAAGATCTAGAAATAGATCCTTGAAATTTTCATATTTTTCTATCTTGTCAATAATTTTTAATAATTAAAATACTCCAGAGAGTATTTAATTATTTAAAAATTAAATATAAAGAATAAAATTATGATTTTGATCTCATAATTTTCTCCTCCTCACCCTGAGTTCAGGGGTATTTTTGTCATATTTTTGTGATTTTTCTATGTCAAGATATAAAATTTTGATTAGATTAAGGATAATCTGTATTTATTAAATCCTTAATCTAAACAAAAATTTTCAGGTCCGCCGCGTGTCCTCGGATAAGTCGAAGATGCGGCTGATCTCCTGCGAGGATCAAAACAACGGAGCGGCCATGTTTAAATCAGAGCCATCCATTTTTAAAACAGAAAATCAGACGGCGCTCGTTCATCTCCTCATCTTCTCTGATCCCGCAGACCATCCATGATCTCAGAACAAGATCTCTCTCGATTCTTGATGAAATAGAGTGAAATTTGTTTCTATAGGATCATTTTGAGATGGCAAACCCATCCATACAGTGATGTATGGGTTTTGAAATGGTTTGTTTCACAAAGTTTGAAACCCGAATGCCATTAAAGTGGAAAATCCATACCTTGGCCTCAGTGAGTCTAGCTTTGAATTGGATGGATTGGAAGCTTCAATTGGTCCTGAAAAGGCTGTCCCTCAACTTAATTTAAGTTCAAATCAAGTCTTTGTATGACTTTGATCAAAAGAGGCTCAGTTTGGGTAGATGTGATCGATTGATGTCTTAAAGGCTATGGGGATGGCCAATTTCGATTAGAATCCTCATCGTTTTGTCCCTAAATGGATTTAGGAAAGTCAATTTAAAGATTTGAAGAGTTTGGTTTCACACTCCCAAAATGTCCTGTTTTGGGTCCTTTCGAGTTAGCCAAATTGAGGAGATTGGGTGGATTTCATGGCTTGATTTCATGAGGGATTAATTGCCTAGGTCCTAGGGAACATTTTTTTTATTTAGTGTTAAGGGAATTAGGTAGTGTGGAGGCATCTCCCGATCACTGTGGAGGCATCTCTCGATTTTGGTCTCTCTCTTAGCCTTCTCAAATTTGGGCTTTATTTATAGCCATGGAAGAGCTTGGTTTGGCTTGTGTTGGTTTGGGGGAGTTATTAACTTCCTCATCATGGTTTTAGGATGGAATGTTGGCTGTGGATAAGGAAATTTGAGTTTCTTAAGCTTAGCCCATATGGATTTCCAAGTGTGGTGAAGTTTTAACCCATGGCTTGGCTTGCTTCCATTGCTTTGCCTGAGAGGTGTATAGATTGGTTTAAATGCTATGGATCAGCCTCCCTCACATAAGTCCATATTGATCATTCAATGGTTGTGAAGAAAAGATGACACATGGGCCTCCTATTCATCCATTTTTATCATTGGATTTAACCATGATAATTGGATAACTCAAGTCAAGTTTTCTCAATTTTTAATGAGAGGGAGGTGCATGGTGACTCAATAAAGGCAAGCCATCATATATGTTCCATGTCATTTGAGTTTTGATGAGAGGATGCCATGTAATTCTTTTATTTTCCCATTTTTATAATTTTTTCATGAAGAAGCATAATGTGAGTTAACCATGGTACAAAGGTGAGGTTAAGTGGTGCTTCTTCCTTATTGGTTTGTCCATGGCACACTTAAAGTGGCCAGCCACCTCATCTCATGCAAGGGAACGATTCATAGTTTTAGTTTGGGAGAGGATGACACCTCATTTCCCTTTATGATTAAAGTGTAATTATGTCTTTTAACCATAGTTAAGGTGATATATCATGAGTCACTTAATAGTTTGATTTATTTTTAATGGTTCTCATGGGTTGTGTGTAACCCATGTGAGGTCATCATGGTGTCATTAATGAGCTTGAAAAATTGAAAACCACTTATTATGTCATAAATGGTGTCATATATCCAAATTTCATTTTATGGCTTTTTAATTGTATTTCCAATTTTATTTAATAATGACATGAATCAAAAATATTACAAATTATATTATTAGCCAATGAATTAATCAAAATAATTTTAAAATTAATTATTTGATTAATTTCATCATTTTTCATTCAAAATTAGTCATTTTGACCAAATTTGATTAATATTGACTAAAGTTGACCATGGTTGACCTATGTTGACCTAGGCTGACCTATTTTGATCCAACGGTGACCAACTTTGACTTTCTTAACCTTGTCATGGTTTGATTGTTCATGAGGTCCAAAGATGTTGTCATTTAGGGTTTAATTTATCATGTTGACAAATTTTAAGGTTCAGGTCAATCCAAAGGTCAATGTGGAGACTTTTGGATTTTATATTGGTCTTCTTCACCAATTTTGAGTTGATTAGGTCAATAGTGGACCAATGATGTCAATGTGGTAATCTTTTAGATCTTAGGTTGGCCAATTTAACCAATTTGGTTTACTTAGGTCAAGGTTTGACCTATTATGTCAATGTGATGGTTTTCAGTTCATGGGTTGACTGCTTAGGTCAAGCTTTGACTAATGTGGTATTCATTAGGTCAAATATTGACCAGTTTTACCAAAGTTAACTCTTTGAGTTAAAGGTTGACCAATTGGGTCAATGGGATAGTCATTGGATCAGAAATTGACCATTTTGACCAAAGTTGACTTTTTGGGTCAATGGTTGACAAGTTAGGTCAATGTGGTGGTCATTGGGTTAGAAATTAACAATTTTGAAAAAAGTTGACTTTTTGGGTCAAAGTTTGATTAGTTAGGTCAATAATTAATCAGATCAGGGTTTGTCATTACTAATTTGATCATTTTAAGATGTCATTAAAATTTGGGTTAAAAAGGATTTATAGGGTTTTACCCTAATATTAGGGTTTAATGCCCATCAATGAGATCTAGGAAGTTAATATTGATATATCTCCTATCTCAAGATGACTTTAAAATGATCCTCACAAAAGTGAGGTCAAAAAATAGCTAAAGTGGAAACTACTGGAGGATTGGGACATTCTGCCCTGATATACACATTATGTGTACAACCAAGAGTAGAGGTTGATAGTAGAGAAGAGTTGGTTCATCCTTTAAAACCTACTAGTAAAGCCAACATTTGCACTTATGAATCTCATGTAGGATGGAGATCTGGAAGTAAGAGTAGTGAGATTCCCTCTACTAGTCATGACATACCTTCTACCTCAGGAACTCCTACTATTTTTGTTGTTATGGAGCGACTGATGATACAACAAATTGATACTACTTGACTTGATACACCTAAATATATAGTATTTTTATACATGATTTTATATATTTTTTGATGATATTGCCATTTAATGGAAGGTATTTTGTGTATTTTTCTTGCAGGCATGATTAAATGGATAAATGTGATGAAAGGAGTGAAAAAGAACCAAATTTAGTGCGAATTTGATTTGTGGCGTGCTTGAAGCCTGGAGCTTACATGCACCAGAGCCTCGTGGAGCTTACGTGTCAGAAGCCTTACGCATAACTACCGAAAAGTTAAGCTTACGCGCGGCAGTTACGTAAGAGGATTTAAATAATTTTTGGTGCCATACGAAGAGGTGTTTGAGGCATCCTTTGTTACAAACGTGGGTAACTTCCTATTAGCGCCAAAATTAATTTACATTACTATTAGATGGATTCATGTCTTGGAGGATTCATTGAATCTAGACATAATTTGAAGAGACACGAAAGCACCTGTTGGAAAATTATAAAAAGATGACTTCAAAATCAGAAAATGGTTATTGTTGGAGGGTGTGTAGTTTGTTTATTGTGTAGGAGGGTTCTTTTAGTAACACATCACTCCACTTCACCATTTCTACTTACTTAATACAGTTTGTATTAGGATTAGAATTGAGATTTGGAGTCCTTAAAGCTGGGCGCTACCCTCTAAGGAATATTGTAAGGAGAAGAAAACTTTTCAAAGGAACTTCAAGGGTTTGGTGATGAGGATTTTCAGATAAGTCTTTATCTTTGTTACTACATTTGGTTTTCAATTAAGACTTCTTGTATTTTCACTATAATTTTTACTTTTAAACCAAGTTGTGATTGTATTTCTCCATGAATTCTGAGTAGTTTTCTTTATCTTTTTCCTTAAAATGATTAATTAATTAACTTATGGATGGAAGTTGTGTGAAGTATAACAAATCAATGTTGGAAGAAGTTGTGATGATTTAAAACCTTGAAATTCATTTTCTTCTTGATTCAACCAATTAAGATGTTAATATTTGTTGTGAGAACATGTAAGAACAGGTATGGTATTGTCTCAGTCAATAATTGGTAAGAATCACATGAGATTATATGGGTGAGAATGTGGTCCATATGGTTGAGTACAAATAAATAGGGAGATAAACTTTGATGGGTGTAGAACTAGAGGACTTTAGAGTGATAGGCTAAAGCCCCTGATGCGCCAAAATATGTTAGTTTTCATATATATAAATTGTACCCATTTTTGGTGATATTGCACTTTAAAGGAAGGTATTTTTCATGTTTTGCTGCAAGTATGATGATTTTAGGTGTTTGGAGTGAAACAAAGCAAAAATGAACGTATTTGGAGCAAAAAGAGGCAAAATAAAGAATTCAGCCTACTGGCCTAAATCCAAAGAGCATTGTAATTAATTCAGTAATAGGGTACTGACGGTGCCCTATCTAGTGCCGACGGCACCCAAAGTCAGTGGAGATCAAATTCAATGCATTTGGACCATTTTTGAAGAGTTGCTTGAGGAAACTCTTGGGGAATTTGTTTCTAACTTATTATAGATAGTTATGAACTCACTTTTAAAGAGGAGAGGGGGGAGAAGTGTTTTTAGGGAGAGAGTAAAGTGTGTTAGGGTTTTGGAGAGTTAGTGTAGAAGTGAGTATAGTGTGTAGAAGTCTTATTTTGTGAGTATTTCTTCTTTAGAGAGTGTAGTAGAAGGAGGGAAAAGAGAGTTTGCTTCTTCCTTACTATTTTAAAGAGGGAATTGAGTGTTGTTATGAAGAGAGAAAATGATTCAAAGGAACTTCAAGGGACTTACTTGGGGAATAAATTGAGATTAGTTG
This sequence comes from Papilionanthe hookeriana x Papilionanthe teres, assembly GCA_022702705.1. Taxonomy (NCBI): domain Eukaryota; kingdom Viridiplantae; phylum Streptophyta; class Magnoliopsida; order Asparagales; family Orchidaceae; genus Papilionanthe; species Papilionanthe hookeriana x Papilionanthe teres. The sequence continues at coordinate 84,349,282 of CM040427.1, read as the reverse complement.
TATTTACTTCTCGTGGTTTGTATGTGTCGGCATATTTTTGGGTTGTAAGTTTAATTTAAAAGGGGGGGTCGCCTACAGAAGTTGTCGGTGAATTATAAATTTTAAATTTAATTTAAATATATACAATTGGAAAAGTAGCATTTGATTTTGAAAATAATTTTAAGTTTGAAAATTTTTAAGATATGAAATCAAACCGATCTCACATCCCAAATAGTTTATATAAACGAGCACTACATCACAAATCGTGTATCTATCCCGAAGAATAGACACACTACTTGATGATGGGGCTCGATTAAATAAACTAGAAGATTTGTGACATCTGTTTGGTCTGCGAACCAATTTTATAAGCCGACAAGTTCCCCTGTTTAATATAAAGGAATTAAACAGGGTTTATATTACCTGGGTTCTTAAAGTTATCTATAAGGGCAAGCCCCTATAGTTAATTACATCTTAAATGACGAGAATCATTTAAGAAACTCTCGATAATGATCATTGGTTTTGCTCTCAGGAATTTCAAAGTTTAATGTTTCAAATGAATTGAATTTTGGAATTTTCAATAGAGAATAACTCAAATTTTTGAACAGTTTATTTTGAGAGTCCAAAGGAGAGAAGTAGGAGAAGTGAAGATCAAGAAGAATCTTGGCAACTTCCCAGGCTATCCTATTGTTTGGCTTCAATTTAAGAGTTTTATTTAATTTTATAATCACACTTAATTTGAAATTAATTAGGACTTATATTTGTATGATATAGTCACCTGAAATAGCCTCGAATGTGAGGGCTTATGTCGTGCCAAACGACTACCTCGGAATCTAAGACCGGTTAGGGCTTAATTTACATAACATGATTATACAAATGCCTAACAAAAAGTGGGGATTTATGTTTACTTGTAGGCAAACTACCTCGAAATTCTATGGCTTGGTTATTTAATTAAACAAAGGTTTTCAGCGATGTAGATTCCCGGACTGCGCAAGCCGAGCGATGGCACGTCTTTGCCCTTTATGCTTCGAAGCTCCTTCTTTGTTGCGAGAGGTTGGAATTTAGAATGTGAAATCAGGAGATGAGAAAAGTGTTTTGGTTTAGAAGAATCTTAAAGTTGGAAAATGTCTTTAATGTTTTATTAGGGAATCTTAAAGTTGATTATAACATATGGTTAAGATCCGGCAGTTCCATCATTAGAGCACCATTATTTTATCGGATTCACTTAGTGGATGAATTTGCTAAACTTAAATGAATGAGTTCCACACTTTCATTTGGAAAATGGGAAATCTGATGTAACCAACGTAGATTATCATCGAGTATTCCGTCATCCGATGAAATGTTTTAGTTTAATTACTTGATTGTAGTTTTGTCGTTATTTGTGATTAAGTTTTGAGTTGTTTTATCTTTTGAATGTTGTGGTGGTGAATTTAATCTTGTGTTGATTTTAATTTAATTTTGGGTTTCGGTTGTGCATTTATCTAAAGGTTTTAGTTTTCATACGAAAATCTCGTTTAACATACGAGAAAAAGTAAAGTGCGGTGCATGTAAGTAAATTGCAATAAAATAAAAGCGTACTGCAGGAGGGTCTTCCCGTCATCCCCGAAGCTGCACTTAAAACACATATTAAGGCATTTAAATATTTGACAAGTACGCAGGAAAAGCTAAAGGAAAGTTCGTTTGTTTACCAAAATTGAAAATCATTGCTAGTCATTTCCTATGACGTCAGGTTCTTATTGTTTTGTTTAAAAATGATTTTCTTCATCGAAGAACAATTAACTTCAATTGTTCTTCTAAAACATCTCATCGTATTGAAAGTTCTTAGGACGAGTCTGAAAATCTTTTTGATACTTTCGAGATTATTTTGAGTCCAAGTAAATTTAGCTACTTGCAATTGAATTAATCATCCGGGAGTTTAATTAAGCTTTGTCTCTTGCTCGGTGAACTTGGGCATTTGATTACACGATGAATGAAGTGACATCTCATATCTCTATTTAAGAGTTATAATAATTAAAGCCTTTAGGGGCAAGTTGGTTTGTTGGGAATTTTAATCATTCTTAATTTGAAATTTGAGTTAATGGTTTAAAAGTGATTTAGTTTAATTATGAGGTTTTAATTAATAATTTTATGTTTGGAATAGTGTTTGAATTATTTTTTTTGGTTTAAATCTTTTTACTTTAAGTGATCTTAATATTTTAAATTAATCTTTGGTGTTTCAAATTCACTTAGGTTATTCATATATCTTGATGATTTGGTTTAGGTATGATATTTTAGATTAATCTTGATTAGTTTGATTTTTTTATATTCTCGATTATGAATTGTCTTAATATTTAATTTGTTTTTACTTTTTATTATTGAGTGATATTAATTTAATATAATTTAAATTTAATTTAATTGAATTTAACTTAATTTAATTTAATTTAATTTCAATATTTTAAATTTAATTTAATTTAATTGTTAAAATGTTAATTTAATTTAATTTTAATTTTAAAATTTAATTTTTACTTAATTTAATTTAATTTAATTAAATTAAATTTAATTTAATTGTTAAACCACTTGATATTTTGAGCTTTCCTTTAATTTAAGGGTTGTTTATTTTTAATTTTTATTTACTTAGTTTAGATTATCATTTTAATCTTGATTAAAATTTAAATATTATTGAAGTGGTTGATTTAGGGATTTTTTTTATTAAAAAATAAAATCCTCTCAAGTTATATTCATTTATTTTTAATAATTAATTTTTCACTAATCTTCAAAATTTAAATTGTTTAAATAATTAAAAGTTTCATTTTTGGTTTATTAAAAGTGATTAATGGGTTCCTACCCTTTTAATTTCGAAGTTTCAATCGTGAAGAAGGATAAAATGAAATATTTTACCCTGCATTTTAATTAAACCTAAAATTTTAATAAGGGGTTTAAGTGCTTTAATTACCTTTATGCCCTTTTAGGCTTATTTATTTCATAACTCACTAAGTGTGAGTTCAAATGAACTTATTTTATGTTACCTCACATGTCAATTAAGGCGTTAGAGGAGAAAATGTGATTTTTAAATTTAATTCATTTGTATAATTATTTTAAGTGAAAATAGTGGATTTCGAGGAAAATTCAACAACATGACAAGTAAGGTTTTTGTCCTTAAGAAAATTATAGAATGTTCCTAATGACTAGAGGACCACTTGGACCAATTTTCGTGATTTTTAAATTATATTTTATTTATTATAATTATTTTATTTTGGAGTATTAATTAATTATAAAATAAAATTAAAGTTGAAAAATGGAATTTACATTTTTCTTAAATCTCTCTAAGCTAAAGGAGTTTAGAGAAACAAATTTTACAATTTTACGATTTTTCTTTGATTTGTGGAATTGAGTTTGAGTGGAAAAGGTTTAGAAAATACATTTTTTAATTCAAAATTGTTTTAAGCATTTAAAATTGATATCTTTACTTAGAGCTTAGGAAAAATATTTGGTTGGTTTCTAAGTGATTAGGAGTCAAAATGTGATATTTTATGATTTTTATTATTTTTGTGATTATTATTATTTTTTAATTATTTAAATATTCAAAAATATCATTAAAAATGAAAATTTTTGAAAATCCAATTTTAATTTTTATGGACTCCTACGATATCAGAGAGTACACAAAGCCAATTTGGTAAATTTTTGAAATGTATTTATGGAGTTATGAATTTTTAAAGTTTAATTTTGATCATGTAACTTAATTAATTCATTTAGTGGGGTTAAACATTTCGATTAACTTGAAATTTTTTATTCGAGTTCTCTGTATCCTAAGATCAATGGAGAATTGATTTTCAAGTTATTTTAATGTGTGGTTAATACTAATTAATTAAAGTTGATTTTAGGTATTTAAACGGCAGGCACTTAATAACACGGTAATATTAGCTTCAGATGACGAAACTTATTGTTGATTTATAAATGGCGGCTAGTGTATAAAATCAAAATGTTGTAAAATTTTAAATATTTTACACACTAGGGGTACTACGCAAGTATACGTATCATTTCAAGTAATATAAGTTTTCTTTTATAACCACTAGTATTGATCCCACGAAGACGAGTAAGAAATCCTTTAGGTAATTCAATCTTATTTCTATAAGGAGCTTTAAATTTGGAATGTCGATTAAATGGTTTTCTAATAACTAATCCTAAATTAAATTCTTAACAAAAAGATAACTTATGGATAAATTGGTTTGGAAAAATTTGAGATGTTAGAAGCTTACCTTTCTCTTGCAATTACATAGATAATGTGCTTAGAAAATGCTTAGAACTTTATGTAGTGCCGAATAGAAGCAATCGTATTCTTTACCCTTTGGTCAGTGTAAAGAACATTAGCTAATCTATAGATCGGTTACGGGATGTTTTATTGATAGAATGGGTTAATCTAGACTCACATAGATGTCAAAGGGGTGGCTATGTGACAAATGCTACCAGTGACTCGTTCCTTTCTATAGATAATTATTAGAATTTGATGCTGTCCTCCTAAAAACTAATCATACAGCTGATAAACAATATCTCCCTATTTGTACCTTCACCTTGAATAACCCGCACAGAATAGCCAGCTTGCCAAAGTTGCTGTGATATCTGCGAAGTTAAGAACTCATCTCCGGACGAGTCTCCAGAATTCTTCAACGGGTTTTAACAATATAGTGATCGATTTATAAAGTAAATTAAGATCGTATGAATATCATCACCATAATTTAATAAGAGAATATCTAAGCAAATCTTAATTCTAAACATGCATCTATTTCATTACAAAATAAAAGTAAATGAAATTAATGACATAAGAAGTAAAGAAAACGTTGATAGAATTATGTAATAAATTAAGTGCCAACAAGGAACTTATTTCATTAGTATTCTATTATATTATCAAGCTAATACATCTTTAGAAGCATCTAATAAATAATTCTATCAAAAAAATGATTTCCTACGCGTGCCACCTACTTCATATTAAAAGAAAGAGTAAAGGAAATCACTTATGTAACATGGATATTTCATGACAGAAAACTTGGTTTAAAAAAAGCAAAGAAAATCCACTAGAAAATGTTTGCAACAAATACAAAGAAATAGAAGAACACAATACTTAGCTTTTCCTGCGAAAGAAAGAATAAATTCTCTCCACCAAAGTTTCCTACCGATCCATGCGTCGCTCGTACATCCTATACATAAATATCTCAAAAATCCCTCACCCGATCTCTCCATAAGATGTAAAAATCTACATCTTCATAGCACTCTAAATGACTAAAATGACTAAGGGGGAAGAAAGAGACTATAGGGTGCGATTTTCTCTGAAGGAGTTCCTCCTATTTATAGGCTTGAGGGGCACTTGCTGAGGCACTGTTGACCTCATTTTTTGATGAGGTTTTCTCTTCTTCTTTTTAGTACTTAGGATCTAGCCTTAGGCTTTTCCTTTGACTATCTTAGAGGACTGAGTGGGATCCACCACTTAGAAATTCAAACCACTTCTAAACTCCACCTCAAACTCTACAAACTTGAGCGCCAGACCCCTTTAATCACCTAGAGGGTTGAAATCAGATGTGGAAGTTTAAAGGATGGTTCTATAGGACTCTTTGGCCTTGGAGTACCCTGGGTGGCACAGTGCAGTGAAGGGGCTGACTTACACACACTACCTATACACTACACTTTCACACCTCTAAAACCACACCCATACCTAACTTGACCTCCCGACTCGTATGAGTGATTCGCATGGATGGTGTAGCCACAAGCCCTTGGGCCCAAGAGGTTGATACTTGTAGTGAATGCCTCGAATGAGTCCCTTCATGGCTCATGTGAATGATAAATATTATTTCCTGTAATTTTGATCCCGAGGGCCCTACACTTGGCTGTGACTGAACGCCACTTGGAAACTGCAATTCTCAAAAGTTTCCAAATCACCCAAAATTCCCCAAAATCATTCCTAAACATTTCTCTCCACTCAAGTTGATCATCCATAGCCAAGAATATCATTAATTCCAAGAATACCTCCCGATACCCTCGAATACCCAAAATACCCCTCTTGACCCAAAATCCAAATATTCGGAAAAATTCCCGAAAAATTCCAAAAAATCCCAAGAATATTCCCAGAATTTCATTTTTTTCCAAACTACACCATGGACGATTTATTCAATTTACCCCACTTTTGTCTCAAAGCCCACAATGTGACCCATTTTAACCCAAAGTGAACCCAATGTCAAACCAAACCTACCCAATTGACCCAAATTATGGTCCAATTCAATTCTAAACTTGATTAAACATTCCCGATACCAAGCTAGACCAAATTAAGTCCAATTTGATTGACATTTGGATCGATTTCACTTTTTGGCCTTAAAGCGATTTGGACCATGACCCACGAGCCTAACCCCGAACTCACCCAATCCAACTCCAATTAACCCCAAATCTTTTCTAAACCTTCCTTAACATCCCTGAAAAAAACACTAACATGATTTGCCCAACATTTTAGACCCAAGCCCTCGAGCTCGGCCCAAAGCTAAAAGGCCCGATTTTGGCCTAAACCCAGGCTCTAACCCAAATGAGCCCAAACCCCAAAATCAAAGCCTTCAAAGTCAAAACCTCTTTGAAACACTCCATAAACATTTCCCGAAACATTAATTTACATAAATTTCAACTAGCCCAACATTATTATTTAATTAGCCCACTTTGACCTATATTGGCCCATTCACCAAGGAAGCCCAAATTCAACTCAATTCAAACCCAAATCACTCCCAATTTGCTCCAAGTCACTCATGACACATCTATGAGCTAAACCCAACAATTATTTGGCCCAAGCCTTTACAAAAATTCCATCCTAAAATCCATTTTAAAATCCAAAATCCCACCTCCCTAAACCATTTTAAAAGCCCATTTCCACCAAATACAAAAGCCCAAAATTGGCCCTAAAGCCCACGTGACATTTCCATTTGCCATTCATTTAATCAAAGCCATTCCCTAAGTTATAATCCAATCATCAAATAATTCCAAATCAAGCCTCATGCCAATTCACCCCTAAATACCAAAATATTTCTAAAATCCATTTTCATGAAATTCACCAAGCTTTTCCCAAGCCAAGGACAAGCCACATGAAGCCATGGAAGGTTCGACATGTGACCAAGCCATTAATGGCAAAATGAGGGCCCCTTTCCTAATCCTTCATTAAGCCTTTTTAACCATAAGCATGTCACACACTAAACCATGCTTAGCCACCTCACCATGGATAGAGACTTCACCACTCCATGGCAGCTGACCCAAGTGACTCTTTTCAGCCCAAAACCAGGCCTTGGGTGGTGCACCTAGCCCAAAAAGGATGGTTTGACCCAAATCAAGCCAAAGTGGCCTCTCCCCCATACCATTTTAATCCAAGCACTTTACACATGTCCAAGCCCAATTGACTTCACCATCGCCAAGCCCCGACCTCCCCGGTCAAGATGGCGACCCCGCTCGCCGCCACCCACCCGGGCCGCCGGAAAACACCACACCCGAGAGCTCACATGTGAGCCCAAACTTGGAATTCTCACCGCCGAGCCGCCCCATCCCCGCTGGCCATCAGTAATGTTCTTCTCTTGCCAAGAGCAACTCGATCCCAAGCCCTAACTCTCCCCGGGAGGCCCTCCACCCTCTCCTATTTAAACAACACCCCCTCTCGGCCATGGGAGGTGCTCGAACCGTACCTATCGAAACTCGCCAAAATTGCTCCGCATCACTCTCCATAATTATAAGCAGTTGATCCCTAAGTGACAATTTGCCCTAATCCCCACCAACATAGCTCCAATTCTCGACCAAAATTCCACCCAAAACCAGGACACTTCTCCACAAAGGATCAATCCTCAAATCGATTGGTCCTACACCTTCACCGTACCAAGGGAAGAAGTCCACCAGCAAAAGCCCCCTCTCCAGAGCCACCCAAGCTTGCTCCAGCCTCCAATCTTGTGGATCTGGATGTGGTCGAAATCATACCTGAGCGATTCACCGCACCGGAGACTTCATCCGGAGCTTGCCGGATCCAATCGAAAGTGACACTACCCTCGGATCGAAGCCACACTTCTCCGAGCAAAGGTATGAGCTAATTCTTCATCTCGAGCTTCTGGAGATTCTCCATTTCAAATTCTTTAATTTCAATGCATGATCACCGTATAGATGTGTTCGTCTCTTCAAGACGAATCCATAGAGCACAAGAACACTAAAATCCGTTAAGTATTGAGTGAGTTCTTAGGATTTTAGTGTGGACGGCTCTCAGCGAGGATGCTTGGGGACGATGAACGGATGCCGTTCATTTAATACACGCGCGGACGGACGGCTCAGATTAGGTCGGATCGAGGATGATACGTGGAAGGCGGGACCCGGGCCGCCGACTCAAGTGGCGGCGTCGAATGGGAGCACGCCACGCGGCACTTCGGAGATGTTAAGGCCGACGCGGCGCCGACTCGGATAAATAGAAAATTAGGGATTTTTTGATTTATTTAATTCCCTAAACTTCAAAAATCCATAACTTTGTGTAGAAAAATCGAAAAATAAAACAAAAATACCCTCTTGCTCGCTGAACGAGAGGAGAATAATGTGGAAAAGAAATCATTTAATTTCATCAAGTATTTTATTTTTAATGATTTATTTACCTTCTGCATTCTTTTAATTCTCCATGCATATAGGAAATTCACCATGGCATGAGACCATAGGGCTTTTGAAGCCTCTCGAATTTGGGAACATTCCCTGAATTTTCCAAAGTCGTAGGCCATCCCTATGAGAAGTTATTGATTTTTCAAATTTATGTTACTCGTTTTGAGTATTTTAATTCCAATAATTAGCATGTTGTGAAATAAATTCTAGGAAAATTTGGTGATGTCTCTTATGACCAGAGGACCCTAGGAAAAATAGGTTTTGAGTTAACTCATTTAAAATAACCCTAATTGGCTTAAACACCCAAAATAGATCCCTAATTAATTAGAGTTAACCATATATCAAATTGGCTTGAAATCAATTCTCCACTGACCTTTAGGATCAGAGGAACCCACCATAAAAATTTGAAGTCAATTGGACTTGGTTAGCCCTACTAAATGAGTTGATTAAGCCATTTAATCAATTTAAATTTCAAAAATTCATAATTTTCAAAATACCTTTCAAAAATTCACCAAATTGGTTTTGGAGCCTCTCTGATATCAGGGGAATTTAAGAAAATTAAAATTTCAATTTTCTAAAAAAGTTGATTTTTTTAATATTATTTTAATATTTTAATAAATAAAAAATAATAAAAATCACAAAAATAATAAAATTCAACAAAATGTCACATTTTGAATTTTAATCACTTAGGAACAAACCCCATATTTTTCTTAGTTCTATTTAATGAGATATTAAATTTTAAAGCCCTAGGGTAATTTTAAAATTAAAAAAATGTATTTTCTAGCATTTTCACTAAAATAATTATAATAAATCAAAGAAAAATCAGAAAATTGCAAAAATTGATTCTCTGATTTCCTTGATATCAGAGAGATTTTTGAAAAATATAAATTTCATTTTTCAACCTTTATTTTATTTTTAAATTAATTAATACTCCAAAAATTAAAATAATTATAATAAAAATAATAATTTTCAAAAAATCACCAAAATTGGTCCAAGTGGTCCTCTTGTCATTAGAAATTACCCATAATTTTCTTAAGGACAGAAACTTTCCCTTGGTCATATTATTAAATTTTCCTTGGAAATTCCTATTTTCCACTAAAAATAATTATATAAATAAATTAAATACAGAAAAATCACATTTTCTCCTCTCATGTCTTTATTGGCATATGAGTGAAGTCACATAAAAATTTCAAGTTCATTTAAGCTCAATTTAGTGAGTTATGAAATTATTAAGCTTGAGGGGCAAAGTGGTAATTAAAATTTTAACCCTTAATTAAAACTTTAGGCTTAATAAAATTAACAAATAAAATATTTGATCTTAATCTGATTTGGATGATTGAAATTTAAATAATTGAAGGGTAGAAACCTATTAAACAATTTGAAGATAATTAAAATAAACCTTAATTAAATAATCGATTAAATTTGAAGAATAATAAAATTGGAATTATTAAGATAGTGGATATTATTAGGAAGAGATTTATTCTTTAATTTAAAAATCCCTAAATTAATCATCTCAATAATATTTAATTCTTAATTAAAATGATAATTCAAATTTAAGTTTTAAAATGTTAAAGGACTTAATCATTAAAATTAAATTAAAAAATAATAAGTTAAATTATTAAATTCTTTTTTAAATTTTCAATTAAATTAAAATTAAAAACAAAATTAAATTAAAGATTAAATTAAATTAAATCAAACAAATAAAATTAAATTAAAGATTAAATTAAATTAAATTAAATTAAATTAAATAAATAAATTAAATTAAATTAAATTAAATTAAATTAAATTAAATTAAAAAAGTTAAATTAAATTAAATTAAATTAAAACAAATTAAATTAAATTAAATTAAATTAAATTAAAATTAAATCAAATTAAATTAAATTAAAAGAAATTAAATCAAATTAAACTAAATTAATTTAACATCAAATCAAACATAATAAATTGAATTAAAATTAAATTAAATTAAATTAAAGTTAAATTAAATTAAAATAACATCACCTAAGACATGAAAGAAATTAAATATAAAGCAACTTGAACACTATTCCAAATTTAAACCCTTTAACTCGAAGTTAAACTAAATCATAAATCATCGGAACACCAATTCGCCCTCGAAAACTTTTATTATCATAACTCCTAAATAGAACATTAAATGAAATGTTACTCCACTTATAGGATATTCAAATGTCCTAGTTCACTAAGCAAGATAACAACAAAAATTGAATTCCCGGAGGATTAATTCATTTGTATAATTAAATTCATTTGGACTTAAAACAATCCTAGAAATATTGAAAAGATGTTTAAGATTTGTCTTAAGCACTTCCTCGATATGATAGGATGTTCATAAGAACAATCGAACTTAATTATTCTTCGATGAAGAAAATCGTCCTCAAACCAAAACACAAGAACCTAGACGTCATAAGAAATGACTAGCTACGAGATTAGGAATTTGGTAGAAAACCATAACCCTTCCCTTACCTTTACCTAGGAACTTGTTTAAATATTCTAATTGTGTTTTAAGTGCACTTGGGATGACGGGAAGACCCTCCGAGTACGCTTTTATTTTATTGCAATTTACATTATTGCAATTTCTTTAATCGCATCGCAATTACTTTTCTCGCATGATAAACAACCGTTGCATGAAAACCCACACCTTTAGGATAGTCCCTAAAACCGAAACCAAAACTAAATTAAAAGTCATTGCAAGATAAAATTCACCGCCACAACATTTCAAAATATAAAGCAACTAAAAATTTAATCACAAACAGTAACACAAAACTACAATTACAACTAAATTAAAACGTCCTGTTGGATGATCGGAATACCTCGGATGATGTAACCTACGTTGTTGCTAACTGGATTTCCCACGGTCTAAATGAAAGTGTGGAACTCATTCAGCTGAGTTTAGCAAATTCATCCGGACTAAGCGAATCCGATAAAAATAACGATGCCGAAGGATGGAACCGTGGGATCTTAACCGTGTCGTTATAATCAACTTTAAGATTTGTTTTAATTAAAACATAAAAACACTTGGAAATTAAGATTTCTCTAAACCAAAACACTTTTCTCATCTCCCGATTTATGACTTCTAAAACTAAACCTCTCGCAACAACAAGGAGCTTGGAGCATGGTAGGGCAGCACGACCATCGTTATCACAGAAACTCGAATCTACATCAACAAAACTTTCCTAGAATTAAACAACAAAGCCATAGGATTTCGAGGTAGTTTGCCTAGTGCAACATAAATCCTCAACCTCTTCGTTAGGCATTTGCATTGCAAATTAAGCCCTAACCGGTCTTAGGATTCCGAGGTAGTCATCCGATATGACATAAACCCTCATTCTTCGAGGCTATTTGTGTGATCATGTCATACGAACATAAGTCCTAATTAATTAAAATTGGCAAGATCAAAACATTAAATAGATATTAGGGCCTTCCTAAATTCAAGCCAAACAATAGGATAGTCGGGAAATTACTGAAGTTCGCTTCGAATCTGTGATTTCTCCTACCTTTCTCCCTTTGAATTCCCAAAATAAAATGTTCCAAATTTGATCCATTCCCTATTGAAATTATAAAATTCAATCCCTTGAAAACTTACACTTTGAAATTCTTGAGAGCAGAACTACTGATTAATATCGAGAGTTTTCTTAGGTGATTCCCGTCACTTAAGATGTAATTAACTATATGGGCTTGCCCTTATAGGGAATTTTAAAGAACCTGTGTAATATAAACCCCGTTTAATGCTTTCATATTAAGCGAGGGAATTTGTCGGCTTATAAAATTGGTTCGCAGACCAAACGGATGTCACAAACCTTTCTAGTTTATCTAACCGAGCCCCATTATCAAGCAGTGTGTCTATTCTTCGGGATAGATACACGGTTTGTGGTGCGGTGCTCGTTTATATAAACTATTTGGGATGTGAGATCGGTTTGATTTCATATCTTAAAATCTTTAAATTTAAAATTATTTTCAAAAATCAAATACAACTTTTCAAATTATTTATTTAAATTAAATTAAAAAAATTCGCCGCACAATTTCTGTAGGCGACCCCTTTTTAAAATACAACACAACCTAAAAATACGCCGACAGCACCTCTTCAAAATGTGTCCACATTCAATGAATCTTCTAGAAGGTGTGTCTGGCGCCTAGAAGCCGGAATCTGTCGCCTAAGCACCAGACTTTGTTGACCAAGTCTTCGCACCTCTTCACTTTGGGTTGCACCTTTTCGCGATTAAAACCGTTCCAATGTGTCCAGATACATTGTATCTCATGTTTTATATATTAGGAATAACTTCCAGGCTTCTAGAAGTCTAGAAACTACTTACCACCGTCAAAATAACTCCCAAAGTCATCAAAATCCCGTCCAATAACCGTTTTTGGATGATTCTGGCGCCTAGGCACCATTTTCTCGTCGTCACTGGTCGTTTCATATTTCTCCCTGTGCGCAGCTCCACCATTTTTTCAGTTGCGTTGCGTTCCTAACATCTTCACTTACAAGATAGACATAAAAACAACCTTTCTCAAAAGTATAATTTCATTCAAAAACATGTGAGAAATATGAAATATAGTAAGCATAGAAAGACATATTGATATGTGCTAAGTCAGAAGTTTCTTTCTTGCTCATTTTGGCTCAAAATTGCATAGTTTCTGCTTAATTTTCTCTAAAATCATTTATACTTGGAAACAAAATTATGCAAAATTACTTCCTTTATAGTGTAATAACATTAAAAATATGCATAAAGTGGGCATGAAATGAACACTAAAAATAGGTACTTCTTTTTCATGGATTAAAATCCCCCAAACTTAAACGTTACTTGTCCTCAAGTAACACTATAATCATTAAAAACCACATATGCCAATCATGTGTATGAGTTTCTTTGGGAGTTTCTAAAATTTTGTTCTAGAAATGTAGTAGTCCAATTTAGAAAAAATTTTAGTAAATGAGACCAATTTAAAGTTTAATAATCTCTTAGATGAAAGAGTATGAAAATATGTGTTGCTATCTAATTCAGAAATGCTTGTAAATTTTTCAAAATATAGGGGTTAGGCATTTTATTTTCTTTACTTAAAAATCTTTATTAAAAATAATTATACTAACTATATTATATTTTAAAGCTTAAGATTTTCTCAAATCTTATACTTTAAAAAGCTCAAGTGTGGAACTAATTTTTGATTAGGCCTTTTAATCCTCAAGCTTCTCCTTCCTTTTTCACATAATATAATCTTTTTTTCTTTTATTTTTCTTTATCTTTTTCTTTTCCTTTTCTTTCTTTTTTTTTATTTTTTTAGGGAAGGATTATTATATCTGGATAGGCCTTTAATAATTTTGAATTCCACCCTTCCTTTCCTAAAGCATAAGGTAGATATATATCTTTTAATTAGAAATATAATAACAGTTTTGAGAATTACTTTTCAATAAAAGAAATTTAAATATTGAAAAAAAAAGTCTAGTCCTTCTATTTTTCTAAAAATATAACTTTTCTTACTAAAGATGGTTACACAATATTTATCATTTCTTCGCTAAGAAAAATTAACTTTAAATTTTTCATCACTACTATAAATTTTAACTAAATTCTCTTACTTATTTCTATATTCAAAATTTTATTTCCCTAATATAACTTCATACACATAATTATTTTTCAATCAAAATCAAATTTATTTATAGCAGATTTGAGGACAAATAAAATTTAAGTTTTTGAAAAATTTTTTCATTCCCCCCAAGCTTCGAATTTTTTAAAATATTTTGCAATTAATTCCATAAAATGTAGGAGGAAGAAAAATAAAAGTTAAATCTACTAACTACTACAACATCCTATCAAATTTAAAAACATGCATAATCAGGATAGAATAATTGCAGGAGAAGGTAAATCTAGCCTAAAACATGCTTACAATAATATTAAACTAAAAAGAAAGTATACTAACTTTAAAATATATTTTTCTTCCTACCCCCAAACTTGAATTTGAATATGTATAAGCATTCAACACGTAAAATATAAGCAGGAAGAAAAATAGTTCGTAAATTCTATCTACCACAATTGTCTATCAATAACATCTACATGTATTCATCGTGACGTAATAATTTGCAATGAAAGTAAATCTAAACTAACATGCTAGAATAAAATTAAATTAAAGCAAGGTTAAATAAGCATAAGAAACATCGGCATGGGAAAATATATTTAAGTGTTCTTCAAATCTCTAAATTGTTGTAACACAAACACAAATACAAACACACAAACTAAAATATCTAGACTCACAGATTCATACACAAATATCAACTAAGTTTAATTTTATCTCCTTTTCTACTCACATTTTCCCACCTTACTTTCAATTTCTAACGGAAGAAACTACATTAATAACGTGGGTGTTTTAATAAAGTAGTGCAGTTCATCTATAATTTGTTTACTAAATAAGTTCGCGACCTTACTCAGTGAAAACAAAGTCAGTTAAAGGATGCAACAGAGTTGACATGGAGTGGTCCAAGTCTAAACTCTACATGCTTTAAGGTAATGCTCAGCTCCTGTTGAGAACTAAGTTATAATAGACTCGTCAGCCTACTACCACCAGAAGTCATATACAAATTTAGTCAAGACCAAGGCATAACCTCACAACATTAGTCTATTCTGCACTAAAGCAAACACAAAACATAAACATAAACAATCATGACATGCAAGCACACTAAATCAAAGCACACTGATAACTATGGGTTGCCTCCCATAAAGCGCTTGGTTTTAACGTTGCAGGCCCGACAAATGTTTCCTCCTGGATCAAAATTCCATTTTAATAATCCTTGATCAATCGCCCAATCATTTCCAGATCCAGGGATTTCTATAAAATCCTCAAATTTTAATTTTTCATTCAGCTCTTCATATTCAGTTTAATTTATATAATTGTTCCTCATATTTCTTTCTAGATTCAATATTCTTCTATTGATTTGATGAATTTGCATATTAATATCATCCTTGAAATTTATAAGAAATGGATCTTTATAAGATACTTCAATATCTCCCAAATTTTGGATCGGATTCTCTTTAGATAATTCAGATTCAGGATTAAATTCTTCTATATTACTCTTCTGTTTCAAATTATCTTCCAATTCTTCTCCTTTACAATTATTAAATGATGGAGGATCTATCTTAGTTGAGGAAATAGGTTTTTTTAATTCCTTAGGAATTTCTTCCAATGGTCTTCCAATATCCTTATCCTCTTTTCTCAACTCAAAGTTCTTTTGAAATATATCCTCAAATTCTCTTTCAAGTCTTAGTTCAATAATTTTATCATGTTCATCATTCAATTCAGGTTTTTCTTGTGATTGAGTCGAATCCAAAGATATAAAGACTGGTCGTGTAGATGAATTCCCTAAATAGGTAGGCTTTAAAATTGTATGGGGTACATCCATCTTAAGTTCATGAGATTTTTCAACAGATGGAATTAAAAGTTTACTACTTTCGGCGACATCCATCATTTCACACCTCTCTTGAACATACATATAGTCTTCTTTGAATAACATTTTTGAATCATCATGAAAATCCATTCCGACCTCATCTGTTATCTTACTCTCAAAACTTTCTTGGAAATGGTTTTTATTTAGATAATCAATTTCATCCATCCAAAAACAATCATCAATTTTCTCAGCTGGATGTTTCATAGCCTTTAATACATCAAAAGTTACTTCCTGGTCATTAATATTCATATTCAACTTTCCTTTTTGCACATCTATCTAGCTTGTCCAGTAACAAAGAAAGGTCTCCCTAAAATAATTGGAATTTCTTTATCTTCCTCCATATCTAATACAATAAAGTCCACAAGAAAGATAAACTTATCCACTTTAACAAGCACGTCTTCTATAACTCCTTTTGGATAAATGATAGATCGATCGACTAACATAAGGGTTATAAGTAGTGGGAGAAATATCGACTAAACTCCGTCCTTCTAAATATAGATAGAGGCATCACATTAATGCTCACTCCTAAATCACATAAAGCTTTTCCACATAATCTTTTTCCAATCGCACAAGGAATTGTAAAGCTACAAGGATTGTTAAGTTTCCGAGGAAAATTTTTCTGAAGTATAGCGCTGCACTCCTCACTTAGTGCAATTGTCTCGTAATCCCCAAATTTCCTTTTCTTGTTTATTATATCCTTCATAAACTTTGCATAACTTGGCATCTGTTCCAAAGCTTCAGTGAAAGGAATATTTATCGTTAACTTCTTAAGTACTTTCATGAACTTTGAAAATTTCTTATCCAACTCATGCTGTCTAAGTCTTTGAGGAAATGGAGGTGGTGGTCTTTCCAAACTGATTTTAGTTTGAGAAATTATTTTTTCCAAATCCTTAGAAACATGTTTTTTAGGTCTTTTAGTTTCCTTTATTTCTCTCACAACATCTTTCTCTTTTCTAACCACTTCCTCTATCTCTCTTCCACTTTTAAATGGACAGCTTCTACTTGTTCATTAGTGTTCTCTTTAGGGTTGATCTCAATGTTGCTAGGAAGTGTTCCTTTGGGTCTATTGCTTTGTGAATTAACAATTTGTCCCAATTGATTCTCTATGTTTATAATCGCAAGCATTTCGACTTTGCAACTAGTTTCCCATTTTCAATACCACTTCTTCCATAGACATCTCCTTATCCTCAAATTGTTAATCATTGTTAGAGTCCGGTGGATATGAAGGTCTATAGTTTGTGTTCCCCTGATTATTACAACTTCCATTAGGATTCACATAATTATTTTCCCATTTTTGGTTTCCACTATCAGTAGTATGATTCCAGTTAAATTTAGGATGATTCTCCCAACCTGGGTTGTAAAAGTTAGAATATAGGTTGTTTGTGGTATTTAAAGTTTCATATGATAATTTAGAATCAATCATATTCCCTAATGAACTTTCCTCATTTACTGGAGTAAATTGAGGCTGGTTCATTCTAAATTGGTCCAACTTCCTTGATATTTCAACAACCTGAGATGCAAGAATTGCAATCGCATCTATATCATGAACACTGACTACCTTTTTAGGATTTACCCTTGCAGAGGGCCATTCAAATTCATTTGTAGCCATTTCTTCAATTAACACATACGCTTCATCAAATGATTTTGACATTAATGAACCACCAGCAGTAGCATCAATTATAGACCTAAGGGATCCTACTAACCAATTATAAAAAGTTTGAATGATTAACCAATCGGGCAGAGCATGATGTGGACACTTTCTTAGGAGTTCCTTAAATCTTTCCCAGGCTTCGTATATTGTTTCTCCTCCATATTGACAAAATGAGATAATGTCGTTTCTAAGTTTAGTAGTCCTTGAAGGTGTAAAATACTTAGCTAGGAATTTCTGAGTTAACTCCTCCCAATTTTTAATAGATCTAGGTGTTAATGAGTATAACCATATTTTAGCCTTATCCCTTAGTGAGAAAGGAAAAAGCCTTAGCCTAACAGCATCGTGTCGGCACTATTTTTAGGTTGTGTTGTATTTTAAAAGGGGGTCGCCTAACAGAAGTTGTCGGCGAATTTAAATTTTAAATTTAAATATATATATAATTTAGAAAGTAGTATTTGATTTTGAAAATAATTTTAAATTTGAGATTGAACCGATCTCACATCCCAAATAGTTTATATAAACGAGCACCGCACCATAAACCGTGTATCTATCCCTAAAGATAGACTACACCGCTCGACGGTGGAGCTCGATCAAATAAACTAGGAGTTTTGTGACATCCGTTTGGTCCGCGAACCAATTTTATAAGCCGACAAATTCCCCGCTTAATATGAAAGTATTAAACAGGGTTTATATTACCTCAGGTTCTTTAAAATTCCCTATAAGGGCAAGCCCCTATAGTTAATTACATCTTAAGTGACGGGAATCACCTAAGAAAACTCTCAATAATAACCAATAATTCTGCTCTCAAGAATTTCAAAGTTTAAAGTTTTCAAAGATTGAATTTTGGAATTTCAATAGGGAATGGATCAAACTTGGAACATTTTGTTTTGTGAATCCAAAGGAAGAAAGGTAGAAGAAATCACTGATTCGAAGTGAACTTCGGTAATTTCCCGACTATCCTATCGTTTGGCTCGAGTTTAGGAAAGTCCTAATGTTTATTTAGTATTTCAATCTTGCCAATTTTAATTAATTAGGGCTTATATTTGTATGATGAAATCAAACAAATAAGCTCGGAAGATGTGAGGGTTTATTGTCGTATCTGACGACTACCTCGGAATCCTAAGACCGGTTAGGGCTTAATTTGCAATGCAAATGCCTAACGAAGAGTCGAGGATTTATGTTGCACTAGTGCAAGCTACCTCGAAGTCCTATGGCTTTGTTTTTTAATTCTAAGAAGGTTTTCGTCGAAGTAGGTTCAAGTTTTGTTGATGACGATGGCCGTGCCGCCCACCATGCTCCAAGCTCCTTGTTGTTGCGGAGGTTTAGTTTTAGAAATCATAAATCGTGGGATGAGAAAAGTGTTTTGGTTTAGAGAAGTCTTAATTTTCCAAGTGTTCTTGTATTTTGATTAAAACAAATCTTAAAGTTGATTATAACGACACCGGTTAAGATCCCACGGCTCCATCCTTCCGGCATCATTATTTTTATCGGATTCACTTAGTCCGTATGAATTTGCTAAACTCAACCGAATGAGTTCCACACTTTCATTTAGACCGTGGGAAATCCCGTTAGCAACACGTAGGTTACATCATCCGAGGTATTCCCGATCATCCAACGAGACGTTTTAATTTAGTTGCAATTGTAGTTTTGTGTTCTGTTTGTGATTAAATTTTGAGTTGTTTTATATTTTGAAATGTTGTGGCGGTGAATTTTATCTTGCAATGACTTTTAACTTAGTTTTGGTTTCAGTTTTAGGGACTATCCTAAGGGTGTGGGTTTTCATGCAACAGTTGTCTTATCATGCAAGAAAAATAAATGCATTTCGCAATAAAGTAAGTCGTAAGAAGGTAAATTGCGAGAAAGTAAATTGCAAGAGAGTGAATTGCAATAAAATAAAAGCGTACTCGGAGGGTCTTCCCGTCATCCCAAGCCGCACTTAAAACACAATTAGAATATTTAAGCAAGTTCCTAGGTAAAGCTAAGGGAAAGGTTATGGTTTTCTACCAAATTCCTAATCCTATAGCCTAGTCATCTCCTATGACGTCTAGGTTCTTTGTGTTTTTGCTTGAAGACGATTTTCTTCATCAAAGAACAATTAAATCCAATTGTTCTTATAAATATCCTATCATATCGAGGAAGTGCTTAAGAAGAATCTTAAACATCTTTTCAATATTTCTAGGATCGTTTTAAGTCCAAATGAATTTAATTATATAAATGAATCAATCGTCCGAGGTTTTCAAGTTTTGTTAACTTGCCTAGGTGAATTAAGACATTTGAATATCCTATGAGTGAAGTAAGCACTTCATTTAATGTTTCATTTAAGAGTTATAATAATCAAAGCTTTCAAGGGTAAATTAGTATTCAAATGATTCGATTTAAGTTAAAGGGTTTAAATTTGGAATAGCGTTCAAGTTATTTTAGATTTATTTTGAATTCTTTATGTCTTAAGTGATGTTATATTTAATTCAACTTAATTTAATCGAGCTTTAATTTAACTTAATATAGTTTAATTTAATTTGATTTGATGTTTAATTAATTTGATTTGATTTAATTTTAATTTAATTTGATTTGATTTAATTTAATTATTTAATTTAATTTAATTATTTAATTTTAATTTAATTTAATTTTATTTTATTTAATTTAATTTGATTTAATTTAATTTGTTTAATTATTTAATTTAATCTAATTTAATTTAATTTTAATTTAATTTAATTATTTAATTTAATTTAATTTAATTTAATTTTAATTTAATTTAATTTTAATTTAATTTTAATTTAGTTTAATTTTAATTTAGTTTAATTTAATTTAATTTTAATTTAATTTTAATTTACTTTATTTTTAATTTTAATCGAAATTTTAAAAGAGTTTAATAATTCAATTAAGTCTTTTAATGTTTTACATTCGAGTTATCATTTTAATTAAGAATTGAGTATTAATGATATAATTAGTTTAGGGATTTTTAAATTAAAGAATAAATCTCTTCCTAATAAATATCCCTTATTTTAATAATTCCAATTTATTATTCCTCCAAATTTAATCTATTATTTAATTAAAGTTTAATCATTTTAAAATTATTTAATGGGTTTCTACCCTTTAATTATTTAAATTTCAATCATCCAAATCAGATTAAGATCAAATATTTTACTTGTTGATTTTTTATTAAACCTAAAGTTTTAATTAAGGGTTAAAAGTTTAATTACCATTTTACCCCTTAAGCTTAATAATTTCATAACTCACTAAATTGAACTCAAATGAACTTGAAATTTTTATGTGACTTCACTCATATGTCAATAAAGACATGAGAGGAGAAAATGTGATTTTTCTGTATTTAATTTATTTATATAATTATTTTTGGTGGAAAATAGAGATTTTCAAGGAAAATTTGATAACATGACCAAAGGAAAGTTTCTGTCCTTAAGAAAATTAGGGGACATTCCTAATGACCAGAGAAGCACTTGGACCAATTTTGGTGATTTTTTGAATTATATTATTTTTATTATAATTATTTTAAGTTTTGGAGTGTTAATTAATTTAAAAATAAAATAAATGTTGAAAAATGGATTTTACATATATTTTTTAAAAATCTCTCTGATATCAAGGAAACCAGAGAAGCAAATTTTGCAATTTTCTGATTTTTCTATGATTTATTATAATTATTTTAGTGAAAATGCTAGAAAATACATTTTTTTTTAATTTTAAAATTACCCTAGGGCTTTAAAATTCAATATCTCACTAAATAGACCTAAGAAAAATGTGGGATTTGTTCCTAAGTGATTAAAATTCAAAATGTGACATTTTGGTGCATTTTATTATTTTTGTGATTTTTATTATTTTTTAATTATTAAAAATATTAAAATATTATTAAAAATCAACTTTTTTAGAAAATTGAAATTTTAATTTTCTTAGGTTCCCCTGATATCAGAGAGGCTCCAAAACCAATTTGATGAATTTTTTAAAAGTATTTTAAAAGTTATGAATTTTTAAAGTTTAAAATGGCTAAGTGGCTTAGTCAACCCAATTAGTGGGGCTAACCAAGTCCAATTGACCTCAAACTTTTATGGTGGATTCCTCTGATCCTAAAGGTCAGTGGAGAATTGATTTCAAGTCAATTTGATGCCCGGTTAACTCTAATTAATTAAAGACCTATTTTGGGTGTTTAAGCCAATTAGAGCTGTTTTGAATGAACTAAGCCAAAATCTATTTTTCCTAGGGTTCTCTCGGTCATAAGGAACATCACCAAATTTTCCTAGAATTTATTTCACAACATGCTATTTACCGGAATTAAAATACTCAAAACTCGTGACCTGAATTTGAAAAATCAAGAACTCTTCATAGGGATGGCCTCGACTTTGGAAAATTCAGGGAATGTTCCCAAATTCGGAGGCTTCAAAAGCCCTATGGTCTCATGCCATGGTGATTTGTATGCATGCATGGAGAATTAAAACAATGCAGAGAGTAAATAAATTATAAAAAATAAAATATTCGATGAAATTAAGTGATTTCTTTTCCACATTATTCTCCTCTCTTCACCGAGCAAGAGGGTATTTTTATTTTATTTTTCTGATTTTTCTACACGGAGATATGAATTTTTGAAGTTTAGGGAATTAAATAAATCAGAAAATACCCTAATTTTCTATTTATCCACGCGGCGCCGCGTCAACCTCGGCAGCTCCGAAACGCCGCGTGGTGCGCTCCTATTCGACCCCGCCATCTGACTCAGCGCTCCGGGGGCCCGCTGTATCGTTCCGTCTTCTGATCCGACGCGATCCTGGCCGTCCGTCCGCGCGTGTATCGAATGGATCGGCATCCGTTCATCGTCCCCAAGTGTCCTCACCCGATAGCCGTCCACACTAAATCCCTAATATCTCACTCGATACTCAATGGATTTTCATGTTCTTATGCTCTATGGATTCGTCTTGAAGAGACGAACACATCTATACGGCTAACATGCATTGAAACTAAGGCATTTGAAATGGAGAATCTCCGTAGCTCGGGATGGAGAGTTAGCTCATACCTTGGCTCGGAGAAGTGTGGCTTCAATCCGAGAGTTGTTGCACCTTCGATCGGGTCCCGCAAGCTCCGCATGAAG
The DNA here is from genome assembly GCA_022702705.1 of Papilionanthe hookeriana x Papilionanthe teres. Lineage (NCBI taxonomy): Eukaryota > Viridiplantae > Streptophyta > Magnoliopsida > Asparagales > Orchidaceae > Papilionanthe > Papilionanthe hookeriana x Papilionanthe teres. The sequence goes on along the minus strand of CM040427.1, from coordinate 84,326,509 downwards.
TCTCCCGGTCCTGGGAATTGTCCGGATATGATTTCGACCAAGCCCGATCACAAAGCTTGGAGGTCGGAGCAACCGGGTGGCCCGGAGATGGGGCTTTTGATGGTGGACACCTTCTCTGGTCCGGTGAAGGTGTAGAGCCAATCAATTTGGGAATTGGCTCACCGTGGAGAAGTGTCCCGGTTTTGGGTGGAATTTCAACTCGAAATCGAGCTTATAGAGGAGAAATGGCAAGGGGATTTCACCTGGGATCAAGTGCTCTAAGGATGGAGAAGGGTCCGGAACAATTTTGGCGTAGTTTTGGCAAGGTTTGTGCTTTTCTCCTTCTCATGGCCGAGAGGGGTGGAGTTTAAATAGAGCTGGGCTGGGGGCCTCCTGTGGGGAGTTAGGGCTTGGGATCACCAGCTCTCGGTGAGGAGAAGAATGCCCATGGTGACCACTAGGCAAGGGGCAGCTCAGCAAGTGAGAATTTCAATGTTGGCTCACATGTGAGCTCTCGGCCATGGTGTTTTCCGACGGCCCGGTGGCCGGCCGGCCGTGCATGGGTCACCCTCAAGGTCGAGGTGGGTCGGATTGGAGGTTTGTGCAATCAATCGGCCATGGACATGTGTAAAGGCTTTGATCCAAAGTAGAATGGGGCATGGCTAGTTTTGAGTCTAAATGGGTCAATCCACCCATTTGGGCTTGGTGCACCCTTCAAGGTGGCTTTGGATGCCGTGGGGGATCAAAGGGATCAGCTTGGTTTGGCATGGAGAAGTCTCCATCCAAATATATTTGGATTAAATTTAAGTTTAGTGTGAAACATGATTAAGGCTAATGAGCTTTAGGGATTAAGGAAAGCCCCCCTCTTCTTACCCAATATGGCATGGTGGAGTGTCCAAAGCTCTCATGGCTCACATGTGGCTCATGCATGGCTTCATGGCTCACCTTCGGCTTGGCAAAAAGTTTGGTCAATTTCATAAAAAAGGATTTTAAGGATTTTGGATAATTTGGTGGAAATTTGGATGAAGCTTCATTTAGAAATATTTGATCATTGGTTTAGGACTTAGGGATGATTTTAATTGAAAGTATGATGAGGGGAAATGTCATATGGGCTTTGGAAGAATTTTTTGGGGTTTTGGATTTGGTGGAAGTGGGCTTTTAAAATGGTTTAAGGAATGGGCCTTTAAGTTTAAAAATAAATTTATGGATGGGAATTTTGTAAAGAGGTTGGGCCAAATAATTGTTGGGTTTAGCTCATGGATGTGTCATGAGTGACTTGAAGCAAATTTGGGGTAGTTTGGGCTTGAATTGGGTTGAATTTGGGTTAGGTTTGGGTTTAGGTCAAAAATGGGCCTTTTAACCTCGGGGTTGAGTTTGAGTGGGACTTGGGTCTAAATTTTGGGCAAATCATGCTAGGGTTTTGTTTGTGGGGATGTTAAGGAGGATTTAGAAAAGGTTTGGGGTTAATTGGAGTTGAATCGGGTGAGTTTGAGTTAGGTTTGGGTCATGGGTCCAAATCGGGCTTTAAGGCCAAAAGTGGAATTGGATCCAAATGTCAACCAAATTGGACTTGGATTTGGTCTAGATTGGTATTGGGGATGTTGAATTGAAGTTTAGAATTGAATTGGACCAAAATTGGGTCAATTGGATAGGTTTGGTTTAACATCGGGTTCACTTTGGGTTAAAATGGGTCAATTTGGGGGTTTTGACAAAAGTAGGGTAAATTGACAAAATTGGCCCATGGTGTAGTTGGACAAAATGAAATTGGGAATATTTAGGATTTTCTGGAATTTTCTGGGAATTTTCTGAATTTTTGGATTTTTAGGCCAAGAAGGGTATTTTGGGTATTTGGAGGGTATTGGGAGGTATTTTTGGAATCTTTGGTATTTTTGGGTATGGATGATCAATTTGAGTGATGTGGAGATGTTTGGGATTGATTTTGGAAAATTTTGGGTAATTTGCAAATTTTGCAAAAATTTGGGTAATTTCAAGGGTTTTGGGTAGGTTTAGTAGGTGTAGGGTCCCGGGGTCAAAAATCGAAAATTTGGGAAATTGAAGATTGGGTGAATCTAGGTGGAAAGAAATCATTTTGGTTGAGCCATGAAGCCATTTCAAGCCCATATGAGCCATGAAAGGACTCATTTGAGGCATTCACTATGTTGTTCCTAACCCTCTTAGCCAAGGGCTTAGGGGTTAAGGACCATCCATGTGAATCACCTACATGAGTCGGAGAGGTTAAGTTGGGTATGGGTGTGGTTTTAGGAAGTGTGTGGAAATGTAGTGTGTAAGTGTAGTGTAAGTCGGCCCCTTCACTGCACCGTGCCACCTGTGAGCGGTCCTAAGGCCAAAGAATCCTATAGGAACTCATCCTTTAAACTTCCACATTTGATTTCAACCCTCTAGGTGATTAGGGGTCTATAGTCAAGTTTGTGGAGTTTGCAGGGAGTTTAGAAGTGGTTTAAATTTCGAAAAGGTGGGTCCAAATTCTAGTCCTCTAAGATAGTCAAAGAAAAAGCCTAAGGCTAGATCCTAAGCACTAAAAAGAAGAAGGGAAGACCTCATCAAAAATGAGGTCAACACATCGTTTGACATACCGTTATAACAAAATGTAGCACAAAGTTCTAGAAAACTAGATAAGTGTAAATAAAGATCCTCCAAAGGAGTTCCCCCAAACTGGTTGTTCTGCACAAGTTGGATAATCTTAGGATTTATTTCAAGCAAGTCAGCTTCTACGACAGGGTTTTATCTACTTGAGGGAATTTCATCTGTCGTAGGATTTTCATAATCCCTTAATGAAGTATGATGATTTTCTAAGTTATTATCTTGAAAGTTTTCCATTTCCATTTCTAGTTTTTCTTGTCCCTTCTGTTTTTTTAATTTTTTCCATTTTTCTAACTCGGGATCATAAGGCATAAGTCCTTCAGATTCTTTGTTTCGCATACAGAGCACAACAAACAATACACTAACAATTAAATAAATAATAGATAAAATATATTCAACACAACAAAACATTTTCATGAACACCTTATTTTTCACACAAACAGTTTTTAAGACACTACAATTTTCCAAGTCTAAACATAATTATTTCAACTAAAATTCTCCTAAAGTTCTTACCGAGGCTTCCCCGGCAACGGCGCCAGAAACTTGACCCGACCCGCAATAACGCAGTAATATTCACTTCCAAAAGATGGCCAAAAACTTGACCCAATTTATAAATAGCGGTTAGTGTATAAAATCAAAATATTGTAAAATTTTAGAAAATATTTTACACACTAGGGGTACTACGTAAGTATACGTATCATTTTAAGTAATATAGGGTTTTCTTTTATAACCCCAATATCGATCCCACAGAGAAGCGAGGTAAGAAATCCTTTAAAGCTAATTCCGATCTCATTTCTATAAGGCCTAAATTTGGAAGGTCGATTAAAATAAGTTTTCTAATAACTAATCCTAAATTAAATTCTTAAATAAAAAGATAACTTATGGATAAATTGGTTTGGAGAAATTCGAGATGTTAAAGACTACCTTTCTCTTGCAATTACATAGATAATGTGTAGGAAAGAAATGCTTAGAATTTTATGTAGTGCCAAATAGAATCAATCCTATTTTTTACCCTTTGGTCCATGTGTAAAGAACATTGGCTAATCTATAGATCGGTTCAGGATGTTTTATTAGTAGAATGGGTTAATCTAGACTCACACTTCTAGATGTCTAAGGGTGGCTATAGTCAGCCCTACCAGTGACCCGTTCCCTTTCTATAGATCAAATTATTAGAATTTAATCTGTCACTCTAAAAACTAATCAATTCTGCATCCAATAAACAATATCTCTCTATTTATTTGCACTTCACCTTGAATAACCCGCACAAGGCCTTCGACTACCCAAGGATTCATGTGATATCTACTAGTTAAGAACTCATCTCCGGATAGGTCTCAGAATTCTTCAATGGGTTTTAACAATACTAGTGATCAATTTGTAAAGTAAATGAAGATTTGGTATGAATATCATCACCATAATTTAATAAGAGAATATCTAAGCAAATCTTAATTCCTAAACATGCATCTATTTCATTACAAAATAAAAGTAAATGAAATTAATGACATAAGAAGTAAAAGCATTGATAGAATTATGTAATAAATTAAATGCCAACAAGGAACTTATTTAATTAGTATTCTATTATATTTATGCAACTATCTGTCACCTAGAAGCATCTAATAGGTAATTCTATCATAAAAATGATTTTCCTACGCATGCCACTACTTCATATTAAAAGAAAGAGTAAAGGAAATCACTTACGTAACATGGATAATTCACGACAGAAAACTTGGTTTAAAATAAAGAAAATCCACTAGAAAATGTTTACAACAAATACAATGAAATGAAGAACACAATACTTAGCTTTTTCCTCTGAAAGAAAGAAGAAATTCTCTCCACCAAAGTTTCCCACCGATCCATGCATCGCTCGTACATCCTTTACATAAATATCTAAAAATCCCTCACCAATCTCTCCATAAGATGTAAAAGTCTACATCTTGATAACTCTAAATGACTAAAATGACCAAGGGGGATTAAAGAGAATATAGGGTGCAATTTTCTCTAAAGGAGTGGCCTCCTATTTATGGGTTTCAAGGGTTGCCTTGAGGCACCTCTTCAAAATGTGTCCACATTCAACGAATCTTCTAGAAGGTGTGTTTGGCGCCTAGGCGCCGGAATCTGGCGCCTAGGCGTCGGACTCTGTTGACCAAGTCTTCGCACCCCTTCACTTTGGGTCACACCTCTTCGCGATTAAAACTGTTCCAAAGTGTCCAGATACATTGTATCACATGTCCTATATATTAGGAATAACTTCCAGGCTTCTAGAAGGTCTAGAAACTACTTAACACCTTCAAAATAACTCCAAAAGTCGTCAAAATCCCGTCTAATAATTGTTTCTGGATGATTCTGGCACCTAGGCCTTGATTATGGCGCCTAGGCGCCGTTTTCTCGTCGTCACTGGCACCTAGGTGCCGGGTTTGGCGCCTAGGCGCCACCCTATGCGCAACTCCACCATTTTGCTCCGTTTGGCTCCGTTTAGCCCCATTTCAGTTGCGTTGCGTTCCTAACATCTTCACCTATAAGATAGACATAAAAACAACCTTTCTTAAAAGTATAATTTCATTCAAAAATATGTGACAAATATGAAAGATAGTAAGCATAGAAAGACATATTGATATGTGCTAAGTCAGAAGTTTCTTTCTTGCTCATTTTGGCTCAAAATTGCATAGTTTCTGCTTAATTTTCTCTAAAATCATATTTTTATACTTGAAAACAAAATGATGCAAAATTACTTTCTTTATAGTGTAATATCATTAAAAATATGCATAAAGTGGGCATGAAATGAACACTAAAAGTAGGTACTTCTTTTTCATGGATCAAGGCTAATTAGGGTTATTCTTAATGAATTAAGTCTAACCATAATTATCCTAGGGTCCCCTGGTCCTAAGAAAGTTCTCCAAATTTTTCTAAAATTTATTGAGTAACATGCTAATTACTAGAATTAAAATACCAAAAATAGTGACATAAACTTGAAAAATACATAACTTTCCATAGAGATGGCCTCTGACCTTGAAAAATTCAGAAAATGTTCCCAAGATCAGAGGCTTCAAAAGCCTTATGGTCTCATCCCATAGTGAATCGTGTATGCAAATGGAGAATCAAAATACTCAAAACAGTAAATAATTAATTAAAAATAAAATAGTCATAAAAAAAACTTGATTTCTTTTCGACATTATTCTCATCTGTTCACTGAGCAAGTGGGTATTTTTAGTTTATTTTTATGATTTTCCTACACAAAGATATGGATTTTCTAAGTTCTGGGTATTTAAATAAATAGAAAAAAATCCTATTTTTCTACTTATCTTACTCAGCACCGCGTCAACCTACGACGGATCGAAAGATCACGCGGTGAGCTCCTATTCGACGCCGCCATCTAAGTCAGCCGCCATGCGTCCTGCTGTCTTGCTCCTTCCTCTGATTCGATGCAATCTGAGACATTCAACCGATACACGTGCGATCGGACGGATCCTGGTCATCATCTACGACTGGTGTGCACCCGTGACCGTCTACACTAAAACCCTAAGAACTCTCTCATTTCTCAAAGGATTTTCGTGTTCTTCTGCTCTATGGATTCGTCTTGAGGAGACGAACACATCCATATGGTTTAAATGCCATGAATTTAACTGAAATGAAATGGAGAATTGCTGGAAGCTCGGGAGGAAGGAATGATCCATACCTTTGCTCTGAGAAGTGTAGCTTCAATCAAAGAGTTGTGTCACCTTTGATTGCACCCAAGGAAGCTCCGGATGAAGTCTCCGGCTCTGAGGAATTGTCAGTGTATGAAAGTGTCCACGGCCGATTTCAAAGCTTGGAGGCTAGAGCAACTGGGTGGCCTGGAGAGGGGGCATTCACTGGGGAGCTCCTTCTCTTGGTCCTGTGCATGTGTGGGTGAGTTTAATTTGGATTTGGTGGAGGTTTGGGAGATGTCCTATTTTCGGGCTTCGAATTCGAACTCGAAATCGAGCTCGATCTGGGGAAATTGGGGCTGGAATCCAATGGGGATCAAGTGCTCTATGTGTGGAGAATGGTCTGGAACAATTTTGACAGAGTTTCAATAGGATTTTGTTCAGCACCTTGTTTGGCCGAGAGGTGGTGTGGTTTAAATAGAGGTGGCTAGAGGGCTTCCCATGGGGTTTTAGTGGCTTGGATCAACTGCTCTAGTGAGGAGAAGAACAGCCATGGTGGCCATTAGGCATGGGACAAGTCAGAAAGGAAGAATTCAAAAATTGGCTCATATGGGTGCTCTCAGCCTGGTGGTTTCCGACTGCTCGTGGTGGTCGGCCGACCAGATCGGGTCACCCTCAAGGTCGTGGTCGGCGTTTAGTGCGATCAATCGGCCATGGACATGTGTAAAGGTGTTGAATTGAAATGGAATGGGGGGAAGGCTATTTTGGGTCCAAATGGGTCAACCCATGGTTTTGGGCTAGGTTCACCACCCAAGGCCTAGTTTTGGGCTGAATAGAATCACTTGGGTCAGCCAAGAGAAAATGGTGTTGTCTCCATCCATGGTGAGGTGGCTAAACTTGGTTTAGTGTGTAGCATGAATAGGGTTAAATGTGCTTAAGGAAGGCTTAAGAAAGGGACCCGTCTTCTTGTCATTAATGGCTCGGTGAGGTGGAAAAGGTTTCCCAAGGCTTGCATATGGCTTATGCATGGCTCCATGGCTCCATATGGCTTAGGGATGGCTTGGCTTGGTTTCATGAAAATGCGTTTTAAGGATTTAGGATATTTAGGGGTAATTTGGCTCATGACTTAGTTTAGAAAAGTTTAATGATGAATTTGAAACTTAGGGTGTGATTTAAATCAAAGGGGATTATGAGGAGAAATTTCATGTGGGCTTTAGGATAGATTTTGGACTTTTGGATATATTTTAAATGGGCCTTTAGAAAGGTTTAAGGAGGTGGGCTTTTAGGTTTGAAAATAAATTGGTAAATGGAAGTTTTGTAAAAGATTGTGCCAAACAAATGTTAGGCTTAATTTAGGGATGTATCATGAGTGATCTAGAATAGGCTTGAAATAATTTGGAGTTGAATTGGGTAAATTTTGAGATTTTTTTGGTAAAGGAGCCAAAGTGGGTCAAATTGGGCTAACTTGGTTTAAGGTTGGGCTAATGTTGGATTTGATGTAAAATTAATGTTGAGAAATATTTATGGGGGTGCTACAAAGAGTTTTCAACTTTAGTTGGGCTTTGATTTTGGGATTTGGGCCCATTTGGGTTAGGTTTGGGTTTAGGCCAAAAATGGGGATTTTGGTTTTGGGTTAGGTTTGGGTGGAGTTTAGGTTCAAATTTGGGGCAAATCATGTTAGTGTTTTGTTTGTGGGGATATTAGGAAGGTTTAGAAAAAGATTTGGGGTTAATTGGAGTTGAATTGGGTTGGTTTGGGCTAAGTTTAGGTCATGGGCCAAAATTGGGCCTTAAGCTTCAAATTGGAATTGGATCCAAATGTTAATCAAATTGAACTTGTATTTGGTCTAGATTAACATTGGGGATATTGAATTGAAGTTTAGAAATGAATTGGGTCAAAGTTGAGGTTAATTGGGTTGATTTGGTTTGACATTGGGCTTACTTTGGTTAAAAATGGGTCAAATTGGGGGTTTTGGAAAAAATGGGTTAAATTGACAAAATTGGCCTATGATGTAGTTGAACAAAATGAAATTGGGAATATTTAGGATTTTTTGGAATTTTCTGGGAACTTTTTGGATTTTTTGGTTAAAAAGGGGATTTTGGGTATTTGGAGGGTATTGGGGGGTATTTTTGGAAATTTTGGTATATTTGGCTATGGATGATCAATTTGAATGGTGGAAAATTTTTAGGACTGATTTTGAGGAATTTTGGGTAATTCAGGCAATTTTGCAAATTTTGGGTAGTTTCAAGGACTTTTGGTAAGTTTAGTGGGTGTAGGGCCCCACGGGTCAAAAATTGAACTTTTGGAAAAATGAAGATTGATCAAGTTTGAGTAGAATGGAATCACTTTGGTTGAGCCATGAAGCCATATTAAGCCCATAAGAGCCATGAGAGGACTCATTTGAAGCATTCACTATGTTGTTCCTAACCCTCTTAGTCAAGGGCCGAGAAGTTAAGGTCCATCCATATGAATTACCTACATGAGTCAAGAAGTCAAGCTAGGTATGAATGGTTTTAGGATTAGAATGTGTGTGAAAGTGTAATGTGTGCAGGTCAACCCTCACCAGACCAGGCTACCCAGGGTAGTCCTAAAGCCAAAGAGTCCTATAGGGAACTCATTTTCTTAAACCTCCACATTTGATCTTAACCCTCTGTCGGCATTATTTTTAGGTTGGTGTATTTTATTTTGAAAAGGGGGTCGCCTAAAAAAAATTTTCGGTGAATTTTATATTTTAAATTTAATTTAAATATATATATATATATATATATATAATTTAGAAAGTAGCATTTGATTTTGAAAATAATTTTAAGTTTGAAAATCTTAAGATATGAAATCAAACTGATCTCACATCCCGAATATTTTACATAAACGAGCACCGCTCCACAAACCGTGTATCTACCCCGAAGAATAGACACACTGATTGGTAATGGGGCTCGATTAAGTAAACTAGAAAGGTTTGTGACATCCGTTTGGTCTGCGAACCAATTTTATAAGCCGACGAGTTCCCTCGCTTAATATAAATGAATTAAGCAGGGTTTATATTACCTGGGTTCTTAAAATTCCCTATAAGGGCAAGCCCCTATAGTTAATTACATCTTAAGTGACGGGGATCACCTAAGAAAACTCTCGATAATAATCAGTAGTTCTGCTCTCAAGAATTTCAAAGTTTAAGGTTTTCAAAGGATTGTATTTTTGAAATTTCAAAAGGGATTAGCTCAAATTTGGAACATTTATTTTCAGGAGTCCAAAAGGAAGAGAAGTAAGAGAAGCTGAGGATCCAAGAAGAATCTTGGCAACTTCCCACACTATCCTATGGTTTGGCTTCAATTTGAAAATTTACTTAATGTTTCCATCCTGCCAATTTTAATTAATTAGGACTTATATTTGCATGACGCAGTCATGCAAATAGCCTCGAAGATGTGAGGGTTTAAGTCGTATTGGACGACGACCTCGGAATCCTAAAGTGCTAGGGCTTATATTGCACAACAGAGCTGTGCAAAAGCCTAAAGACGAAGTTAGGATTTACGTCGCACTAGGCGAACTACCTCGAAATCCTATGGGTTTGTTATTTAATTCTAAGGAAAGTTTTGTTGAAGTAGATTCAAGTTTTGCTGATGACGATGGCCTTGCTGCCCACCATGCTCCGAGCTCCTTGTTGTTGCAGAGGTTTAGTTATAGAAGTCATAAATCAGGAGATGAGAAAAGTGTTTTGGTTTAGAGAAAATCTTAATTTCCAAGTTTTTTTTATATTTTATTTAAAACAAATCTTAAAGTTGATTATAGCAACACCGGTTAAGATCCCACGGTTCCATCCTTCCGGCATCGTTATTTTTATCGGATTCACTTAGTCCAGATGAATTTGCTAAACTCAACTAAATGAGTTCCACACTTTCATTTTGACCGTGGGAAATCCCGTTAGCAACACGTAGGTTACATCATCCGAGGTATTCCCGATCATCCAACAAGACGTTTTAATTTAGTTGTAATTGTAGTTTTGTGTTCTGTTTGTGATTAAATTTTGAGTTGTTTTATATTTTGAAATGTTGTGGCGGTGAATTTTATCTTGCAATGACTTTTAATTTAGTTTTGGTGTCAGTTTTAGGGGCTACCCTAAAGGTGTGGGTTTTCATGCAACAGTTGTTTATCATGCAAGAAAAGTAAAGTACATTTGTAATAAAGTAAATTGCAAGAAAGTAAATTGCAATAAAATAAAAGCGTACTCGGAGGGTCTTCCCGTCATCCCGAGTCGCACTTAAACACAATTTAGAATATTTAAGCATTTAAAGCAAGTTCCTCAGTAAAGCTAAGGGAAGGGTTATGGTTTTCTACCAAGTTCCTAATCTTATAGCTAGTCATTTCCTATGACGTCTAGGTTCTTGTGTTTTGGTTTGAGGACGATTTTCTTCATCAAAGAACAATTAAGTTCAATTGTTCTTATAAATATCCTATCATATTGAGGAAGTGCTTTAGAAGAATCTTAAACATCTTTTCAATATTGCTAGAATTGTTTTAAGTCCAAATGAATTTAATTATGCAAATGAATTAATCGTCCGAGAATTCAAGTTTTGTTATCTTGCTCAGTGAACTAGGACATTTGAATATCCTATAAGGGAAATAATATTTCACTTAACGTTCTATTTAGGAGTTATGACAACAAAAGCTTTTGAGGGCAAATTGATGTTCAAATGGTTTGTGATTTAATTTAATTTCAGTTAACGGGTTTAAATTTGGAATAATGTTCAAGTTGCTTTATTTTGAATTTCTTTATGTCTTAGGTGATGTTATTTTTTAATTCAACTTAATTTAACTTTAATTTAATTTAATTTGGTATAGCTTCAATTTTAATTTAATTTATTTAATTTAAATTAATTTTAATTTTAACTTGATTTTATTTTTTTTATTTTAATTTAATTTAATTTAATTTAATTTAATATGATTTAATTTAATTTAATTTAATTTAATTTAATTTAATTTAATTTAATATTTTTTAATTTAATTTAATTTAATTTAATTTAAATTTTAATTTGATTTTATTTTTAATTTTAATTTAATATTTTATCTTTTATGTTCTAAAGATGATTTAATTGTAACTGTTAAAGTATTAATTTAATTGAAATTTTAAAAGGGTTTAATTTAAATAATTTAACTTTAATTTAATTTAATGATTAAGTCTTTTAGCATTTTAAATCTTAAATTTGTATTATCATTTTAATTAGGAATTAAATATTATTGGGATGATTAATTTAGGGATTCTTAAATTAAAGAACAATTCTCTTCCTAATAATATCCCTATTTTAATAATTCCAATTTTATTATTCTTCCAAATTTAATCAATTATTTAATGAAGGTTTATTTCAATTATTTTAAAATTGTTTAATAGGTTTCTACCCTTATTATTCAAGCTTCAATCATCCAAATCAGATTAAGATCAAATATTTTACTTTTTAATTTTATTAAACCTAAAGTTTTAATTAAGGGTTAAAATTTTAATTACCATTTTGCCCTTCAAGCTTAATAATTTCATAATTCACTAAATTGAGCTTAAATGAACTTGAAATTTTTATGTGGCTTCACTCATATGTCAATAAAGGCATTAGAGGAGAAAATGTGATTTTTCTATATTTAATTTATTTATGTAATTATTTTTGGTGGAAAATAGGGATTTCCAAGGAAAATTTATTAATATGACCAAGGGAAAGTTTCTATCTTTAAGAAAATTATGGGACATTACTAATGACCAGAGGACCACTTGGACAAATTTTGGTGATTTTTTGAATTATATTATTTTTATTATAATTATTTTAAGTTTTGGAGTATTAATTAATTTAAAAATAAAATAAAGATTGAAAAATAAATTTTATATTTTTTAAAAATCTCTCTAATATCAAGGAAATCAGAGAACCAATTTTTATAATTTTCTGATTTTTCTTTGATTTATTAGAATTAATTTAGTGGAAATACTAAAAAATATACATTCTTTAATTTTAAAATTACCTTAGGGCTTTAAAATTTAATATCTCATCATAGAGACCTAAGAAAAATATTGGATTTGTTTCTAAGTGATTAAAATTCAAAATGTGACATTTTGGTGAATTTTATTATTTTTGTGATTTTTATTATTTTTTAATTATTAAAATATTAAAATAATGCAAAAAAATCAACTTTTTTAGAAAATTACAATTTTATTTTTCTTAAATTCCCCTGATATCAGAGAGGCTCCAAAACCAATTTGGTGAATTTTTGAAAAATATTTTGAAAGTTATGAATTTTTAAAGTTTAAAATAGCTAAGTGGCTTAATTAACCCATTTAGTAGGGCTAACCAAGTCCAATTGACTTCAATTTTAAATGATGGATTCCTCTGATCCTAAAGGTCAGTGGAGTATTGATTTCAAGTCAATTTGATGTGTGATTAGCTCTAATTAATTAGGGACCTATTTTGGGTGTTTAAGCCAATTAGAGTTATTCTAAGTGGATTAATTCAAAACCTATTTTTCCTAGAGTCCTCTGGTCATAAGAAACATCCTCAAATTTTCCTAGAATTTATTTCACAACATACTAATTATTGAAATTAAAGTACTTAAAATAACAACATGAATTTGAAAAATCAATAACTTCTCATAGGGATGGCCTCTGACTTTGGAAAATTCAGAGAATGTTCCCAAATTCAGAGGCTTCAAAAGCCCTATGGTCTCATGCCATGGTGAATTTCCTATATGCATGGAGAATTAAAACAATGCAGAGAGTAAATAAATTATTAAAAATAAAATACTTGATGAAATTAAATGATTTCTTTTCCACATTATTCTCCTCTCGTTCATTGAGCGAGTGGGTATTTTTATTTTATTTTTCTCGATTTTTCTACACAAAGTTATGCATTTTTGAAGTTTAGGGAATTAAATAAATAAGAAAATCCCTATTTTTCTATTTATCCGAATCGGCGCCGCGTCAACCTTAGCATCTCCGAAGCGCCGCGTGGCGCTTTCTGATTCGACGCCGCCATCTGACTCCGCGCTCCAGGGGCCCGCTGTATCGTTCCGTCTCCTCATCCGGCGCGACCCTGGCCGTCCATCCGCGCGTGTATTAAATGAACGATATCCGTTCATCGTCCCCAAGCCTCTTAACCCGAGAACCGTCCACACTAAATCCCTAATATCTCACTCAATACTTAACGGATTTTCATGTTCTTGTGCTTCATGGATTCGTCTTGAAGAGACGAATACATCTATACGGTGATCATGCATTGAAATTAAGGCATTTGAAATGGAGAATCTCCAGAAGCTCGGGATAAAGAGTTAGCTCATACCTTTGCTCAGAGAAGTGTGGCTTCAATCTGAGGGTTGTGTCACCTTCGATTGGGTCCAAGCAAGCTCCAGATGAAGTCCCTTGGCCTGGTGAATTGTCTAGGTATGATTTCGACCAAGCCCGATCAAAAAGCTTGGAGTCTGGAACAGATGCGTGGCCTGGAGAGGGGGCTTTTGCTGGTGAACTTCTTCCCTTGGTCTGGTGAAGGTGTAGGATCAATCAATTTGGGGATTGATCCACTGTGGAGAAGTGTCCTGGTTTTGGGTGGAATTTTGGCTGAGAAATTGGGCTCTGTTGGTGGGGATTAGGGCAAATTGTCACTGGGGATCAACTGCTTTAAGTATGGAGAGTGGCCTGGAGCAATTTTAGCAGGGTTTCAGTAAGGTCTGGTTTAGCACCTCGTCATGGGTCAACCCACCATTTTGGGTTTGGATTAAAATGGTGTGAGGAGAGGCTCATTTTGGGTCCAAATGGGTCAACCCACCATTTTGGGTTTGGTGCACCCTTCCAAGTTCTGGTTTTGGGCTGGGAGGATCATGTGAGTCAACCTACCAAAGGTAGTGAAGTCCACATCAAGGATTAGGTGGCAAAGTATAGTTTAGAGTGTATCATGTTTAAGGTAAAAAGGGCTTAAAAAAGGTTTAAGAAAGAGATCCCCTCTCTTGCCATTAATGGTTTGGTGAGGTGGAAAGTGGATTCCATGGCTCTCATGGCTCCTATGGGGCTCATGCATGGCTTCATGGCTTGTCTTTGGCTTGGGGAAAAGCTTGGTCAATTTCATGAAAATGGATTTTAGATATTTTGGTAATTTAGGGGTTATTTGATGGGATTTGGCATATGGCTTGATTTGGATTTATTTTATCATGGGTTTAGAACTTAGGAGATGGTTTCATCCAATGGATGATGATATAGTGGTTGTCATGTGGGCTTTGGGCCTTTGAAATTTAGTGAAGGTGGGCTTTTAAAGTGATTTAGGGAAGTGGGTTTTTTGATTTTAGGATGAGAATTTTGCAAAGGATTGGATCCAATAAGTGTTGAATTTAGTTTAGGAATGTTTCATGAATGATTTGGAATAAATTTGAAGTGTTTGGGCTAGGTTTGGGTTGGATTTGGACCTCTTTGGTGAATGGGCCAATGTAGGTCAAATTGGGCTAACTTGGGCCAATGTTGGGCTAGGGTTGAAATTGATGTAAAATAAATGTTGGGAAATGTTTATGGGAGTGTTTCAAAGAGGTTTTGGCTTTGGTTGGGTTTTGATTTTGGGGTTTGGGCTTATTTGGGTTAGGTTTGGGTTTAGGTCAAAATTGGGCCTTTTAGCTTTGGGTTGAATTTGAGTGGGGTTTGGGTCTAAATTTTGGGCAAAACATGTTAGTTTTTTTTTGTGGGGATGCTAATGAAGGTTTAGAAAAGATTTGGGGTTAATTGGAGTTGAATTGGGTTAGTTTGGGTTAAAATGGGTCATGGGTCCAAATTGGGCTTTAAGGCCAAAAGTGAAATTGGAATCAAATGTCAATCAAATTGGACTTAGATCTGGTCTAGATTGGTGTTGGGAATGTTAAATTGAAGTTTAGAATAGAATTGGACCAGAATTTGGGTCAATTGGGTAGGTTTGGCTTGACATTGGGTTCATTTTGGGTTAAAATGGGTCAAATTAGGGGTTTTGACAAAAGTAGGGTAAATTTACAAAATTGACCCATAGTGTGGTTGAACAAAATGAAATTGGAAGTATTTGGGATTTTTTGGAATTTTCTGGGAATTTTTTGGATTTTTGGGTCAAGAGGGGTATTTTGGGTATTTGGAGGGTATTGGGAGGTATTTTTGGAATTTTTGATATTTTTGGCTATGGATGATCAAATTGATTGGTGAGGAAATGTTCAAGGTTAATTTTGGGGAATTTTGGGTGATTTGGAGATTTTGAAAAATTTGGGTAATTTCAAGGGCTTTGGGTAGGCTAGGCGGGTCCGGGGTCCCGGGGGTCAAAAATTGAAAATTTACAAAATTGAAGTTTGGGTAATTGTAATTGGAATGAAATCATTTTGGTTGAGCCATGAAGCCATATCAAGCCCACATGAGCCATGAAGGGACTCATTTGAGGCATCCATCGTGTTGTTCCTAACCCTCTTGCCGAGGGCTGAGGGGTTAAGGACCATCCATGTGAATCACCTTTATGAGTCAGGAGGTCAAGTTAGGTATGGGTGTGTTTTTAGGATGTGTGTGAAAGTGTAATGTATAGGTGTAGTGTGTGTGTAAGTCAGCCCTTCACCAGACCATGCCACCCAGGGCAGCCCTAAGGCTAAAGAGTCCTATAGGAACTTATCCTTTAAACTTCCACATTTGATTTCAACCCTCTAGGTGATTAGGGGTCTACAATCAAGTTTGTGGAGTTTGCAGGAAGTTTAGAAGTGGTTTGAATTTCTAAGTGGTGGGTCCCAATTCTAATCCTCTAAGATAGTCAAAGGAAAAGCCTAAGGATAGATCCTAAGTACTAAAAAGAAGAAGAGAAGACCTCATCAAAAATGAGGTCAACAAATGGACCCCCAATAGGTGTGGTGAGCTGACGGAGCACACCGCGCGTATTGGTGTTGACCGAAGTGATCAACAAAACCAACACAAACGTCCAAGTGACAAACTTAGGACAAAGTAGAAGAGTTTCCGCTGGGGAGTGTCAAGTACATCTCTGAGACTGGAGATTCCTGAACTCTCACTGGGGAAAGGAAAAGGAGGTGAATCCCAAATCGCATTATCTAGGGGAATTTAAATTTAGATTTTATTTTGTTTCAATTTAAGTTTTGATGTGTGAGCTTAGATTTTAGTTTGAGTTTCAATTTAGATTGAAGTTTTGTTAAGATTAATTTGAAGGGATTTGAACTTGAAATGAAAATTGGAATTTTATGGTTTTAGATGTAACATCTTCAACCTCAAAAGAAAATTGAATTGATTGGATTGAATCATTACAATGAGAAGAGATCTCAGAGCAATACGGTATTGGATGTAAAATCCTTAACCTCAAGAGTTTGATTTTGATGTATTTCATTGCGATAGGGTAAGAATCCTAAAGCAATGCAGTCTCGGATGTAAAATCCTCAACCCCAAAAGTCTGATTTTGATGTATTTCATTGGGATAGGGAAAGAATCCTAAAGCAATACAGTCTCGGATGTAAAATCCTCAACCCCAAAAGTTTGATTTTGATGTATTTCATTGTGATAGGGAAAGAATCCTAAAGCAATGCAGTCTCGGATGTAAAATCCTCAACTCCAAAAGTCTGATTTTGATGGATTTCATTGCGATAGGGGAAGAATCCTAAAGCAATGCAGTCTCGGATGTAAAATCCTCAACCCCAAAAGTTTGATTTTGATGTATTTCATTGCGATAGGGAAAGAATCCTAAAGCAATGCAGTCTCGGATGTAAAATCCTCAACCCCAAAAGTCTGATTTTGATGTATTTCATTGCGATAGGGAAAAAAATCCTAAAGCAATGCAGTCTCGGATGTAAAATCCTCAACCCCAAAAGTTTGATTTTTAAAGGGTAATTGATTTTGGAAAGATTTGTAGTGTGGGATTTTGGTGTTTTGAGAATTTCATGAAAGTTGTAAGAGATTTTGTGAAAAGAAACAAATTAGGAGGGAATATGTAGATGCTACATATCCCATTCAAAAGTGTTGATTGAGAGTTGCTTGTTTGGATTGGATACAATTTCCTTGCCACCAGATTCGAATCGAAAACCTCATGGCTCCGCGTCAATGGAATCAACCGCTTTCATCCCAGATAAGGGAGAGAGTAGAACGGGTTGGATTTCAGATTTGGAAGGTTGAGTTTGAATTAGATTAAGATTTGATTTGAGATCTGGAAGATTGAATTTGAATTTGATTGAAAATTTGTGGTCATTTTGTTTGTCTTTTAACGATTCAAATTTTATTTTATCGTGAATTTGGAGTTGATCATTTTTTAGATTTTTAAGGAAAGTTTTTTTTTTTTTTGTTCTTTGTTCGAAGTTCATTTAACTTTACTGGCGTTTCTCAGTCAACTTGCACAAAAGAGGTGAAGGCCAAAAACGTGACATGGTCACTTTCATTCCAATCATGTTGAAGATACATCATACAACTCGATCTGGAATACATCTCATACAATCTATGTAGACTCAAAACGGACTATGTATGATCTTTGTCGATCCATCCAAAAAGGTATCTATCAAAAATCCATGTCTGAATAGTGAGGTACATGGTCAATAACATCACCTTCCAAGCCATCCTTGGTAAGGATGCCGTATGGATGTACATTGGAGGTGTGATATTTTCCATGTAACTCACAGCTCGTAAGGCCAGAGGATCTCTAGCTCCGGGTCTGGCTGGAAGTGGTAAGGTGCTTTCCTGTCATCTATTCTTCTGAAAGTAACTGAGATCCGTTTCATTGGTACTCCCGGTATGCAATGTTTAGCGACATCTGCTCCGTTGCCCTTCAGTATCATGACGGAACCTACCGGTAATGGTATCTTTACTGGCCCTCGGAACTCACCTGGGCCCGCTATCCGGAGGTCAGATCCGAACATGATATTACATTCATTCAGAAAAGAAACTGTGCAGAAAGGTCTGACAAAGTCGTGGTGATCTATGTGCTGGGGTATGCAGTCACCCTTCTTGTAAATGTTAATGATGCAACTGTTGGGTATGCAATCTGCTGGCAGTACCCTCCATGCTATCATTCTCTTTACCATCCTTTTGATGACTAATGGCATTGGATCCACCCGGCCATGACGAGTATCCCCGGTGGGTTTCCCTCCTGTCTTCTGCGAAGTTGTAGTAGCATCCACATTGTATGGTAATTCTACCTTTCCCTGGCATCCATCTCCGGGGTTCCGAGTAGGTGTTTTCTCTTAGGCGACCCGCTCGGCCATTCTTTTCAAATCCCGGATGCAATCCACAATTTGTTGTTGTTCGTATTCTAAGAACACGTCTGTATGTAGCTCGAGGCCTTCTAGTATATTGATCCTCCTGCCTCTGATTCTCTCGAATTATTCAAAAGTTTTCTTCTCGACATTCTGCATTCTTTCTAGCTTGTATTCTGGAATAATTTGCAAATGGCGTGGCCTGGTGACGTACTGTGGGATATACGGCTCAATCCCTTCACGTTCTCCTGCATACCTCGGCTCCTTGGGGATGGTGTCCATCGGGACATCCTCTGGGGTTGCTTCTGCAACAAAGTTATGCATTACTAGTGGCTTTATCTGGTGGCGTGGTAGCCTTTCTTCTTCTGTTCTTCTTGAGATTTTCCTGGTCTCTTCTGTTATCCTCGGAGCTGGCCTCCTTCCTTCAGGTACTTGGTGAACTGGCATCCTTGAAGTATATGCACGCGGCGTAGCAATCGCCTCATTGCTGCTGGTCCGCTGCTAGTTTAGTTAACATCTTGCGGATACGACGATTTTTATTTCTTCGCTGAGTTGCTGTGAGAGTAGCTCTTCGTACTTCCTGAGTTTCTGTGGGCGCGGCGCTGACAAGCCTGCCTTCTGCTGTAGCGACTACAGACTTGATTCTCTTATCTTCTTCAGTACTTGTTTTTCTTTTCTTGCTGCTGGAGTGGTGGCTTGGGCCACCCACTTTCATTACTGTCTGATCGGGCAGTTCCTCTCGGTCAATTGGGACCCAGTCACTTTCCTTGTATTGCAGGCCTGCTGGTGCGAAGTCTGAGTCAATCTCTATTATCGCTCCATCTTTCACCCTCTTTTCGTCGAGTGCAAGGCTTACGCCATTTCTAAAGTTCAGGACCAACCGCCCGTTCGACATTTCCTCGCGAAAAGACAAGGAAAAGGATCGAGAGTCGTACGAAGAACAAGAACATTAAGAAAATGTTTATTAAAGAGAGTTTTTTTTTATAACTTTTTGTATTTTTAAATTTAACAGGAATGAAGCGGGATAAGATCAGGAAAGAGATTTTGATATGGAAGAGAAAACAAGGAAAACTTTATTATCATGATTTTATTATTATATTTTTTTAGCACATTTTTTATATTATTTTTGGGTTCGGACCCAGTCACAAGTAATTACTTTACCCGTGCTTCTAGGGATGAAGAATTCATTCTTTCAAAACATCAGGTAGCGTAATACTTTTTCAAGTATCGTCCATTGATCGGAAGCATATGTCGTTCTCCTTGGCAATTCACTAGCTGGTAAGAGCCTCCTGAGTAGACTGCCTCAACCACAAACGGTCCTTCCCAAGTGGGTTCAAATTTTCCTCCTATCTTGCGGTGTGCAAGAATAGGTCTTTTGAGAACTAGAACTAAGTCACCAACTTTGAAGGTTCTTGGGCGGACCAATCTTTCATGGGCTTAAATCATCTTAGCTTGGTATAGTTCTAAATTCTGCTGCGCTGCAAGTCTTTTCCCTTCCAGGCTTTCTAATTCCTCTAGTCGTAATTTGGCATTCTCTTCCGTCGTGATTTTGTTTGCAACTGCAATCCTGAATGAAGGAAGGCTCGGACCTCTAAAGGTAACATCGCCTCGGACCCATACACCAGAGCGTAAGGTGTAGCTTGAGTAGGAGTCCTGAAGGTTGTCCGGTAGGCCCATAAGGCTTCTAATAACTTCTCGTGCCAACTTCTCTTATTATCGTCCAAAGTTTTCTTTAAGATTTGAACGAGAGTTTTATTAAAAGCCTCAGCCAGGCCGTTTGCTCTTGGGTAGTAAATTGTTGAATATCGCCAGTTGATTCCGTGTCTCCTGACAAAATTGTTGATTTGTGTGCTTCTGAATGCTGACCCATTATACGAGATGATCCTCGCGCGACACTCCGAAATGGTAGACAACTTGGTTCTTGAAAAGCTGTAGCACGTGGTGTGCTTTCACTTCTCTAAGTGGAACCGCCTCTGCCCACTTGGAAAAGTAATCGTAGCCGCAAGAATGAAGCGATGCCCTTTTGAAGATGGTGGTTCTATTGGACCCACTATATCTGTGCCCCAACATTCAAAGGGCCACGATGCAATTGTCGGATGTAGCACATTTGGAGGTTGGTGTAGAACCACTCCGTGCACTTGGCACTGGTGACAGCTCTTGGCGATTTTCATGCGGTCGGTCATCATCGAGGGCCGAGTAGTACCCTAGTCTTTTAATTTTCATTTTCATCTTCGAACCCAGTCTGGTGAGCGCCACAGAGTCTTGAATGCACCACTTTAATAATTTCACGGGCCTCGGACCCGCTTAGGCACCTTAGCCACATTTGATCGAAAGACCTTCTGTATAACGTGTTGTTTATTAATGCGTAGGACAGAGTTCTTTTCTTGATCTGATGGGCTAATGAGCTATCATCTGGTAGTTTTCCTGTTTGCAGGTAGTATATTAATGGCTGTCGCCAATCTTCTGTGTTTTCTATCACTGCTTGCTACTGATTCTTTTTCTTTTTCGATTTGTGTATTGTGTCTATGTCGAGTCGTGATAGGACTCGACGTCCGTGAACTGATACTTCCACTGATTCATCTTGCAAGCATGCAAATTCTTTTGCGAGGTGAGCTAACTCATCTGCTAAAGCATTTTCTTTTCTGGGAATTTAGTAGATTGTCACATTTGGAATCTGTTCCAACAACTGTATGGTATACTGGAAGTATTGCTCTAGTCTTGGCTTTAAAATCCTGTACTGTCCGGCGATCTGTTGAATGATTAACTGCGAATCCCCGTAGATGTTGATGTCTGTTATCCCCATTTGAATAGCTAATTCCGGTCCTGTTATGAGGGCTTCGTATTCCGCTTCGTTGTTTGTACACGGCTCGTCGAGTGGTAGGAGTATCTTAACATCCCCCGCTCCGGTGTTATAAAGATTAATCCGATCCCTGCCTTACCGGGCACTATCACTTGCAATTTTTCATCTTTGTGTGCTGAAGATGCTCCGTCGAAATATAATTCCTAACGTCGATCTTCAGGGTCTTCTAGGCTCATTATTTGTTCGTCTGGCAAGTCGTCATTGAGAGGAGATTCTGCCGGCAAAGGGTGTGCTGCGAGGAAGTCTGCTAGGACTTGTCCCTTTACGGCACGAAGAGGCACAAAAGTTACATCGAATTGCAATAATATCATTGACCATCTGGCGAGTACGCCGGAAAGCGTTGGACTAGTCATCAAGTATTGCAATGGATTAAATTTCGAGATCGAGTTGACCTTATGAGAAAGCATGTAGTGCCCGAGCTTTTGAGTCGAGAAGATCGGGGCCAAACAATGCTTTTCAATTGCGGGATACCTTATTTCCGTCGGAAGTAAACGACGGCTTAGGTAGTAAAGAGCATTTTCTTTACCCTCATCATTGACACAGGCTAACGGGGCTCCGAGAGAGTCGTTTAAAGACGCGGTATAAAGTATCGGCGGTCTACCCGAGGCCGGGGCTGCTAAGACAGGAGGTGTCATTAAATATTGCTTAATGTCCTCGAAGGCCTTCTGGCATTTCTCTTCCCAAATAAATTTGGCGTCTTTTTTAACTAGTACCGAGAAAGGCCGACACCTACCTGACAAGTTTGAGATAAAGCGTCGAAGATACGCCAACTTGCCATGAAAAGATCGTACTTGTTTTAAGGTTTTGGGAGGCAGCATTTCTAAGATAGCTTTAATCTTTTCCGGGTCGATTTCAATTCCACGATGTCGGACAACGAACCCTAAGAATTTCCCGGAGGTGACGCCGAAGGCGCATTTTAAGGGATTCATCTTAAGGTTAAATTGTCTTAATCGTTCGAAAACAATTCTCAAATCATATAGGTGGTTGTCCTTTACTTTGCTTTTGATGACCACATCGTCCACATAGCATTTGACTTGATTGTGGATGAGATCATCAAAAATTCTTGTCATCGCTCTCTGGTATGTTGTTCCTGCGTTCTTCAGTCCGAATGGCATCACTGTGTAGCAATATACTCCGATCGGTGTTACGAATGCTCGTAAGTTTTTCATCTTCTGGAGCCATTTTTATCTCGGTTGTATCCCGAAGATCCATCCATGAATGAGAATATTTCATGTGTCGAAGCAATGTCGATCATTAATTCGGGATCGGTAGAGGGAATTCATCCTTTGGACATGCCTTGTTTAAATCTCCGAAATCCACACAAATTCCGATCCGACCATTCTTCTTTACTTGGTACCACATTGGCTAGCCAAGTCGGGTATTGTTCTTCACGGACAAATTTGGCGTCTATTAGCTTTTTAACTTCAGCTATGACTTGTTCGATTTCTAGACGCATTCTTCTGGGACCTTGTCCGGCGGGACGAAGCGGGATCCACTCCTAGCTTATGGATTGCGACCTGCGGAGCTAAACCTGGCATCTCATCGTAGCTTCAAGCAAAACAGTCTTTAAATTCCTTTAATAACTTGATTATTTCTTCGGAGTCTTCTTTATTGAGTAAGGAGCTAACAAAGGTAGCTCTAGGTTCTTCGCTAGTACCTAAGTTAACTTCCGTTAACTCATCTATTGTAGATTTAATCTCTTCTTTGAATTCTGGTGGAGCGTCTCCAATTTGTAAATCTTCGAGTTCTTCTGTAGCTTCCATGCAGTCTTCATTGGTCTTGCAAGTGACAACCAAGCAAAATTCAGTATCGTCAACTGATCCTACTGTGCCGAATCCGAGACCATGCTTTGAATTGGGTGGACGACCGAAGTTATTCCATAATTTTTCAAAATGTTGTGATTGACCTTTTGTCCATTGTCGAGGTAAGAAATCCACGCTGAATTAAATTTTGTACACAAGGAGAGTACCACTCAAAAGGTAATTCCATTAATTCTGATGAAGTGACATCTTCAAATTGTACATTATTTTCGAGTTTTGGAGGAAGGAGCACCACGGTAGAATTTGACCGGCTTTGCACCGCCGCTACGTACCTCTTTGACCACCATACCCTCGATCTTATTAGAATGGATCGGGGTCAGGGTCATAGTATGTACATAGTGGTTAATCTCCTCGTACATTGATTTATATTCTTCATTCTTTTCATCTTCGAGCGGGATCCTGAATTGCGGCTTCTTCCGACTTATTGTCGTTGTTTCTTGTTTGATCTCTTTTTCTTCTTCAGAACTATCTTCCCAATCAACATTGATGGCTGGTTTCCTCTGTCCAACTGTCCTAACGTCTCTGCCACGACCTCGTCCCCGGATTCGACCTCGGATGCGAGTTGTGGAGAAATCTTCACCATCTCGTCGTAAGGGAATGGTGAGTGACTGTTGGACTAGAACTTCAGGTTCTTCGTCGTCCCGAACTTCCTTTGCTTCATTCGTTATGGTATCTCTGGAGAAAATTGTTTTCTTCGGTGGTGCATAATAAGATGCATCTTCATGGATTCCAATTTCATGTACGGAGAATGGTTGTAAGTCACCTTTGATGCACTGTTCCCCTCCATCGTAGTATTTAATGCACTGGTGTAGGGATGATGGTACCATCCTATTTTCATGTATCCATGGTCGGCCCAGTAGAGCGTTGAATGACGTTTCTGAATCAATTATGTGAAACTTCGCGGTTGTCTTTGCCAAGTCACCGGTTTTCATTAGTAGTGTTATTGATCTGAGGGCTCTTTCTCCTTTCTGGTTGAATCCTCTTAATAACATTTTGTCTGCTTCAAGCTCGCGAGCATCAATTTCCAAATATGCTAGCGTTCGAAGATTCATTATGTTGATTGATGCTCCTGGATCCACCAATACTCTGGAGAGTGTAAACTTCCCTATTGTAACTGAAATGTACAACGGTTGGTTGTGGTCTGCTGTCCCAAGTAGTAGATCATTGTCCGTGAAGGTAACACCTCGCTATTCCTTTAACGAGAAAACCTCATCTAAGGAATCTCCGGTCATTTGAGCTAAGAAAATTTCTGGATCAATTAAGGCCTTGATCAGAGCTTCTCTCATCTCCTTTGATAAGATGAGAGCGTCGTAGATGCTCGGTTGGTCGGTAGTTTCCTAAGATGGGCTAGCATGTTGTAGTCCACTTTATTTCCATGTGTCTCGATTTCTTCCCGAATGGGTATTTCTTCTGCGGGGTTGGTTCTTCCTGAACAACCACCTGCTTTCCTTTGTCCTTTGGACCCATTCTCGGAGGTAGAACTCTTCCACTTCTTAAGTTAACTTCTGTAATTTCTTCTGAACCTATTATTGAGTTTGCTAGTGTTTCCTCCTGAATCGGAATGACAGATTCTTCTGGATTAGCTTCAGAGTCTGAAGGCTCTAACTCTATTGTGACTGGAGCTCCTCGAAACTCTCAAATAGATTCATTTCTTGTTGAACTCTCGTAGCCTCCCTGGTGGATGTCTTCTTCGTCATTATGATTGTCGAGATTGTTTATGATTTGAGAATTGTCATTTGTATCGTAATCGACGTCCGGATTGTCGCTAGTTACGTAATCATTAGAAACAGTCAAAACGTAGCCAACGCCATAACCCTTATCATTATAAGATCCCACCGGAGTGAGCGGATAATCATACGAGTCGGAGGTTCGAGGGATTTCTCCCCCGAATCGGAAACAACTATCCTAGGATAAGCAGCCCCTAGTCTAGCCTTAAGAGCCTCGATCTTCTCTTCTTCATTGATTTTCTTCTTCTCTTCAATTGTCTCTTGTTGAGGTGGTTCTTCTATCGCAAGTGATAGTGTCGACTTAACAGGTTTCGAACTCTGAATTGAGGCTCGCACCGAAGCGGTTTGGATGTGATCCAAAATTTTTTTCGAAGACTTTGTCCAAGCGGTTGCCCATCCATCATCAGTCGCATAGGGGTCTATCGGCACAATGAGATCTGTCGAGTTAACATTGACGGAACCTCCTTTCTGGGGTTCCTTCATGTACTCCTTCGGGATCGTTATATTCCCTTTCCGAAGATTGTCGTTGAGCCAACTTTTGAAGGTAATACAATCTTCTATCTTATGCCCAAGCATCCGGTGGTAAGGGCAAAAGTTGGGATCACCTTTCTTGTCGACTTCTTCTGGTCTTTTAGGTTCTGGTAGTTGGAAATCCGGAGTCTTCATCAAGCTGCGGAACATTTTCGGCATCTGCCTCATTCTTAAACGGATACTCCTCGCTCGAAGCTCCCCTAACGTACGTTGCGGACGAGGCGGTTGTTCATACTTGTTTGGATGAGTCGATAGTTGGGTCGGGGTTGCTTGGTAATTCGTTGAGGTTGCTCGTGGCCGTTCGACGATATTTGTATCGGTTGCTTGCCTTTATCGATCGCTGCAACGATCCCGGACTTCTTTTCAAAAGTTTTCACGGGCTTCGTTTTTCGTTTTGTCGGTGAAACTTAATTGCTTCGCCTCCTCTTGCAAGCTTCCGGCCTTGCTTAACAACTTCTCAAAAGTCTTAATAGTAAATCCCTTGAGGAGAAGTGCTATCGGGCCATGAATGCTCTTATGTAAAATGCCGACTGCATGCTGTTCTTGTAGCTGTGGCTCACACTTCATACTTAGATTTCTCCATCGAAGTATGTAATCCACCAAGGTTTCGTTGGGTTTCTGCTTCTCTACCACTAAATCACCTATAGTGATGTGGTGCTGAGCTCCGGCAAATCACTTGATGAAGAGGTTCTCTAGTTCTGAGAATGTCTTCACCGAACCGTTCGGTAATTCAGCATACCAATCAAAGGCGATTCCTGACAGACTGCTGACAAATTGTCGGAAGAGTAAAGCATCACTTCCGCCGGCATTGCAACAACTGGCACGAAAATGTGCAACATGCTGCCGAGGGTTTTCAGTTCCATCAAAGGTCTTGAACAGAGGTGGTACGAAGCCTTTCGGATATTAGACATCGTTGAATTCTTCAGGGTAAGGTCTACCTGTCCGAATGGATGTCCCGCTCTTTGATTGTGCCACGGCTTCTCGCACCTGCTGTTCCACCATGCTCTTAATATCCTTTTTTGGAATCATGCTTTGTGTTGCATCTTTCTTTAACTGATCATCCCCGTTGACGGACGTAATCTCCTTTCCTCCGTCTACAATGTGAATGACTTCTGGGGGTGTTTCTCTCTGGGGTTGAACCTGACTCTGGAGAGTGGCTAGGGCTACAACCATCTCTTCCATCCTTTTTGCCATCTGGGCGATTGTATCATCTTTCACTTGAAGCTGCCTCCTCATTACTTCTGGCTTTTCTCTTTCTGTGGCTGCAGGAGCACCTTGTGAAGCTGACGAAGCTCGCGTTTCAACCATGTTAATTTCTGCATACTCATCATCCATGAACTCTGACGAGTCAACCTCATCTCCGAATTTCTCTTCTCTTTCCCTTGCTAATCGCCGAATATCAGTTCTTAGCTTTTCCATAGCATCTTCTAGTAGTCTTTTCTGTACATCCTTGCAGTTGTCATGTGATAAGCTGTCGGGTTTCCTTCTCATGAGTCCCCTTCATTGCGGTAGCACTTTCTTCGGACTCAAGTCTCTCGACGAGACTTTCCTTCTCGAGTTGTTGTTTTAATCTTAATTGCCCGGTTGTGGGACGCCATACCATCCTCCTAGCGACGGAAGGTGCGGGACCGGATGGTCCGTCGATCAAATGCTTTGGAAGGTGGTATCCTCCCTAATTTGTAGTCCTGAAACAACAACAGGTGGACTAGCTTTCATTCTCTTATTTGGCTTTTCCGCAGCGATAGCAGGTTCTACTCGCGGCCCAAGACAGGACTTGGCTGGCACCCACCCTATCCTTCTTAAAATCTCTGACACGGGGCATTTTTCTTTCTTTGATAACTTCTCTATCAAGGTTTGCAGTCGAGCAAATGGTGTAATTCTAGCCCTTTTCTTACGACTATCATTGTAATATACGGGATGAGGCAATGCGGCAGCAATCTTGCGAACATTTTCCTCATCCTCTGCAGCGGAGAGGGGATGGAACCTGCTTCCTCCCAAAAGTGGTATGTATTCAGGCAGGGGTGTATACTCGGGCGGTTCGGGATTTCTTCTAGGAAAGCAACTTCGGCGGCTGCGGCTTCTCTAGCAATTCTTCTACTTCTGTTCCTTCTCTGAGTCCGTGTTAGTGATGGAATTCTTGAGCTAGACCCGATTTCAAAAACAGAAGATCTCATAGGAAGGTCTGTACCCTCCACGGTAACAGGTTCATCGTAGTTCTGAATTTCCTTCCCCTTTAGTTTGGCAGAAGCCGGGGTAGGTGCAGAGACAACTAGACCAGTAGGGGTAGCAACAACAGTCCTTCGCGAACGAGCGAGTACTCCTCTCGGTTGGAATCTTTTGCAGAGGAGGGAATTCATGAATTGACTTGAGGTTAAACTCAATCAACGGCTTCTCAGTTTCTGATACTTTGCTTGTGAGTGAAAAGAGAGTGACATCGGGGATTTTTATGTCGGTGTCCCCGAATCCTTGTCCGAATCAAATAATTCCATTGTCAGGCAGTTCGTCCTTGAATACGGCCAGGTCAAGTCCATTGACGAAGGAGAAGATCAGTTTTGGGGCTTCCATTTCTGCAGGGCAGATTCCAAATGTTAGTCTCCGAATCGTGCTTCTTCTTGTCGTAAAACTTATGACGTAAAAGAAAGAGTCCGAACACATTTCTGTTTATCTTGGTGTATTTGTGGTATTAAAAGAAAATTATTTTTTCGGAAAGATTTGTTCTTTAGGAGGGAGAATTATTAAAAGAAGGAGAGTTGTAGGAAGAGTAAAAGGAATTGATTCGGAACTGGAAAAGGAAGAGAAAGTCTTGCAGAAACTTCTCGACCCGCAAGACCGCTCCTAAACTAATACCTATTGGGGGTCCACCCCACCTCAGAAATGAGGTAAAAGGATCTCGGAACCTCTCTGTTCAGGGGTGTCTAAACAGTGGCTCCTAAATCCGAGAGAATGTTGGCTATACTTGTTCAAGGTAGAAATGAACATAGTATTCCAACGAAAAGAAGGGTAGTTTGATCCACTAGGAACATGGATACACTACCGATTTTTGAAAGCAGAATTACCTGATTGAAATGGAGAGAGGAATTTTCCCCAGCGGAGTCACCAGAAATTGTCGGCATTATTTTTAGGTTGGTGTATTTTATTTTGAAAAGGGGGTCGCCTAACAGAAATTTTCGGTGAATTTTATATTTTAAATTTAATTTAAATATATATATATAATTTAGAAAGTAGCATTTGATTTTGAAAATAATTTTAAGTTTGAAAATCTTAAGATATGAAATCAAACTGATCTCATATCCCGAATAGTTTACATAAACGAGCACCGCACCACAAACCGTATATCTACCCCGAAGAATAGACACATTGATTGGTAATGGGGCTCGATTAAGTAAACTAGAAAGGTTTGTGACATCCGTTTGGTCTGCGAACCAATTTTATAAGCCGACAAGTTCCCTCGCTTAATATAAATGAATTAAGCGAGGGTTTATATTACTCAGGTTCTTAAAATTCCCTATAAGGGCAAGCCCCTATAGTTAATTACATCTTAAGTGACGGGGATCACCTAAGAAAACTCTCGATAATAATCAGTAGTTCTGCTCTCAAGAATTTCAAAGTTTAAGGTTTTCAAAGGATTGGATTTTTAAAATTTCAAAAGGGATTAGCTCAAATTTGGAACATTTATTTTCAGGAGTCCAAAAGGAAGAGAAGAGAAGCTGAGGATCCAAGAAGAATCTTGGCAACTTCCCACACTATCCTATGGTTTGGCTTCAATTTGAAAATTTACTTAATGTTTCAATCCTGCCAATTTTAATTAATTAGGACTTATATTTGCATGACGCAGTCATGCAAATAGCCTCGAAGATGTGAGGGTTTATGTCGTATCGGACAACGACCTCGGAATCCTAAAGTGTTAGGGCTTATATTGCACAACTGTAGTCGTGCAAAAGCCTAAAGACGAAGTTAGGATTTACGTCGCGCTAGGCAAACTACCTCGAAATCCTATGGGTTTGCTATTTAATTCTAAGGAAAGTTTTGTTGAAGTAGATTCAAGTTTTGCTGATGACGATGGCCTTGCTGCCCACCATGCTCCGAGCTCCTTGTTGTTACAGAGGTTTAGTTATAGAAGTCATAAATCAGGAGAAGGCAAAAGTGTTTTGGTTTAGAGAAAATCTTAATTTCCCAGTGTTTTTTATATTTTATTTAAAATAAATCTTAAAGTTGATTATAACAACACCGGTTAAGATCCTACGGTTCCATCCATCCGGCATCGTTATTTTTATCGGATTCACTTAGTCCAGAGGAATTTGCTAAACTCAACTAAATGAGTTCCACACTTTCATTTAGACCGTGGGAAATCCCGTTAGCAACACGTAGGTTACATCATCCGAGGTATTCCCGATCATCCAACAAGACGTTTTAATGTAGTTGTAATTGTAGTTTTGTGTTCTGTTTGTGATTAAATTTTGAGTTGTGTTATATTTTGAAATGTTGTGGCGGTGAATTTTATCTTGCAATGACTTTTAATTTAGTTTAGGTTTCGGTTTTAGGGGCTACCCTAAAGGTGTGGGTTTTCATGCAACAGTTGTTTATCATGCAAGAAAAGTAAAGTACATTTGCAATAAAGTAAATTGCAAGAAAGTAAATTGCAATAAAATAAAAGCATACCTAGAGGGTCTTCCCGTCATCCCAGGTTGCACTTAAACACAATTTAGAATATTTAAGCATTTAAAGCAAGTTCCTCAGTAAAGCTAAGGGAAGGGTTATGGTTTTCTACCAAGTTCCTAATCCTATAGCTAGTCATTTCCTATGACATCTAGGTTCTTATGTTTTGGTTTGAGGACGATTTTCTTCATCAAAGAACAATTAAGTTCAATTGTTCTTATAAATATCCTATCATATTGAGGAAGTGCTTAAGAAGAATCTTAAACAACTTTTCAATATTGCTAGAATTGTTTTAAGTCCAAATGAATTTAATTATACAAATGAATTAATCGTCCGAGAATTCAAGTTTTGTTATCTTGCTCAGTGAACTAGGACATTTGAATATCCTATAAGGGAAATAACATTTCACTTAACGTTCTATTTAGGAGTTATGACAACAAAAGCTTTTGAGGGCAAATTGATGTTCAAATGGTTTGTGATTTAATTTAATTTCAGTTAACGGGTTTAAATTTGGAATAGTGTTCAAGTTGCTTTATTTTGAATTTCTTTATGTCTTAGGTGATGTTATTTTTTAATTCAATTTAATTTAACTTTAATTTAATTTAATTTGGTTTAGCTTCAATTTTAATTTAATTTATTTAATTTAAATTAATTTTAATTTTAAGTTGATTTTATTTTTTATTTTAATTTAATTTAATTTAATTTAATTTAATTTAATTTAATTTAATTTAATATTTTTTAATTTAATTTAATTTAATTTAATTTAAATTTTAATTTGATTTTATTTTTAATTTTAATTTAATATTTTATTTTTTATGTTCTAAAGATGATTTAATTGTAACTGTTAAAGTATTAATTTAATTGAAATTTTAAAATGGTTTAATTTAAATAATTTAACTTTAATTTAATTTAATGATTAAGTATTTTAGCATTTTAAATCTTAAATTTGGATTATCATTTTAATTAGGAATTAAATATTATTGAGATGATTAATTTAGGGATTCTTAAATTAAAGAACAAATCTCTTCCTAATAATATCTCTATTTTAATAATTCCAATTTTATTATTCTTCCAAATTTAATCAATTATTTAATTAAGGTTTATTTCAATTATTTTTAAATTGTTTAATAGGTTTCTACCCATATTATTCAAGTTTCAATCATCGAAATCAGATTAAGATCAAATATTTTACTTTTTAATTTTATTAAACCTAAAGTTTTAATTAAGGGTTAAAATTTTAATTACCATTTTGCCCTTCAAGCTTAATAATTTCATAATTCACTAAATTGAGCTTAAATGAACTTGAAATTTTTATGTTGCTTCACTCATATGTCAATAAAGGCATTAGAGGAGAAAATGTGATTTTTCTATATTTAATTTATTTATGTAATTATTTTTGGTGGAAAATAGGGATTTCCAAGGAAAATTTAATAATATGACCAAGGGAAAGTTTCTGTCCTTAAGAAAATTATGGGACATTCCTAATGACCAGAGGACCACTTGGACCAATTGTGGTGATTTTTTGAATTATATTATTTTTATTATAATTATTTTAAGTTTTGGAGTATTAATTAATTTAAAAATAAAATAAAGATTGAAAAATGAATTTTATATTTTTCAAAAATCACTCTGATATCAAGGAAATCAGAGAACCAATTTTTGTAATTTTCTAATTTTTCTTTGATTTATTAGAATTAATTTAGTGGAAATACTAAAAAATATACATTCTTTAATTTTAAAAATACCTTAGGGCTTTAAAATTTAATATTTCATCATAGAGACCTAAGAAAAATATGGGATTTGTTTCTAAGTGATTAAAATTCAAAATGTGACATTTTGGTGAATTTTATTATTTTTGTGATTTTTATTATTTTTTAATTATTAAAATATTAAAATAATGCAAAAAATCAACTTTTTTAGAAAATTACAATTTTATTTTTTTTAAATTCCCCTGATATTAGAGAGGCTCTAAAACCAATTTGGTGAATTTTTGAAAAATATTTTGAAAGTTATGATTTTTTAAATTTTAAAATGGCTAAATGGCTTAATTAACCCATTTAGTAGGGCTAACCAAGTCCAATTGACTTCAAATTTTTATGATGGATTCCTCTAATCCTAAAGGTCATTGGAGAATTGATTTCAAGTCAATTTGATGTGTGATTAGATCTAATTAATTAGGGACCTATTTTGGGTGTTTAAGCCAATTAGGGTTATTCCAAGTGGATTAATTCAAAACCTATTTTTCCTAGAGTCCTCTGGTCATAAGAAACATCCTCAAATTTTCCTAGAATTTATTTCACAACATGCTAATTATTGGAATTAAAGTACTCAAAACAACAACATGAATTTGGAAAATCAATAACTTCTCATAGGGATGGCCTCTGACTTTGGAAAATTCAGAGAATGTTCCCAAATTCAGAGGCTTCAAAAGCCCTATAGTCTCATGCCATGGTGAATTTCCTATATGCATGGAGAATTAAAACAATGCAGAGAGTAAATAAATTATTAAAAATAAAATACTTGATGAAATTAAATGATTTCTTTTCCACATTATTCTCCTCTGTTCACTAAGTAAGAGGGTATTTTTATTTTATTTTTCTGATTTTTCTACACAAAGTTATGCATTTTTGAAGTTTAGGGAATTAAATAAATAAGAAAATCCCTATTTTTCTATTTATCCGAATCTGCACCGCGTCAACCTTAGCATCTTCGAAGCGCCGCGTGGCGCTTTCTGATTCGACACCGCCATCCGACTCAGCACTCCAGGGGCCCGCTGTATCATTCCGTCTCCTCATCCGGCGCGATCCTGGTCGTCCGTCCGCGCGTGTATTAAATGAACGGCATCCGTTCATCATCCCCAAGCCTCTTAACCCGAGAACCGTCCACACTAAATCCCTAATATCTCACTTAATACTTAACGGATTCTCGTGTTCTTGTGCTCTATGGATTGGTCTTGAAGAGACGAATACATCTATACGGTGATCATGCATTGAAATTAAGGCATTTGAAATGGAGAATCTCCGTAAGCTCGGGATAAAGAGTTAGCTCATACCTTTGCTCGGAGAAGTGTGGCTTCAATCCGAGGGTTGTGTCACCTTCGATTGGGTCCAAGCAAGCTCCGGATGAAGTCCTCGGCACGGTGAATTGTCTAGGTATGATTTCGACCAAGCCCGATCACAAAGCTTGGAGTCCGGAACGGATGGGTGGCCTAGAGAGGGGGCTTTTGCTTGGTGGACTTCTTCCTTGGTGCTGGTGAAGGTGTAGGATCAATCGATTTGGGGATTGATCCACCGTGGATAAGTGTCTCGGTTTTGGGTGGAATTTTGGCTGAGAAATTGGGCTCTATTGTTGGGGATTAGGGCAAATTATCACTGGGGATCAACTGCTCTAAGTATGGAGAGTGGTCTGGAGCAATTTTGGCAGAGTTTCAGTAAGGTCTGGTTCAGCACCTCGTCATGGCCCAGAGAGGTGGGGTTTAAATAGGAGAGGCTGGAGAGCATCCCAGGGGAAGTTAGGGCGTCGGATCAGCTGCTTAGGTCAAGGGAAGAACAGCCATGGTGGCCATTGGGCTTGGGGCAACTCAGCAAGGTGGAATTCC
This sequence comes from Papilionanthe hookeriana x Papilionanthe teres, assembly GCA_022702705.1. NCBI lineage: Eukaryota > Viridiplantae > Streptophyta > Magnoliopsida > Asparagales > Orchidaceae > Papilionanthe > Papilionanthe hookeriana x Papilionanthe teres. Next base: position 84,292,931 of record CM040427.1, on the reverse strand, counting down.
AAAGTTTGGCTCCTCCCAAGGTCTCAGCCATGGTGTTTTCCGGCGACCCGAGCGGCTGGCCTGGCAGGCATGGGTCACCTTCGAGTCCGAGTGGGTCGGGGCTGGAGGTTTGTGCGATCAATTGGCCATGGACATGTGTAAAGGGTTTGGATTAAAATGGTATGAGGAGAGGCTCATTTTGGGTCCAAATGGGTCAACCCACCATTTTGGGTTTGGTGCACCCTTCCAAGTACTGGTTTTGGGCTGGGAGGATCATGTGAGTCAACCTACCAAAGGTAGTGAAGTCCACATCAAGGATTAGGTGGCAAAGTATGGTTTAGAGTGTATCATGTTTAAGGTAAAAAGGGCTTTAAAAAGGTTTAAGAAAGAGATCCCCTCTCTTGCCATTAATGGTGTGGTGAGGTGGAAAGTGGATTCCATGGCTCTCATGGCTCCTATGGGGCTCATGCATGGCTTCATGGCTTGTCTTTGGCTTGGGGAAAAGCTTGGTCAATTTCATGAAAATGGATTTTAGAAATTTTGGTAATTTAGGGGTGATTTGATGGGATTTGGCATATGGCTTGATTTGGATTTATTTTATCATGGGTTTAGAACTTAGGAGATGGTTTCATCCAATGGATGATGATATAGGATTGTCATGTGGGCTTTGGGCCTTTGAAATTTAGTGAAGGTGGGCTTTTAAAGTGATTTAAGGAAGTGGGTTTTTTTTATTTTAGGATGAGAATTTTGCAAAGGATTGGATCCAATAAGTGTTGAATTTAGTTTAGGAATGTTTCATGAATGATTTGGAATAAATTTGAAGTGTTTGGGCTAGGTTTGGACCTCTTTGGTGAATGGGCCAATGTACGTCAAATTGGGCTAACTTGGGCCAATGTTGGGCTAGGGTTGAAATTGATGTAAAATAAATGTTGGGAAATATTTATGGGAGTGTTTCAAAGAGGTTTTGTCTTTGGTTGGGTTTTAATTTTGGGGTTTGGGCTTATTTGGGTTAGGTTTGGGTTGAGGTCAAAATTGGGCCTTTTAGCTTTGGGTTGAATTTGAGTGGGGTTTGGGTCTAAATTTTGGGCTAATCATGTTAGTGTTTTATTTGTGGGGATGCTAAGGAAGGTTTAGAAAAGATTTGGGGTAAATTGGAGTTGAATTGGGTTAGTTTGGGTTAAAATGGGTCATGGGTCCAAATTGGGCTTTAAAGCCAAAAGTGAAATTGGAATCAAATGTCAATCAAATTGGACTTGGATCTGGTCTATATTGGTGTTGGGAATGTTAAATTGAAGTTTAGAATTGAATTGGACCAGAATTTGGGTCAATTGGGTAGGTTTGGCTTGACATTGGGTTCATCTTGGGTTAAAATGGGTCAAATTGGGGGTTTTGACAAACGTAGGGTAAATTGACAAAATTGACCCATGGTTTAGTTGAACAAAATGAAATTGGGAATATTTGGGATTTTCTTGAATTTTCTGGGAATTTTCTGAATTTTTTGGATTTTTGGGTCAAGAGGGGTATTTTGGGTATTTGGAGGGTATTGGGAGGTATTTTTGGAATTTTTGATATTTTTGGCTATGGATGATCAACTTGATTGGTGAGGAAATGTTCAAGGTTAATTTTGGGGAATTTTGGGTGATTTGGAGATTTTGAAAAATTTGGGTAATTTCAAGGGCTTTGGGTAGGCTAGGCGGGTCCGGGGTCCCGGGGGTCAAAAATTGAAAATTTGCAAAATTGGAGATTGGGTAATTGTAAGTGGAATGAAATCATTTTGGTTGAGCCATGAAGCCATATCAAGCCCACATGAGCCATGAAGGGACTTATTTGAGGCATCCATCTATGTTGTTCCTAACCTCTTACTCGAGGGCTTAGGGGTTAAGGACCATCCATGTGAATCACCTTTATGAGTCAGGAGGTCAAGTTAGGTATGGGTGTGTTTTTAGGATGTGTGTGAAAGTGTAGTGTATAGGTTTAGTGTGTGTGTAAGTCAGCCCTTCACCAGACCAGGCCACCCAGGGCAGCCCTAAGGCCAAAGATTCCTATAGGAACTCATCCTTTAAACTTCCACATTTGATTTCAACCTTCTAGGTGATTAGGGGTCTACAGTCAAGTTTGTGGAGTTTGCAGGGAGTTTATAAGTGGTTTGAATTTCTAAGTGGTGGGTCCCAATTCTAATCCTCTAAGATAGTCAAAGGAAAAGCCTAAGGCTAGATCCTAAGTACTAAAAAGAAGAAGAGAAGACCTCATCAAAAATGAGGTCAACACCCTCCAAGTGACTTAGGGGTTTACAATCAAACTTACGGGGTTTGCAGGGAGTTTAAGAGTTGTTTAAATTTCTAAGTGGTGGGTCCCATTTCTAGTCCTCTAAAATAGTCAAAGGGAATGCATAAGGCTAGATCCTAAGTACTAAGGAGATATAAGAGAAAAGACCTCATCAAAAATGAGGTCAACAGCATGAATTTTCTTTTTTATATATAATCTATGTTTTATTGTATCTTCCTGATGAATTCTGAGTAGTTTTCTTTGTCTTTATCCTTGCAATGTGATGTGGTGAAGTGGTGATGTAGATTTGAAGTGCTTTTAAATGTTAAGAAATTATGATGATTTTTCACTTTGTACTTCATTTACTTTTCGATCTGGACAATTGAATTGTTAAAACTTGTTGTAAAACATTCAATTTGAAAGGACTAAGTGTTCTACAACAAAAGTGGAGAATTCATCAATGTCCATGAATGAGCTACGTAGTTCATGGGTGTTGAATGCAATTAAATAGAGAAATGTGTTTTGATGGGCATCGAATTGGAGATTTTAGGGTGACAGGCTGAAATCCCCAATTTGGACCTAGTGTTTGGTAACTAAAGCTAGGGTTAGCCTTCATGTGAAGGGAAGTGGGAGCGCTGAAGTGAGAGCCAGTATCCTCCCAGCCTAATCATGGATTTAAGGGCCAAGCCTATGATTTTCCAATGTTATTTAAATATCTCTGAAGAGGGGGTACTCTAAAGGGGATAAAGAATATAAATGCTCCTATTTGACACAAACAAAACTATATCAATCTAGATCGTACACTCATCATAACATCATTGTAAAGGGAAATATGATTTTCCATATTTAAACCTTTCAATACAAAAATTAGACTATGTTAGTTAATTTAAAAAGTAATTTTAGTTAACTTAGCTTTTAGCAATCAATACATTAGCAACTTAAATATTGCCTGAACATGCATTGTGAATTGTGTATTGGATTTCATTGTTAAACTAAACTTTGAACTGTTCCAAACTTCCTTGTGGGATCGATTACTAGGACTCAATAGAGCCCTATATTACTTGAATGATACATGTACTTGCGTATATGTGTGGCTGCTTAATTATTAAATTGATCTTATTGTGAGATTGAATTGAAACTACCTTTTGAAAAATTACACTTATAGTAGCACCGATCAAGTTTTTGGTGCCATTGTCGGGGAAGTATAAACGATAACAATCAAATTTGTAGTATTTGAAACCTTTTCTTTGGAATTTGCAATTGTGTGTGCTTGCTTACTTTTTAGTGTATTTAGTGTGATTTTATATGTGTAGTATTGGATCTATAAGTTTAGTGCCTTACAATTCAGAATTAGAGAGTACTATTAGAAAAATTTGAAAACAAAAAAAAAATCTGAAAATCCTCACAAAATGGCGAACAATCAAAATAATCAAAATGAACATATACCAAGACCTTTAAGAGATTATGCTAACTCAACAACAGATGAAATTCGCTTAACTATCCAAAATCCTGATGTTGCTGCTAATTCATTTGAGCTTAAACCTGCTATAATTCAAATGGTACAAAATAATTAATTTGGAGGAATACCTAATGAAGATACTAACTTGCATCTTGCTAGTTTTCTGTAACTGTGTGCTACATTAAATATGAATGAGTGTCAAATGATGCTGCCAGACTTAGACTTTTTTCTTTTTCATTAAAGAATTGTTAACACCTAGATCTAACAGAACTTGGGGAGAACTTTCATAAAAATTTTTATCAAAATATTTTCCTCCATAAAAACTGCTAAGCTTAAAAATGATATTACATCATTTGGTCAGTTTGAAGGGGAATCTATTTATGAAGCTTGGGAAAGATTTAAAGATCTCTTCAAGAAAAGGTCCACATCATGCTTCACCAGATTGGTTAATAATTCAAAAAATTATATAATGGATTAGTAGGATCTCTTAGATCAATTATTGATGCTGCTGCTGGTAGATCATTAGTGTCAAAAATTTTTGATGAAGCATACTCTTTAATAGACGAGATGGCTACTAATATATTTCAATGACCCTCTGATTGAGTAAATCCTAAGAAAGTAGCTAGTATTCATGATTCTGATGCTATACTTATAATAATCTCTCAAATTGCCACTATTGCAAAGAAAATAGATCAATACAGAATGAACTGTTCTCAAACACCCTCAGTGTTAGAGGAAAATTTATTAGGATGGATAATGGAATCTCAAACATTCTATGAGATCTTGAATGCTATAAAAAATAGACCCAACAATCCTTATTCAAATTATTATAATCCCAGTCAGAAGAACCATCTAAACTTAAATTGGAATAATAACAATGTTGTTGTTAACCCGCAATAGGGGAATAATCCAGTGAACCCAGTGTCGGCATATTTTTAGGTTGTCTGTTTTATTTTGAAAAGGGGGGTCGCCTAACAGAAGTTGTCGGCGGATTTTTAATTTAATTTAAATAAATAATTTTGAAAAGTAGTGTTTGATTTTGAAAATAATTTTAAATTTGAAGGTTTTAAGATATGAGATTAAACCGATCTCACATCCCAAATAGTTTATATAAACGAGCACCGCACCACGAGCCGTGTATCTATCCTTAAGGATAGACACACCGCTTGACTGATGGGGCTCGATTAAATAAACTAGAAGATTTGTGACATCCGTTTGGTCTGCGAACCAATTTTATAAGCCGACAAAATTCCCCTGCTTAATATGAAAACATTAAACAGGGTTTATATTACCTGGGTTCTTTAAAATTCCCATAAGGGCAAGCCCTTATAGTTAATTGCATCTTAAGTGATGGGAATCACCTAAGAAAACTCTCGATAATAATCAATAATTCTGCTCTCGAGAATTTCAAAGTTTAAGATTTTCAAGGAATTGAAATTTGGAATTTCAATAGGGAATGGATCTAATTTGGAACATTTTGTTTTGGGAATCCAAAGGAAGAAAGGTAGGAGAAATCACAGATTCGAAGCGAACTTCGGTAATTTCCCGACTATCCTATTGTTTGGCTTGGATTTAGGGAAGTCCTAATATTTATTTAAATGTTTTGATCTCGCCAATTTTAATTAATTAGGGCTTATATTTATATGACAAAATCATACAAATAGCCTTGAAGATGTGAGGGTTTATGTCGTATCGGACGACTACCTCGGAATCCTAAAAGCTGGTTAGGGCTTAATTTGCGGTTCAAATGCCTAACAAAAGGTTAAGGATTTATGTTGCACTAGCGCAAACTACCTCGAAGTCCTATGGTTTTGTTATTTAATTCTAGAAAAGTTTTCGTTGATGTAGATTCGGGTTTCTGTCGATGACGATGGCCGTGCTTTGCCCACCATGCTCCGAGCTCCTTGTTGTTGCAGAGGTTTAGTTTTAGAAATCATAAATCGGGGGATGAGAAAAGTGTTTTGGTTTAGAGCAAATCTTAATTTCCAAGTATTTTTTATGTTTTAATTAAAACAAATCTTAAAGTTGATTATAACGACACCGGTTAAGATCCCACGGTTCCATCCTTCCAGGCATCATTATTTTTATCGGATTCACTTAGTCCGGATGAATTTGCTAAACTCAACTGAATGAGTTCCACACTTTCATTTAGGCTCGTGGGAAATCCCGTTAGCAACACGTAGGTTACATCATTCGAGGTATTCCCGATCATCCAACAGGACGTTTTAATTTAGTTGTAATTGTAGTTTTGTGTTACGTTTGTGATTAAATTTTGAGTTGTTTTATATTTTGAAATGTTGTGGCGGTGAATTTTATCTTGCAATGACTTTTAACTTAGTTTTGGTTTCAGTTTTAGGGTATATCCTAAAGGTGTGAGTTTTCATGCAACAGTTGTTTATCATGCAAGAAAAGTAAGTGCAATGCGGTTAAATAAATTGCAATAATGTAAATTGCAAGAAAGTAAATTGCAATAAAATAAAAGCGTACCTGGAGGGTCTTCCCGTCATCCCAAGCTGCACTTAAAACACAATTAGAATAATTAAGCAAGTTCCTAGGTAAAGCTAAGGTAAGGGTTATGGTTTTCTACCAAGTTCCTAATCCTATGGCTAGTCATCTCCTATGACGTCTAGGTTCTTTGTGTTTTGGTTTAAGGACGATTTTCTTCATCGAAAGAACAATTAAATTCAATTGTTCTTATAAACATCCTATCATATTGAGAAAGTGTTTAAGAAGAATCTTAAACATCTTTTCAATACTTCTAGGATTGTTTTAAGTCCAAATGGGTTTAATTATACAAATGAATTAATCGTCCGGGAATTCAAGTTTTGTTAATTTGCTCAGTGAACTAGGACATTTGAATATCCTATGAGTGAAGTAACATTTCAATTAATGTTACGTTTAGGAGTTATGATAACTAAAGCTTTCGAGGGTAAATTGGTATTCAAATGATTTGATTTGAGTTAATGGGTTTAAATTTGGAATAGTGTTCAAGTTGCTTTATATTTAATTTCTTTCTGTTTTAGGTGATGTTATATTTAATTCAATTTAATTTAATTTAATTGAGTTTTAATTTAATTTAATTCAATTTAATTCAATTTAATTTGATTTGATGTTACATTAATTAATTTGATTTGATTTAGTTTTAATTTAATTTGATTTGATTTTTTTAAAATTTAATTTAATTTAATTTAATTTAATTTAATTTGATTTAATTTAATTTAATTTAATTTGATTTTATTTAATTAATTTAATTTTATTTTATTTAATTAATTTAATTTAATTTAATTTAAGTTATTTAATTTAATTTAATTTGTTTATTTAATTTAATTTAATTTAATCTTTAATTCAATTTTTAATTTAATTCAACTTTTAATTTTAATTTAATTTAATCTATTTTAATTTAATTTACTCAATTTAATTTAATTTTTAATTTAATTTTATTTTTAATTTTAATTGAAATTTTTTAAAAGAGTTTGATAATTTAATTTTAGTTTAATGATTAAGTCTTTTAATGTTTTTGAATTTGAGTTATCATTTTAATTAAGAATTGAATATTAATGAGATAATTAATTCAGGGATTTTTAAATTAAAGAATAAATCTCTTCCTAAAAATATCCCTATTTTAATAATTCCAATTTTATTATTCTCCCAAATTTAATCAATTATTTAATTAAGGTTTAATTATTTTAGAATTTGTTTAATGGGTTTCTACCCTTTAATTATTTAAATTTCAATCATCCAAATCAAATTAGGATCAAATATTTTATTTGTTAATTTTTATTAAACCTAAAAGTTTTAATTAAGGATTAAAAATTTTAATTACCACTTTACCCTTCAAGCTTAATAATTTTATAACTCACTAAATTGAACTCAAATGAACTTGAAATTTTTATGTGACTTCACTCATATGTCAATAAAGACATGAGATGAGAAAATGTGATTTTCCTGTATTTAATTTATTTATATAATTATTTTTGGTAGAAAATAGAGATTTTCGAGGAAAATTTAATAACATGACCAAGGAAAGTTTCTGTCCTTAAGAAAATTAGGGAACATTTCTAATGACCAGAGGACCACTTGGACCAATTTTGGTGATTTTTTGAATTATATTATTTTTATTATAATTATTTTAAGTTTTGGAGTGTTAATTAATTTAAAAATAAAATAAATGTTGAAAAATGAATTTTATATTTTTTAAAAATCTCTCTGATACCAAGGAAATCAGAGAATCAAATTTTACAATTTTTTGATTTTTCTATGATTTATTATAATTATTTTAGTGAAAAAGCTAGAAAACATATATTTTTTTTAATTTTAAAATTACCCTAAAGCTTTAAAATTAATATCTCACTAAATAGACCTAAGAAAAATATGGGGTTTGTTCCTATGTGATTAAAATTCAAAATGTGACATTTTGGTGAATTTTATTATTTTTGTGATTTTTATTATTTTTTTAATTATTAAAAATATTAAAATAATATTAAAAATCAACTTTTTTAGAAAATTGAAATTTTAATTTTCTTAAATTCCCCTGATATCGAGAGAGGCTCCAAAACCAATTTGGTGAATTTTTTAAAAAGTATTTTAAAAGTTATGAATTTTTAAAGTTTAAAATGACTAAGTGGCTTAATCAACCCAATTAGTGGGGCTAACCAAGTCCAATTGACTTCAAATTTTTATGATGGTTTCCTCTGATCCTAAAGGTCAGTGGAGAATTGATTTCAAGTTAATTTGATGTATGGTTATCTCTAATTAATTAGAGACCTATTTTGGGTGTTTAAGTCAATTAGGGTTGTTTTAAATGAACTAACTCAAAACCTATTTTTCCTAGGGTTCTCTGGTGGAAGTGTGGAACTCATTCAGTTGAGTTTAGCAAATGAACTAACTCAAATGCTGGAAGGTGGTATCTTCCCTAATCTGTAATCCTAAGACTACGACAGGCGGGCTAGCCTTCATTCTCTTGCTTGGTTTTTCTGTCGTGACGGCGGGCTCTACTCGGGGCCCAAGACGGGATTTGACCGGCACCCACCCTATCCTTCGTAGAATTTCCGATACGGGGCGGTTTTCCTTCCTTGCTAACTTTTCTACCAAAGTTTGCGGTCGAAGCGAACGGCGTAGTTCTAGTTCTTTTCTTGCGGCTATCGTTGTAGTATGCGGGCCGAGGTAATGTGGCGACAATCTTGCGAACATTCTCCTCATCCTCCGCGGCGGAGAGGGGATGGAACACTGCTTCCTCCCAAAAGTGGTATGTAGTCGAGCGGCGGTGTATATTACGGTAGCGGTGTATATTCGGCGATTCCGGAATTTCCTCCGGAAAGCGATCTCGGCGGCTACGGCTTCTGCGGCGATCCTTCTACTTCGTTTCTTCTTTGGGTCCTTGTCGGTGACGGAATCTTTGAACCTGGACCCGATTTCGAAAACGAAGGTCTTACGAGAAGATCCGTACCCTCCACGGTAACGGGTTTACCATAGTTACGGATTTCTTTCCCCTTTGATTTGGCGAAGTCGGGGTAGGTGCGAAACAACTAGACCGGTGGGGGTAGTAAGAACGAGTCCTCCTGCGGACGGCGGTACTCCTCCTAGTCGGGATCCTTTGCGGAGGAGGAAACTCTTGGGTCGACCTAAGGTTGAACTCGAGCGAGTGGTTCCTCGGCTTCGGATACCTTGTTCGTCGGTCGCGAAGAGGGAGACGTCGGTGACCTTGACATTCGTGTTTTCAAATCCTTGTCCGAATCGGATGATCCCATTGTCGGGCAACTCATCCTTATAGACGGCGAAGTCCGAGTCCGTTGGTGAAGGAGAAAATCGGCTTCGGGGCTTCCATTTCGCGGGGTAGATTCTGGTTGTCGGTCCCGAGTTATGCTTCTTTTCTTTAGGACGAGAAGAAAGGAATTGAAAAGAGTCCGAACTCATTCTTGTTCATGTATTTATAAGAATGAATCATTTGTTAAAAGAGTCACTTATTAGAGGGTTTGTTTATTTAGAACGGAATGTTCGAAAGGTGTAGAGAAGGTAAGGAATCGGATTCGAGTTGGAAAGGAAAAGAAAGTCTTAAGCAAGACTTCTCGACTCGAAGGAACATTCCTAAACTAACACCTATTGGGGGTCCACCCCACCTCGAAATGAGGTAAAAGGATCTCGGAACCTCTCTGTTTAGGGGTGTCTAAACAGTGGCTCCTAAATCCGAGAGAATGTTGGCTATACTTATTCAAGATAGAAATGAACATAGTATTCCAACGGAAAGAAGGGTAGTTTGATCCACTAAGGACATGGATGCACTACCGATTTTTTGAAAGCAGAATTATTTGATTATAATGGAGAGGGGAATTTTCCCCAGCGGAGTCGCCAGAAATCTGTCGGCATATTTTTAGGTTGTCTGTTTTATTTTGAAAAGGGGGGTCGCCTAACAGAAGTTGTAGGCGGATTTTTAATTTAATTTAAATAAATAATTTTGAAAAGTAGTATTTGATTTTGAAAATAATTTTAAATTTGAAGGTTTTAAGATATGAGATTAAACCGATCTCACATCCCAAATAGTTTATATAAACGAGCACCGCACCACAAACCGTGTATCTATCCTTAAGGATAGACACACTGCTTGACGGTGGGGCTCGATTAAATAAACTAGAAGATTTGTGACATCCGTTTGGTCTGCGAACCAATTTCATAAGCCGACAAAATTCCCCTGCTTAATATGAAAACATTAAACAGGGTTTATATTACTCAGGTTCTTTAAAATTCCTATAAGGGCAAGCCCCTATAGTTAATTACATCTTAAGTGATGGGAATCACCTAAGAAAACTCTCGATAATAATCAATAATTCTGCTCTCAAGAATTTCAAAGTTTAAGATTTTCAAGGAATTGAAATTTGGAATTTCAATAGGGAATGGATCTAATTTGGAACATTTTGTTTTGGGAATCCAAAGGAAGAAAGGTAGGAGAAATCACAGATTCGAAGCGAACTTCGGTAATTTCCCGACTATCCTATTGTTTGGCTTGGATTTAGGGAAGTCCTAATATTTATTTAAATGTTTTGATCTCGCCAATTTTAATTAATTAGGGCTTATATTTATATGACAGAATCATACAAATAGCACTCGAAGATGTGAGGGTTTATGTCGTATCGGACGACTACCTCGGAATCCTAAAGCCGGTTAGGGCTTAATTTGCGGTTCAAATGCCTAACAAAAGGTTGAGGATTTATGTTGCACTAGGCAAACTACCTCGAAGTCCTATGGTTTTGTTATTTAATTCTAGGAAAGTTTTGCTGATGTAGATTCGAGTTTTTGCGATGACGATGGCCGTGCTGCCCACCATGCTCCGAGCTCCTTCGTTGTCTGCAGAGGTTTAGTTTTAGAAATCATAAATCAAGGGATGAGAAAAGTGTTTTGGTTTAGAGCAAATCTTAATTTCCAAGTATTTTTTATGTTTTAATTAAAACAAATCTTAAAGTTGATTATAACGACACCGGTTAAGATCCCACGGTTCCATCCTTTCGGCATCATTATTTTTATCGGATTCACTTAGTCCAGATGAATTTTCTAAACTCAACTGAATGAGTTCCACACTTTCATTTAGACCGTGGGAAATCTCGTTAGCAACACGTAGGTTACATCATTCGAGGTATTCCCGATCATCCAACAGGACGTTTTAATTTAGTTGTAATTGTAGTTTTGTGTTACGTTTGTGATTAAATTTTAAGTTGTTTTATATTTTGAAATGTTGTGGCGTTGAATTTTATCTTGCAATGACTTTTAACTTAGTTTTGGTTTCGGTTTTAGGGTATATCCTAAAGGTGTGAGTTTTCATGCAACGAGTTGTTTATCATGCAAGAAAAGTAAGTGCAATGCGATTAAATAAATTGCAATAATGTAAATTGCAAGAAAGTAAATTGCAATAAAATAAAAGCGTACTGGAGGGTCTTCCCGTCATCCCAAGCTGCACTTAAAACACAATTAGAATAATTAAGCAAGTTCCTAGGTAAAGCTAAGGTAAGGGTTATGGTTTTCTACCAAGTTCCTAATCCTATAGCTAGTCATCTCCTATGACGTCTAGGTTCTTTGTGTTTTGGTTTAAGGACGATTTTCTTCATCAAAGAACAATTAAATTCGATTGTTCTTATAAACATCCTATCATATTGAGAAAGTGTTTAAGAAGAATCTTAAACATCTTTCAATACTTCTAGGATTGTTTTAAGTCCAAATGGGTTTAATTATACAAATGAATTAATCGTCCGGGAATTCAAGTTTTGTTAATTTGCTCAGTGAACTAGGACATTTGAATATCCTATGAGTGAAGTAACATTTCATTTAATGTTCGTTTAGGAGTTATGATAACTAAAGCTTTCGAGGGTAAATTGGTATTCAAATGATTTGATTTGAGTTAATGGGTTTAAATTTGGAATAGTGTTCAAGTTGCTTTATATTTAATTTCTTTCTGTTTTAGGTGATGTTATATTTAATTTAATTTAATTTAATTTAATTGAGTTTTAATTTAATTTAATTCAATTTAATTCAATTTAATTTGATTTGATGTTACATTAATTAATTTGATTTGATTTAGTTTTAATTTAATTTGATTTGATTTTTTTTTAAATTAAATTAAATTTAATTTAATTTAATTTAATTTAATTTGATTTAATTTAATTTAATTTAATTTAATTTAATTTAATTAATTTAATTTAATTTTATTTAATTAATTTAATTTAATTTAATTTAAGTTATTTAATTTAATTTAATTTGTTTATTTAATTTAATTTAATTTAATCTTTAATTCAATTTTTAATTTAATTCAACTTTTAATTTTAATTTAATTTAATCTATTTTAATTTAATTTACTCAATTTTATTTTATTTTTAATTTTAATTGAAATTTTTTAAAAGAGTTTGATAATTTAATTTTAGTTTAATGATTAAGTCTTTTAATGTTTTTGAATTTGAGTTATCATTTTAATTAAGAATTGAATATTAATGAGATAATTAATTCAGGAATTTTTAAATTAAAGAATAAATCTCTTCCTAAAAATATCCCTATTTTAATAATTCCAATTTTATTATTCTCCCAAATTTAATCAATTATTTAATTAAGGTTTAATTATTTTAGAATTTGTTTAATGGGTTTCTACCCTTTAATTATTTAAATTTCAATCATCCAAATCAAATTAGGATCAAATATTTTATTTGTTAATTTTTATTAAACCTAAAAGTTTTAATTAAGGATTAAAAATTTTAATTACCACTTTACCCTTCAAGCTTAATAATTTTATAACTCACTAAATTGAACTCAAATGAACTTGAAATTTTTATGTGACTTCACTCATATGTCAATAAAGACATGAGATGAGAAAATGTGATTTTTCTGTATTCAATTTATTTATATAATTATTTTTGGTAGAAAATAGAGATTTTCAAGGAAAATTTAATAACATGACCAAGGGAAAGTTTCTGTCCTTAAGAAAATTAGGGGACATTCCTAATGACCAGAGGACCACTTGGACCAATTTTGGTGACTTTTTGAATTATATTATTTTTATTATAATTATTTTAAGTTTTGGAGTGTTAATTAATTTAAAAATAAAATAAATGTTGAAAAATGAATTTTATATTTTTCAAAAATCTCTCTGATACCAAGGAAATCAGAGAATCAAATTTTACAATTTTTTGATTTTTCTATGATTTATTATAATTATTTTAGTGGAAAAGCTAGAAAACATATATTTTTTTTAATTTTAAAATTACCCTAAAGCTTTAAAATTTAATATCTCACTAAATAGACCTAAGAAAAATGTGGGGTTTGTTCCTAAGTGATTAAAATTCAAAATGTGACATTTTGGTGAATTTTATTATTTTTGTGATTTTTATTATTTTTTAATTATTAAAAATATTAAAATAATATTAAAAATCAACTTTTTTAGAAAATTGAAATTTTAATTTTCTTAAATTCCCCTGATATCAGAGAGGCTCTAAAACCAATTTGGTGAATTTTTTAAAAAGTATTTTAAAAGTTATGAATTTTTAAAGTTTAAAATGACTAAGTGGCTTAATCAACCCAATTAGTGGGGCTAACCAAGTCCAATTGACTTCAAATTTTTATGATGGTTTCCTCTGATCCTAAAGGTTAGTGGAGAATTGATTTCAAGTCAATTTGATGTATGGTTAGCTCTAATTAATTAGAGACCTATTTTGGGTGTTTAAGCCAATTAGGGTTGTTTTAAATGAACTAAGTCAAAACCTATTTTTCCTAGGGTTCTCTGGTCATAAGAAACATCACCAAATTTTCCTAGAATTTATTTCACAACATGCTATTTATTGGAATTAAAATACTCAAAACAGTAACATGAACTTGAAAAATCAATAACTCTTCATAGGGATGGCCTCTGACTTTGGAAAATTCAGGGAATGTTCCCAAATTCAGAGGCTTCAAAAGTCCTATGGTCTCATGTCATGGTGAATTGTATACATGCATGGAGAATTAAAAGTATGCGGAGAGTAAATAAATTATAAAAAATAAAATACTTCATGAAATTAAATGATTTTTTTTCCACATTATTCTTCTCTGTTCACTGAGCAAGATGGTATTTTTATTTTATTTTTCTGATTTTTCTACACAAAGTTATGAATTTTTGAAGTTTAGGGAATTAAATAAATAGAAAATACCCCTAATTTTCTATTTATCCACGCGGCGCCAACTCATCCTCGGCATCTCCGAAACGCCGCGTGTCGCGCTCCCATTCGACGCCGCCATCTGAGTCAGCGGCCCAGTGCCCCGCGGTTCTTGTACCATCTCCTGGTCCGACGCCATCTGAGCCGTCCGTCCGCGCGTGTATTGAATGGACGACATCCGTTCATCGTCCCCGAGCGTCCTCACCCGAGAGCCGTCCACACTAAATCCCTAAGATCTCACTCGATACTCAATGGATTTTCATGTTCTTATGCTCTATGGATTCGTCTTGAAGAGACGAACACATCTATACGGTTATCATGCATTGAAATTAAAGCATTCTAAATGGAGAATCTCTAGAAGCTCGGGATGAAGAATTAGCTCATACCTTTGCTCAGAGAAGTGTGGCTTCGATCTGAGAGTTGTTGCACCTTCGATTGGATCCCATCAAGCTCCAGATGAAGTCTCCTGGTCTGGTGAATTGTCTAGATGTGATTTCGACCAAGCCCGATCACAAAGCTTGGAGGCCGGAGCAAGCCGGGTGGCTTGGAGATGGGGCTTTTGCTGGTGGACACCTTCCCTTGGTCTGGTGAAGGTGTAGAACCAATCAATTTGGGGATTGGCTCACTGTGGAGAAGTGTCCTGGTTTTGGGTGGAATTTCGACTCTGAAATTGAGCTCACAGAGAAGAAATGGCAGGGGGATCTCACTGGGGATCAAGTGCTCGTGTATGGGGAGGAGTCCGGAACAATTTTGGCGAGTTTCCTTAAGGTTTGTTTTTAGCACCTCTCATGGCCGAGAGGGGTGGTGTTTAAATAGGAGAGGGTGGAAGGCCTCCCAGGGAGAGTTAGGGCTTGGGATCAGCTGCTCTTGGCAAGAGAAGAACAGCTCCAATGGCCACTGGGGATGGGGCAGCTCAGCAGGTGAGAATTTCAAGTTGGGCTCACATGTGAGCTCTCGGCCATGGTGTTTTCCGGCGGCCTGGTGGCTGGCCGGCCAGGCAATGGTCACCATCCTGTTCAGGTGGGTCAGGGCTGGGGTTTGGTGCATTCAATTGAGGTTTGACATGTGTAAAGTGGTTGAATCAAAGTAGAAAGGGGAAGGGGTCATTTTGGCTCATTTTGGTCAACCCATGCAAATGGGTTGGGTGCACCTTCCCATGGCTAGCTTGGCTGAAGATAAAGTGGTTTAGGTCAGCTTAATTAGTGGGGAAGGGTCACCATCCAAGTACAATTAAGCTTAAGCATGGTTTAGTGGAGTCATGGAAGTGGCTAAATCACCCTTAAGGGAATCATTAAAGGACTCCCTCCTTTTGCCAAAAATGACATGGTGATGTGTAAAGTGGCTGCCATGGCTTGCATATGGCTTGTGCATGGCTTCATGGCTTCATTTGGCTTGGAAAAAGGTTGGGTCAATTTCATAAAAATGGGTTTTAAGAATTTTGGATATTTTGGTGAAAATTTGCATGAAGCTTGATTTGGAATGGTTTAATTGATGATTTTGAAACTTAGGGGTGATTTTGATTAAATGGATGATGAGGGAAAGTGTCATGTGGGCTTTGGATGGATTTGGGCTTTTGAATGTGGTGAAGTGGGCTTTTAGGAAAGTTTAAGGGGAATGGGCTTTTTAATTTTAGGATGGGCATTTAGGTGAAGATTTTGTGAAGGACTTTGTCAAATAAATGTCATAATTGGTTTAGGGATGTTCTATGAAGGGCTTGGAGTCAATTTGGTGTGATTTGGAGTTGAATTGGTTTGAATTTGGGTTTATTTGGTAAGTGGACCTATATGGGTCCAAGTGGGCCAAGTTGGGCTAATGTTGGGCTAGGGTTGAAATTGATGTAAAATCAATGTTGAGAAATGTTTATGGGAGTGTTTCAAAGAGGTTTTGACTTTGGTTGGGCTTTGATTTTGGGGTTTGGGCTCATTTGGGTTAGGTTTGGGTTTAGGTCAAAAATGGGCCTTTTTGCCTTAGGTTGAATTTGAGTGGGGTTTGGGTCTAAATTTTGGGCAAATCATGTTAGTTTCTTGCTTGTGGGGATGCTAAGGAGGATTTAGAAAAGATTTGGGGTTAATTGGAGTTGAACTGGGTGAGTTTGGGTTAGGTTTGGGTCATGGGTCCAAATTGGGCTTTAAAGCCAAAAGTGAGATTGGATCCAAATGTCAATCAAATTGGAATTGGATTTGGTCTAGATTGGTGTTGGGAATGTTGAATTGAAGTTTATAATTGAATTGGACCAGAATTTGGGTCAATTGGATAAGTTTGGTTTGACATTGGGTTCACTTTGGGTTAAAATGAGTCAAATTGGGGGTTTTGACAAAAGTAGGGTAAATTGACAAAATTGGCCCATGTTGTAGTTTGACACAATGAAATTGGGAATATTTGGGATTTTCTGGAATTTTCTAGGAATTTTCTGAATTTTTGGATTTTTTGGCCAAGAGTGGTATTTTGGGTATTTGGAGGGTATTGGGAGGTATTTTTGGAATTTTTGGTATTTTTGGGTATGGATGATCAATTTAAGTGATGTGGAAATGTTTGGGATTGATTTTGGAGAATTTTGGGTAATTTGGAAATTTTTGAGAAATTTGGGTAATTTCGAGGGTTTTGGGTAAAGTTAGCGGGTGTAGGGTCCGGGGTCAAAAATTGAAAATTTGGGAAATTGAAGATTGGGTGGATGTAAGTGGAATGAAATCGTTTTGGTTGAGCCATGAAGCCATATCAAGCCCATATGAGCCATGATGGGACCCATTTGAGGCATTCACTATGTTGTTCCTAACCCTCTTAGCCAAGGGCTTAGGGGTTAAGGACCATCCATGTGAATCACCTACATGAGTCGGGAGGTCAAGTTAGGTATGGGTGTGGTTTTAGGAGGTATGTGGAAGTGTAGTGTGTAGGTGTAGTGTATAAGTGTAGTGTGTGTGTAAGTCGGCCCCTTCACCGAGACCAGGCCACCGGGGCGGTCCTAAGGCCAAAGAGTCCTATAGGAACTCATTCTTTAAACTTCCACATTTGATTTCAACCCTCTAGGTGATTAGGGGTCTACGATCGAGTTTGTGGAGTTTGCAGGGAGTTAAGAAGTGGTTTGAATTTCTAAAAGGTGGGTCCCAATTCTAGTCCTCTAAGATAGTCAAAGGAAAAGCCTAAGGCTAGATCCTAAGTACTAAAGAGAAGGAGAGAAGACCTCATCAAAAATGAGGTCAACACCCAGTAAAAAATTTAAAAACCAGGAAAACACAATTTATTGACCTTCTTATCCTCTAGGTTTTAATATTAACCTACAATTTAAGGAAAAGAAATTGTCGATGGAAGAATTAATCTTAAATATGGGTAATCAATTACAAAGTTAAGGTAATCAATCACAAACTTAGGGAGTTGCAATTAAGAATATTGAAAATCAAATAGGAAATATTTTCAATGCGCTTAATAATAGACCTTCAGGAACTCTTCCTAGTAATGTTGAGATCAATCCAAAAGATGAAATAAAGAGCAAATAAAGGCTATACAATTAAGAAGTGGAAAAGAATTAGAAACGAGAGTGCAGAAAGAAATTGAAACTGTGAAAGAGAAAGTGGAAATTGAAAAAAGGGAACAACAAAATTTATCCAGACGTAGAATATCCACTGGAACCAATGAAAATTACTGTAGAAAAACCCACCACCTCTATTTCCTCAAAGATTAGAAAAACAAAATAAGGATAATCGATTTACAAAATTTTTAGAGATCCTTAAGAAATTAACTGTAAATATTTCCTTTGTTGAGGCCTTAGAACTAATGCCTGATTATGCGAAGCTTATGAAGGATATTTTAAAAAAGAAAAGAAAGTTCATAGATCACAACACTGTTGCACTTAGCGGAGAGTGTAGTGCAATTATTCAGAAAAAGCTTCCCGAAAAACTTAAAGATCATGATAGTTTCACTATTCCTTGTGCTATAGGTGAAAATTTTTTCGGAAGAGCCTTATGTGATTTAGGAGCCAATATTAACTTAATGCCTTTATCAACTTTCAAAAGATTAGGAATAGGAGAAATTTCACCTACTTCTGTAACTCTTCAGTTAGATGATCGTTCAATCACTTTTCCTAAAGGAGTTGTGGAGGATGTATTAGTTAAGGTAGATAAATCTATCTTTACTGTGGGTTTTATTGTCTTAGATATGGAAGAAAATAAAGAAATTCCCATTATTTTGGGAAGACCATTCATTGCTACTAGAAGAGCTATGATTGATGTTCAAAATGGAGAATTAACTATGAGAGTTAATTTCAAGAGGTGACATTTAATATTTTGAAATATATAAAATATCCCTCAATAGAAAAGGATGATGAATGCTTTAAAATGGAAATATGTGATTATTTGATAGATGATCATTTTAAAGAGATTTTTTAAAAGAAAATAGAATATCAAGATTGGAAATGTGAGGATGATAATGAAATAGAAGATAATGTTGATGAGATAAACAATGAAAACCTAGATTATGTTTAGGAAAGATTTGAAATGTTGAACAATATAGAAAAAGATGATAAAAGTTTAATTCCATCTATCTTAAAATCTTGAACATGAAATGAAAATTCTTCCGAATCATTTAAAATATATGTTTAGGAGAATTACCTACTCTACCAGTCATTGTATCTTCAGATTTGAATGAATATCAAGAATAAAAATTATTGGAGACATTAAAAAGATACAAGAAGGCATTTGATTGGACATTAGCTGATATTAAAGGAATCAGTCATTCGGTCTGTATGCATAGAATTTTGTTGGATGAAGAACATAAACCTAGAGTTGATCCACAAAGGAGATTAAATATAATGATGAAAGAAGTAGTAAAAAAGGAAATTTTAAAATGGCTTGAAGTTAGAATTTATTTTTTTTTCAAAAGTGCTTGGGTAAGTCCAATTCATTGTGTCGCTAAGAAAAAAGGAGTGACAGTTGATGTGAATGAATGCGATCAAATTATACAAACGAGACAAGTCACTAGTTGGCAAATTTGTATTTATTATAGAAAATTAAATGCCGCCACTAGGAAAAATCACTTTCCTCTACCCTTTCTGGATCAAATGTTGGATAGATGATGCCACTTTTTTATATGCAAGAATTTATGAACCCAGATTTATATATTTATAATGATTTTATAATGTCACAATTTCAAATGCAAGTATATGTATCACTCAAGTAATACAGGGCTCTAGTGGAGTCCCGTTTATCGATCCCACAGAGAAGCGAGGTAGGAGTTTCTTAGTTAAATTCTAGTCTACTATTATCAGAATTTAGATTGGAGGGTCTATATAAGTGGTGTTTTAAGAACTACTCTTAAAGGTAAATCTTAATTTTAAAATAATTAATAACTACTTCTAATGGAAAATATTAATACTAAAATAACCCTTTTTGGATGAGTTAGTATCGTGAATTTCGAGATAATAAAATCTACTAATCTTATGTGGTGAATTGGATAATGGAAAGGAATGAGATGCATTAAATATTTTATGTGCCAAATAGGAGCAATCCTATTCTTTACCCATTTTTCAACGTATAAAGAACATACGCTAATCCTAAGTTTAGTCCCTAAATCCGTTGTTAGGCTGGGAGGACACTGGCTCTCACTCTAGAGCTCCCACTTCCCTTCGCCTGAAGGCTAACTCTCGCTTTAGTTTCCAAACACTAGGATCAAATTGGGGATTTTAGTCTGTCACCCTAAAATCTGCACTTCTACGCCCATCAAAGTAAATTTTCTTATTTATTTGCACTCAATCCCCATGAACTTCACAATCCATGAAATTTGTATGTGGTTCCGCTTTGTTGATAATTACACCGCCCTCTCGGATCATAATGTAATTACAATTAATTTTAACACTACAACGAGCTCTTATTGTAATGTAAATGAAGTGCTAGTAATAATCATCACATTTATAATTAAATCCACTTCTAACATGCATCACAATATCCTAAACATGAATCTTACTCATTGTAAAAGAAAAGTAGAATGAAAACAATAGCATAATCTTCTTATGCCACTATTTCCAAATAAGAAGAAAGAGTAAGAGAATGACATCACAAAGCACGAAGAAAACACAACGGAAAACTTTATTTCAAAGAAAACCCACAAAATAAGTGTTTAAAAAAATCATAAGATAATGAAGAACACAATACTTAGCTTTTTCTCCTTGAAATTAAGAAGAAGATCTCTCCCATAAAGTCTCCCGCTGATCCATACAATGCTAGTTCAAACCCTTACAATTTATCTCAAAATCCCCTCACGAATCTCTCCAAAAGGTAGAAATCTACATATCTACTTCTATTCTAAGATCTCTAAGCATTCTCCACATCTTTCCTAACATTCTACCTTCTTCTTTTGGCTTCAAAATTGCCTTAAAATAGTGTAGGGAAGAAGCCTTCCAAAAAGCGTTTAGATTCGACTTATATGGCCAATAACCGCCCAAAAATGCATATAAACCATCTAGGGCGCGGTCTGGCACTATTTGGAAGCAGTTCGGCGCTATTTCCATGAAATTTTCATGCTTCTCGGGACACTGGCGTGGTCCCGCGCTGGTCCAGGCACGGTTCGGCGCTGGTACTGCGCAGTTCCACCATTTTGCTTCGTTTGGCTCTATTTCAGCTCTGATTCGCCCCATTTCAGTTGTGTTGCATTACTAACAGAAAGCCCTACAAAATAAACATAAAAATAATCTTTCTTTTAATTATAATCTTATTCAAGAATATGAAAGAAGTGTAAAAGAGATTAAGCAAAGAAAGACTTATCAAAATGTGTCAGGCTAAAATTTGCATTTTTGCTCGTTTTTTCACCAAATTGCTCTATTTTTGCTTCTTTTTCTCTAAAAGTCATTTCTTATACCAAAAGGTAGAAAACATACAAATACATTCCTTGTAGTACAATATCATCATAAATAAGTATGAAATAGACAGTAAAAAAATATCAAAATTTCAGTGGATCAATGTAACTAGCTGAGCACAAGTACTATTATTTTTTGGATGGATACACTGGTTATCACCAAATACCTATTGTTCCTAAGAATCAAGAAAAAACTACATTTACTAGCCCAGATGGAACTTTTGCTTTTCAAAGACTGCCCTTTGGATAATGTAATGCATCTGTAACATTTTAAAGATGTATGATGTCTGTTTTTAGTGATCTGATTAATGATGAAATATAAGTTTTTATGGATGATTTTTCTATATTTAGAACTTCATTTGATATATTTTTAAATAATTTAGAAAAAGCTTTGGAGCTTTACGAAAGAACAAATTTAGTTCTAAATTGAGAAAAGTGTCAATTTACGATTGCAAGAGGAATTGTACTTGGGCATAAAATATCTGAACATGGTATGGAAGTAGTCCCTACAAAAATTTAGATTATTGAAAAATTACCACCTCCTACTACAGCGAGAGGGTAAGAAGTTTCTTAGGAAATGCAGGGTTTTACAGGCATTATATTAAATTTTTTTCGAAAATTACTAATCCTCTATGCCAACTTTTAGAAAAAGATAATAAATTTGATTTTAAAGAAGATTGTTTAAATGCCTTTGAAATATTAGAAGAAAAACTAATCACTGCCCCTATAATTGTTCCACCATATTGGGAGAGACCATTTGAACTTATGTGTAATGCTAGTGATTATGCGATTAGAGTTTCTTTAGGGCAAAGGTATGCTAAAATGTTTAAGGTTATTTACTATGCTAGTAAAACTCATAACGAAGCTCAAATTAATTACACCACCACGTAAAGAGAATTTTTAGCCATTTTATATTCCTTTGAAAAATTTAGATCATATTTGATTGTAACTAAATATATAGTGCATAAGGACCATTTAACTATCAAATATTTAATGCAAAAGAAGGATGTCAAATCAAGATTAATCAGATGGATATATTTACTGCAAGTGTTTGATTTTATGAAAGTTGATAGAAAAGGAAATGATAATCAAATAGGTGATCATTTGTCTAGACTGAAACATCATAAAATATCTGAATTTGAAAAGGAAATTACAGAAACTTTCCCTGATGAATAACTTTATAACATTAGGGAAAGGAATTTACCTTGGTATGTTGACATTATGAATTATCTTATGAGTGATATTTTGCCACCTCATTTAACACTGCAACAACAAAAGAAATTTATATATAATGTTAAATTTTATTTTTGTGATGACTCATACTTATTTAAGCAATGCAAGGATCTTATTATTAGAAAATGTGTGTCATATGAAGAGACTAAACTGGTCATTCAAAGATGTCATGATTCTGAATTTGGAGGACATTTTGGAACCGATAAAACTGTACATAAGATTCTGCAATCTGGATTTTTTGGCCAACTCTATTTAGAGATGTTTATAGAAATATTAAATCATGTGATCAATGTCAAAGAGTAGGTAATAATTCTAGAAGAAAAGAAATGCCTCTAAATTTTACATTAGAAGTTGAGATCTTTGATGAATGAGGATTAGATTTTAGGGACCATTTACTCGTTCATTTGGAAATTTATATATATTGGTTGCTGTTGATTATGTCTCAAAATGGATCGAAGCAATTACTTTACCTAGATGTAATGCTCCAAGTGTTTCAAAATTCTTAGTGAGAAAAATTTTTACAAGGTATGGAATGCCAAGAGTGATCATTACTGATGGTGGATCTCATTTTAGAAATAATCTGATTCAGAGATTGGTGGAAAGATATAATATTATTCATAGAATCTCTACTGTTTATTATCCCCAAACTAGTGGTTTAGCAAAAGTGTCTAGTCGGGAAATTAAACGAATTTTGGAGAAAATTGTGAATCTTCATAAATTAGAATGGTTTGTTAGATTAGATACTTCATTATGGGCATATAAAACTGCTTACAAGACCCCTATAGGAATGTCTCCTTATAGACTAATATTTGAAAAGGCTTGTCACTTACCTGTAGAATTGGAGCATTAAGCATATTGTGCGATAACAAAGCTAAATTTCAATTTAAAGAATGCATATGATAAGAGATTGGTGCAATTGAATGATTTGAAAGAAATCAGAAATGAATTTTATGAAAATGATAGGAATTACAATGAGAAAATGAAAATATGGCATGATTGGAAGAGTATAAGAAAGAAATTTGAACATGGACAAAAAGTTTTCCTATATAATGCAAGATTAAAATTATTTCCTGTAAAACTGAAGTTTAGGTGGATAAGACCTCTAACTGTTATAAAAGTTTATTCATTTGGAGCTATTGATGTTGAGGAACCTAAAACTGGAAGAATATATAAATTTAATGGGCCTAGATTAAAACCATATTATGATGGGTCTCGACCAAATTTTAAAGAGATTTTAATGTTAAGTCATCCTGAATAACTTCATGTCTGTCGGGTGACGACGTTAAACCAAGTGCTTTATGGGAGGCATATTTATTTTTATTTTATTAGTTTGTTTGTGTTAATTTTACTCTTAGCTAATCTTATTTGAGTCCTACTCACTCCTAAACATCGTAAAGAATGAAAAATATTGGATCATATCGAAGTTTTGGAATATTTCAGACCAAAATTAAGTTTGGTGCATTTTTTAACACTAGCGCCGGCGGCGCCTAACTCCAAAGAGTAGCACAAAAATTCAAGGTTTGGGAGTCGATGGTGCCCAATCAAGCGTTGATGATGCCGAAGAACAGAAGACGTTTTTTAGAGTTTTAAATTGTGATTTTTTGCAATTTTAGGCGGGATTTTCATCTTTAAAACATCCCAAACTCATTTTTGAACCCCTAAACTCCAGAAAAATGAAGGATTCATTCCCAATTTGCATCTGATGGATTCCAACTCTGTAGAAACTCCGAGATTTAGAGTTTTCAACTGATGAAAGTTCATCAGTTTCGAGGCGCAGCGAGTGTTCAACAAAGTGATGATGAAGAGAAGGATTATCAAAGAAAGAGGCTTTGTAAATCAAGATATGGATACTCCAAGTACTCGAGTAGAAGAAATTATTGTGCAGAGGCGTTGGGAAGTGTTATGCTACACTATTGTCATTGTAGTTGTTCCTGTTGTGAAAGAGTTTTATGCAAATCTTCGTGGAATCAACCAAGGATTTGTTTACATGCAATGCAGGTTTGTACCATTCACTCCTTCTAAGATTAATGACTTGTTTATGATTGAAAATGTGTCGATCTGCCATTATACAAATTTTGATGCGACAAGAGACAACATGAATTAGATTTATCGATATTTGATAGATGAAAGTGAAGATTGAGAGATAAGAGACAACTGATTTGTAAGTTTTTCTACTACATTTTCAAATCCGGTGTTGAAGCAATGACAATACTTCATTTCTACAAAGTTAATCCCAAATATGAAAATTAGTAAAGTGACACAGGAAAGTGTAATTTTGAATTAATGTATTCAAACGAGAAGGCCTATCAATATTGGTACTATAATTGTGAAATCTGTATTATGACTGATTATTCATGGATCTAAATATGGTATTGGAAATCCTCCCACCTTACTTCTTCTTTGCAGTCAGTCACAGGTGCCATATGAAAGTTGGGAAAAAGTGCTTCTTCCTTGGAAACCCATAGACCCAACTAATCTATATGACTGTCAACCAATTGGAGATGAGAATGATATGAGCATCATTGCAGATCAACTATCTTAGAGTTCACGACCTATTCAACCTTACTTTCCTGAAAGTTCACAGGTGATTCTGAATAAGATCAATAAATTGGAGAAAGTGGTACTGAATCTGATGAATGTTATTAATAACATTCCTGATTTATTTGATCACTTGGATTGGAGGATGAAAGAATAGTTTGATTATACTGGACGAATTGAAGATATTTTGGTAAATTTGATGAAGAAGAAGGTTGTGATTTCGGAGGACTCAATTGATGAATTCCCATATCGTCTCTTTTATAATTTGTTTGTGCATCATCAATCCATATGAGATATCAGAGGAGAAGATAGCTCTGAGACTGATGATGAGTAGTAACTCTACTATATCTATTATTTAGTGTTTATTTTTTATTATGCTTCGGTGTTCTTAGTAGTTGGCTTAATTGATTATGTAATTGTGTTCAAACTTATTATGCTTCGAATTTTTGTCTTTGTTTAGTATTCAACGTTTGAGTATTGTAGTGTGTTTGTGATGCTGAATCTTTATACTAGATGGCTTGAAGAATTTATTTAGTGAGTGTTTAAAGTGTAAGTTGTAATGAGGATTTTATATATTAAAGTGATTTTTTGTGTTGTTTGTGTGAAATTGATGTTAGCTACTTGCATAATTGGTGAAATAAATTCTTAAAAAGGCTAATTATATGATGGCGTAACTTTAAAATGATCGAAATTGCAAAAAATTTCGAACTAGAATTTGAACTGGCACTGATAGCGCTAGAATTGGTGCTGCTAGCGTCAGAATATAAAGAGTCTGGCTATTTTATGTAAATAGAGCATCGTGCCCTATCCAGTGCTGATGACGCCCAAATACATAAAAAGCCTGAAACCTCTTAAATTCATGATTTTTGCCTTGGGACCCATCATTTTTGCCATTTCCATTGTCTTCAACCTCCAGCCAACACTAAATTGAGATCTAGGATTTGCTAGATCGTGGATTTTAAGTGATTTCAAGGACTAAAGAGTGTAGATCTTGTCTTCTCTTAGTAAGAGCTCTATTCTAAATTTAATATTTTTTATTTTCACCATGGAATTTTCGCACATTATATAGATCCAAAATTTGAAATTTTTAATAAAGTTTTGAGATTAAACATAGTGATATAAGTTCTTACTTACTAAGATTTTCTTTTGGAGTCTTCTACATTGTGATTTTGGAATTTATTAGATTTATTTTGCACATTTTAAGAAAACATTGTTGTGGCTCCATAGACAAGTAATGGGATGAGGAAAATGGATTTTAATGAAGATAGATTTGTTAATGCTAAAACACAATTTCGTTTTAATTCAACCCTTTACAATAAGAAGAGTATTCAAGATCAAGCTTTTGAAAATTTGGGTGGAATGATAGAACAATTAATTTCTGATAGAAAATGGGAGATATTTTGCTATTATACTACTGATGCGATCATGGGGATAATTCGAGAATTTTATGTAAATTTTTCATGGAATGAAGGTAAATATGTGCTTGTGATGGGGAAATTGGTAGAATTTACTCATGATCATATTAATGACTTTACTAGTTAAGAAGAACTAGATTTTTTGAATATGAAAGTTTTGGTACTATGGATATGATACCCGGTACTTTATGACTGCAAGAATTTATGAACTTATATTTATATATTTATAAAAATTTCGTAAAGTCACAATTTCAAATCCAATTATACGTATCATTTCAAGTAATACAGGGCACTATTGGAGTCCTGGTTATTGATCCCACAGGGAGATTAAGAAAAGATTAATGAAAAGAATTTATTAGATTTTTAAATTGAAAGTAATTATAATTTTTATTCCTTTTCAAAATTTAGATTTTAAGTTTAATGAAATTTCTACTAAATTTAAATAAAGCAGCAATAAATTTAAGATAAATGCAAGAATAAATAAAACAACTTTCTCCTTTTCAACTAATCCAAGATTTTTCAGAATAATTATCATTTCTGGAGAACTTGAGATTACGGTATTGCACCAAATAGAAGCATTCCTATTCTTTATCTTCGCTTGATAGTATAAAGAATATTGGCTAATTTATAGATCAGTTCATGATGTATTATTAGAAGAATGTGTTGATCTAGGCTCACACTTCTAGATGTCTAAGGGTGGCTATGGTCGGCCCTACTAGTAACCCGTTCCCTTTCTATAAACCAAATTATTAGAGTTTAGTTTGTCACTCTAAAAACTAATCAATTCTATACCCAATAAATAATATCTCCCTATTTATTTGCACTTCACCTTGAATAACCCGCTCAAGGCATTCGATTCCCCAAGGATTCATGTGATATCTACTAGTTAAGAACTCATCTCCAGATAGGTCTCAGAATTCTTCAACAGGTTTTAACAATTCAAATGGTCAGTTTAAAAAGTAAATTAAGATCAGGTATGAATTTCATCGCAATAATTTTAAGTATTTTAAGTTAAGTTCACCAAAAAAATCAAATTATCTTGTTATCTTTTCATAGTGGAAAGGAGAAAGAAAAGTAACTACTCAGAACACATTGAATTCACACAAGAAAACATATTTATAAAACTTTGAACCAAGTTACAAATACTTATTTGGAATGTTCCTTCAAGTGATCCTTTGACTCCTACTGACTCCTATGCAAGGTACAAGACTTCAACAGCAACAACACTTATAAACTCACACCTACTACTCAATGAATTGAGTAGATAAACTCACTAAATACTAAAGAAGAAAATTGGTGGCTCTCTAAATATATCTCCGGATGTTGGAGATCTAGGGGGGCTAGATGGATGGAGAGAGAGGGCCAGATGGATGGAGAGAGAGGGTCTTTTCTGTAGAAATGTCTCCTATTTATAGAGCTCTGAAAATGGCCAGGGGTTGCTTAAGGCACCTCTTCAAAATTCGTCTAAATTCAATGAATCTTCTAGAAAGTAACTGTGGCGCCTAGGCGCCGGGATCTGGCACCTAGGCGCCGGAGTCCATGACCAAGTCTTTGCACCACTTCACTTTGGATCACACCTCTTTGCGATTAAAACTGTTTTCCTGTGTCCAGATGCATTGTATCACATGTCTTATGTATTAGGAGTAACTTTCAGTCTTCTAGAAGGTCTGATAACCACTTAACACTGTCAAAATAACTGCCCAAAGTTGTTAAAAATCTTATCTGCTTCAGTATTGAACTGGCGCTTAGGCGCCGGATTCTGGCGCCTAGGCTCCAGACCTATAATTTCGGCAACTTTACTTTTTAGCTCAATTTTTGCTCTTTTTTGCTTCTTTTTCCTTCTTGAACTCTTTTTTAATTACCTATATCCAAAAACATAAAAATACCTTTCATTAAGGCATAATATCCTTAAGAATTGAATCATAAATAAGGCATAGAAATATGTACTTTTTAGGAGGATCAAATTCCCCCAAACTTAAACGTTACTTGTCCTCAAGTAACCCTTTTTATTACATAAAATGTATAACATCTGGAATGAAGTTTAAATATTTAAGATTCTTTGTAATTTTTTGTTTTATAAATGCTTTAGCAAATCATTAATCAAATTTCACTAATTAAGTTTAATTTAAAGAATTTAAAGAATATTTAACTACCAAATCACAAGACTTTCAATTTTTCATTTATTTTAAGAATAATTGTAATTTATCATATTAAGGTCACATAGATAATTTACAATAAAAAGACTTTCATGAAAATTTTTCTAGTAAAAATATGTGTACATAAAAATTAAGTTAAAAATGTAATTAGTTTTCTTCCTTTAAGATAATTCAAGTGAAGCCAATTTTTTATTAGGCATCTCCTCATGCTTCTCCTCACATTTCTTTTTTTGCTCTTTTCTTCTTTTTTTTTCTTTTTTTCTTCTTTTTTTTTCTTTTTAATGATATTTTTCAATCCTCTCTCTTTTTTTTTATAATTTGTGAGGATTACTATATCTGGATAGCCTGTTAATGATTTTGAAATTCACTATCCTTAACTTATATTTTAAAAACTTATACATTTTTACTTAATAAATATGACATTCTTAATAAGTATTTTTCAAAAATTATTTCAATCTTTTCTTTTTCAAGTAATAATCTTGATTCCTTAGTATTAAAAATACAATTCTGTTTACTATAAATAGAAAATTTTTAAATCTTATTATTCTTTAAGTTTAATAATTTTATTCTTAAAATCAATCAAAATTATTGAAATTTTAGTTATGTTTACTAAATTATTTATAAACTCAAAAATTTAAGTAATCTTAAATAAATTTTTCATTCCTTATGTTATGTTAATATTTTTAAAGAAAATATTAGTACATTAAGGATAAATAATATTTAAATTTCAAAAGAATTTTCCCTTCCCCCAAACTTCAGTTTTGGTATAAAAATAAATCATGAAAGTTTCTAAAATATGAGAGAAAGAACAGTATATTTCTACCAGGAATTTTTCTTAGTATATGAAAAATAATCAAGAAAGGAAAATTCTATTTCTACACATGATTTTTATGAATATAAAGAATGGTCTAAGCATATATAGAAAAATTTTTAGTAGCAGGATCAATTTCTAAAAATTTTTTTTTTTAATTTTATAATTTTAAGCAAAAATAACTAAACAAAACAAGTGTACTGATTATTATACTAACACAGAAATAAAACATCTCATTATAGAATAAACTCTAACAATCCAACAATCATTAATACATCAATAAGGATCTCAGAACACTGCATCAAACATAAAAACAAACAAATCATCACACACATGCAAAACTAACACACTAACAAAAACATAACACGAATAACACGAATAACACTAATATACAATCCTAAAATCTAATCATCACTAGCAGTCTCCTCATCCTCGTCGTCATCAAAGGAAAAGACTACATTCTTGTTCTAGATATAAAATGGTGAGAATCTGGGGCAGGTCGGGAACTAAACTGAATGGTCACCCTTCAGGAATCTAACAAGAGACTCAGAAAACTCATCATCAAAATCACTATTCCTCTGGGTGTACTCAGATAGATGATCCACTTTCAAATCTATAGTATCAACTATACACTGGGTCAAAAGTAAAATATTCTACTGCTCAATAAGTTTCTCATACATATTCTCCCAAAAACTAGATGGTGGTTCAGCAGTAGAAGTAGAAGGTCCAGAAGTAGAAACTCTACCAGAAGTAGGTAATGAACTAGATGGTGCGGTAGAACTCTTACCTCGAAGTCAATCATAAATACTGACACTTTCTTATCTAATGGGCTTTTTAGACTTGAGCTTTTCATTTGAAAGCTCAGCAATAACTCCATTATTTTCACACAGAGAATAAATCAAGGATGGGAATCCCAATCCTACAGAAGTACTAGAACGAGCAGTGGCCTCTATAGAATCATAAATAATACTTCCAAAACCTATCGGCTTCCTCTCTTATATGCAGTAGTTGAGGATAGCTCTATCCTTGGTAACCTCACTCAAATGATTGAATGGAAGGAGACAATCAGAAATAAAGTAATGTCATGCCTTATAAACACCATTTAGCTTAGAAGATGAAAAATTTACCCATTTTTCGTTCTGGATCTTCCAAGCTCCAGTACCATCTATCAAGTAAGCAATAATCTTCTCTAAATCTCCCTCAGATGGAGATAATCCAGAGTAATAATACTCGATATTAGGTGGCAGGCCGTAGAAAATGTTGATTCTCTCTGGAGTGAAGTAACATAATCGTTGTCAGTTCAGTGCAACGATCGTATCTTCAATCCTTCCACCAGGATTGTAAAAACTCCTCTCTGAGGTAAACTTCCTTTTTATAGAAAAATCATTGTAACGAAAATGTGATGCAGCAGTGGAAAACTTGCTACGATCAAAATTTTCTCGTTCCTTCTCACGCTTAGATTTTGGAGCCATTTAAACGTAAGAGAAAGAAAATGCAAAATAAGTCAAATGATCAAAATAATAAGCTTATTTAAGCTTTAAAAAGCTTAAATAAAGCTTCAAATCCATGGATTAAACTTAAAAAATAAAAAAATTTCAGTTTAGCTCAAAAGTTGAAAAATTAATGGTGAAAATAAAAAATAAATGGATTAGAAGGTAGATCTGACCTCGAGATGAAGAAATCAAATGATTCCAAGCTCAAAAACTTGAAAATCCAGCCTAAATATGGATCCCTAAAGTTGGTTTTCGCAAAAATGGGAAGAAGAAGGGAGCTTAGGCGTCGTTAATGGCGTCAGGTGGTTTAAAAACCCGATTTTCAGGTGCAGGTCGAACCGGCGCTTAGGCGCCAAGTTCTGGCTCCTAGGTGCCAGACTCGCCTTTCCAAAATTTGATTTAAAAATTGTATCTTCCACCAAAACTTAACAAATTTGACTTCTAATTACTCACATGAGAGTATTACTCCAATTTCTAACTTCCAAACATTTTCACAAATGATTAAAATGATAATTAGATCCAATATTCAAATACAAGATATAATCGAACTCTTCAATTCCATTTTATATTTTTCATTCCATGCTCAATAAATTCCAGAAAAAGACTATAACAATGTTCATCATTCTATAAACAACACAAATTCAAAGCAAATTCTCAATCCAACAACACACTTTGAACAAATAAAGCAAACACACAAACTAGATATTCGACACACTAGAACATGACTCAATCACACCTAAAACACATTAAAGATCTATTCATCATAGAACTTTTAATTTCCATCCATCTCGCAATGAAATTCGCTAGGTCTGCATGGATAGAAAACCAATGCCCTTGGAAATTCCAAAATTGTCTTCTGATCAATCCATTTGTTCTTCACATACATCGCTACTTGAGTATCTTGATAGGCCGCCATGTGATCGAATTGAAGTTTCGTCTGCCATTCCAAATGCTCAATTTGATGATACATCTCATGCAGACGATTCCTAATACTTAGCAATTCCGCCTCATTCTTATCTAAATGACTAAACAATTTCTGCAAACATACAACAATAAATCCATTAAAATAAGGTTGAGGATCTTTAGAAGACTTATCTCTTATTGCATTGCCTTGATCTCCTCTATCCATTGCTTATAAACTCTCTTTTCTCCTCTAAAATGAAGTGTTCTAGTCGAAAATAGGTTTGCTTATGGATTGGGGATGAAGATAGGGCAAATTATAAGAAGAATTCGTGTGAAAATCTGAAGGTTTTTTCAGTTTTTGCAAGTATAGTAACTGGGGTGCTTCGGCGCAGGAATCTGGTGCCTAGGCGCCGGACAATCGATACTCATGGTTATGCTGGCGCTTATGCACCAAGTTTGGGCACCTAGGTGCTGGAACCAAAATTCGACTCTGTTTCGCCTATCGTCAAATTAATAAAGTTTCAGTCTTAAAATAGGTCTATTATAATTGTATGATCAACACACAAACAACGATTGAGATAAATTCAAATCACACACAATCACAATAATAATATATGGGTTGCCTCCCACAAAGTGCTTGGTTTAATATCGTCAGCCTGACCTAATCAGTTGTATTAATCGGGTAGACTCAGCTCGTAAAACTCCTTGTAAACCGGTTTCATTTCTCCCATATAAGGCCTTAGTCTTAATCCTTTAACTTTAAATATTTTTCCAGTCTTAGGATTTTTAATATCCACAGCTCCATAAGAGTATACTTTTTCAATAATAAATGGTCCCATCCATTTAGATCTTAATTTTCCAAGAAAAAGTCTTAAATGAGTATTAAATAACAATACTTCTTATCCAGGCTCAAATATTTTCCTTGAAATCTTTTTATCATGCAATTTCTTCATTCTTTCCTCATAAATTTTTGCATTTTCATAGGACTCATTTCTTATCTCTTCCATTTCATTCAGTTGTAACAGTCATTTCTCTCCTGCAATATTCAAATCTTAATTGAACTCCTTTATTGCCCAGTAAGCTTTATGTTCCAATTCAACAGGTAAGTGACAATGTTTACCATAAACTAACCGATAAGGTGACATTCTAATAGGTGTCTTATAAGCTATTCTATAAGCCCATAATACAGAATCAAGTCTATCAACCCATTTAGTTCTTTTAGGATTAACAGTCTTTTCTAATATTCTTTTAATTTCTATGTTTGATACTTCAGCCATTCCACTTATTTGTGGGTGATAAGCAGTTGCAATTCTATGTTTAATTTTGAATTTTTCCAATAATGATTGAATTCTTATATTTCTGAAATGACTTTCCCCACCTATGATAATTACCCTTGGCATTCCAAATCTTGTAAAATTCATTTTCTTTAAAAATTTTGAAACTCTTTTGGAATCACAGTTAGGTAAAGCTACAGCTTCAATCCACTTTGAAATACAATCAGCTGCTAATAAAATATAATTTTTTCCAGATGATGGCATAAAAGGTCCCATAAATTCTAAACCCCATACATCAAAAATCTCAATTTCTAATATATAGCTTAGATGCATTTCATCTTTTCTGGATATATTCTCCTTTCTTCGACATCGATCACAAGTTTTCACATAATATCCAACATCTTTAAATAATGTAGGCCAATAAAATCCAGAATTTAGAATTTTTAACGCAGTTTTAACCACTCCAAAGTGTCCTCCAAATTCAGAATCGTGACAGATTTGAATAATTGCAAAAGTTTCTTCATAAGGTACACACTTCGAATCACAGAATCTCTGCCTATTTTAAATAAATGAGGATCTTCCCAAATATATGATTTAGAATCATTCTTGAATTTCTTAATATATTTGATATTCAATCCATACGATAAAATATTGCTAATCAAATAGTTAACTATATCTTCATACCAAGGCGTTTATAATCCTTGAATAACATATAACCGTTCATCAGGAAATTTATCATTTAAGTTTTCATCAGTTATCTTCTCACTATTATTTTTAATTCTTGATAAATGATCAGCAATTTGGTTGTCAGCTCCTTTTCTGTCCACTATTTAAAAAATAAATTCTTGTAAAAGTAAAACCCATCTTATCAATTTAGGTTTAGCATCTTTTTTCGACATTAAATACTTAATAAAGAAATGATCAGTATGCACGATACATTTAGTCCCAAGAAGATAAGGTCTAAATTTATGAAAGGCATATACTATTGTTAACAACTATTTCTCCATAGCAGTGTAATTTCTTTGAGTTTCATTAAGAGTTTTGCTAGCATAATATATAACTTTGAAACTTTTCTCTTATTTTTGTCCCAATACAACTCCAAATGCATAATCACTTGCATCACACATTAATTCAAAAGGTTTACTCCAATCAGGTGCAATAATGACAGGTGCAGTGATTAATTTTTCTTTTAAATTATTGAAAGCATTGAGACAATCTTCATTAAATTCAAACTTAGCTTATTTTCTAATGAATGACAAAGAGGTTTAGCAATCTTAGAAAAATCCCTTATATATCTTCTGTAAAATCCAACATCACTCAGAAAACTTCTCACATCAGTAACAGTAGTAGGTGGTTGAAGTTCAGCAATAATTTTCACTTTTGCCTGATCAACTTCCATCCCTTTTTGTGAAATTTTATGTCCAAGTACAATTCCTTCTGTGACCATAAATTGATATTTTTCCCAGTTTAGAACCAAATTTGTTTCTTCACATCTTTTCAGAACTTTTGTTTTTCCAAATACTAAAAAATTGTTCATAAATACTTCAATTCCTTTTTCAATTAAATCACAAAATATTGACATCATACATCTCTGAAAAGTTATAGGTGCATTACATAAACCAAAAGGCATTCTTCTAAAAGTGAATGTTTCATAAGGATTTGTAAATGTTTTTTTCTCTTGGTCCTCAGGAGCAACGGGTAATTGATGATAACCAGAATATCCATCCAAAAAACAGAAATATGAGTATCCAGCTAATTTATCCAGCATCTGATCTAATAAAGGTAAAGAAAAATGATCCTTTCTAGTGGCGTTGTTTAATTTTGGATAATCGATGCAAATTCGTCATCCAGTAACTTGTCTTGTAGGGATTAATTCATTTTTATCATTAACAAAGATGATTAATCCTCCTTTCTTCGGAACACAATGAATAGGACTTACCCATTGACTATCCAAAATAGGATAAATAATTCCAACATCTAACCATTTTAAAATCTCTTTTTTAACAACCTCTTTCATAATTGGATTCAACCTTCTTTAAGATTAAATAGTAGGTTTACAGTTTTCTTCCATTAAAATCCTATGCATATAGATTGAAGGGCTTATTCCTCTTATATCTGCAATAGTCCAACCAAAAGCTTTCTTACAATTCTTCAAAACTCCTATTAATTTTTCTTCTTGATCTTTGCTTAGTTCTGAAGATATAATCACAGGTAAAATTGATGAATTTCTAAGAAATGCATACTTTAAATGTGCAGGTAATATTTTTAATTCCAGTTCAGGGGTTTTTCAATTGAGGGTAAAAGTATATCATTTTTAGTTATGTCTAAAGTTCCCAATTATCATGAATATAATGAGTTTCTTCAAATAAATTTTCTTCATTCACTTCTTCAATTTCTTTATTTAATGACTCATTATATATCATAGACTCATTATATATTACCGATTCATCATTTTTTCTTCAGAAATGACTTTACATTTTTCTTGATAATGCTTTTCAATTATATAATCAAAAATATCCATTCGATAGCATTTTTCTTTATCAGGATACCTCATTGATTTCAGAACATTAAATGTTATCTCTTGATCATTAACTCTCATTGTTAATTCTCCTTTTTGCACATCAATCATAGCACGTCCGGTAGCTAGTAAGGTCTCCCTAAAATAATAGGTATTTCTTTATCTTGTTTCATATCCAGTACCATGAAATCCACAGGGAAGATAAATTTATCTACTTTAACAAGAACATCCTCTATAACTCCTTTAGGATAAGTAATAGATCGATCAGCTAACTGAAGGGTTATAGTGGTGGGAGAAAGCTCTCCTAAATCTAACCTTCGAAAGATAGAAAATGGCATGAGATTAATACTTGCTCCTAAATCACATAAGGCTTTTCCATGAAATTTTTCTCCAATAACACATGGTATAGTGAAACTTCTAGGATCTTTAAGCTTATGAGGTAGTTTCTTTTGAATTATGGCACTACATACTTCACTTAATGCAACAGTTTCATAAGCTTCAAATTTTCTTTTCTTGCTTAAAATACTCTTCATAAATTTTACATAACTCGGCATTTATTCCAAAGCTTCAGCAAAAGGAATGTTGATGGTAATTTTCTTAAAAATCTCAAAGAATTTAGAAAATTTATGGTCAAGCTTCGGTTGTTTTAGTCTTTGAGGAAAAGGTGGTGGTAGTCTTTCAACTTCCACTTCAATAGGAATTACAATCTGATCTTTACTTGGAGAAAGAGTTTCTTTAGGTTTTTCAATCTCTTCAACCTCCCTCTCCTTTTCAATTTCATTCTAAATTTTCTCTTTTAGTTCCTTTCCACTTCTAAGTTGTACAGGTTTTGCTTGTTCATGGTCTTCTCATTTTTCTTTTGGATTAATTTCAATGTTGCTAGGCAATGTTCCTTGAGGTTTGTAACTAATTAAATTAGCAATTTGTCCCATCTGATTCTCAATAATTTGAATAGCAGTGTATTGACTTTGTAATTGATTACCTAATTGCAAGATCAATTCTCCTAAAGAAAACTTTTTCTGCTGATTGTTAAAACCAGGAGGATAAGTTGGTCTAAAGTTTAAATTTCCTTGATTATTCCAATTCCCGGTTGGATTTACTTGATTATTACTTCTTTATTGTTGTCCATTATTCCAATTAAATTATGCTGATTTTTCCAACCTGGATTATAATAATTTGAATAAGGGTTATTAGTTTTACTAGCAATAGCTTGCAATGTCTCCATTGTTTGAGAATCATCAATATTTGTAGAATTATCATTACTTACATGTGATACATTAATAGCAAAATTATCCAATTTCTTAGATATCGCAGCCACTTGGGAAGCTAAAACAGAAAAGGCTTCATTATCTTAAATACTTTCCACTCTTTTAGGATTAACCCTTTCATAAGACCATTGAAAATTATTGTTAGCCATTTCTTCAATTAAGGTATAAGATTCATCAAATGTCTTAGCCATTAAAGAACCACTAGCAACAGCATCTATAATAGATCTAATTGATCCAAAAAGTCTGTTATAAATTTTTTGAATAATTAACCAATCTGGTAAAGCATGATGAGGACATTTTCTTAATAGTTCTTTAAATCTTTCCCGTGCTTCATAAATTGTCTCTCCATCAAATTGCATAAATGAAGTAATATCATTTCTTAATTTAGCAGTTTTAGGAGGAAAATATTTTGCAAGAAATTTTTGTGCCATGTCTACCCACGTTTTAATAGAACCAGTTGCTAATGAGTTAAGCCACATCTTTTCTTTATCTTTTAAGGAAAAATGAAAGAATTTAAGCCTAATAGCATCATCAAAAATATTATTGTATTTAAAGGTAGCACAAAGTTTTAAGAAACTAGCAAGGTGTAAGTTTGGATCCTCATTTGGTGTTCCTCCAAATTTATTATTTTGAACCATTTTAATAATACAAGGTTTAAGCTCAAAAGAATTAGCATCTACAACAGGCATTTTAATACTAATATGAAGTTCATCAACTGTAGGATTTGCATAATCCCTTAATGATTTGTAAACATTTTTTTCATTAATTTCTATTGGATTTTGATTATTGTTATGTAAGTTATCCATTTCCTTGATATTTTTGAATTTGTTTTCCTTTTCTAATTCTTTTAATAATTCTTTCTAATTTAGAATCAAAAGGTAATAATCCTTCAGATCAAGAACTACACATAAAAATTAAATAATAAAATCTTTTAGTATTTTTGTTTTTGTTTTTTTTTAAATATTTTTGTATTTTTAAAGAAATAAAAGTATATATATAATATTTTTAATTTGATTAATCTAAAAATTGTATTTTACTTCCTTTACTTCCTTTAGCTCCCTGCAATGGTGCCAAAAATTTGATACCCAGTACTTTACGACTGCAATAATTTATGAACTTATATTTATATATTTATAATAATTTCGTATAGTCACAATTTCAAATGCAAGTATACGTATCGTTTCAAGTAATACAGGGCTCTATTGGAGTCCTGGATATCGATCACACAGGGAGATGAAGGAAAGATTAATGGAAAGAATTTATTAGATTTTCAAATTAAAAGTAATTATAATTTGTATTCCTTTTCAAAATTCAGATTTTAAGTTTAATGAAATTTCTACTAAAGAAGCAATAAATTTAAGGTAAATGCAAGAATAAATAAAACTACTTTCTTCTTTTCAATTAATCCAAGATTTTTTAGAATAATTATCATTTGTGGAGAACTTCAGATTATGGTATTGCTCCAAATAGAAGCATTCCTATTCTTTACCTTCGTTCGATAGTATAAAGAACATTGGCTAATCTATAGATCGATTAAGGATGTATTATTAGTAGAATGGGTTAATCTAGGCTCACAATTCTAGATGTCTTAGGGTGGCTATGGTCGGCCCTACTAGTGACCCGTTCCCTTTCTATAAACCAAATTATTATAATTTAGTCTATCACTCTAAAACTAATCAATTCTACGCCTAATAAACAATATCTCCCTATTTAGTTGCACTTCACCTTGAATAACCCACTCAAGGCTTTCAATTCCCCAAGAATTCATGTGATATCTATTAGTTAAGAACTCATCTCCGGATAGGTCTCAGAATTCTTCAACAGGTTTTAATAATTCAAATGGCCAGTTTAAAAAGTAAATTAAGATCGGGTATGAATATTATCGCAATAATTTTAAATATTTTAAGTTATGTTCTTCAACAAAATCAAATTATCTTATTATCTTTTCAAAGTGGAAAGGTGAAAGAAAAGTAACTACTTAGAACACATTGAATTCACACAACAAAACATATTTATAAAACTTTGAACCAAGTTACAAATACTTATCTGGAATGTTTCCTCAAGTGATCCTTTGATTTCTACTGACTCCAATGTAAGGTACAAGACTTCAACAGCAACAACACTTATAAACACATACTTACTACTCAATGAATTGAGTAGATAAACTCATTAAATTCTCAAGAGGAAAATATGGTGGCTCTCTAAATCTATCTCTGGATATTGGAGATCTAGGGGGCTAGATGGATGGAGAGAGAGGACCTTTTTCTGTAGAAATGTCTCCTATTTATAAAGCACTGAAAATGGCCAGGGGTTGCTTAAGGCACCTCTTCAAAATTCGTCCAAATTTAACGAATCTTCTAGAAAGTAACTGTGGCACCTAGGCACCGGGATCTGGCGCCTAGGCGCCAGAGTCCGTGACCAAGTCTTCGCATCTCTTCACTTTGGATCGCACCTCTTCACGATTAAAACCATTTTCTATGTCCAGATGCATTGTATCACATGTCCTATGTATTAGGAGTAACTTACATTCTTCTATAAGGTCTAATAACCGCTTAACATCATCAAAATAACTGCTCAAAGTTGTCAAAAATATTATCTACTTTAGTATCAAACTGGTGCTTAGGGCTGGATTCTGCCGCCTAGGCGCCAGACCTATAATTTCGGTAACTTTGCTTTTTAGCTCAATTTTTTCTCCTTTTTGCTCATTTTTCCTTCTTGAACTCTTTTTTCATTACCTACATCCAAAAACATAAAGATACATTTCATTAAAGCGTAATATCCTAAGGAATTGAATCATAAATAAGGCATAAAAATAGGTACTTTTTAGGTGGATCAGGATACTAGACCGAATAAAGTCATTTATTTTCTTATTGATGGAGAAAGGGAGTGGAAGATAATGTAAAGACAAAGAATTAACTTTCCTGCTTCCACATTGAATATAACATCTAAGGCCTGACATTATTTCATCTCAGCAAGATTACTACCTTCTTATCATCACAGTGAAGTTACTAGAGATAGAGCTATCCTTAATTTATGCATTCAGAATATGAAACAGATTGATATTGGTGTTATTATTTATAAGAGTATCCGGACTATTGCTAGAGGGGAAACTGTCGGCATATTTTTTAGGTTGTGTTTTATTTTGAAGAGGGGTCGCCTAACAGAAATTTGTCGGTGAATTTTTAATTTAATTAAAATAAATAATTTGAAAAGTAGTATTTGATTTTGAAAATAATTTCAAATTTGAAGGTTTTAAGATATGAGACTAAACCGATCTCACATCCCAAATAGTTTATATAAACGAGCACCGCACCACAAACCGTGTATCTATCCCTAAGGATAGACACACTGCTTGACGGTGGGGCTCGATTAAATAAACTAGAAAATTTGTGACATCCGTTTGGTCTGCGAACCAATTTTATAAGCCGACAAAATTCCCCGCTTAATATGAAAACATTAAACGGGGTTTATATTACTCGGGTTCTTCAAAATTCCCTATAAGGGCAAGCCCCTATAGTTAATTACATCTTAAGTGACGGGAATCACCTAAGAAAACTCTCGATAATAATCAATAATTCTGCTCTCAAGAATTTCAAAGTTTAAGTTTTCAAAGGATTGAATTTTGGAATTTCAATAGGGAATGGATCAAGTTTGGAACATTTTGCTTTGGGAATTCAAAGGAAGAAAAATAGGAGAAATCACAGATTCGAAGTGAACTTCGGTGACTTCCCGACTATCCTATTGTTTGGCTTGGATTTAGGAAAAGTCCTAATGTTATTTAAATGTTTTGATCTTGCCAAATTTAATTAATTAGGACTTATATTTATATGATAAAATCATACAAATAGCCTTGAAGATGTGAGGGTTTATGTCGTATCAGACGACTACCTCGGAATCGTAAGACCGGTTAGGGCTTAATTTGCAATGCAAGCGCCTAACGAAGAATTGAGGATTTATGTTGCACTAGGCAAACTACCTCGAAGTCCTATGGCTTTGTTATTTAATTCTAGGAAAGTTTTGTCGAAGTAGACTCGGGTTTTGCCGATGACGATGGCCGTGCTCGCCCACCATGCTCCGAGCTCCTTATTGTTGCGGAGGTTTAGTTTTAGAAATCATAAATCGGGAGATGAGAAAAGTGTTTTGGTTTAGAGAAGTCTTAATTTTCCAAGTGTTTTTTGTGTTTTAATTAAAACAAATCTTAAAGTTGATTATAACGACACCGGTTAAGATCCCACTGGTTCCATCCTTCCGGCATCATTATTTTTATCGGATTCACTTAGTCCGGATGAATTTGCTAAACTCAACCGAATGAGTTCCACACTTTCATTTAGACCGTGGGAAATCCCGTTAGCAACGCGCAGAGTTACATCATCCGAGGTATTCCCGATCATCCAACGAGACGTTTTAATTTAGTTGCAATTGTAGTTTTGTGTTCTCGTTTGTGATTAAATTTTGAGTTGTTTTATATTTTGAAATGTTGTGGCGGTGAATTTTATCTTGCAATGACTTTTAACTTAGTTCGGTTTCAGCTTTAGGGACTATCCTAAAGGTGTGGGTTTTCATGCAACGGTTGTTTTATCATGCAAGAAAAATAAAGTACATTTGCAAGAAAGTAAATTGCAGGAAAGTAAATTGCAAGAAAGTAAATTGCAATAAAATAAAAGCGTACCTGGAGGGTCTTCCCGTCATCCCAAGCTACACTTAAAACACAATTAGAATATTTAAGCAAGTTCCTAGGTAAAGCTAAGGGAAAGGTTATGGTTTTCTACCAAATTCCTAATCCTATAGCTTAGTCAACTCCTATGACGTCTAGGTTCTTTGTGTTTTGGTTTAAGGACGATTTTCTTCATCAAAGAACAATTAAGTCCAATTGTTCTTATAAATGTCCTATCGTATCGAGGAAGTGCTTAAGAATAATCTTAAACATCTTTTCAATATTTTCTAGGATTGTTTTAAGTCCAAATGGGTTTAATTATACAAATGAATTAATCGTCCGAGAATTCAAGCTTTGTTGTTATCTTGCTCAGTGAACTAGGACATTTGAATATCCTATAAGTGAAGTAACATTTCATTTAATGTTCTGTTTAGGAGTTATGATAACTAAAACTTTCAAGGGTAAATTGGTATTCAAATGATTTGGTTTAAGTTAAAGGGTTTAAATTTGGAATAGTGTTCAAGTTGCTTTATATTTAATTTCTTTCTGTTTTAGGTGATGTTATATTTAATTCAATTTAATTTAATTGAGTTTTAATTTTAATTTAATTCAATTGAGTTTGATTTGGTGTTAAATTAATTTAATTTGATTTAATTTTAATTTAATTTGATTTAATTTAATTTATTTTAATTTTAATTTAATTTAATTTAATTTAATTTAATTTAATTTAATTTAATTATTTAATTTAATTTAATTTATTTAATTTAATTTAATTTTAATTTAATTTAATTTAATTTAATTCAATTATTTAATTTAATTTAATTTTAATTTAATTTTATTTAATTTAATTCAATTATTTAATTTAATTTAATTTATTTAATTTAATTTAATTTTAATTTAATTTAATTTAATTTAATTTAATTTAATTTTAATTTAATTTAATTTAATTTAATTTAATTTAATTTAATTTAATTTAATTTAATTTAATTTAATTTAATTTAATTTAATTTATTTAATTTAATTTAATTTAATTCAATTATTTAATTTAATTTAATTTATTTTAATTTAATTTATTTAATTTAATTTAATTTTAATTTAATTTAATTTAATTTAATTTAATTAATTTAATTTAATTTTTAATTTTAATTGAAATTTTTAAAAGGATTTAATAATTAAGTCTTTTAATATTTTAAATTTGAGTTATCATTTTAATTAAGAATTGAATATTAATGAGATAATTAATTTAGGGATTTTTTTAAATTAAAGAATAAATCTCTTCCTAATAATATCCCTATTTTAATAATTCCAATTTTATTATTCTTCCAAATTTAATCCATTATTTAATTAAAGTTTAATCATTTTAAAATTGCTTAATGGGTTTCTACCCTTTAATTATTTAAATTTCAATCATCCAAATTAGATTAGGATCAAATATTTTACTTGTTAATTTTTTTATTAAACCTAAAGTTTTAATTAAGGATTAAAATTTTAATTACTATTTTACCCTTTAAGCTTAATAATTTCATAACTCTCTAAATTGAACTCAAATGAACTTGAAATTTTTATGTGACTTCACTCTTGTGTCAATAAAGACATGAGAGGAGAAAATGTGATTTTTCTGTATTTAATTTATTTATATAATTATTTTTGGTGGAAAATAGAGATTTTCAAGTAAAATTTAATAACATGACCAAGGGAAATTTTCTGTCCTTAAGAAAATTAGGGGACACTCCTAATGATCAGAGGACCACTTGGACCAATTTTGGTGATTTTTTGAATTATATTATTTTTATTATAATTATTTTAAGTTTTGGAGTGTTAATTAATTTAAAAATAAAATAAATGTTGAAAAATAGATTTTATAATTTTCAAAAATCTCTCTGATATCAAGGAAACCAGAGAAGCAAATTTTGCAATTTTCTAATTTTTCTATAATTTATTATAATTATTTTAGTGAAAATGCTAGAAAATACATTTTTTTAATTTTAAAATTACCTTAAAGCTTTAAAATTTAATATCTCACCAAATAGACCTAAGAAAAATGTGGGATTTGTTCCTATGTGATTAAAATTCAAAATGTGACATTTTGGAAAATTTTATTATTTTTGTGATTTTTATTATTTTTTTAATTATTAAAAATATTAAAATATTATTAAAAATCAACTTTTTTAGAAAATTGAAATTTTAATTTTCTTAAATTCCCCTGATATCAGAGAGGCTCCAAAACCAATTTGGTGAATTTTTGATAAGTATTTTGAAAGTTATGAATTTTTTAAGTTTAAAATGACTAAGTGGCTTAATCAACCCAATTAGTGGGGCTAACCAGGTCCAATTGACCTCAAATTTTTATGGTGGGTTCCTCTGATCCTAAAGGTCAGTGGAGAATTGATTTCAAGTCAATTTGATGCATGGTTAACTTTAATTAATTAAAGACCTATTTTGGGTTTTTAAGCCAATTAGGGTTGTTTTAAATGAACCAAGTCAAAACCTATTTTTCCTAAGGTTCTCTGGTCATAAGAAACATCACCAAATTTTCCTAGAATTTATTTCACAACATGCTATTTATTGGAATTAAAATACTCAAAACAGTAACCTGAATTTGAAAAAATCAATAACTTTTCATAGGGATAGCCTCTGACTTTGGAAAATTCAGGGAATGTTCCCAAATTCAGAGGCTTCAAAAGCCCTATGGTCTCATGCCATGGTGAATTGTATGCATGCATGGAGAATTAAAATAATGCAGAGAGTAAATAAATTATAAAAAATAAAATACTTGATGAAATTAAATTATTTCTTTTCCACATTATTCTCCTCCGTTCACCGAGCAAGAGGGTATTTTTATTTTATTTTTCTGATTTTTCTACACAGAGATATGAATTTTTGAAGTTTAGGGAATTAAATAAATAGAAAAAT
The DNA here is from genome assembly GCA_022702705.1 of Papilionanthe hookeriana x Papilionanthe teres. Lineage (NCBI taxonomy): Eukaryota > Viridiplantae > Streptophyta > Magnoliopsida > Asparagales > Orchidaceae > Papilionanthe > Papilionanthe hookeriana x Papilionanthe teres. Next base: position 84,248,551 of record CM040427.1, on the reverse strand, counting down.
ATCCTAATTTTCTATTTATCCACGCGGCGCCGCGTCAACCTCGGCAGCTCCGAACACACACGTGTCGCGCTCCCATTCGACGCCGCCACCTGAGTCAGCAGCCCGGTCCCCGCGGTTCTCGTACCGTCTCCTGGTCCGACGCCATCTGAGCCGTTCGTGCGCGCGTGTATTGAATGGACGGCATCCGTTCATCGTCCCCGAGCGTCCTCACCCGAGAGCCGTCCACACTAAATCCCTTAGATCTCACTCGATACTCAATGGATTTTTATGTTCTTATGCTCTATGGATTCGTCTTGAAGAGACGAACACATCTATATGGTTAACATGCATTGAAACTAAGGCATTTGAAATGGAGAATCTCCGTAAGCTCGGGATGAAGAATTAGCTCATACCTTTGCTCGTAGAAGTGTGGCTTCAATCCGAGAGTTGTTGCACCTTCGATTGGATCCCAAGCAAGCTCCGCATGAAGTCTCCCGGTCCGGTGAATTGTCCGGATGTGATTTCGACCAAGCCCGATCACAAAGCTTGGAGGCCGGAGCAACCTGGGTGGCCTCGGAGATGGGGCTTTTATCGGTGGACACCTTCCCTTGGTCCGGTGAAGGTGTAGAACCAATCAATTTGGGAATTGGCTCACCGTGGAGAAGTGTCCCGGTTTTGGGTGGAATTTCAACTCGAAATCGAGCTCGCAGAGGAGAAATGGCAGGGGGATCTCACCTGGGGATCAAGTGCTCGTATATGGGGAGGAGTCCGGAACAATTTTGGCGTAGTTTTGGCAAGGTTTGTGCTTAGCTCTTCTCATGGCCGAGAGAGGTGGAGTTTAAATAGGAGAGGGCGGAGGGCCTCCTGTGGAGAGTTAGGGCTTGGGATCAGCCTGCTCTTGGCAAGAGAAGAATGCAGCCTACAATGGCCACTGGGGATGGGGCAGCTCAGCAAGTGAGAATTTCAAAGTTGGCTCACATGTGAGCTTTCGGCCATGGTGTTTTCCGGCGGCCCGGTGGCCGGCCGGCTGTGCATGGGTCACCATCAAGGTCGTGGGTCGTGGCTGGGCTTGGTGCAAGCAATTGGCCATTGCCATGTGTAAAGGCTTTGATTCAAAGTAGAATGGGGCATGGCTAGTTTTGAGTCTAAATGGGTCAATCCACCCATTTGGGCTTGGTGCACCCTTCAAGGTGGCTTTGGATGTTGTGGGGGATCAAAGGGATCAGCTGGTTTGGCATGGAGAAGTCTCCATCCAAATATATTTGGATTAAATTTAAGTTTAGGTGAAACATGATTAAGGCTAATGAGCTTTAGGGATTAAGGAAAGCCCCCCTCTTCTTACCCAATATGGCATGGTGGAGTGTCCAAAGCTCTCATGGCTCACATGTGGCTCATGCATGGCTTCATGGCTCACCTTTGACTTGGCAAAAAGTTTGGTCAATTTCATAAAAAAGGATTTTAAGGATTTTGGATAATTTGGTGGAAATTTGGATGAAGCTTGATTCGGAATAATTTGATGATGAATTTAGGACTTAGGTAATGGATTTAATTAAGTGGATGACAAATGGAGATGTCATGTGGGCTTTAGGGTAGATTTTGGGCCTTTGGATGTGGTGAAGTGGCTTTTAGGAAAGTTTAAGGGAAATGGGCTTTTGATTTTAGGATGGGTATTTGGATAAAAATTTTGTGAAGAACTTTGTCAAATAAATGTCATAATTGGTTTAGGGATGTTCTATGAAGGGCTTGGAATTAATTTGATGTGATTTGGAGTTGAATTGGTTTGAATTTGGATTTATTTGGTAAGTGGGCCTATGTAGGTCCAAGTGGGCCAAGTTGGGCTAATGTTGGGATAGAGTTGAAATTGATGTAAAATCAATGTTGAGAAATGTTTATGGGGGTGTTTCAAAGAGGTTTTGGCTTTGGTTGGGCTTTGATTTTGGGGTTTGGGCTCATTTGGGTTAGGTTTGGGTTTAGGTCAAAAATGGGCCTTTTAACTCTGGGTTGATTTTGAGTGGCGTTTGGGTCTAAATTTTGGGCAAATCATGTTAGTATTTTGTTTGTGGGAATGTTAAGGAAGATTTAGAAAAGATTTGGGGTTAATTGGAATTGAGTTGGGTGAGTTTGGGTTAGGTTTAGGTCATGGGTCCAAATTGGGCTTTAAGACCAAAAGTGAGATTGGATCCAAATGTCAATCAAATTGGGCTTGGATTTGGTCTAGATTGGTATTGGGGATGTTGAATTGATGTTTAGAATTGAATTGGATCAAAATTGGGGTCAATTGGGTAGGTTTGGTTCGACATCGGGTTCACTTAGGGTTAAAATGGGTCAATTTGGGGGTTTTGACAAAAGTAGGGTAAATTGACAAAATTGGCCCATGGTGTAGTTGGACAAAATAAAATTGGAAATATTTGGGATTTTCTGGAATTTTCTGGGAATTTTCTGAATTTTTGGATTTTTAGGCCAAGAGGGGTATTTTGGGTATTTGGAGGGTATTGGGAGGTATTTTTGGAATTTTTGGTATTTTTGGGTATGGATGATCAGTTTAAGTGATGTGGAAATGTTTGGGAATGATTTTGGAGAATTTTGGGTAATTTGAAAATTTTTGAGAAATTTGGGTAATTTTAAGGGTTTTGGGTAGGTTTAGTAGTGTAGTGGTCCCGGGATCAAAAATTGAAAATTTGGGAAATTGAAGATTGGGTGAATTTGGGTGGAAAGAAGTCATTTTGGTTGAGCCATGAAGCCATATCAAGCCCACATGAGCCATGAAGGGACTCACTTGAGGCATTCACTATGTTGTTCCTAACCCTCTTAGCCAAGAGCTTGTGGGTTAAGGATCATCCATGTGGATCACCTACATGAGTCGGAGGTCAAGTTAGGTATGGGTGTGGTTTTATGAGGTATGTGGAAGTGTAGTGTGTAGGTGTAGTGTATAAGTGTGGTGTGTGTAAGTCAGCCCCTTCACTGCACTGTGCCACCTGTAAGGGCCTCTAAGGCCAAAGAGTCCCATAGGAACTCATCCTTTAAACTTCCACATTCGATTTCAACCCTCTAGTGATTAGGGTCTACAATCAAGTTTGTGGAGTTTGCAGGGAGTTAAGAAGTGGTTTGAATTTCTAAAAGGTGGGTCCCAATTCTAGTCCTCTAAGATAGTCAAAGGAAAAGCCTAAGGCTAGATCCTAAGTACTAAAGAGAAGAAGAGAAGACCTCATCAAAAATGAGGTCAACAAATGGACCCCCAATAGGTGTGGTGAGCTGACGGAGCACACCGCGCGTATTGGCGTTGACCGAAACGATCAACAAAACCAACACAAACATCCAAGTGACAAACTTAGGATGAAATAGAGGAGTTTTCGCTGGGGGTAGCAAGTATATCTCTCGAAACCGGAGATTCCCGAACTCTCGCCTGGGAAAGGAAAAGGAGGTAAACTCCAAATCACATGACTTGGGGAATTTCGATTTAGAATTTTATTTTGTCTCAATTTAAGTTTTGATGTGTGAGTTTAGATTTCAATTGGAGTTTCAATTTAGATCGGAGTTCGTCAAAATTAATTCGAAGGATTCGATTTGAAATGAAAATTGGAATTCGAGGTTTTAGATGTAACATCTTCAACCTCGCAAGAAAATTGAATTGATTAGATTGAATCGTTGCAATGAGAAGAGATCTCAGAGTAATGCGGTGTTGGATGTAAAATCCTTAACCTCAAGAGTTTGATTTTGATGTATTTCAGTGCAATAGAAAAGAATCCTAAAGCAGTGCAGTCTTGGATGTAAAATCCTCGACCCAAAAGGTTTGAATTTGATGTATTTCAGTGCAATAGGAAAAGAATCCTAAAACAGTGCAGTCTTGGATGTAAAATCCTCGACCCAAAAGGTTTGAATTTGATGTATTTCAAAGTGCAATAGGAAAAGAATCCTAAAGCAAGGCAGTCTTGGATGTAAAATCCTCGACCCAAAGGTTGAATTCGATGTACTTCAAGGCAATAGGAAAGAATCCTAAAGCAAGGCGTACTTGATGTAAAATCCTCGACCCAAAAGTTTGAATTTGATGTATTTCAAGTGCAATAGGAAAGAATCCTAAAGCAAGGCAGTCTTGGATGTAAAATCCTCGACCCAAAAGGTTCGAATTTGATGTATTTCAGTGTAATAGGAAAAGAATCCTAAAGCAAGGCAAGTACTTGGATGTAAAATCCTCAACCCAAAAGGTTGAATTTGATGTACTTCAAGGCAATAGAAAGAATCCTAGCAGTAAGGCACTTGGATGTAAAATCCTCGACCCAAAAGTTTGAATTTGATGTATTTCAAGTGCAATAGGAAAGAATCCTAAAGCAAGGTACACTTGGATGTAAAATCCTCGACCCAAAAGGTTTGAATTTAATGTATTTCAAAGTGCAATAGAGAAGAATCCTAAAGCAAGTGCAGTCTTGGATGTAAAATCCTCGACCCAAAAGTTTGAATTTGATGTATTTCAAGTGCAATAGGGAAGAATCCTAAAGAAGTGCAGTCTTGATGTAAAATCCTCGACCCAAAAGGTTGAATTTGATGTACTTCAAGTGCAATAGGAAAGAATCCTAAAGCAAGGCAGTCTTGGATGTAAAATCCTCGACCCAAAAGTTTGAATTTGATGTATTTCAATGGCAATAGGAAAGAATCCTAATGCAATGCAGTCTTGGATGTAAAATCCTCGACCCAAAAGGTTGAATTTGATGTACTTCAATGGCAATAGGAAAGAATCCTAAAGGGCAGTCTTGGATGTAAAATCCTCGACCCAAAAGGTTGAATTTGATGTATTTCAGTGCAATAGGAAAAGAATCCTAAAGCAGTGCAGTGTTGGATGTAAAATCCTCGACCCAAAGGTTGAATTTGATGTATTTCAGTGCAATAGGAAAGAATCCTAAAGCAGTGCAGTCTTGGATGTAAAATCCTCGACCCAAAAGTTTGAATTTGCTTTATATTTAATTCGAGATCTGGAAGAAATTGAATTTGAATTTGATTGAGACTGGATTTGGAATCTGGAAAGATTGAATTTGGAAATTTGGAAGGATGAGTTTGAACTCGATTGAAATTTGATTTAAGATTTGATTTGAAATTTGGAAGATCAAATTTGAAACTTGATCGGGAGTGGATTTGGAATTTGATTGAGAATTTGATTTGTGATTTGAAAGAATTGAAATTTGATTCGGAATTTGGAAAGATTGAATTTGAAATTTGATTTGAAATTTGGAAGAATGGAATTTGAGATTTGTGTTGATTTCGTTTATCTTTTAATGGTTCAAATTTTATTTTATCGTTCATTTAATGTTCACGTGAATTTGGTGTTTGTCATTTTTAAAGATTTTTTTTTTAAGAAAGTTTTCTTTTATTCTTCTTTCTTTATTTCTTTTCTCGTTCTTTGTTCGAAGTTCATTTAACTTTAATGGCGTTTCCCAATCAATTTGCACAAAAGAGGTGAAGGCCAAAAACGTGACATGGTCACTTTCATTCCAATCATGTTGAAAATACATCATACAACTCGATCTGGAATACATTTCATACAATCCATGTAGACTCAAAACGGACTATGTATGATCTTCGTTGGTCCATCAAAAGAAGCATTTGTCAAAAAATCCATGTCTGAATAGTGGGGTACATGGTTAATAACATCACCTTCCAAGCCATCCTTGGCAAGGATGCCTGCCGGATGTACGTTGGAGGTGTGATATTTCCCATGTAACTCACGGCTCGTAAGGTCGGAGGTTCTCTAGCTCGGGTCCGGTCGGAAATGGTAAGGTATCTTGCTCGTCGTCCATTCTCCCGAAAGTAACCGAGATCCGCTCCACCGGCACTCCCGGTATGCAATGCTTAGCGATATCCGCACCGTTGCCCTTCGCATCATGACGGAACCCACCGGTAAAGGTATCTTACCGGCCCTCGGAACTCACCCGAGCCTCGCTATCCGGAGATCGCATTCGAACATGATGTCACACTCGTTCAAGAAAGAGACCGTGCAGAAAGGTCCGACGAAGTCGTGGTGATCTATATGTGGGGGTATGCAACACCCCGTTTGTAGATGTTGATAATGCACTATCGGGTATGCAATCCGCCGGCAGTACCCTCCATGTTATCAATCTTTTTACCATTCTCCCGATGACTAATGGCATCGGATCTACTCGCCCATGACGGAGTATCCCCGTGGGTTTCCCTTCTCGTCTTCAAGCAAAGTCGTAGCAAGCATCCGCATCGTATTGTGATTCTTCCTTTCCCCGGCATCCATCTCCGGGGTTCCGAGTATGTGTTTTCCCTCGTGCGGCCTCGCTCGGCCCATTCTCTTCAGATCCCTGATACAATCCACAATTTGCCGTTGTTCATACTCCGAGAATACGTCGGTATGTAGCTCGAGGCCCTCTAGTATGTTGATCCTTCTTCCTTTAATTCTCTCGAAGTATTCAAAAGTTTTCTTTCAACATTCTCGCATTCTCTCCACCTCGTATTCCGGAATGATCCGCGATGGCGAGGCCTTGTGACATATTGTGGGATATATGGTTCAATCCCTTCACGTTCCCCCGCATACCTCGGCTCCTCGTGGATGATGCTCGTCGGGACATCCCCCGGGTTGCTTCGCAACAAGGTCATGCATTATCGGTGGTTCTATCCGGTGGCGTGGTAGCCTTCTTCTTCCGATCTTCCGGAGATTTCCCCGGTTCTTTCGTTATCCTAGGAGCCGGCCTCCTTTCTTCGAGTTCCCGGTGAACCGGTGTCCTCGAAATGTGTGTGCCGGCATTAGCAATTGTCTCGTCGCGCCGGTCCGCAGCTAGTTTTGTTAACATCTTACGGATGCGGCGATTCTTATTTCTTCGTTGCGTGGCTGTGAGAGTAGCTCTCCGCACTTCTTGAATCTCTGTGGGCGCGGCGCTGACAAGCCTGCCCTCCGCTGTAGCGACTACGGATTTCATTTTCTTATCTTCTTCGGCGTTTGCTTTTCTTTTCTTGTTGTTGGATTGGTGGCTTGGGCCACCCACTTTCATCACAGTTTGCCCGGTAGTTCTTCTCGTTAACCGGGACCCGCTCACTTTCCTCGTATCGTAGGCTCCGCCGGTGCGAAATCCGAGTCAATCTCGATTATCGCTCCATCTTTCACCCTCTTTTCATCGAGTGCAAGGCTTACGCCATTCTTAAAGTTCGAGACCAACCGCCCGTTCGACATTTCCCCGCGAAAAGACAAGGAAAAGGATCGTGGGTCGTACTAAGAACAAGAACATTAAGAAAATGTTTATTAAAGACATTTTTTTTATTTCTCTTATATTTTAAAATTTAACAGGAATGAAGTAGGATAAGATCAGGGAAGAGATTTTGATTTGGAAAGGAAAACAAGGAAAACATATTATCATGACTTTATTTATCTTAGCACATTTTATTATTTTTAGGTTCGGACCCAATCATAAGTAATTACTTCGCCCGTGTTTCTTAGGGATGAAGAATTCATCCCTTCGAAACATCAGGTAGCGTAATACTTTTTCAAGTATCGTCCGTCGATCGAAGCATATGTCGTTCTCCCCGGCAATTCACTAGCCGGTCGGAACCTCCCGTGTATACCGCTTCAACCACAAACGGTCCTTCCCAAGTGGGTTCAAATTTTCCTCCTATCTTGCGGTGTGCAAGAATAGGTCTCTCGAGAACGAGAACTAAGTCACCAACTTTCAAGGTTCTCGGCGAACCAGCTTTGTCATGGACTCGAACCATCTTAGCTCGGTATAGTTCTAAATTCTCGTTGCGCCGCAAGCCTTTTCCCTTCCAAGTTTTCTAATTCTTCGAGTCGTAATTTGGCGTTTTCTTCGTCGTGATCTTGTTTGCAACCGCAATTCCGAGTGAAGGAAGCCGAACCTCTAAAGGTAACATCGCCTCGGACCCATACACCGCAGCGTAAGGTGTAGCTTCGAGTAGGAGTTCGAAAGTTGTCCCGGTAGGCCCATAAGGCTTCTAACAATTTCTCGTGCCAATTTCTCTTATTATCGTCCAAGGTTTTCTTTAAGATTTGAACGAGAGTTTTATTAAAAGCCTCGCCGAGACCGTTTGCTCTCGGGTAGTAAATTGTCGAGTATCGCCAGCCGATTCCGTGTCTCCCGACAAAATTGTTGATTTGTGTGCTTCGAATGCCGACCCATTATCCGAGATAATCTCGCGCGGCACTCCGAAACGGTAGACAACTCGGTTCTTGAAAACCGTAGCACGTGGTGTGCTTTCACTTCTCTAAGTGGAACCGCTCTCGCCCACTTGGAAAAGTAATCCGTAGCCGCAAGAATGAAGAGATGTCCTTTCGAAGATGGTGGTTCTATCGGACCCACTATATCCGTGCCCCAACATTCAAATGGCCACGACGCAATTGTCGGGTGCAAGACATTTGGAGGTTGGTGTAGAACCACTCCGTGCACTCGACATTGGTGACGCCTCTCGGCGATTTTCATGCAGTCGGTCATCATCGAGAGCCGTAGTACCCTAGTCTTTTAATTTTCATTTTCATCTTCGAACCCGACCGGTGAGCGCCACGGAGTCCCGAATGCACCTCTTTAACAATTTCACGGCCTCGGACCCGCTTAGGCACCTTAGCCACATTCGATCAAAAGACCTTCCGTACAATGTGTTGTTTATTAATGCGTAGGACGGAGTTCTTTTCGATCCGATGGGCCAGCGACCTATCGTCCGGTAGCTTTCCCGTTTGCGGTAGTTCATCAATGGCCGTCGCCAATCTTCTCGTGTTTTCCGTCACCGCCGCAACTACTTCTTTTTCTTTTCCGATTTGTGTATTGTGTCTATGTCGAGCCGTGATAGGACTCCGACGTCCATGAACCGACACTTCCACTGATTCATCTTGCAAACAGGCAAATTCTTTTGCGAGACGGGCTAAAGCATCTGCTAAAGCATTCTCTTTTCTGGGAATTTTGTAGATTGTCACATTTGGAATCTGTTCCAACAGCTGTATGGCATACTGGAAGTATTGTTCGAGTCTTGGTTTAAAAATTCTGTATTGTCCGGCGATCTGCTGAATGATTAACTGTGAATCCCCGTAGATGTTGATGTCTGTTATCCCTATTTGAATAATTAATTCCAGTCCCGTTATGTGGGCTTCGTATTCTGCTTCGTTGTTCGTACACGGTTCCGTCAAGTGGTAGAAGTATCTTAACATCCCCCGCTCCGTGTTATAAAGATTAGCCCGATTCTCGCCTTACCGGCACTATCACTTGTGATTCTTCGTCTTTGTGTGCCGAAGATGCTCCGTCGAAATATAATTCCCAACGTCGATCATCGTGGCCTTCTAGGTTCATTATTTGTTCATCCGGCAAATCATCATCGAGAGGAGATTCTGCCGCAAAGGGTGCGCCGCGAGGAAGTCCGCTAAGACTTGTCCCTTTACGGCACGCAGAGGCACGAAAGTTATATCGAATTGCAATAATATCATCGAACATCCGGCAAGTCCGCCGGAAAGTGTTGGGCGAGTCATCAAGTATTGCAATGGATTAAACTTCGAGATCGAGTTGACCTTATGAGAAAGCATGTAGTGCCCGAGCTTTCGAGCGGCGAAGATCGTGGCCAAACAATGCTTTTCAATTGCGGGATACCTTACTTCCGTCGGAAGTAAACGACGGCTTAAGTAGTAAAGAGCATTTTCTTTACCCTCATCATCGACCCAGGCTAACAGTGGCTCCGAGAGAGTCGTCTAAAGTCGCGGTGTAAAGTATCGCCGGTCTACTCCGAGACTCGGGGCCGCTAAGACAGGAGGTGTCATTAAATATTGTTTAATGTCTTCGAAGGCCTTCCGACATTTCTCTTCCCAAATAAATTTGGCGTCCTTTTTAACTAGTGCCGAGAAAGGCCGACACCTACCCGACAGGTTTGAGATAAAGCGTCGAAGATATGCCAGCCTTCCCTTGAAAAGATCGTAGTTGTTTTAAGGTTTTGGGAGGCGGCATTTCTAAGATAGCTTTAATCTTCTCCGGGTCGATTTCAATTCCACGATGTCGGACAACGAATCCTAAGAATTTCCCGGAGGTGACGCCGAAGGCGCATTTTAAGGGATTCATCTTAAGGTTAAATTGTCTTAATCGTTCGAAAACAATTCTCAAATCATACAGTGGTTTTCCTTTACTTTGCTTTCGATGACCACATCGTCCACGTAGCATTCGACTTAATTGTGGATGAGATCATCAAAAATTCTTGTCATTACTCTTCGGTAGGTTGCTCCTGCGTTCTTCAGTCCGAATGGCATCACCGTGTAGCAAAATACTCCGATCGGCGTTCCGAATGCCGTAAGCTTTTCATCTTCTCGGAGCCATTTTTATCCGGTTGTATCCCGAAGATCCATCCATGAATGAGAATATTTCATGTGTTGAAGCAATGTCGATCATTAATTCCGGGATCTGTAGAGGGAATTCATCCTTTGGACATGCCTTGTTTAAATCTCTCGAAGTCTACACAAATTCCGATTCGACCATTCTTCTTTCGACCGGCACCACATTGGCTAACCAAGTCGGGTATTGTTCTTCACGGACGAATTTAGCGTCTATTAGCTTTTTAACTTCGGCTATGACTTGTTGTTCCATCTCTAGACGCATTCTTCTGGGACCTTGTCTGACTGGAACAGAAGTAGGATCCACTCCTAGCTTATGAACTCGCGACCTCCGGAGCTAATCCCGGCATTTCATCGTAGCTCCAAGCAAAACAATCTTTAAATTCCATTAATAACTTGATTATTTCTTCGGAGTCTTCTTTGTCGAGTAAGGAGCTAACAAAGGTAGGTCTAGGCTCTTCGCTAGTACCTAAGTTAACTTCCGTTAAATCATCTATCGTGGATTTAATTTCTTCTTCGAATTCTCGGTGGAGCGTCTCCAATTTGCAAATCTTCGAGTTCGTCTGTAGTTTCCATGCAGTTTTCATTGGACTTGCAAGTGACAACCAAGCAAAATTTAGTATCGTCAACTGACCCTACTGTGCCGAATCCGAGTCCATGCTTTGAATTGGGTGGACGACCGGAATTATTCCATAATTTTTCAAAATGTTGTGATTGGCCTTTTGTCCATTGTCGAGGTAAGAAACCACGTTGAATTAAATTTTGAACACAGGGAGAGTACCATTCAAAAGGTAATTCCATTAATTCCGATGAAGTGACATCTTCGAATTGTACATCATTTTCGCTTTGGAGGAAGAAGCACCGCGGTAGAACTTGATTGGCCTTCGCACCGTCGTTACGTACCTTTTTGACCACCATACCCTCGATCTTATTAGAATGGATCGGGTTAGGGTCATAGTATGTACATAGTGGTTAATCTTCTCGTACATCGATTTATATTCTTCATTCTTTTCATCTTCGAGGGAGATCTTGAATTGCGGCTTCTTTCGACTTATTGTTGCCGCTTCTTGCTTGATTTCCTTTTCTTCTTCGTAACTATCATTCCAATCAACATTGATGGCTAGTTTCTTCGTCCAATTGTCCTAGTGTCTCTACCACGACCTCGTCCCCGGCCTCGACCTCGGATGCGAGTCGTGGAGAAACCTTCACCATCTCGCCGTAAGGGAGTGGTGAGTGATCGTTGGACTAGAACCTCAGTGTTCTTCGTTGTCCCGAACTTTCTTTGCTTCATTTGTTACGGTATCTCCGGAGAAGATCGTCTTCTTCGGCGGTGCATAATAAGCCGCATCTTCATGGATTCCAATCTCATGTACGGAGAATGGTTGCAAGTCGCCTTTGATGCACTCGTTCCCCTCCATCATAGTATTTGATGCACCGGTGCGTAGATGATGGTACCATCCTCGTTTTCATGTATCCATGGTCGGCCCAAGCAAAGCGTTGAACGACGTTTCTGAATCGATTATATGAAATTTCGCGGTTGTCTTTGCTAAGTCACCGGTCTTCATCAGTAGCGTTATCGACCCGAGGGCTCTTTCTCCTTTCTGGTTGAATCCTCTTAATAACATTTTGTCTGCTTCGAGCTCGCGAGCATCAATTTCCAAGTATGCTAGTGTTCGAAGACTCATTATATCGATTGATGCTCCCGGATCCACCAATACTCCGGAGAGCGTAAACTTCCCAATTGTAACCGAAATGTACAACGGTCGGTCGTGATCCGCCGTCCCAAGTAGTAGGTCATTGTCCGTGAAGGTAACACCTCGTCGTTCCTTTAACGAGCAAACCTCATCTAAGGAATCTCCGCCATTCGAGCTAAGCAAATTTCTCGGATCAAGTAAGGCTTTGATCGAGCTTCTCTCATCTCCTTTGATAAGATGAGAGCATCGTAAATGCTCGCCTGGCCGGTAGTTTCCTAAGATGGGCTAAGCACGTTGTAGTCCACTTTGTTTTCATGCGTCTCGGCTTCTTCTCGAATGTGTATTTCTTCGTCGGGGTTGGTTCTTCTTGAACAACCACCGCTTTCCTTTGTCTTTTGGACCCATTCTTGGAGGTAGAACTTTTCCACTTCTCAAGTTGACTTCCGTAATTTCTTCCGAATCTAGTGTCGAACTTGCCTGTCTCCTCCCGAATCGGAATGACAGGCTCTTCCGGATTATCTTCAAAATCCGAAGGCTCTAACTCTATCGTAACCGGAGCTCCTCGAAACTCACGCGATAGATCCGTTGCTTGTTGAACTCTCGTAGCCTCCTCGATGGATGTCTTCTTCGTTATTTTGATCGTCGAGATCGTGTATGATTTGAGAATTGTCGTTGGTATCGAAATCGATGTCCGGATTGTCGCTAGTTACGTAATCGTTAGAAACAGTCAAAACGTAGCCAACTCCATCACCCTTATCATTATATGATCCCACCGAAGTGAGCAGATAATCATACAAAATCAGAGGTTCGAGGGATTTCTCCCCCGAATCGGAAACAACTATCCTAGGATAAGCAGCCCCTAGTCTAGCCTTAGGAATCTCGGTCCCCTCTTCTTCGTCAATCTTCTTCTTTTCTTCGATCGTCTCCTGTCGAGGTGGCTCTTCTATCGCAAGTGATAAGTACCGGCTTAACAGGTCTCGAACTCGAATTGAAGCTCGCACCGAGGCGGTTCGGATGTCGTCTAAAATCTTCTTCGAAGACCTCGTCCGTGCGGTAGTCCATCCATCGTCGGCTGCATAGGGGTTTATCGGAATGACGGGATCGCGTTGAGATAACATCGACGGAACCTCCTTTCCGGGGTTCCTTCATGTACTCCTTCGGGATTGTTATATTTCCTTTCCGAAGGTCGTCGTCGAGCCAACTTTTAAAGGTAATGCAATCTTCTATCTTGTGCCCAAGCATCCGATGGTAGGGGCAAAAGTTGGGATCACCGTTCTTGTTGACTTCCTCTCGGTCTTTTAGGTTCTGGCAGCTGGAAATCTGGAGTCTTCATTAGGCTACGGAACATCTTCGGTATCGCTTCATTTTTGAACGGATATTCTCTGCTCAGAAGCTCCCTCAATGTACGTTGCGGACGAGGCGGTTGTTCATACTACGGAGACGACTGATAGCTGGACCGGGGTTGCTGGTAATTCTGTTGTGGTTGCTGCGGCCGTTCCGGTGGTATTTGCATCGGTTGCTTGCCTTTATCAACTGCTGCAATGATCTCGGATTTCTTTTCGAAAGTCTTCACCGGCTTCTGCTTGTCCGTCTTATCGGCAAAACTTAATTGCTTCGCCTCTTCTTGCAAGCTTCCGGCCTTGCTTAACAACTTCTCAAAAGTCTTAATAGTGAATCCTTTGAGGAGAAGTGCTATCGAGCCGTGAATGCTTTTAAGTAAGATGCCAACTGCATGTTGTTCTTGCAATTGTGGTTCACACTTCATGCTTAAGTTTCTCCATCGAAGTATGTAATCCACCAAAGTTTCATTCGGCCTTTGTTTCTCTACCACTAAATCACCTATAGTGATGTGGTGCCGAGCTCCGCAAATCGCTCGATGAAGAGGCTCTCTAGCTCCGAGAATGTCTTCACCGAACCGTTCGGTACCCCGCGTACCGCCGAAAGCGATTCCCGACGTACTGCCGACGAACCGTCGGAAGAGTAACGCATCGCTCCCGCCGGCATTGCAACAACCGGCACGAAAGTGTGCAACATGCCGTCTGGGGTTCCCGCTCCGTCGAAGGTGTTGAACAGAGGTGGTACGAAGCCTTTCGGTATTGGACAGCGTCGAATTCTTCCGGGTAAGGTCTACCCGTCCGAATGGATGTCCCGTTCTTCGATTGTGCTAAGGCTTCTCGCACTCCGCTCGTTCTACTAAATTCTTGATATCCTTTTCGTGGATCATACTTTGTGTTGTATCCTTTTAGCCGGTCATCCCCATCGACGGATGTAATCTCCTTTCCTCCGTCTACAATGTGAATGACCTCTCGGGGTGTCTCTCTATGTGGTTGTACTTCGACTCCGGAGAGTGGCCGCAGCTACGGCCATCTCTTCCATCCTTTTCGCCATTCGAGCGATCGTGTCGTCCTTTTCCCGAAGCCGTCTTCTCATCGCTCCGGCTCCTCCTTCTCGCGGCCGCAGGAGCACCTCGAGAAGCCGATGAAGCTCGTGTCTCAACCATGTTGATTTCTGCATATTCGTCGTCCATGAATTCCGATGAATCGATCTCATCTCCGAACTTTTCTTCTCTTTCTTTTGCCAACCGTCGGATATCGGTTCTCAACTTTTCCATGGCGCCTTCTAGCGGAGCTTTCTGTGTGTCTTTGCGGTTGTCATGCGATAGTTGCCAGGTCCCCTTTTCACGAGTCCCCTTTATCGCAAGAGCGCTTTCTTCGCATTCCAGCCTCTCCGGCGAGACTTTCTTTTCGGGCCGTCGTTTCAATCTCAACCGCCCAGCAGTGGGACGCCACACCATCCTTCTAGCAGACAGGTGTCTAGGACCGCATGGTCCGTCTGCCAAATGCCGGAAGGTGGTATCTTCCCTAATCCGTAATCCTAAGACTACGACATGCGGGCTAGCCTTCATTCTCTTGCTTGGCTTTTCCGTCGTGACGGCGGGCTCTACTCGGGGCCCAAGACGGGATTTGACCGGCACCCGCCCTATCCTTCGTAGAATTTCCGATACAGGCGCTTTTCCTTCCTTGCTAACTTTTCTACCAAAGCTTGCAATGAGCAAACGGCGTAGTTCTAGTTCTTTCTTGCGGCTATCGTTGTAGTATGCGGGCCGAGGTAATGTGGCAAGCAATCTTGCGAACATTCTCCTCATCCTCTCGCGGCGGAGAGGGGATGGAACCCGCTTCCTCCCAAAAGTGGTATGTAGTCGTGGCAGTGGTGTATATTCCGGTAGCGGTGTATATTCTGGCAGCTCCGGAATTTCCTCCAGAAAGCAATCTCATCAGCCTCCGGCTTCTCTGGCGATCCTTCTACTTCGTTTCTTCTTCGGGTCTTTGTCGCTGATCGAATCTTCGAACCGGACCCGATTTCGAAAACGAAGGTCTTACAGGAAGATCTCGTACCCTCCACGGTAATGTGTTTACCATAATTCCGGATTTCTTTCCCCTTCGATTTGGCGTAAGTCGGGGTAGGTGCGGAAACAACTAGACCAAGGGGGGTAGTAAGAATGCTCCTCCCGCGGACAGCAGTATTCTCCTAGTCGGGATCCTTTGCAGGGGAGGAAACTCTGGGTCGACCTAAGGCTGAACTCGCAGCTGGCTCCTCGGCCTTCGATGCCTTGTTCGTCGCTGCAAAGAGGGAGACGTCGGTGACCTCGACGTTCGTGTTTTCAAATCTCCGTCCAAATCGGATGATCCCATTGTCGGGCAGTCTCATCCTTATAGACAAGCGAAGTCCAGTCCGTTGGTGAAGGAGAAGATCAGCTTCGGGGCTTCCATTTCGCAAGGTAGATTCCGTTGTCAGTCCCAAGTTATGCTTCTTTTCTTTAGGACGAAAAGAAAGGAATTGAAAAGAGTCCGAACTCATTCTTGTTCATGTATTTATAAGAAAGAATCATTTGTTAAAAGAATCACTTATTAGAGGGTTTGTTTATTTAGAACGGAATGTTCAAAGGTGTAGAGAAGGTAAGGAATCCGATTCAGAGTTGGAAAGGAAAAGAGAGTCTTAAGCAAGACTTCTCGACTCGAAGGATCATTCCTAAACTAACACCTATCGGGGTCCACCCCACCTCAGAAATGAGGAAAAAGGATCTCGGAACCTCTCTCGTTTAGGGGTGTCTAAACAAAGGGCTCCTAAATCCGAGAGAATGTTGGCTATACTCATTCAAGATAGAAATGAACATAGTATTCCAACCGAAAGAAGGGTAGTTCGATCCACTAAGGACATGGATGCACTACCGATTTTTGAAAGCAGTAATTATCCGATTATAATGGAGAGAGGAATTTTCCTCACGGAGTCGCCGTAAATCTGTCGGCATATTTTTTAGGTTGTGTTTTATTTTGAAGAGGGGTCGCCTACCGTAAATCTGTCGGCGAATTTTTAATTTAATTAAAATAAATAATTTGAAAAGTAGTATTTGATTTTGAAAATAATTTCAAATTTGAAGGTTTTAAGATATGAGACTAAACCGCTCTCACATCCCAAATAGTTTATATAAACGAGCACCGCACCACAAACCGTGTATCTATCCCTAAGGATAGACACACTGCTTGACGGTGGGGCTCGATTAAATAAACTAGAAAATTTGTGACATCCGTTCGGTCCGCGAACCAATTTTATAAGCCGACAAAATTCCCCCGCTTAATATGAAAACATTAAACAGGGTTTATATTACTCCGGGTTCTTCAAAATTCCCTATAAGGGCAAGCCCCTATAGTTAATTACATCTTAAGTGACGGGAATCACCTAAGAAAACTCTCGATAATAATCAATAATTCTTCTCTCAAGAATTTCAAAGTTTAAGTTTTCAAAGGATTGAATTTTGGAATTTCAATAGGAATGGATCAAGTTTGGAACATTTTGCTTCGGGAATTCAAAGGAAGAAAAGTAGGAGAAATCACGGATTCGAAGTGAACTTCGGTGACTTCCCGACTATCCTATTGTTCGGCTTGGATTTAGGAAAAGTCCTAATGTTATTTAAATGTTTTGATTCTTGTCAATTTTAATTAATTAGGACTTATATTTATATGATAAAATCATACAAATAACTTCGAAGATGTGAGGGTTTATGTCGTATCGACGACTACCTCGAATCCTAAGACCGGTTAGGGCTTAATTTGCAATGCAAGCGCCTAACGAAGAATCGAGGATTTATGCTGCACTAGGCAAACTACCTCGAAGTCCTATGGCTTTGTTATTTAATTCTAGGAAAGTTTTGTTGAAGTAGACTCGTGTTTTGCCGATGACGATGGCCGTGCCGCCCACCATGCTCCGAGCTCCTTATTGTCAGCAGAGGTTTAGTTTTAGAAATCATAAATCGTGAGATGAGAAAAGTGTTTTGGTTTAGAGAAGTCTTAATTTTCCAAGTGTTTTTTGTGTTTTAATTAAAACAAATCTTAAAGTCGATTATAACGACACCGGCTAAGATCCCACGGTTCCATCCTTCCGCATCATTATTTTTATCGGATTCACTTAGTCCGTATGAATTTGCTAAACTCAACCGAATGAGTTCCACACTTTCATTTAGACCGTGGAAATCCCGTTAGCAACACGTAGGTTACATCATCCGAGGTATTCCCGATCATCCAACAGACGTATTAATTTAGTTGCAATCGTAGTTTTGTGTTCTCGTTTGTGATTAAATTTCGAGTTGTTTTATATTTTCAAATGTCGTGGCGGTGAATTTTATCTTGCAATGACTTTTAACTTAGTTTCGGTTTCAGCTTTTAGGGACTATCCTAAAGGTGTGGGTTTTCATGCAACAGTTGTTTATCATGCAAGAAAAATAAAGTACATTTGCAAGAAAGTAAATTGCAAGAAAGTAAATTGCAAGAAAGTAAATTGCAATAAAATAAAAGCGTACCCTGAGGGTCTTCCCGTCATCCCAAGCTACACTTAAAACACAATTAGAATATTTAAGCAAGTTCCTAGGTAAAGCTAAGGGAAGGGTTATGGTTTTCTACCAAATTCCTAATCCTATAGCTAGTCAACTCCTATGACGTCTAGGTTCTTTGTGTTTCTGGTTTAAGGACGATTTTCTTCATCAAAGAACAATTAAGTCCAATTGTTCTTATAAATGTCCTATCATATCGAGGAAGTGCTTAAGAATAATCTTAAACATCTTTTCAATATTTTCTAGATCGTTTTAAGTCCAAATGGGTTTAATTATACAAATGAATTAATCGTCCTAGAATTCAAGCTTTGTGTTATCTTGCTCAAAGGAACTATGACATTCGAATATCCTATAAGTGAAGTAACATTTCATTTAATGTTCTGTTTAGGAGTTATGATAACTAAAACTTTCAAGGGTAAATTGGTATTCAAATGATTTGATTTAAGTTAAAGGGTTTAAATTTGGAATAGTGTTCAAGTTGCTTTATATTTAATTTCTTTCTGTTTTAGGTGATGTTATATTTAATTCAATTTAATTTAATTGAGTTTTAATTTTAATTTAATTCAATTGAGTTTGATTTGGTGTTAAATTAATTTAATTTGATTTAATTTTAATTTAATTTGATTTAATTTAATTTAATTTAATTTTAATTTAATTTAATTTAATTTTAATTTAATTTAATTTAATTTAATTTAATTTAATTTAATTTAATTATTTAATTTAATTTAATTTTAATTTAATTTAATTTAATTTAATTCAATTATTTAATTTAATTTAATTTTAATTTAATTTTATTTAATTTAATTCAATTATTTAATTTAATTTAATTTATTTAATTTAATTTAATTTTAATTTAATTTAATTTAATTTATTTATTTTAATTTAATTTAATTCAATTATTTAATTTAATTTAATTTATTTTAATTTAATTTATTTAATTTAATTTAATTTTAATTTAATTTAATTTATTTTAATTAATTTAATTTAATTTTTAATTTTAATTGAAATTTTTAAAAGGGTTTAATAATTAAGTCTTTTAATATTTTAAATTTGAGTTATCATTTTAATTAAGAATTGAATATTAATGAGCTAATTAATTTAGGGATTTTTTTAAATTAAAGAATAAATCTCTTCCTAATAATATCCCTATTTTAATAATTCCAATTTTATTATTCTTCCAAATTTAATCCATTATTTAATTAAAGTTTAATCATTTTAAAATTGCTTAATGGGTTTCTATCCTTTAATTATTTAAATTTCAATCATCCAAATTAGATTAGGATCAAATATTTTACTTGTTAATTTTTTTATTAAACCTAAAGTTTTAATTAAGGATTAAAATTTTAATTACTATTTTACCCTTTAAGCTTAATAATTTCATAACTCACTAAATTGAACTCAAATGAACTTGAAATTTTTATGTGACTTCATTCATGTGTCAATAAAGACATGAGAGGAGAAAATGTGATTTTTCTGTATTTAATTTATTTATATAATTATTTTTGGTGGAAAATAGAAATTTTCAAGGAAAATTTAATAACATGACCAAGGGAAAGTTTCTGTCCTTAAGAAAATTAGGGGACACTCCTAATTACCAGAGGACCACTTGGACCAATTTTCGTGATTTTTTGAATTATATTATTTTTATTATAATTATTTTAAGTTTTGGAGTGTTAATTAATTCAAAAATAAAATAAATGTTGAAAAATGGATTTTATAATTTTCAAAAATCTCTCTGATATCAAGGAAACCAGAGAAGCAAATTTTGTAATTTTCTGATTTTTCTATAATTTATTATAATTATTTTAGTGAAAATGCTAGAAAATACATTTTTTTAATTTTAAAATTACCTTAAAGCTTTAAAATTTAATATCTCACCAAATAGACCTAAGAAAAATGTGGGATTTGTTCCTATGTGATTAAAATTCAAAATGTGACATTTTGGTGAATTTTATTATTTTTGTGATTTTTATTATTTTTTAATTATTAAAAATATTAAAATATTATTAAAAATCAACTTTTTTAGAAAATTGAAATTTTAATATTCTTAAATTCCCCTGATATCAGAGAGGCTCCAAAACCAATTTGCTGAATTTTTGAAAAGTATTTTGAAAGTTATGAATTTTTTAAGTTTAAAATGACTAAGTGGCTTAATCAACCCAATTAGTGGGGCTAACCAAGTCCAATTGACCTCAAATTTTTATGGTGGGTTCCTCTGATCCTAAAGGTCAGTGGAGAATTGATTTCAAGTCAATTTGATGCATGGTTAACTTTAATTAATTAAAGACCTATTTTGGGTTTTTAAGCCAATTAGGTTGTTTTAAATGAACCAAGTCAAAACCTATTTTTCCTAAGGTTCTCTCGGTCATAAGAAACATCACCAAATTTTCCTAGAATTTATTTCACAACATGCTATTTATTGGAATTAAAATACTCAAAACAAGAACCCGAATTTGAAAAATCAATAACTTTTCATAGTGATGGCCTCCGACTTTGGAAAATTCAGGGAATGTTCCCAAATTTAGAGGCTTCAAAAGCCCTATGATCTCTTGCCATGGTGAATTGTATGCATGCATGGAGAATTAAAATAATGCAGAGAGTAAATAAATTATAAAAAATAAAATACTTGATGAAATTAAATTATTTCTTTTCCACATTATTCTCCTCTCGTTCACCGAGCAAGAGGGTATTTTTATTTTATTTTTCCGATTTTTCTACACAGAGATATGAATTTTGAAGTTTAGGGAATTAAATAAATAGAAAAATATCCTAATTTTCTATTTATCCACGCGGCGCCGCGTCAACCCTGGGCAGCCTCCGAACACACACGCGTCGCGCTCCCATTCGACGCCGCCACCCGAGTCGGCAGCCCGGCCCCGCGGTTCTCGTACCGTCTCCCGGTCCGACGCCATCCGAGCCGTTCGTCCGCGCGTGTATCGAATGGACGGCATCCGTTCATCGTCCCCGAGCGTCCTCACCCGAGAGCCGTCCACACTAAATCCCTAAGATCTCACTCGATACTCAATGGATTTTTATGTTCTTATGCTCTATGGATTCGTCCTCAAGAGACGAACACATCTATACGGTTAACATGCATCGAAACTAAGGCATTTGAAATGGAGAATCTCCGAAGCTCGGGATGAAGAATTAGCTCATACCTTTGCTCGCAGAAGTGTGGCTTCAATCTGAGAGTTGTTGAACCTTCGATTGGATCCCAGCAAGCTCCAGATGAAGTCTCCTGGTCTGGTGAATTGTCTGGATGTGATTTCGACCAAGCCCGATCACAAAGCTTCGAGGCTGGAGCAACCGGGGTGGCTCGGAGATGGGGCTTTTATCGGTGGACACCTTCCCTTGGTCCGGTGAAGGTGTAGAACCAATCAATTTGGGAATTGGCTCACCGTGGAGAAGTGTCCTCGGTTTTGCGTGGAATTTCAACTCGAAATCGAGCTCGCGCAGGAGAAATGGCAGGGGATCTCACCTGGGATCAAGTGCTCGTATATGGGGAGGAGTCCGGAACAATTTTGCGTAGTTTTGGCAAGGTTTGTGCTTAGCTCTTCTCATGGCCGAGAGAGGTGGAGTTTAAATAGGAGAGGGCGGAGGGCCTCCCGTGGAGAGTTGAGGCATGGGATCACCGCTCTGGGCAAGAGAAGAACAGCTACAATGGCCACTCGGGATGGGGCAGCCAAGCAGGTGAGAATTTCAAAGTCGGCTCACATGCGAGCTTTCGGCCATGGTGTTTTCCGGCGGCCCGTGGCCGGCCGGCCAGTGCATGGGTCACCATCAAGGTCAGGTGGTCGGGGCTTGGGCTTGGTGCAAGCAATCGGCATTGCCATGTGTAAAGGCTTCGATTCAAAGTAGAATGGGGCATGGCTAGTTTTGAGTCTAAATGGGTCAATCCACCCATTCGGGCTTGGTGCACCCTTCAAGGTGGCTTTGGATGCCGTGGGGGATCAAAGGGATCACTCAGCTCTGGCATGGAGAAGTCTCCATCCAAATATATTTGGATTAAATTTAAGTTTAGGTGAAACATGATTAAGGCTAATGAGCTTTAGGGATTAAGGAAAGCCCTCCTCTTCTTACCCAATATGGCATGGTGGAGTGTCCAAAGCTCTCATGGCTCACATGTGGCTCATGCATGGCTTCATGGCTCACCTTCGGCTCGGCAAAAAGTTTGGTCAATTTCATAAAAAAGGATTTTAAGGATTTTGGATAATTTGGTGGAAATTTGGATGAAGCTTGATTTGGAATAATTTGATGATGAATTTAGGACTTAGGTAATGGATTTAATTAAGTGGATGACAAATGGAGATGTCATGTGGGCTTTAGGGTAGATTTTGGGCCTTTGGATGTGGTGAAGTGGGCTTTTAGGAAAGTTTAAGGGAAATGGGCTTTTGATTTTAGGATGGGTATTTGGATAAAAATTTTGTGAAGAACTTTGTCAAATAAATGTCATAATTGGTTTAGGGATGTTCTATGAAGGGCTTGGAATTAATTTGATGTGATTTGGAGTCGAATTGGTTTGAATTCGGATTTATTTGGTAAGTGGGCCTATGTAGGTCCAAGTGGGCCAAGTTGGGCTAATGTTGGGCTAGAGTTGAAATTGATGTAAAATCAATGTTTAGAAATGTTTATGGGGGTGTTTCAAAGAGGTTTTGGCATTGGTTGGGCTTTGATTTTGGGGTTCTGGGCTCATTCAGGTTAGGTCTGGGTTTAGGTCAAAATGGGCCTTTTAACCTCGGGGTTGAGTTTGAGTGGGGTTTGGGTCTAAATTTTGGGCAAAAAATGTTAGTATTTTGTTTGTGGGAATGTTAAGGAAGATTTAGAAAAGATTTGGGGTTAATTGGAATCGAGTCGAGTGAGTTCGGGTTAGGTTTGAGTCATGGGTCCAAATCGGGCTTTAAGGCCAAAAGTGAGATTGGATCCAAATGTCAATCAAATTGGGCTTGGATTTGATCTAGATTGGTATTGGAGATGTTGAATTGAAGTTAAGAATTGAATTGAACCAAAATTGGGGTCAATTGGGTAGGTTTGGTTTGACATTGGGTTCATTTATGGTTAAAATGGGTCAAATTGGGGGTTTTGACAAAAGTAGGGTAAATTGACAAAATTGGCCCATAGTGTAGTTGGACAAAATGAAATTGGGAATATTTGGGATTTTCTAGAATTTTCTGGGAATTTTCTGAATTTTTGGATTTTTAGGCCAAGAGGGGTATTTTGGGTATTTGGAGGGTATTGGGAGGTATTTTTGGAATTTTTGGTATTTTTGGGTATGGATGATCAGTTTAAGTGATGTGGAAATGTTTGGGAATGATTTTTGAGAATTTTGGGTAATTTGGAAATTTTTGAGAAATTTAGGTAATTTTAAGGGTTTTGGGTAGGTTTAAGTAGTGTAGGGTCCCGGGGTCAAAAATCGAAAATTGGGAAATTGAAGATTGGGTGAATTTGGGTGGAAAGAAGTCATTTTGGTTGAGCCATGAAGCCATATCAAGCCCACATGAGCCATGAAGGGACTCACTGAGGCATTCACTATGTTGTTCCTAACCCTCTAGCCAAGGGCTTAGGGGTTAAGGATCATCCATGTGGATCACCTACATGAGTCAGGAGGTCAAGTTAGGTATGGGTGTGGTTTTATGAGGTATGTGGAAGTGTAGTGTGTAGTTGTAGTGTGTAGTTGTAGTGTGTGTAAGTCAGCCCCTTCACTGCACTGTGCCACCTGCATGTGGCTCCCAAGGCCAAAGAGTCCTATAGGAACTCATCCTTTAAACTTCCACATTCGATTTTAACCCTCTAGGTGATTAGGGGTCTACGGTCAAGTTTGTGGAGTTTGCAGTGGAGTTAAGAAGTGGTTTGAATTTCTAAAAGGTGGGTCCCAATTCTAGTCCTCTAAGATAGTCAAAGGAAAAGCCTAAGGCTAGATCCTAAGTACTAAAGAGAAGAAGAGAAGACCTCATCAAAAATGAGGTCAACAGAAACCACTGGTGGATTCATGTATTATGTGTACAGTCTGGAGTGGAGTTTGACATCATTAAAGAACTTGTCCATCCATTTAAGCCTATTACCAAGGGTAATATTCGTACTTATAAAGCTCATGTGAGATGGAGAGGAGGAAGCAGGAGTACTAATATTCCTTCAGCTAGCCAGGACATATCTTCTACCTCAGAGGCACCTACTTTGTCTGATGTATGAAGTAGTTAAGGATTCAGAATGCTAGTATTGATAGACTCCATAGTAGGACGGATGGATTAGAGGCTCGGTGCGATGTTAATGATGATTATATGAGGAGAATATTTGAATATGATATTGCTTACCATAATGCTCAGGTTAGATTCATGAGAGGAGACACTGGAGTTATGTTTCCTACTTGCCCCAGCTATGTTTCCTACTTGCCCCAGCTATGTTCCTTTCCGACCTAATGATGCAAAAGAAGCAAAGGGAGCTGCTAATGATGATTGGTGGTTGTGAGATTTCTATTTTCATTTACATTATGTGGTACTTTTATGTGTTAGTTATTTGTTTCTTTGTGATATGTGTAACTTGCAAATGTAATGGTGTTAAAAATGAAAATTGTAATGAACTCTGTGTTAGATTTTTTAATGATTAGGATTGAGATTGTGATGCTTATGTTGGATGTTTAAAGTTTAAGTCTTTAATATTTCTTCAGCCCAAAAATTTTCAAATATTATATACAACACTGCTTCTAACTGTTTCATGCTTGCTAGCTTAAATTTTTGATTAATACCAGCATAGTTTCAAAAGATTTTAGAATCCCAATGCAAAAAGGTTAGTTTTCTTTCTATTTTACTCCTTACCTTTGCAAATTTATACGCAATGAAAAACGTAAGCTTTAGGGGGAGTAGAATATTAACTCTTATTTGTTCTCATTTAATATAGTTTCAAAAAAAAATTATTAACATAACTTTTAGTAGTTGAACCTAACTTTAGATAACTAAACTTTTTATTTCATTTAAACTTCATAGTGGATTTGAATGAAAATTTTTAGTGATGAAGGTTAAATTTATGGGGTAAGATATTTAGTATAAGAGGATTGGACTATAGTTGACTATTTAGAGTAAATGAAACTATATTTTTGAAATGTTATGGGACTTAGAGATTTATGCGAGAAGGAAAGATTGTGACTTTATGATGAATTATAAAGCTAATATAAATTTATAAAGAAAGAGGTGTGTCAAGTTCCAACTTTAATAAGAGGAGAGTGAATCTCAAAATTATTAAAGGCTATCTAGATATAGTAATCCTCGCAAGAAAAGAATAAATGAAAAAAAAATAGAGAAAGGATTGAAATACAATCTCAAAAGGAAAAAAAAGAGAAAATATATGTGAGGAGAAGCTTGAGGAGACGCCTAATCAAAAATTTGCTTCACTTGAATCAAATTAAAGGAAGAGCTTTATTACATTTTTAAATTTGTATTTAAAGTATTAGCTTACATTCTAATAGAGCTTGGATGAACTTCTTTTTCATATATTTCTTCAAATTAACCATAATGAGAAAAATTATGGTGATTCTTGAAATAAATAGGAAACTAAAACTCTTAGACTTGTCTAGTAAATGTTCATATACTTGTAATTTTAACCTAAGCTACTGAATATTTTTCTTAAAATATTACTATTATACTCGTTTAAATCAAAAAAATTATAGTATTCTTAAAGTGAACATTCACTATTATGAGTTATATTTGTATGTAGTAAAAGAATTACTTGAGGACAAGTAATTGTTACGTTTGGGGGATTCTGATGCACAAAAAATATGTTATTTTATATATATATAAATTATACCCATTTTTGTGATATTTCACTTTAAATGAAGGTATTTTTCATGTTTCTGCAGGTATGATGATTTTAGTTGTTTGGAGCGAAAGAAAGCAAAAAGGAACGAATTTGCAACAAAAATAGGCAAAATGAAAAATTTAGCCTACTAGCGCTGATGGAACAACAATGGGTGCCCCCGGTGCCCAAATCTAGAGAGCATTGTAATTCATTCAGCAATAGGCACCGACGGTGCCCTATGCAGTGCTGACGATGCCTAAAGTAGGTGGAGATCAAATTCAATGCATTTGGACAATTTTTGAAAAGTTGCTTAAGGAAGCTCTTGAACCATTCATTTCTAACTTAATTTAGACAGTTATGGACACCCTTTTGAAGAGGTGAGGGGGGGAAGAAGTTTTTTAGGGAGAGAGTAAAGTGTGTTAGGGTTTTGGAGAGTTAGTGTAAACGTTTGTATAGTGTGTAGAAGTCTTGTTTTGTGAGGAATTCTTCTCTAGAGAGTGTAGGAGAAGGGGGAAAGTGAGATTTTGCTTCTTCCTTACTATTCTAAAGAGGGAATTGAGTGATGTTGTGAAGGGAGAAAAAGTTTCAAAGGAACTTCAAAGGACTTGCTTGGAGAAGAAATTGAGATAACTTGTATTTACTTCTTGTGGTTTGTATAACTTTGCTTTTATATATATAATCCATGTTTTATTGTTTCTTTCTCATAAATTCTGAGTAGATTTCTTTGTCTTTCTCCTTGCAATGTGAAGTGGTGATGTAGATTTGATGTGTCATTTAAATTTTAACAAATTGCGATGATTTTTCACTTTATACTTCATTTACATCTCGATCTGGCCAGTTGAATTGTTAAAACTTGTTGTGAAACATTCAATCCAAAAGGACTAAGTGTTCTACAACAAAAGTGCAGAATTCATTCAATGTCCATGAATGGATTGCGTAGTTCATGAGGTTGAGTGAAAATAAATAGGGAAATGTGTTTTGATGGGCTTCGAATTAGAGATTTTAGGGTGACAGGCGGAAATCCCCAATTTGGTCCTAGTGTTTGGTAACTAAAGCTAGGTTTAGCCTTCAGGTGAAGGGTAGTGAAGCACTGAAGTGAGAGCCAGTATCCTCCCAGCCTAACCATGGATTTAGGGACTAGGCCAGTGATTTGTCAATTTTCTTTAAATAACTCTGGAGAGAGGGGTAATCTGAAGGGAGGGATACTCTGAAGAGAGGGGTACTATGAAGGGGTAATGAGTATAAATGCTGTTATTTGACACAATACAAAACTTTATCAATCTATATCATTCACTCATCATAATATCATTGTACGGGGAAAGATGCTTTTCATATTTAAACCTTTCAATACAAAACTTAGTATGTGTTAGTTAATTTAGAAAGTAATTTTAGTTAACTTAGCTTTTAGCAATCATTACATCAGCAACTTAAATATTGCCTAAACTTGTATTGTGAATTGAGTATTGATTTCAATGCTAAATTACACTTTGAATTGTTCCAAAATTCCTCATGGGATCGATAACAAGGACTCCACTAGAGCCCTATATTACTTGAATGATACGTATACTTGTGTATACAAGTGGCTGCTTAATTATTAAATTGATCTTACTGTTAAATTGAATTGAAACTACCTTTTGGAAAATTTACACTTATAAGAGTATCGGTCAGTCCCCAATTTGATTTATTTTTTTAGCCCTCAGGTGGAGGGAGAAGAGAAAACTCTAGAGTGTGATCTAGTATCTTTCCTACCTAGCCGTCTTCAAGATTACTAAAACATTAGATTAACCTGTGTTCATTATAGCATCTCTAGTAAGGGTAAAAAATATAATTGCTCCTATTTGGCACAACATATTTTAGATACTTCCACAGTAGAAATCCATGACATGTTACTGATTCATAGTAAGGAAAAAGATATTTTATTTGCATTTGCTTTAATCTTACAAAAATAGTTAAAGTAGTTGTTTGCGTTCATTTCAAATTATAAAAATTAGCAAAAATAATCGAAATTTTTTTCATATAATATAATCTTTAGTTTGAGTAAGATCTTTCTTAAAAAGTAAAAAAGATTATTTTTTCTGTTTTCTTTCTTTTAAGTGAATTTAACATTTTATCTGTGGGTTCGATATCTCGGGGCTTAATCAGAAAGTCCTATATTACTTGATAACGATACATATACTTGCATTGTATCCCATTTTATAATAATAACAATTAAAACTATTATTTGCAATGGAATCAAGTTTTTGGCATCGTTGTACAAAAAGAGATATCTTTAAAAAGAAGTATAAATTAATATATAAAACGTACACATAAATATCAGGGATCAAAGCTTCATAACAGGATTGATGGATTGGAAGCACAAAATAACATCAATGATGATTTTCAGAGAAGTAGAGTGGAATGTAATATATCTTATCATGATGATCAGATGAGATTTATGAGGGGAGAAGCTGGTATGATATTTTCTGCTTGCCCCCGTTATATTACATACCAGCCTAAGGAAGAAGAAGGAGCAGAAGAAGAAAGAGAGGATGATTGGTAGTGTAGTATTCTTTAGTTTGTTATTGTTGTGTAGGTTTTTTATTTGTTATTTACTTTTGTGTAGTAGATGTGTATAGTAATTGTACTCTTTTAATTTAATTAGGTTGTATGGAAACCTATGTTGGTTTGTTATTTAGTTGCATTAAAATTGTAACGGATGTTGTATTAAGTGTTTAAAGTTGTGTTTTAAATTCTCTTCACCCTACAAATCTTTATTATATGTATGTGAACAATGCCTCTAACTGTTTTATTCTTGTAGTTAAATTTTTAATTAATACTTGCATGCTTTAGAAGAATCAAAAAGCTCAGGACAAAAATGTTAGTTTGCTTTTTGTTTTTCTCTCTCTTTTATTAGTTTGTTATGAACTGAAAAACTTATGTTTGGGGTAGGAAAAATTATCTTTTATTTATTCTCAATTATAATATATTTTCAAAATTATTTTATCATGACTTAAAATAATTGAGCTTAACTTTAGATAACTAAATTTTTTATTTCATATAATTATCATACTAGATTTGAATGAAAGTTTTTAGTAATGAAGGTTAACTTTATGGGGCTAAGATATTAAGTATAAGAGGATTAGACTATAGTTGACTATTTAAAGTAAATAAAACTGTATTTTCAAAATGTTAAGAGTCTTAGAGGTTTATGTGAAGAGAAAAGA
Organism: Papilionanthe hookeriana x Papilionanthe teres; assembly: GCA_022702705.1. Taxonomy (NCBI): domain Eukaryota; kingdom Viridiplantae; phylum Streptophyta; class Magnoliopsida; order Asparagales; family Orchidaceae; genus Papilionanthe; species Papilionanthe hookeriana x Papilionanthe teres. The sequence continues at coordinate 84,219,688 of CM040427.1, read as the reverse complement.
TTGTGACTCTATGATGAATCATTTAAAAGTTAATATATCTATAAAATAAAGAGATGTTTCAAGTTCCAACTTTAGGGAGAAGAGAGTGAAGTTCAAAATTTTTAAAGGCTATCTAGATATAGTAATCCTCACAAGAAAATAAAAAGATAAAAAAAAAGAGGATTGAAAAGCAATCCCAAAAACAAAAGAGAAAAGAAAGAAAAATAAAATATGTGAGGAGAAGCTTAGAAGATGCCTAATAAAAAATTGGCTTCACTTGAATCAACTTATGTGAATATCTTAGTTACATTTCTAAATTTATATTTAATTGGCATCCTTACTAATAGAGTTCTCATGAGCTTCTTTTTCATATGATCCTTCAAAGCACCCTTAATGTTACAACTTAAGGTTATTCTTGAAATGAATAGGTGACTAGAACTCTTAGACTTTATTACTAAATGTTTTTACACTTATAGTTTTGACCTAAGTTGTTGAAAATTTTTCAAAAAGTCTTGCTATTATTTCATTTAAATAAAAAATCATAGTATTCTTTAAGTAAAGTTCACTACTAAGATCCATATTTCTTTGTAGTAAAAGGATTACTTGAGGACAAGTAATAATTATGTTTGGGCGATTTTGACGCACCAAAATTCTGTATGATTTTTCATATATATGTTTTACTCATTTTTGTGATATTGTATTTTAAAGAAAGGTGTTTTTCATGTTTTGCTGCTGGTATGATAATTTTAGGCAATTGGAGAAAAAAGAAGCAAAAAGTAATGAATTTGGAGCGAAAAAGGGTAAAAACCAAAATTTCGAAGTTCTGGCACCATCTACGCCAGAATTGGCGCTGGCGGCCCAAGAATGGGTGTCGACAGTGCATTTTTCCAGAGAGCCCAGATTAATTAATAGAAATAGGGAACCCAAGGTGCTTAACATCTGTGGAGGTCAGATTCAATGTATTTAAATGACTTCTGGGGGGATTCTTGAGGCATCTCTTGATGAAATCATCCCTATACTATTTTAACATGATTTTGGCACCATAATTCAAGAGAGAAGTATATAAAAGACATGGTGTGAGTGAAGAAAAGTGTGTGTAAGTTGAGAGGAAGTGTTTGTAAAGAGTTTAGAGTCTAGGGATTGGTGTAAAGTGTTGTTTTGTGAGGATTCTTCTAAAAAGAGTTATAGAAGGAGAGGGAAAGTGAGAGATTGCTTCTTCCCTACTGTTCAATGAGAGAATTGTGTGTTATTGTGAAGAGAGAAGGAGATTCAAAAGAACTTCAAGTGATTTTCTTGGTGAAAAATTTGAGATAGGTTTTATTTACTTCTTATTGTTTGTATGACTTTTCTTTTATATATAAAATCTTTGTTTTGTCGTATCTTTCTCATGAATTCTGAGTAGATTTCTTTGTCTTTCTCATTGCAATGATATATGATGAAGTAATGGTTAAGATTATAAATCTTAAGAAATTGTGATGATTTTTCACTTTGTACTTCATTTACTTTCGATCAGGCCAACTGAATTATTAAAATATGTTGTGAAACATACAATTTGAAAGGACTATGCTTTATAATACAAAAGTGAAGATTGCATCAAATGTTCATGAATGAGTCATGTAGTTCATGGGGGTTGGGTGCAAATAAATAGGGAAATATATTTATTAGGCATAGAATTGAAGATTTTAGAGTGACAGACTAAAATCCCCAATTTGTTTCTAGTGTTTGGAAACTAAAGCAAGAGTTAGCCTTCAGGCAAGGGAAGTGGGAGCTCTGGAGTGAGAGTCAGTATCCTCCCAGCATAACCACTGATTTAAGGACTAAACCTAAGATTAACAAAAGTTTCTTATAGCACTCGGAAGAGGGTAAATAATAGGTATGCGCCTATTTAGCACAATACAAGAGTCTTACTAATCTTTATCATTCAATCACCAAACATTGTAAGGGGGAGGACACTTTCTCTAAACTTAAAACTTGCAATACAAAACCTATTGTAGTAGTAGTTAATTTTAATTTAAATTATGAAAGTACTTTAGTGATCTTAAAATCTCTAGCATCGTTAGACTTTAGAAACTTTAGTATTTACTTTAAGTGCATTGCAAATTTTACTATTAGATTTTTGTGCTATGTTTTAAGGTTTGCTTCCTCTCTATTAGATCGATAACCAGGACTCCGCTAGAGCCCTGTATTACTTAAGCGATACATATACTTGCGTATAGATTGGTTGCTTTCTTATTAAACTGATTATACTTTGTGATTGAATTAAAAATACTTTTCAAAATTTATTCTAAGTTAGCAGCCTTCGATAAATGTGCGTCTCTCTGATGCTTCACTGAACTACTGGAAAATATAAAGGGTCGATGGTGGAACCAAACCCAATGACTCTTCTGTGGATTCTTCTTTCATGGAATAGTTGGAGTAGAATGTCGTTGTCTCTTATAGTAAATAGGCTTCACTTATTGATCCTTCTGATTGGACCTTATTCTTCATAGTTCTCTTAAATTTATTCAAAATCTAAAAATAAATGTTGCTTAGAACTTGTTGACAACCTTCTTTATGAATGAGCCCTAATGTCAATGTAATTATCTCTCAAATGAATACATCCAGCAGTACAGTACTGGACTTCGAATTAATGCCTCATAGCAGATGTTCCATCGAGTCGAAGAAGCAAAGAAAAAATATTCTCTTAATCTTACAAAGTGTTACAGGAATGCTTTCTTACAAGTAACATACGCCATCAAGTTTCAATTGAACTGCATATACTTCCTTAAAGAACACACTGATTTCAATCAATAGAGCAAGGATTTAACTCTGTAAACTAATAAATGATGCTGCCAGACTTAGACTTTTGTCTTTTTCAATAAGGGATAAAGCTAAGGCGTGTGTTAGCACCTGGATCTATCAGAACTTGAGGAGAACTTTCACAAAAATTTTTATCTAAATATTTTCCTCTATAAAAACTGCTAAATTTAAAAATGATATTACATCCTTTGGTTAGTTTGAAAGGGAATCTATTTATGAAGCTTGGGGAAAATTTAAAGATCTTCTCAAGAAATGTCCACATCATGCTTTACCAGATTCGTTAATAATTCAAAAATTTATATAATGGATTAGTTGGATCGCGTAGATCAATTATTGATGCTGCTGTTGGTAGATCATTAATGTTAAAACTTTTTTATGTAGCATACTTATTAATAGAGGAGATGATGATTAATAAATTTCAATGACCCTCTGATTGAGTAAATCCTAACAGAGTAGCTAGTATTCATGATTTTGATGCTATAACTATAATAATCTCTCAAGTTGCTGCTCTTGCAAATAAAATAAATCAATACAGAATGAAATGTTCTCAAACACCCTGAGTGTTAGAGGAAAATTCATTAGGACGGACTATAGAATCTCAAACTTCCTATGAGACCTTGAATGCTATAAAAAAAAGACCCAACAATCCTTATTCAAATTATTATAATCTCAGTTAGAAGAACCACCCGACCTTAAAATGGAATAATAATAACAATGTTGTTGTTAACCCGCAATGGGGGAACAATCCAGTGAACCCAGTAGGAAATTTAAACAACCAGGGAAACACAAACTATCGACCTTCTTATCCTCCAGGTTTTAATAGTAACCCACAATTTAAGGAAAAGAAATTGTCGATGGAAGAATTAATCTTAAATATGGGTAATCAATTACAAACTTAAGGTAATCAATCACAAACTTAGGGAGTTGCAATTAAGAATATTGAAAATCAATTAGGACATATTTTCACTATGCTTAATAATAGACCTTTAGAAACTCTTCCTAGTAATGTTAAGATCAATCCAAAATATCAAAATAAAGAGCAAATAAAGGCTATACAATTAAGAAGTGGAAAAGAATTAGAAACGAGAGTGCAGAAAGAAATTGAAACTGAGAAAGAGATGGTGGAAATAGAAAAAAGGGAACAACAAAATTTATTTAGACTTAGAATATCCACTTAAACCAATGAAAATTAATGTAGAAAAACCACCAGCTCCATTTCCTCAGAGATTAAAAAAACAAAATAAGGATAATTGATTTACAAAATTTTTAGAGATCCTTAAGAAATTAACCGTAAATATTCCTTTTGTTGAGGCCTTAGAACAGATGTCTAATTATGCGAAGCTTATAAAGGATATTCATAAAAAGAAAAGAAAGTCATAGATCACGACACTGTTGCACTTAGCGAAGAGTGTAGTGCAATTATTCAGAAAAAGCTTCCTGAAAAACTTAAAGATCCTGATTGTTTCAATATTCCTTGTGCTATAGGTGAAAATTTTTTCGGAAGAGCCTTATGTTATTTAGGAGATAGTATTAACTTAATGCCTTTATCAACTTTGAAAATATTAGGAATAGGAGAAACTTCACCTACTTCTATAACTCTTCAGTTAACTGATTGTTCAATCACTTTTCCTAAAGGAGTTGTCTAAGTTGTATTAGTTAAGGTAGACAAATCTATCTTTACTGTGGATATTATTATATTAGATATGGAAAAAAATAATGAAATTCCCATTATTTTGGGAAGACCATTCATTGCTACTAGAAGAGCTATGATTGATGTTCAAAAAGGAGAATTAACTATGAGAGTTAATTTCAAGATGTGACATTTAATTATTTGAAATCTATGAAATATCCCTCAACAGAAAAGGATGATGAATGTTTTAGAATGGAAATATGTGATTATTTGATAGATGATCATTTTAAAGCTATCTTTTAAAAGAAAATAGAATATCAAGATTGAAAATGTGAGGATGATAATGAAATAGAAGATAATGTTGATGAGATAAAGAATAAAAACCTAGATTATATTCAGGAAAGATTTGAAATATTGGACACTATAGAAAAAGATGATAAAAGTTTAATTCCATCTATCTTAAAATCTTGAACATGAATTGAAAATTCTTCTGAATCATTTAAAATATATATTTTTAGGATAATTACCTACTCTACCAGTCATTATATCTTCAGATTTGAATGAATATCAAAAATAAAAAATATTGGAAACATTAAAAAGATACAATAAGGCATTTGGTTGGATATTAGCTGATATTAAAGGAATCAGTCCTTCGGTCTGTATGCATAGAATTTTATTGGATGAACAACATAAACCTAGAATTGATTTGCAAAGGAGATTAAATCCAATGATGAAAGAAGTAGTAAAAAAGGAAATTTTAAAATGGCTTGACGCTAGAATTATTTATTCAATTTCCAAAAGTGCTTGAGTAAGTTCAACTCATTGTGTCCCTAAGAAAGGAGGAGTGACAGTTGATGTGAATGAACAAGATGAAATTATACAAACGAGACAAGTCAGTGGTTGGCGAATTTGTATTTATTATAGAAAATTAAATGTCGCCTCCAGGAAAAATTTCTTTCCTCTACCCTTTCTGGATCAAATGTTGGATAGATGATGCGACTTTTTTATATGCAAGAATTTATTAACCTAGATTTATATATTTATAATGATTTTGTAAAGTCACAATTTCAAACGCAAGTATATGTATCACTCAAGTAATACAGGGCTCTAGTGGTGTCCCGTTTATCGATCCCACAGGGAAGCGAGGTAAGAGGTTCTTAGTCAAATTCTAGTCTACTATTATCGGACTTTAGATTGGAGGGTCTATATAAGTGGTGTTTTAACAACTACTCTTAAAGGTAAATCTTAATTTTAAAATAACTAATAACTACTCCTAAAGGAAAATATTAATACTAAAGATAACCCTTTCTAGGTGAGTTGGTTTGGTGAATTTTGAGATAATAAAATCTACTATTCTTATGTAGTGAATTGGTTAATAGAAAGGAATGAGATGCATTAAATATTGTATGTGACAAATAGAAGCAATCTTATTATTTACCCATGTGCAACGTATAAAGAATATTGGCTAATCCTAAGTTTAGTCCCCAAATCTGTGATTAGGCCTAAAATCTCTAATTCTGCGCCCATCAAAGTATATTTTCCTATTTATTTGCATTTAATCCCCATGAACTTCTCCATCCATGAAATTTGAATGTGGTTCCACTTTTTTGAGAATTACACTGCCCTATCGGATCATAACGCAATTATAACAAATTTTAACACTACAACAAGCTCTTATTGTAACGTAAATGAAGTGCAAGTAAAAATCATCACATTTATAATTAAATCCACTTCTAACATGCATCACAATATCCTAAACATGAATCATACTCATTGCAAAAGAAAAGTAGAATGAAAACAATGGCATAATCTTCCTATGCCACTATTTCCAAATAAAAAGAAAGAGTAAGAGAAAGACATTACAAAGCACGAAAAAAACACAACGGAAAACTTCATTTCAAAGAAAATCCACAAAATAAGTGTTTAAAAAAATTATAAGATAATGAAGAACACAATACTTAGTTTGTTCCCCTTGAAAGAAAGAAGAAAATCTCTCCCACAAGTCTCCCGCTGATCCATGCAATACTAGCACAAGCCCTTACAATTTCTCTCAAAATCCCCTCACTTATCTCTCCAAAAAGGTAGAAATCTACATATCTACTCCTATTCTAAGATCTCTAAGGATTCTCCACATTTTCCCTAACATTCTACCTTCTTTTTTTGGCTTCAAATTCACTTTAAAATAGTGTATGGACAAATTCCCTAAGAGGTGCTTGAAGAAACCTTCCAAAAAGCGTCCAGATTCAACGTATTTGACCAATAGCCACCCAAAAACACATCTAAACCGTTCGGGGCAAGGTCCGGTGCTGTTTTTGTGCCATTCGGCACTATTTCCATGAAATTTTTGTGCTTCTCGGGACACTAGCACGGTCCAGTGCGGCTCGGCGCTCGTACTGTGCAGCCCCACCATTTTGCTTCGTTTTGCTCCTTTTCAGCTCTGATTCGCCCCATTTTAGTTGCAATGCATTCTTAACAGATAGCACTACAAGATAAAAATAAAAATAATCTTTATTTAAATTATAATCTCATTCAAAAATATACAAGAACTGTAAAATAGATTAAGCAAATAAAGACTTATCAATATGTGTCAGGCCAAAATTTGTGTTTCTGCTCGTTTTTGCCCTAAATTGCACCATTTTTGCTTTTTTTCTCCAAAAGCCATTTTTATACCAAAAGTAGAAAATATAAAAAATAGTGCAATATCATCAAAAATAGGTATGAAATAGATAGTAAAAGAGTATCAAATTTTCAGTGGATCAATAGACTAATTGGGCACAAGTACTATTATTTTTTGGATGGATATACTGGTTATCACCAAATATCTATTGTTCCAGAGGATCAAGAAAAAAAACTACATTTACTAGCCCAGATAGAATTTTTGCTTTTCGAAGAATGTCCTTTGGATTATGTAATGCATCTGCAACATTTTAAAGATGTATGATGTCTGTTTTTAGTGATCTGATTGATGATGAAATATAAGTGTTTACGGATGATGTTTATGTATTTGGAACTTCATTTTATATATGTTTAAATAATTTAGAAAAGGCTTTGGAGCTTCGTGAAAGAACAAATTTAGTTCTAAATTGGAAAAAGTGTCAATTTATGATTGCAAGAGGAATTGTACTTGAGCATAAAATATTTAACATGGTATGGAAGTAGACCCTGTAAAAATTTAGATTATTGAGAAATTACCACCTCCTACTACAGTGAGAGGGGTAAGAAGTTTCTTAGAACATGCTGGGTTTTACAGGCATTATATTAAAAATTTTTCAAAAATTACTAAACCTCTATGCCAATTTTTAGAAAAAGACAAGAAATTTGATTTTAATGAAGAATGTTTAAATGCCTTTGAAATATAAGAAGGAAACTAATCACTGCCCCTATAATTGTTCCACCATATTGGGAGAAACCATTTGAACTTATGTACGATGCTAGTGATTATGCGATTGGAGTTACTTTAGGGCAAAGATATACTAAAATGTTTAAGGTTATTTACAATGCTAGTAAAACTCTTAACGAAGCTCAAATTAATTACACCACCACGGAAAGAGAATTATTAGCTATTTTGTATTCCTTTGAAAAATTTAGATCATATTTGATTGTAACTAAATTTATAGAGCATATGGACCATTCAACTATCAAATATTTAATGCAAAAGAAGGATGTCAAACCAAGATTAAGCAGATGGATTTATTTTCTGCAAGTGTTTGATTTTGTGAAAGTTGATAGAAAAGGAATTAATAATAAAAAAGGTGATCATTTATTTAGACTGGAACTTCATAAACTATCTGAATTTGAAAAGGAAATTACAGAAACTTTCCCTGATGAACAACTTTATAACATTAGGGAAAGGAATTACCTTGATATGCTGATATTGTGAATTATCTTGTGAGTGATATTTTTCCACCTGATTTAACATTTCAACAACAAAAGAAATTTATATATAATGTTCAATTTTATTTTTGGGATGAGTCATACTTATTTAAACAATGCAAGGATCTTATTATTAGAAAATGTGTATCATATGAAGAGACTAAATTGATCATTCAGAGATGTCATGATTCCGAATTTGAAGGACATTTTGGTACCGATAAAACTGCACATAAGATTCTGCAATCTGGATTTTATTGGCCTACTCTATTTAGAGATGTTTATAGATATATTAAATAATGTTATAGATGTTAGAGAGCAGGTAATAATTCTAGAAGAAATGAAATGCCTCTAAATTTTACATTAGAAGTTGAGATCTTTGATGTATGAGGATTAGATTTTAGGGAACATTTACTCCTTCATTTAGAAATTTTTATATATTGGTTGTTGTTGACTATGTCTCAAAATGGATCGAAGAAATTTCTTTACCAAGATGTGATGCTCCAAGTGTTTCAAAATTCTTTGTAAGAAACATTTTTACAAGGTATGGAATGCCAAGAGTGATCATTACTGATGGTAGATCTCATTTTAGAAATAATCTAATTCAGAGATTGGTGGAAAGATATAATATTATTCATAGAATCTCTACTGCTTATCATCCCAAAACTAGTGGTTTAGCAGAAGTGTCTAATCGAGAAATTAAACGAATTTTGGAGAAAATTGTGAATCTTCATAAATTAGAATGGTCTGTTAGATTAGATACTTCATTATGGTCATATAAAACTGCTTACAAGACCCCTATAGGAATGTCTCCTTATAGACTAATATTTGAAAAGGCTTGCCACTTACCTGTAGAATTGGAGCATTAAGCATATTGTGCTATAAAAGAGTTAAATTTCAATTTAAAGAATGCAGGTGAGAAGAGATTGGTGCAATTGAATGACATGGAAAAAATCAGAAATGAATTTTATGAAAATGATAGAATTTACAAGGAGAAAATGAAAATATGGCATGATTGGAAGAGTATAAGAAAGAAATTTGAACATGTACAAAAAGTTTTCCTATATAATGCAAGATTAAAATTATTTCCTGTAAAACTGAAGTCTAGGTGGATAGGACCTCTAACTGTTATAAATGTTCATTCATTTGGAGCTATTAATGTTGAGGAACTTAAAACTGGGACAATATATAAATTTAATGGTCATAGATTAAAACCATATTATGATGGGTCTCGACCAAATTTTAAAGAAGTTTTAATGTTAAGTCATCCTGAATAACTTAATGTTTGTCAGGCTGACGACATTAAACCAAGCGCTTTATGGGAGGCATATTTATTTTTATTGTATTAGTTTGTTTGTATTAATTTTACTCTTCGATGATCATATTTGAGTTCTACTCACTCATAAACATCATAAAGAATGAAAATTAATGGATTGTATCGAAGATTTGGAATATTTCAGACCATAATGAAGTTTGGTGCATTTTTGAACACTAGCACCGGCGGTGCCAGAATGTGCACTGTCGGTGCCCAATTCCAGAGAACAACAGCAAAATTCGAGGTTTGAGAGTTGATGGCGCCCTATCAAGCATCGATGATGCCGAAGAATAGAGGATGATTTTTTGAGTTTTAAATTGTGATTTTTTGCAGTTTTAGGCGGGATTTTCATTTTTAAAACATCCCAAACTTATTTTTGAACCCCTAAGCTCCAGAAAAATGAAGGATTCATTCCCAATTTGCATCTGATGGATTCCAACTCTGTAGAAACTCTGAGATTTAGAGTTTTCAAGTGATAATAGTTCATCAGTTTCAAGGCACAGCGATTGTTCAACAAAGTGATGATGAAGAGAAGGATTATCAAAGAATGAGGCTTTGTAAATCAAGATATGGATACTCCAAGTACTCGAGTATAAGAGATTATTGTGCACAAGCATTGGGAAGTGTTATGCTACACTACTGTCGCTATAGTTGTTCCTGTTGTGAAAGAGTTTTATGCAAATCTTTGGGGAATCAACCAATGATTTGTCTACATGCGAGGCAGGTTTGTGTCATTCACTTTTTCTAAGATTAATGACTTGTTTATGATTGAAAATGTGTCCATCTGCCATTATACAAATTTTGATGCGACAAGAGACAACATGAATTAGATTTATCGATATTTGATGGATGAAAGTGAAAATTGAGAGATAAGAGACAGTTGATTTGTAAGTTTTTCTATTACATTTTTAAATCTGGTGTTGAAGCAATGACATTACTTCATTTCTACAAAGTTACTCCCAACCATGAAAATTAGTAAGGTGACAAAGGAAAGTGTAATTTTGAATTAATGTATTCAAACGAGAAGGCCTATCGATATTGGTACTATAATTATGAAATTTGCATTATGATTGATTGTTCATGGATCTAAATAAAAGATTCAAAGTCCTCCCACCTTATTTCTTCTTTGCAGCCAGTCACAGGTGTCATATGAAAGTAGGGAAAAAGTGCTACTTCCTTGGAAACCCATAGACCCAACTAATCAATATGACTGTCAAGCAATTGGAGATGAGAATGATATGAGCATCATTGTAGATCAACTATCTTAGAGTTCACGACCTAGTCAACCTTACTTTCCTAAAAGTTCACAGGTGATTCTGAAGAAGATCAATAAATTGGAGAAAGAGGTACAGAATCTGATGAATGTTATTAATAACATTCCTAATTTATCTGATCTCTTGGATTGGAGGATGAAAGAACAGTTTGATTATACTAAACGAATTGAAGATATTTTGGTAATTTAATGAAGAAGTAGTTTGTGATTTTGGAGGATTCAACTGATGAATTCCCACATGCTCTCTTTTATAATTTTTTTGTGCATCGTCAATCCATGGGAGATATCAGAGGAGAAGATAGTTCTGAGACTGATGATGAGTAGTGACTCTACTATATCTAGTATTTTGTGTTTATCTTTTATTATGCTTGGGTGTGCTTAGTAGTTGGCTTAATTGATTGTGTAATTGTGTTCAAAATTATTATGATTGGAATTTTTGTCTTTGTTTAGTATTCAGCGTTAAAGTATTGTAGTGTTTTTGTGACGCTGTATCTTTATACTAGATGGCTTAAAGAATTTATTTAGTAAGTGTTTAAAAGTGTAAGTTTTAATGTAGATTTTATATATTAAAGTGATTTTTTGTGTTGTTTGTATGAAATTGATGGTAGTTACTTGCATAATTGGTGAAATAGATGCTTAAAAAGGCTAATTATATGATGGCGTGACTTTGAAATGATCGAAATTGTAAAAAATTTTGAACCAGAATTTGAACTGGCACTAACAGCGCCAGAATGGGCGCTGCCGGAAAGAGTTTATCTATTTTAAGTAAATAGAGCGCTGATGGTGCCCTATCCATTGCTGACGGCGCCCAAATCCATAGAAGGTCCGAAACCTCTTAAATTCATGATTTTGCCCTGGGACCCGTCATTTTATCCCTTTCCATCGTCTTCAACCTCCAGCCAACACCAAATTGAGATCTAGGGTTTGTTAGATCATAGATTTAAGTGATTTGAAGTCTTAAAAAGTGTAGATCTTGTCTTCTCTTAGTAAGAGCTCTACTCTAAACTTAATATTTTTTTTATATTCATCAAGAATATTTCCCACATTATATAGATCCAAAATTTGGAATTTTTGATAAAGTTTCGAGATTAACCATGGTGATATAAGTTCTTACTTACTAAGATTTACTTTTAGAGTCTTCTGCATTGTGATTTTGGAATTTATTAGATTTATTTTGCACATTTTTAGAAAACATTGTTATTGCTCCATAAACAAGTAAAGGGATGAGGAAAATGGATTTTGACAAAGATAGATTTGTTAATGCTAAAACACAATTTCGTTTTAATTCAACCTTTTACAATAAGGAGAGTATTCAAGATCAAGCTTTTGAAAATTCGGGTGGAATGATAGAACAATTAATTTCTGATAGAAAATGGGAGATATTTTGTTATTTTACTGCTGATGTGATCATGGGGATAGTTCGAGAATTTTATGCAAATTTGTCATGACTGAAGGTGAATACGTGCTTGTGAGGAGCAAAATGGTAGAATTTACTCCTGATCATATTAATGATTTTTACCAGTTAAGAAGAATGAGATTTTTTTAATATGAAAATTTCAGTACTATGGATACTAGACTGAATGAAGTGATTTATTTTCTTAATGATGGAGAAGGGGAGTGGAAGATAATGCAATGACAAAGAATTAACTTCCCTGTTTCAACATTGAATGTAGCATCTAAGGCCTGACATTATTTCATCTCTGCAAGATTACTACCTTCATATCATCACAGCGAAGTTACTAGAGATATAGTTATCCTTAATTTCTGCATTCAAAATATGAAACAGATTGATATTGGTGTTATTATTTATATGAGTATTCAGACTATTGCTAGAGGGGAAACCACTGGTGGATTCATGTATTATGTGTACAGTCTGGAGAGGAGTTTGACAGCATTGAGGAACTTTTCCATCCATTTAATCCTATTACCATGGCTAATATTCGTACTTATGAAGCTCATGTGGGATGGAGAGGAGGAAGCAGGAGTACTAATATTCCTTCAGCTAGTCGGGACATACCTTCTACCTCAGAAGCACCTACTTTGTCTGATGTATGAAGCAGTTAAGGATTCAGAATGCTAGTATTGATAGACTCCATAGCATGATGGATGGATTAGAGGCTCAGAGCGATGTTAATGATGATTATATGAGGAGAAAATTTGAATATGATATTGCTTACCATAATGCTCAGGTCAGATTCATGAGGGGAGACACTGGAGTTATATTTCCTACTTGCTCCAGCTATGTTCCTTTCTGACCTGATGATGCAGAAGAAGCAAAGGGAGCTGCTAATGATGACTGGTGGTTGTGAGATTTATGTTTTCATTTGCATTATGTAATACTTTTATGTGTTAATTATTTGTTTCTCTATGATGTGTGTAACTTGCAAATGTAATGGTGCTAAAAATGAAAAATGTAATGAACTCTGTGTTAGATTTTTTAATGGTTTGGATTGAGATTGTGATGCTTATATTGGATATTTAAAGTTTAAGTCTTTAATATTTCTTCACCCTAAAAATTTTCAAAAATTATATACAGCACTGCTTCTAACTGTTTCATGCTTGCTAGCTTAAATTTTTTATTAATACCAGCATAGCTTCAAAAAATTTTAGAATCCTAGTGCAAAAATGTTAGTTATCTTTCTGTTTTACACCTTACCTTTGCAAATTTATACGTAATGAAAACTTAAGCTTTGGGGGGGGGTAGAATATTAACTCTTATTTGTTCTCATTTAATATAGTTTCAAAAAAAAATTATTAACATAACTTTTAGTAGTTGAACCTAACTTTAGATAACTAAATTTTTTATTTCATTTAAATGTCATAGTGGATATTAATGAAAAATTTTAGTGATGGAGGTTAACTTTATGGGGTAAGATATTTAGTATAAGAGAATTGGACTATAGTTGACTATTTAGAGTAAATGAAACTGTATTTTTGAAATGTTATGGGACTTAGAGATTTATGCGAGAAGGAAAGATTGTGACTCTATGATGAATTATAAAGCTAATATAAATTTATAATGAAAGAGGTGTATCAAGTTCCAACTTTAATAAGAGGAGAGTGAAGTTCAAAATTTTTAAAGGCTATCCAGATATAGTACTCCTCGCAAGAAAGAAAAAATATGAAAAAATAGAGAAAGGATTGAAATACAATTCCAAAAGGAAAAAAAGAGAAAATATATGTGAGGAGAAGCTTGAGGAGACTCCTAATCAAAAATTTACTTCACTTGAATCAAATTAAAGGAAGAGCTTTATTACATTTTTGAATTTGTATTTAAAGTATTAGCTTACATTCTAATAGAGCTTGGATGAACTTCTTTTTCATATATTTCGTCATATTACCCATAATGTAAAAAATTATGGTTATTCTTGAAATAAGTAGGAAACTAAAACTCTTAGACTTGTCTAGTAAATGTTCATATAACTGTAATTTTAACCTAAGTTACTGAATATTTTTCTTAAAATCTTACTATTATACTCGTTTAAATCAAAAAAATTGTAGTATTCTTAAAGTGAACATTCACTATTATGAGTTATATTTATATATCGTAAAAGAACTACTTGAGGACAAGTAACTGCTACGTTTGGGGGATTTTGATGCACAAAAAATATGTTAGTTTTTGTATATATAAATTGTACCCATTTTTGTGATATTTCTCTTTAAATGAAGGTATTTTTCATTTTTCTGCAGGTATGATGATTTTAGTTATTTGGAGCGAAAGAAAGCAAAAAGGAATAAATTTGCAACAAAAAGAGGCAAAATGAAAAATTTAGCCTAGTAGCGCCGATGGAGCCAAAATGGGCGCCACCGGCGCCCAAATCTAGAGAGCATTTTAATTCATTCAGCAAGAGGGCACCGATGGTGCCCTATCCAGTGCCGACGGTGTTCTATCAAGAGCTACAGATCAAATTCAATGCATTTTTTAAAGAGTTGCTTGAGGAAGCTATTAAAGCATTCATTTCTAACTTATTTTAGACAATTATGGACACCCTTTTGAAGAGGTGAGGGCGAGGAGGAAAATTTTTTTTAGGGAGAGAGTAAAGTGTGTTAGGGTTTTGGAGAGTTAGTGTAAATGTGAGTATAGTGTGTAGAAGTCTTGTTTTGTGAGGAGTTCTTCTCTAGAGTGTGTAAGAGAAGGAGGAAAGTGAGAGTTTGCTTCTTCCTTACTTTTGTAAAGAAGGAATTGAGTGATGTTGTGAAGCGAGAAAAGGATTCAAAGGAACTTCAAAGGACTTACTTGGAGAAGAAGTTGAGATGAGTTGTATTTACTTCTTGTGGTTTGTATGACTTTGCTTTTATATATAAAATCTATATTTTATTGTATCTTTCTCATGAATTCTGAGTAGTTTTCTTTTATCTTTCTCCTTCCAATGTGATGTGGTGAAATGGTGATGTAGATTTGACGTGCCATTTAAATTTTAACAAATTGCGATGATTTTTCACTTTATACTTCATTTTCATTTTGATTTGGCCAATTGAATTGTTAAAACTTGTTGTGAAACATTCAATCCGAAAGGACTAAGTATTCTACAACAAAAGTGGAGAATTCATTTAATGTTCATGAATGGGTTACATAGTTCATGAGGTTGAGTGAAAATAAATAAGGAAATGTGTTTTGATGGGCATTGAATTAGAGATTTAGGGTGACAGGATGAAATCCTCAATTTGGTCCTAGTGTTTGGTAACCAAAGCTAGGTTTAGCCTTCAGGTGAAGGGTAGTGGAGCACTGAAGTGAGAGCCAGTATCCTCCCAGCCTAACCATGGATTTAGGGACTAAGCTAATGATTTGTCAATTTTCTTTAAAAAACTCTGAAGAGTGGGGTACTCTGAAGGGGGTAAATGATATAAATGCTCCTATTTGACACAGTACAAAACTTTATCAATCTATATCATTCACTCATCATAATATCATTGTAACGGGAAATATGCTTTCCATATTTAATCCTTTCAATACAAAACTTAGTATGTGTTAGTTAATTTAGAAAGTAATTTTAGTTAACTTAGCTTTTAGCAATCATTACATTAGCAACTTAAATATTTCCTGAACTTGCATTGTGAATTGAGTATTGGATTTCATTGCTAAATTACACTTTAAATTGTTCCAAAATTTCTCATGGGATCGATAACCAGGACTCCACTAGAGCCCTATATTACTTGAGTGATACACATACTTGCATATACGAGTGGCTGCTTAATTATTAAATTGATCTTACTGTGAAACTGAATTGAAACTACCTTCTGAAAATTTACACTTGTAACAGTACCGGTCAGCCCCCAATTTTATTTATTGTTTTATGTCTTGATACTTGATGTTAGCCCCCAGGTGGAGGGAGAAAAGGAAACTCTAGAGTGAGATCTAGTATGTTTCCTACCTAGCCCGTCTTCAAGATTACTAAAACATTAGATTAACCTATGTTCTTTATAGCATCTCTAGTAAGGGTAAAGAATATAATTGCTCCTATTTGGCACAACACATTTTAGATACTTCCACAATAGAAATCCATGACATGGTACTAATTCATAGTAAGGAAAAAGATATTTTATTTGCATTTCCTTTAATCTTACAAAAATGGTTAAAGTAGTTGTTTGGATTCATTTCAAATTATAAAAATTAGCAAAAATAATTGAAATTTTTTTTATATAATATAATCTTTAGTTTAAGTAAGATCTTTCTTAAAAAGTAAAAAGATTATTTTTTTTGTTTTCTTTCTTTTAAGTGAATTTAAAATTTTCCCTGTAGGTTCGATATCTCGGGGCTTAATCAGAAAGTCTTATATTACTTGATAATGATACATATACTTGTGTTGTATCTTAAAACTTTTATTTGCAATGGCATCAAGTTTTTGGCGTCGTTGTAAAGAAAGAAATATCTTTAAAAAGAAATATAAATTAATATATAAAACATACACATAAATATCAGGGATCAAAGCTTCATGACAGGATTGATGGATTGGAAGCACAAAACAACATCAATGATGATTTTCAGAGGAGAAGAGTGAAATGTGATATAGCTTATCATGATGCTCAGATGAGATTTATGAGGGGAGAAGCTAGTATGATATTTCCTACTTGCCCCCGTTATATTACATACCAGCCTAAGGAAGGAGCAGAAGAAGAAAGAGAGGATGATTGGTAGTGTAGTATTCCTTAGTTTTTTATTGTTGTGTAGGTTTTTTATTTGTTATTTACTTTTGTGTCGTAGATGTGTATAGTAATTGTACTCTTTTAATTTAATTAGGTTGTATGGAAACCTATGTTAGTTTGTTATTTAGTTGTATTAAAATTGTAGTGGATGTTGTATTAAGTGTTTAAAGTTGTGTTTTAAATTTTCTTCACCCTACAAATCTTTGTTATATATATGTGAACAATGCTTCTAACTGTTTTATGCATGTAGTTAAATTTTTAATTAATATTTGCATGCTTCAGAAGAATCAAAAAGCTCAGGACAAAAAGTTTAGTTTGCTTTTTGTTTTTCTCTCTCTTTTATTAATTTGTTATGAACTAAAAAACTTATGTTTGGGGGAGGAAAAATTAACTTTTATTTATTCTCAATTATAATATATTTTCAAAAATATTTTAGCATGACTTAAAATAGTTGAGCTTAACTTTAGATAGCAAAATTTTTTATTTCATTTAATTATCATACTAGATTTGAATGAAAGTTTTTAGTAATGAAGGTTAACTTTATGGGGCTAAGATATTAAGTATAAGAGGATTATACTATAGTTGACTATTTAAAGTAAATAAAACTTTATTTTTGAAATGTTAAGAGTCTTAGAGATTTATCTGAAGAGATGTTGCATTTAAAAGTTAATATATCTATAAAGTAAAGAGATGTTTCAAGTTCTAACTTTAGGGAGAAGAGAGTGAAGTTCAAAATTTTTAAAGGCTATCTAGATATAGTAATCCTCACAAGAAAAGAAAAAGATAAAAATTAAAAAAAAAAGATGATTGAAAAGCAATCCCAAAAACAAAAGAGAAAAGAAAGAAAAATAAAATATATGTGAGGAGAAGCTTGAGAAGATGCCTAATAAAAAATTGGGTTCACTTGAATCAACTTAAGTGAAGAGCTTAGTTACATTTCTAAATTTATATTTAATTGGCATCCTTACTAATAGAGTTCTTATGAGCATCTTTTTCATATGATCCTTCAAAGCACCCTTAATGTTACAAATTAAGGTTATTCTTGAAATGAATAGGAGACTCGAACTCTTAGACTTTATTACTAAATATTTTTACACCTATTGTTTTGTCCTAAATTATTAACAATCTTTCAAAATGTCTTGTTATTATTTCATTTAAATAAAAAATCATAGTATTCTTTAAGTAAAGTTCACTACTAAGATCCATATTTCTATGTAGTAAAAGGATTACTTGAGGACAAGTAATAATTATGTTTGGGAGATTATGACTCACCATAAATATGTATGATTTTTCATATATATTTTCTACTAATTTTTTGTGATATTGCATTTTAAAGGAAGGTACTTTTCATGTTTTGCTGCCAGTATGATAATTTTAGGAAATTGGAGAAAAAAATAAGCAAAAAGGAATGAATTTGGAGAGAAAAACTGAAAAAACCAGAATTTCAAAGTTCTGGCACCATCGGCGCCATAGTGGGCGCCGACGGCGCCATAATGGGTATCGACAGTGCATTTTTCTTAAGAGCCCAGATTAATTCAGCATGATAGGGAACCGAAGGCGCCCAACGTCTGTGGACACCAGATTCAATGTATTTAAATGACTTTTGGAGGGATTCTTGAAGCATCTCTTGATGAAATCGTCCCTATACTATTTTAACTTGATTTTGGCACCATAATTCAAGAGATAAGTATAGAGAAGAAATGGTGTGAGTGAAGAAAAGTGTGTGCAAGTTGAGAGGAAGTGTTTGTAAAGAGTTTAGAGTCTAGATATTGGTGTAAAGTGTTGTTTTGCGAGGATTCTTCTCAAAAGAGTTGTAGAAGGAGAGGGAATGTGAGAGATTGCTTCTTCCCTACTGTTCTAAGGGAGAATTGTGTGTTATTGTGAAGAGAGAAAGAGATTCAAAGGAACTTCAAGAAATTTTCTTGGTGAAGAAATTGAGATAAGTTTTATTTACATCTTATTGTCTGTATGACTTTGCTTTTATATATAAAATCTTTGTTTTGTCGTATCTTCCTTATGAATTCTAAGTAGATTTTTTCATCTTTCTCATTACAATGATATATGATGAAGTAATGGTTTAGATTATAAATTTTAAGAAATTGTGATGATTTTTCACTTTGTACTTCATTTACTTTTCGATCAGGCCAACTGAATTATTAAAATATGTTGTGAAGCATACAATCCGAAAGGACTATGCTTTCTACAACAAAAGTGAAGATTACATTCAATGTTCATGAATGAGTGATGTAGTTCATGGGGATTGTGTGCAAATACATAGGGAAATATGTTTATTGGGCATAGAATTCTAGATTTTAGGGTGACAAACTAAAATCCCTAATTTGGTTCTAGTGTTTGGAAATTAAAGCAAGAGTTAGCCTTCATGTGAGGGAAGTAAGGACTCTGGAGTGAGAGCCAGTATCCTCTCAGCTAAACCACAGATTTACAGACTAAACCTAGGATTAACAAAAGTTTCTTATAGCACTCGAAAGAGGGTAAAGAATAGGTATGCTCCTATTTAGCAAAATACAAGGATCTTACTAATCTTTATCATTTAATCACCATAACATCATTGTAAGGGGGAGGACACTTTCTCTAAACTTGAACCTTGCAATACAAAACTAATTGTAGTAACAGTTAATTTTAATTTGATGTATGAAAGTACTTTAGTGATCTTAAAATCTCTAGCATCGTTAAACTTTATCAACTTTAGTATTTACTTTAAGTGCATTGCAAATTTGAATATTAAATTTTTGTGCTATGTTTTAAGGTTTGCTTCCTCCTTATGGGATCGATAACCAGGACTCCGCTAGAACCATGTATTACTTGAGCGATACATATACTTGCGTACAGATTGGCTGCATTCTTATTAAACTGATTATACTTTGTGATTGAACTAAAAATACTTTTCAAAATTTGTTCTATGTTAGTAGCCTTTGATCAATGTGCGCCTCTTTGTTGCTTCACTGAACTACTGGAAAATAGAAAGGGTCGATGGTGGAACCAAACCTAATGACTCTTCTGTGGATCCTTCTTTCATGGAATAGTAGGAGTAGAATGTCGTTGTCTCATGTACTAAATAGGCTTCACTTATTGATCCTTCTGATTGGACCTTATTCTTCGTGGTTCTCTTAAATTTATTTAAAATCTAAAAATAAATGTTGCTTAGAACTTGTTGACAGTCTTCTTTATGAATGAGTCATTAACTACTCTAATGTCAATGTAATTATCTCTCAAAAGGATACATCCAGCAGTACAGTACTGGACTTCGAATTAATGCCTCATAGCAGATGCTCCATCGAGTTAAAGAAGCAAAGGAAAAATATTCTCTTGATCTTACAAAGTGTTATAGGAATGTTTTCATACAAGTAACGTACGCCATTAAGTTTCAATTGAGCTGCATATAGTTATTGAAGAACACACTAATTTAACTCTGTAAACAACTAAGTGAGGTTGGAATCAGATTTTGTAGTAAAATATGACAGTTGTGACTTTTCATTCTAAATATATTTTGAGCACCCATATAAACAAAATAGCTTAAATTTGAAGCATATCCACTCGGAAATTTTAGTGATTAGAGCCTCTCATAGGTTGTTATTTATTGGGAGAAAGTTGGCAAATATTTTGCATTAGACTTAATGAGCTTGCCAGCAGCATTTTCTTGTATCTTCAAATCTCAAGTTGTGCATATCTCCTTCAAATCTAGTATGGCAATCACGTTATCATTTATTTTTCTGTTAAAATCCATCATAATATTGAAGGTGTTATAAAAAAAATTATTTTCTTTATGTGCATGACATCCAGATTGTGTCTGATCATGTTATCCTTCCAATAAGGAGGATCCTAAAAAGTTTACTTCTTTTGTCATTTATGAGTGGCGCCAAATCTGGGTGGATGATGTGAAGAAAGGTCTGGTGACATCCGGATGTTGTGGTGTGTCGGCTCATCGCCGTCCCTTTGCAGCTGAGATTTTCTCGTGTTTTCTTTGTTGAAAGAGCATTATTTGGCTCCTTATGCATTTCATCAAAAAATAAGAATTAAAAGAGAGGATATGTCAATGACGTTGTTTATGTTAATGTCATTGTTTGGAGTACCACTCTGTTTATCTATCTTATCGCCATAATCTTCAAGTGATCTTATTTCTTTGGATCATGTAAAGGATCCTCAGATGTGAAACAATTTGATCAAAATAAGGGTTGATAAAATAGAAGATAATAGAATTAGAAATGTCAGTGATAGTCCTTACACAAGGAGATTCTAGAATACCTTATTCTAGAAAATTTTATGTAATGAGGATCACATGTGAAATTTTGATAACTAGAGATTTTTAGGTGTGATACCTATTATGATTTCTTAAATCTCCTATAGGAGCAAACTCCTACAATTAATTACATCTTAGACAATTAGATTTATCTATGAAAACCTCTTATTAATGTTAACACTTTTTTCTAAGAGATTTTAAGAACAAGGAAAGAAACGTGAATGTTGAATCCTAGGAGCGATATGTTTCTAAGTGTCACGTACTACCTTAAAGGTTTGATTTAATTAATGTCATTTGTTATGTCAGTTTTTATTTTTGTTATGTTGTTTATTGTTTTGTTGTTGTTTTATTTTTTAGTTTATTACTTGTTTGGTGGCTATCCTAAAAGTTTTAGGTTTTGTGATTATTCTAAAAATTTTAGGTTTTATTTCATTTTTTGTCATTTTGATTTTGTTTTGTCAATGTTTTTTTGTTTTGTTTTGTTAATGTCATTACTTTGATGTCGTTTTGGTTTTGGTTTTATTTTGTTTTCGTTTGTCCCATCTTTAGAATGTCGTTCTGCAAAATAAAGTTAACATAACCAAATAACATGCAAAGTAAATCTATAGCAAAATTTGTCTTCAACCTGCAAGAAAACAGCATCAGAATGATTCTTATTAAAGAACTAATGTCAATATTATTTCTTAAATTGTTAATTTAGTTGATTAAGCTTTAATTTATACATCTCGGTCAAGATGTCCATGGGTCTGTCGTCTTAGGATGATCGGATGCCTTGATCTACTTAGTTTGAAAGGTGTTTAAAACAAGACCAAAAGACTCCTATCAACAACCAGGATTGCATCGTCCAAGAAATCTTCGTAGATCAAGAATGTTGGGATTCAAGTTGCATTTGGTGATCTTTGTTTATTAAGGTTTCATTTAAGTTTTAATGTCCTTTAAGATTTTAGGTTGGAAAATTTTAGATTTTTTTACGATTTATTAAATAATTAAAATTTTTTATGTGTCATTTTGATTGATTTTTATATGTCCATTTTGATTTTTTTATTTAATTCTAATGTAATTTAGCCTTAAAAAAAGGAGTCATGTTTATTTAGATCTAATGTCTGCAAGATCTAATTAGACTTGAGAATTTTAGACTCAGTGTCGTTTGAATCTAATAATTTTGAGTTAAATCTAATATGAATTAGATTTAGGTACATAGATTAATTCTAATATAAATTAAATTCTAATATAAATTAGACTTGGGTACATAGATTCAGTGTCAGTTGAATCTAATATTTTTGAGATTAATCTAATATGAATTAGATTTAGGAATTTAGATTCAGTGTATATCGAATCTAAAAGTTTTGAATTATTTGACTAAGTCTAAATGTAAATTAAACTTAATATTTAACTCATAATTTTGGTAGGACTTCAAGAAATTTGGTTAAGTCTAATGTGAGTTAAACTTAGAGTTTTAGGTCCTAATGTCAGTTGGGCCTAAAGATTTGGTTGGATTTAGTTGATGTTTGACTTAATTTTAATTTTAAGTTGATCTTCAGTTAAAGTTATGGTTTTGATTTAATGTGGTTTGATCGTAAGTTAAGAATTTTGACTTATGTTCAACTTTGGGTTGATCATAAGTTAAAGGTTTGATTTAGGTTTAATGTGATTTGATCCAAGGTTAAGTATAGGTCAAGTTTAGGTTGGGTTTGATTCGAATTGGATTGAATGTAGAATTGTAGGTTGAACATTGGTTTGATCTTAGGTTCAATGTGGATTTAATCCTAAGTTAAGGATTTTTTACTTAAGTTCAGCTTTGGGTTAATATTAAGTTAAAGGTTTATTTAGGTTCAATGTGGTTTGAACCAAGGTTAAGGATTTTGACTTATGTTCAACTTTAGGTTGATCCTAAGTTAAGAATTTTAACTTAACTTCAAGTTAGGTTGATCTTAAGTATAGGTTAGGGTTAGGTTCAATGTATGTTGAACCTAAAAGGTTTATGTTTGACTTAGGTTCAAGTTGGGTTGTTCCTAACTATCGGTTAAGGTTAGGTTCAATGTATGTTGAACCTAAAAGATTTAGGTTAATTAAACCTAATTTGGGTAAGGTTTAATTAATTACTTGGGTTTAATTGTGGTTAAGTCTAATTAAGTTAAGTTTAATTAAACCTAATATAGGTAAGGTTTAATTGATTAATTAAACTTAATTGTGGTTAAGTCTAATTGGGTTACGGTTAATTAAACCTAATTTTGATAAGTTTTAATTGATTAATTAGACTTAATTGTTGTTAAGTCTGACTGAGTTATGGTTAATTAAACTTAATTTAGGTAAGGTTTAATTAATTAATTAGACTTAATTGTGGTTAAGTCTAATTGGGTTATGGTTAGTTAAACCTAATTTAGATATGGTTTAATTGATTAATTAGACTTAATTGTGGTTAAGTATAATTAGGTTAAGTTTAATTAAACCTAATTTGGGTAAGGATTAATTGATTAATTAGACTTAATTTTGGTTAATTCTAATTGTTTAGAGTTAATTAAACCAAATTTAGGTAAGGTTTAATTGATTAATTAGAATTAATTGTGGTTAAGTCTAACGGGGTTAAAGTTAATTAAACCTAATTTAGGTAAGGTTTAATTGATTAATTGGATTTAATTGTGGTTAAGTCTATTTAGGTTAAACCTAATTTTGGTAAGGTTTAATTGATTAATTAGACTTAATTGTGGTTAAGTCTAATTTGGTTAAGGTTAATTAAACCTAAGTGAGGTAAATTCTAATTAGGTTAGGTTAATTAAACCTAATTCGGGTAGGGTTTAATTGATTAATTAGATTTAATTGTGGCTAAGTCTAATTGGGTTAAAGTTAACTAAACCTAATTTAGTAAGGTTTGATTGATTAATTAAACTTAATTAATGGTTAAGTATAATTGATTTAAGCTTAATTAGGGTTAATTAGGTCTAATCAGGGGTTAGACCTAATTGATATTTATGATTTTAATCCTAATGTGATTACGGCTTAACTTGGTTTAATTAGGTCTAAATGGTGTCTTAGACCTAATTAGGCTTTATTAAGTTAAACCTAATGTGATTAAGTTCTAACTTCGTTTAATTAGGTCTAAATGGTGTCTTAGACCTAATTATGGTTTATTAAGTTAAACCTATGATGATTAAGCTCTAACTCGGTTTAATTAGGTCTAAATGGTGTCTTAGACCTAACTAGGGTTTATTAAATTAGACCTAATGTGATTAAGGTCTAACTTGGTTTAATTAGGTCTAAATGGTGTCTTAGACCTAATTAGGGTTTATTAAGTTAAACTAAAAATGATTAAGGTCTAACTTAGTTTAATTAGGTCTAATTAGTGTCTTAGACCTAATTAGGAATTATTAAGTTAAACCTGATGTTATTAAGGGTAAACTCATTTAATTAAGTCTAATTGGTATCTTAGACCTAATTAGGGTTTACTAAGTAAAACCTAATGTGATTAAGGCTTAACTTGATTAATATGATCTACTAGACCTAATTAGGGTTTATTAAGTTAAACCTAATGTGATTAAGGCCTAACTTGGTTTAATTAGGTCTAAATGGTGTCTTAGACCTAATTAGGGTTTATTATGTCAAACCTGATGTCATTAAGGTCTAACTTAGTTTAATTAGGTCTAGATGGTCTCTTAGACCTAATTTGGGTTTATTAAACCTAATTTAATTAAGGTTAAACAAGGTTAATTTTAATTAGGATTTTTAAAAGTTCAAGTTATTTTTAAACCTGACCTAATTAAGTCTTACAGATTTATCTTAAGTTTAAAGTGATTTAAACTTATATGTTAAGATTTAATTAATCCTAATTTATTTCTTTTATGATATATATATATATATATATATATATATATATATATATTTAGGGTTCAATTTATACTTTTCCAATTTTACAAATTTTGCCATAAAAGTTTAAAAATTTCATTTTAAATTTTTAGAGGATATGAATAGTCATTTTTAAGGTTTAAATCATCACCCTAAAATTTCTAACCATCTTCAAATTTTATTTTCCAACTCACTCATTTTTATAATTATTTTAGAAAATAAACATAAAGTAAGGTGAAAATTAGATATCTCTCATTAAAGATTTTCTCTACTTATAAAAATCAGAGAATGTTTTTAATGATGAGAAGAATGATCCCTGGAAATTTCATTATTTTTGGAATTATAATTATTTTTTAATAATTAAATTACTCTAGAGAGTATATAATTAATTAGAAATTAAATATAATTTATTAATTCAAAATTTATTTTCCACTTTATTCTCCTCATTTCTCTGAGTTTAGGGATATTTTTATTGTATTTTTGTGATTTTTCTATGCAAAGATATGGATTTTTGATTAATTTAAGGTTAATGTGGATTTACTTAAATACACATTAACCATAAATTATTAGATGACGTGGCGTGTCCTCATACTCATCGAAACGTAGCTGATCTATTGCGGGATTCAGAATAGTGAATTCACTTGGATTAAATCAATGTCATCCATTTCCAAAACACAGAAATGGATGCCATCTGTTCATCCCCTTTCTTTAGTCTAAACCCGCAAGCCATCCATGGTTTAAAGCCAAAATCTTGCTCGATTCTTGATGGATTAGAGCGATTTTTGTTTCTATAGCTTCATATGAAGATGAAGAACACATACATATGGTGATGTATGGAATGTGAATAATTTGTTTACAAAGTACCAAACCGAAGCTTAAACTAGGTCGAATGAACCATACCTTGGCCTCAGTTGGATTGAGTCTACAGCTTCGTCTTGACCACAAAAAGCTTGTTCCCAAGTCAACTTGAGGTGAAATTAGGTCTGGGTATGAGTTCGATCAGAGTGGCTCACAGCTTGATGGAGAACTAGGTTGGAGCTTTTGGGAAGACCCAATTTTGATTGGAATCTTCTTTGTACACCTCAGGGATGGTGTAAGAATTGTTAATTTGAAGATTGAAGTAAGTCTATGTAGAATAGAATGTTAACCTTTTTTGGGGTGTTTCGGATTGGCGAAATTAGAAGAAAATAGTGGGTTTAAAAGCTCAATTTTGCATGGGATCAACTCCTTAGAGATGGGGAAGGTTTTTTGTCTTGGATTGTTCAGAGTATAAGGACCATAGGCATGTCTATTTCTTCTTCTTGGTGCTCTCAGGTTAGCCCTTATTTATATCCATAGAGGCCATGGGGAAGCTTGGACTGGCTTAGGCTCACTTAGGGGAGTTTCTATCACGTTAATAATGCCTATAGATAAGTCACTTTGGTGAGAATTATCACAATTGAGCATCCCCAAGCATATCCATGTCTAATTTACCCATGGTGGATTTTTAACTCAATGCTTTGGCTTCTCTCCATTGATCACTCTATGAGGTGTTCATGGCCTTTCTTATTTGAGCTGAATTTACCTCCCCTATGTAAATTATCCAACTCATTCAATGTATTGGTGATAAGGTGACACTTAAGCATAATTTCCATCATTCCTATGGCTTAGTCATGATGGTCCTTAACCATGGTAATGGGGGTGGTTTAAGTGATGTTTCACTTCCATTGGTGAGTCCATGAAATGCTTGAAGTGTCCCATAGGTTGGTCGGCCACCTCATTTCATGGAGACAAATGATTCATGCTTTAAATTTAGAGAATGGTGACACTTAGTTTCTTCTTTGTCTTGATGAACTCTCCATTTAATGAAGTGGATTTGGTTCATGTCCATTGGGTGGGGAAGAGGTGTATGGTGATTCATTCCAAGAGTCCATGAGGGAATGACACCTCTTTCTTTCCCTTATGATGGCTTCATGATTAACTTTAACCTTAGGGTTACCATGATGCTTAATGGTTTTGCCATAAGGTTAATCATGTCATGATGAGTTTCATGAGCCATGAGTGACCCATGGGTAATCCTACATGTGTTTAATTTGATTTTAAAAATCATTTATGGGTTTTATATGTCATGTGTGATGTTATTAAATTGATGTGATTATAATTCCATTTTAATTACTTATGTAATTAATTAAAAATGTGTGAAATTATAATATTGACCCATAAATTGGTCGACCTCAATTTGGGTGTTGACCATTTGACTAATTTTATTAATTTGGTCCAAAATTATTTTGACATAAGTTGACCAAAGTTAACTGTAGTTGACCATGGTTGACTAGTCTAGGTCTAAGGTAGGCATATCAATTTGGCTCGTTGTTCACAAACAGCTCGTGTTCGGCTCGTTAAATAGCTCGTGTTCGGCTCATTCGTTAAGCGTAACGAGCCGAAGATGAACACATTTTTAAGGTCGAAATGTAAATGAGCTGAACACGAACAACAGTTTATTCACTCGCGTTCGGCTCGAATTGGCTCGAAAATAAATAAATATATAATAAATATTCATAAAATTAAATATTATAATTTTTAAGTAATTAAAATTTTTAAAAATAAATTAGCATGTTTTATAAAATTAAATCTGGCTATAATATATAAGAAATTAATAATAATAATAATAATAATTAATTAATATTACTTATTAAATATTATATGTTTATATTAAATTAAAATATAAGTTATATAATTATAATATATCTATTAATCTTAAAACCCTAACCGCCTCCCAAATCCCAATCCCTATTCGCCTCCTTTCACCTCTTGAAACTTCTAGGGTTCAGAACTTTGGTTGTTCTTGCCTCTCCTGTTTCCTCTTTTACTCGCATCTTCTCTGATATGTTGAAGCCATCTTCGCCTATCGGCTCGCATTTCACGCTTTGGCTTTCCTCATCTCCTTCTCCTCTGAAAATCGTGAAAGGGGTTCGACCTCGAGGGATAGTCGTTTGCTTGAAGGGATTAGGGTTTGCCCTTTGTGTTCATCTTCCAAACTCTTCTTCTATTTCTCCTAGAACAGTTGTTTTCTTGGTAATCTTTCTTGTTTGCTCGATATTCTCGCTTGCTTTCTTGTTTTGCTACCAAGGTGTTATCTTCTTAGTTTATTGCTCAGTATTCTTGTTTCGTAACTTATATAAGGGTTTTGTTGTCACATTTTGCTAGGCGATTGTACATTTTTGCGGTGATTCATACACATATAAGCGTTTGTGTTGTGATTCAGCTATTGCATGTAGATCAGATTATTTTTTTAATGGATGGTTTTGTGAAGAATATTATTCTGTATGTTAGCTTAACTTGTTTCTGAACAAAAGTGTATAAGCTTTGGCAAAAGAGGCTGATATGAAACACCACTATAGCGTTGCATGGCATGACTATCATGCCATATACAACTAGTATATTTATCTATGTAGATGGGTTGGCTGTAAGTTGGCATGACTATCTATTTATTTATGGAACACCCCTGTAGTTGGGTTGTGTTTTGGTTCTGCTATTTCCTTTAGATCATAACTTTCTTTTTTTTTATGGATGACTTTGTGAAAACTGAAAAAATCAATGTTTGATGCTTCTTTCCTTTAGTTTTGAAAAACAATAACATCTATTTTTCTAAAGTTTTTCTGAACTTTATCAGTTTCACTTTGGTGGTTTAGGGCATGCATCTTTGTGAAGTGCATGTACATGGATGTATTATTCTCATTCCGCCAAATCATAATGCTTGGGTTTATGCATGCTAAAAAAAATAACATGGTGCTCATAGGGCTCCACTTAAAGGTTTAAGCTGGCTTAACTTGTTTATGAACAAAAGAGTAGAAGCACATGCACATCAAGCTGTGTCTGAGAAGTGAGAATGAGTCCTCAACTCATCTCTTCTTTACTTTATTCAATTTTTAACTCTTGATGATAGCATGTGCCTCTTATTGATTGGAATGGCATTGTTCTATGTACTTTTGTACTATCCATGTTGATGAAATATTAGTTCATTTCTTCTACATATGTCCTTGTTGAGTTTTGGGGGTACATGACAACTTGAGCTTAAATAATGCATTGTCATCCATGGGAAGCCTTCAATTCTAAATGTAATTAAGCATCTAAAAAAAGTTCAGGCTTGCATATTAAATTGATACAAGGTTCAAACATGTTGATTCAACCACTACATGTTGACACTTCTTCTAATTGAACTTTGGTCATGCTTTGTTGGAGGGATTTTACTTTAGATGGACTATTTACAGAAGTTTTTACATTCAAGTTTGCTGAATTTTATTTTAGCTGTACTTCATTGTTGAACTTTATGTTTGTTAAATGCTAAAAACTTTTATTCATGGAGGTGCTTTGTTGTGCTTATATCTTCCACTGATGTGTGCAAAGCTCTTTTGGGAAATTTGTATGGCATTGGAGAAGATGCAATGGAAGATGTTTTTTCATTTGAAATTATTCATTTTCTTAATTTTGGAGGGCAACACAAGTTTGCAACCATTTTAAGAAAATAATATAAAAAGTAGCCTAAGATTATTATTCTTTGCCTGAGATTATTATTCTTACTCTTAATTTTGGAAGGAAACTCAAGTTTGCAACCATTTTAAGATAAGAGTATATAAAGTTGCCTAAGGTGATTATTGTTACTCTTAATTTTGGAAGGCAACATCTGTTTGCAACCATTTTGAGATAACAATATAAAAAGTTTCTTGTGATATTTGGTGCCTCTTGCTGTGTTGTCTAGTGCCTCTTGTTTAGCTTGGTTATTGAAGTGATAACTGCTAGGGTATTCCTATTGTATTCATGCTGTATTTCTGGGTTACTGAATTTTTTCCTTGGTTACTGCTTGGTTATTGCAGGGATGACCACTGGGATATTTCAGGGGTATTTCTGGGTTATTGCTGTGTTTTTTTTTTACTGCTTGGTTATTGCAGGGATAACAGCTGGGATATTCCAGGGGTATTTATGCGGTATTTCTGTGTTATGCTAATTTTTTCCTTGGTCACTGCTTGGTTATTGCAGGGATGACCGCTGGGATATTCCTGGGTTATTGCTAGGCTATTTTTGGGCTACTGCTGAGTTAAAGTGATCACTTTTGGGTAATTCCCAGTGTATTGCTGGGGTATTTATGAAGTATTTTAGGGATAACTACTGGCTCATCCCTGGGGTATATTTTTGGTTTTCTGCGGTATTTCTGGGTTACTGCACGGATCACTGATGGGTTATTCCTAGGGTATTCTCGGAGTATTTATTGTGTATTTCTTGGTTACTGTAGGGATCACTTATGGGCTATTTCTGGGGTATTTATGGAGTCTTTTTGGGTTCCAGCTGAGTTATATTAGGGTATTTCTGGGTTACTGAAGGGATGACTGCTAGCTCATTGATGGGTTATTAGAATATGATCACGAATGCATGCTTAGCTTATAGGTTTATTATTGTATGCTGCAGTTTTACTTTATAAATGGATATAGATATATAAGAACTTGTATTGTGTTAATACCAATCTTTTCCAAGTCTATTGTTGCCACATCCAGCTTTATTCTTACTGCTGAACCAGGAAGAAATGGAGAGAAATCGCAAGGCATCACCTCGAATCCAAGAGCAGCAATGCAAGTAGGTGTAAATTTTATTGAAATATTCAATACAATTATTTTTCAGATCTTGATTTGTATTTAAAATTTTATTTGTATTATTTGTATTTTTTTAAATTTTGAATTTTCAAATTTTGTAATAAAGTTATTATTGTGTAAGTAAAATTCTGTAAAAAAAATTTATTTTTCGTAAAATTTGGTTTGAAACTTATTGTTGAAATTTATTTATTTAATCTATGTTTCATGAAATTTATTCTTGAAATTTGTTTAAAATTATATTATAAATTTAAACAGGTTTTTAGAAAATTTTTAATTTATTTTATTAAAAAAATTAATTATTATAATAATTTTATATTCTAACGAGCTAATTTTGAGCCGAACACGAGCCAAATACGAACATGAACAAGTTTTTCGAGCGAACACAAACAGGCTGTTCATGAGCCATTTCAAACACGAGCTGGTTTCGAGCCGAGCAATTTCGAACAAGCCGAACAAGAGCCAAGCCTGAGCTCGCTCAAGCTCAGCTCGTTTATAGTCCTAGTCTAGGGTTGACCCAAGTGAGTTACTTACACTTGTCATGGTTAATTTAATCATTAGGTCATTAATTTTGGTAATGTGAACTAGGTTTGACTAGAGTTGACTAAATGATCATGTTTGATCATTTCAATGTCTTAAATTGATCAAATGAGTCAAATTTGATCAGTTTGTTATTCGAATTGACTTGGTGGTCAATGGGCTTGATATTGGGTCAATGGGGTGGTCATTGGATCATGAATTGGCCATTTTGATCTAACTTGACCATTTGGGTTAAAGGTTGACTAGTTTGGTCAATGTGGTGGTCATTGGTTCAACAGTTGACCATTTGGGTCAAAGGTTGACCAGTTTGGTCAATGTGGTGGTCATTGGGTCATGGATGGACATTTTGACCTAATTTGACCATTTGGGGTCAAAGGTTGACCAATTTTGTCAATGGGATGGATTAACCATTTTGACTTCATTTAGGTCAAAGGTTAACCAATTCGATTAATGGGAAGGTCATTGGGTCATAGATTGACAATTTTGACATACTTTGACCATTTAAGTCAAAGGTTTGACCTATAGATCATTAAGGTGATCGTTGGGTCAAGGACTTACCATTTTGACCTAATTTGACCATTTAAGTCAAGGGTTGACCAGTTTGGTCAATGTGGTGGTCATTGGGTCAAGGACTTACCATTTTGACCTAATTTGGCCATTTGGGTCAAGGGTTGATTGGTCAATGTGGTGGTCATTGGATCATGGATTGGCCATTTTGACCTAATTTCACCATTTGGGTCAAGGGTTGACCTGTTTGGTCAATGGGTAAATTATTAGGTCATGAATTGACCAATTTGACCTAGGTTGACCATTTTGGTCAAGGCTTGACCAGTTTGGTCAATGTGGTGGTCATTGGGTCATGGATTGACCATTTCGACCTAATTTAAACATTTGGGTCAAAGGCTGACTAGTTTGGTCGATTGGGTGGTCATTGGGTCATAGACTGACCATTTTAACCTAATTTGACCATTTAGGTCAATGACTGATCAGATCAGGGTTTGTCATTGTTGATTTGATCATTTTAGGATGGTGTTAAGGTTTGGGTTTAAAAGGCTTCATTAAGGTCTTACCCTAGACATTAGGGTTTAGTTACCATTAGTGAGATTTAAGAAATCAATATTGGTAGACTTCCTGTCTCACGATCATTTAAAAATGATCCTTATAAAAGTGAGATCAACAAATAGGCCCCCAATATGTGTGGAATACTGCATAAGTATGCCACACATGTTGACATTGACCGAAACGGTCTGGATAATCTAACAGAATTGTCAGTTTAAGAATGATCATAAATTTCAAAGATATTTCATTTTTAATATTTGAAAAAAAGATAGATGTCATATCTCAATGAAGGTGGTCTTACACTGCTTTTCAAAGATATCAAATGTCGGCATGTCAATTTTAAGAAGGAATGCTATGCAAATTATACCTTTTCTCGAAGAAAGAGCAAAAAGAATGTCATGTTTCTCTATCAGAAAGGGTCTTATATCCAATAATTGGAGAATGAATGGATTCCATACCATCTCTCAGAAATGTCAAATGTCGATATGTCAATTTTAAGAAGAAATGTTATGCGCTTTATATCTTTTCTCAAAGAAAGAGCTAAAGGAATGTCATTTTTCCGTGTCATGAAGGTCTTATATCCATTAACTGGAGAAAGAATGGATGCCATACTCTCAGAAATGTTAAATGTTAATATGTCGATTTTGAGAAGGAATGTTATGTGACTTATATCTTTTCTCAAAAAAGAGCTAAAGGAACGACATGTTTCCGTATCAGAAGGGGTCTTATATCCAATAATTGGAGAGAGAATGGATGCCATACAATCTCTCAGAAATTTCAAATGTCGATATGTTGATTTTAAGAAGGAGTGTTATATGTTTCAGTGTCAAGAAGGGTCTTATATCCCATAGCTAGAGTTATATGTGAAAAACAAATGAAAAAGAACATATCTGCTTAGGGTGTGAACTTTATAGGTCAAAGGATAGATCTCATGTTAATTGTAGCGAGTTGTTTATTATGTCATTTTTAATTTAATGTGCTTATTTAGGCATTTTTAAACCTGCTGATGTATTATTGATAGCTAGGGAATGTCTTACAAAATTGTATTCCACTACCAAGGATAATGTACATAGATGATAAAAGTTAACAGTAGATCATATACCATACAACACACAATAGAAACTGTCTAGATAACATCACATCAGAAGTTGTCAGATTGTTTTTCAGTCATCCTTGTAACCCTAGATACTGCTAGACCTGCTACAAATATCTAACACACAAAGACATTGTCTGTCAAGTATGTCCTAGGTCTTTGGATATTCATAGGGTCATGGTAGCTCCAAAGGTTTTAATCCCTCGAGCTCTGGAATAAGTTTATAACTGATTGGTCGTTTCTCAAGATGCATTCTTCATAGTGTAATTGAGATCCTTTGTCTACTCATATTGGGTATGCAATGTTTAGCAACATCGGCTCCATTCGCTTGTAAAACTAGGACTGATCCACACGGAAGGGGAATTTGGTAAGATCCACAAAATTCTCACGGTCCCACAATCCTTATCTCTCTTCCAAACATGATAGAGCATATGTTCATGAGTAAAGACGTACAAAAAGGTCTCTCAATGTCATGACTATCAATATGTCGCGGGATGCAATCCCCTTCTTCATAAATGTTGATAATGCAACAGTCTGGAATACAACTATGCAGTATTATATCCCAAGCTACCAGTTGTCAGATGATTTGAACAACGACGGTCGGCATCGGGTCTACCTGTTCATGTTGCAAAATTCCGGGAGGATTCCTGTCTTTATCTTTAGCATAGTTGTAACAACATCCATACTGGATAGTTACTCACCCTTTGCCGCGGATCCATTTATTAGACTCAGAAAATTTCCTCTTCTTTAAGCTTCCAGCTCATCCAAGATCTCAGGCTTCCATTATATGTTCAACGATGGCGGCCTGCTCATCTTAATTGAAGACTCTCGTGACTAATTTAATACCTTCCAGTGCGTTGATATTTTGGTCATCAATATGTTTAAATTGTTTGAAAGAATTTTATCTGAGAGCTTGAATGGCCTCAATCCTTCTTCAGAAATAATTTGTCTGTCAGTAGATTTATCTGATGTCATGAGGTCGAGTACAAACACATATGGAGTAGGTGCAAAAACTATCTTTTTTATTTCTCCCTTTTCCTCAGGATCTAGATTCTCTATTCCTAGAACAGGATATAGCTCTCCAGGAATATCTTTAGAGATCGGAAATTCGAATCCAAAAGTTTCTTCCTCCATAAGTTTCACATTCCATTGTTCCTTTTCTTCAATCCATTTTGGTCATTTATTTCTGCTTCGTCTTTGGGCTAGAGTCAATCCGGCTATCAATTTAATGACTCCTGCAATGGATGCTTCTATGATCCCCTGAGTTGCAACGACTACCACTAAATTTAATCTTCCAGAGTTAAGTTTTCCTTTCTGGCCAGTTGGCTTCACTTTTTCTTTAGTGATGTTTGGTTTTCTGGTCCTGAACTTGAGCACGTAACAATTCCTTTTCAGCTTCTCCATTGTCAACAATAGACAACAATGGCCCATTACATAATTGTTCGATCTGTATCATGTCAAAGTCAAAGTGGATCCTTGATCCTTTCTCGATACATCAGCGGTCCAATGCCAAATACACACCACTTTGAAAAGTGAACTAGAGTGTGTTGTGTGACATTTTCCTGCAAGCAACAAGTTAATGAAAACATATCAGACCATGATTTGATTTAATTTGTCAATATAATATTCATTATTGTCAAGAAATGATGTTCACAAATGCATGTTGTGTGAACAGTAGGAAATGTTCAAAGAAATATATTGATTGTCAAATATTTCACTTGTCATTTTATTCATTGTTTTCCCAATTTATAAACAAGTCATCTTTTTAATGTTGCATAATATTTTTTAGGAAACGTTTGTTGATTAGGGGTAAGACTCTTTCTCTTGACAGTCTGCTAATTGGTAAGATACTCCTGAATATGTCTTTTCAATTACATACGGGCCTTCCCATATTGGTTCAAACTTTTCACCTGCTCTTCGATGAGAGAGGATAGGTCTCCAGAGAACTAAAACTAATTCACTGATTCAAAATGTTCGAGGGTGAACCAATTTGTCATGGGCCCGTATCATTTTTTCTTGATATATGTTGACCTCATTTTTGATGAGGTCTTCTCTTCTTCTTTTTAGTGCTTAGGACCTAGCCTTAGGCTTTTCCTTTGACTATCTTAGAGGACTAGAATTGGGACCCACCTTTTAGAAATTCAAACCACTTCTTAACTCCCCGCAAACTACACAAACTTGATCGTAGACCCCTAATCACCTAGAGGGTTGAAATCGAATGTGGAAGTTTAAAGGATGAGTTCCTATAGGACTTTTTGGCCTTAGGACTACCTCGGGTGGCCCGGTCCGGTGAAGAGCCGACTTACACACACACTACATTTATACACTACACTTTCACACACCTCCTAAAACCACACCCATACCTAACTTGACCTCCCGACTCATGTAGGTGATTCACATGGATGGTCCTTAACCCCTAAGCCCTCGGGCCAAGAGGGTTAGGAACAACATAGTGAATGCCTCAAATGAGTCCCTTCATGGCTCATGTGGGCTTGATATGACTTCATGGCTCAACCAAAATGACTTCTTTCCACTTACATCCACCCAATCTTCAATTTCTCAAATTTTCAATTTTTGACCC
This sequence comes from Papilionanthe hookeriana x Papilionanthe teres, assembly GCA_022702705.1. Lineage (NCBI taxonomy): Eukaryota > Viridiplantae > Streptophyta > Magnoliopsida > Asparagales > Orchidaceae > Papilionanthe > Papilionanthe hookeriana x Papilionanthe teres. The sequence goes on along the minus strand of CM040427.1, from coordinate 84,183,686 downwards.
CCGGGACCCTACACCCGCTTAGCCTACCCAAAACCCTTGAAATTACCCAAATTTCTCAAAAATTTTCAAATTACCCAAAATTCTCCAAAATCAATCCTAAACATTTCCACATTACTCAAATTGATCATCCATACCCAAAAATACCAAAAATTCCAAGAAAACCTCCCAATACCCTCCAAATACCCAAAATACCCCTCTTGACCCAAAAATCCAAAAATTCAGAAAATTCCCAGAAAATTCCAGAAAATCCCAAATATTCCCATTTTCATTTTGTCCAACTACACCATGGGACAATTTTGTCAATTTACCCTACTTTTGTCAAAACCCCCAATTTGGCCCATTTTAACCCAAAGTGAACCCAATGTTAAACCAAACCTACCCAATTGACCCCAATTTTGGTCCAATTCAATTCTAAACTTCAATGCAACATCCCCAATACCAATCTAGACCAAATCCAAGTCCAATTTGATTGGCATTTGGATCCAATTTCACTTTTGGCCTTAAAGCCCAATTTTGACCCATGACCCAAACCTAACCCAAACTCACCCAATTCAACTTCAAATCACACCAAATTGACTCCAAGCCCTTCATAGAGCATCCCTAAACCAATTATGACATTTATTTAACAAAGTTCTTCAAAAAATCTTTACCCAAATGCCCATCCTAAAATCAAAGAGCCCATTTCCCTTAAACTTTCCTAAGAGCCCACTTCCTTCAAATTCAAAAGCCCAAAATCTACCCTAAAGCCCACATGACATCTCCATTTGCCATCCACTTAATTAAAGCCATTACCTAAGTCCTAAATTCACCATCAAATTATTCCAAATCAAGTTTCATACAAATTTCCATCAAATTACCAAAAATTCCTAAAATCCATTTTCATGAAATTGACCAAACCTTTTCCCAAGCCAAAGGTGAGCCATGCAAGCCATGGACAAGCCACATGAAGCCATGGAAGGCTTGACATGTGATCAAGCCATTAATGGCAAAAGGAGGGGCCCCTTTCCTAATCCTCCTTAAACCCTTTTTTACCTTAAGCATGTCACACACTAAACCATGCTTAGCCACCTCATCATGGATGGAGACCACTCCATTCTCTCTTGGCTGACCCAAGTGATCTTTTTCAGCCCAAGACCAGGCCTTGGGTGGTGAACCTAGCCCAAAACCATGGGTTGACTCATTTGAACCCAAAATGGTCTTCCCCCATTCCATTTCAATCCAAGCTCTTTACACATGACAATTGCCAATTGCTTGCACCAAGTCCGACCACGACCCACCCGACCTTGAGGGTGACCCATGCTCGGCCGGCCGGCCACCGGGCCGCCGGAAAACACCATGGCCGAGAGCTCACATGTGAGCCCGACTTGGAATTCTCACCGCCGAGTCGCCCCATCCCCAGTGGCCATTGGAGCCGTTCTTCTCTTGCCGAGACCAGCTGATCCCAAGCCCTAACTCTCCCTCGGAGGCCCTCCACCCTCTCCTATTTAAACACCACCCCTCTCGGCCATGAGAGGTGCTGAAAACAAACCTTAAGGAAACTGCGCAAAATTGTTCCGGACTCCTCCCCATACACGAGCACTTGATCCCCAGGTGAGATCCCCCTGCCATTTCTTCTCTGCGAGCTTAATTTCAGAGTTGAAATTCCACCCAAAACCAGGACACTTCTCCACGAGTGGACCAATCCTCAAATTGATTGGTCCTACACCTTCACTCGGACCGAGGGAAGGTGTCCAACGACGAAAAGCCCCATCTCCGGGCCACCCGAGTTGCTCCGGCCTCCAAGCTTTGTGATCGGGCTTGGTCGAAATCACATCTAGACAATTCACCAGACCAGGAGACTTCATCTGGAGCTTGCTAGGATCCAATCGAAGGTGCAACAACTCTCAGATTGAAGCCACACTTCTCTGAGCAAAGGTATGAGCTAATTCTTCATCCCGAGCTTCTGGAGATTCCCCATTTCAAATGCTTTGATTTCAATGCATGATAACCGTATAGATGTGTTCGTCTCTTCAAGACGAATCCATAGAGCATAAGAACATGAAAATCCATTGAGTATCGAGTGAGATCTTAGGGATTTAGTTTGGACGGCTCTCGGGTGAGGACGCTCGGGGACGATGAACGGATGCCGTCCATTCAATACACGCGCGGACGGACGGCTCAGATGGCGTCGGACCAGGAGATGGTACGAGAACCGCGGGGCCCAGAGAGCTGAGTCAGATGGCGGCGTCGAATGGGAGCGCGACGCGTGTGCGTTCGGAGATGCCGAGGATGAGTTGGCGCCGCATGGATAAATAGAAAATTAGGGGTATTTTCTATTTATTTAATTCCCTAAAATTTAAAAATTCATAACTTTGTGTAGAAAAATCAGAAAAATAAAATAAAAATACCCTCTTACTTAGTGAACAGAGGAGAATAATGTGGAAAAGAAATCATTTAATTTCATCAAGTATTTTATTTTTTATAATTTATTTACTCCTCGCATACTTTTAATTCTTCATGCATGTATACAATTCACCATGGCATGAGACCATAGGGCTTTTGAAGCCTCCGAATTTGGGAACATTCCCTGAATTTTCCAAAGTCGGAGGCCATCCTATGAAGAGTTATTGATTTTTCAAGTTCATGTTACTCGTTTTGAGTATTTTAATTCCAATAAATAGCATGTTGTGAAATAAATTCTAGGAAAATTTGATGATGTTCCTTATGACCAGAGAACCCTAGAAAAATAGGTTTTGAGTTAGTTCATTTAAAACAACCCTAATTGGCTTAAACACTCAAAATAGGTCTCTAATTAATTAGAGCTAACCATACATCAAATTGACTTGAAATCAATTCTCCACTGACCTTTAGGATTAGAGGAACCAACCATAAAAATTTGAGGTCAATTGGACTTGGTTAGCCCCACTAATTGGGTTGATTAAGCCATTTAGTCAATTTAAACTTTAAAATTTCATAACTTTCAAAATACTTTTTAAAAATTCACCAAATTGGTTTTGGAGCCTCTCTGATATTAGGGGAATTTAAGAAAATTTAAATTTAAATTTTCTAAAAAAGTTGATTTTTTAATATTATTTTAATATTTTAACAATTAAAAAATAATAAAAATCACAAAAATAATAAAATTCACCAAAATGTCACATTTTGAATTTTAATCACTTAGGAACAAACCCCATATTTTTATTAGGTCTATTTAGTGAGATATTAAATTTTAAAGCTCTAGGGTAATTTTAAAATTAAAAAAATGTATTTTCTAGCATTTTCACTAAAATAATTATAATAAATCATAGAAAAATCAGAAAATTGCAAAATTTGATTCTCTGATTTCCTTGATATTAGAGAGATTTTTGAAAAATATAAAATTCATTTTTCAACATTTATTTTATTTTTTAAATTAATTAATATTCCAAAACTTAAAATAATTATAATAAAAATAATATAATTCAAAAAATCACCAAAATTGGTCCAAGTGGTTCTCTAGTCATTAGGAATGTCCCCTAATTTTCTTAAGGACAGAAACTTTTCCTTGGTCATGTTATTAAATTTTCCTTGGAAATCTCTATTTTCTACCAAAAATAATTATATAAATAAATTAAATACAGAAAAATCACATTTTCTCCTCTCATGTCTTTATTGACATATGAGTGAAGTCACATAAAAATTTCAAGTTCATTTGAGTTCAATTTAGTGAGTTATGAAATTATTAAGCTTAAAGGGTAAAGTGGTAATTAAAATTTTAATTCTTAATTAAAACTTTAGGTTTAAAAAAAATTAATAAGTAAAATATTTGATCCTAATCTGATTTGGATGATTGAAATTTAAATAATTAAAGGGTAGAAACCCATTAAACAATTTTAAAATGATTAAACTTTAATTAAATAATTGATTAAATTTGGAAGAATAATAAAATTGGAATTATTAAAATAGGGATATTATTAGGAGGAGATTCATTCTTTAATTTAAAAATCCCTAAATTAATTATCTCATTAATATTCAATTCTTAATTAAAATGATAACTCAAATTCAAAACATTAAAAGACTTAATCATTAAACTAAAATTAAATTATTAAACTCTTTTAAAAATTTCAATTGAAATTAAAAATTAAATTAAATTAAAATTAAATTAAATTAAGCTAATTAAATTGAATTAAATTAAAATTAAAAGTTTAATTAAATTAAAGATTAAATTAAATTAAATTAAATAAACAAATTAAATTAAATTGAATGAATAGATTAAATTAAATTAAATTAAATTAATAAAATCAAATTAAATTAAGTAAAATTAAATTAAATTAAATTAAATTAAATTAAATTAAATTAAATTAAAATTAAAATTAAATTAAATCAAATTAAATTAAAATTAAATCAAATTAAATTAATTTAATGTAACATCAAATCAAACTAAATTGAATTAAATTGAATTAAATTAAATTAAAACTCAATTAAATTAAATTAAATTAAATTAAATAACATCACCTAAAACAGAAAGAAATTAAATATAAAGCAACTTGAACACTATTCCAAATTTAAACCCATTAACTTAAATCAAATCATCCGAATACCAATTTACCCTCGAAAGCTTCGGTTATTATAACTCCTAAACGTAACATTAAATGAAATGTTACCTCACCTATAGGATATTCAAATGTCCTAGTTCACTCGAGTAAGATAACAACAAAACTTGAATTCTCGGACGATTAATTCATTTGTATAATTAAACCCATTTGGACTTAAAACAATCCTAGAAATATTGAAAAGATGTTTAAGATTATTCTTAAGCACTTCCTCAATATGATAGGACATTTATAAGAACAATTGGACTTAATTGTTCTTTGATGAAGAAAATCGTCCTTAAACCAAAACACAAAGAACCTAGACGTCATAGGAGATGACTAGTTATAGGATTAGGAATTTGGTAGAAAATCATAACCCTTCCCTTAGCTTTATCTAGGAACTTGCTTAAATATTCTAATTGTGTTTTAAGTGCGGCTTGGGATGACGGGAAGACCCTCCGGTACGCTTTTATTTTATTGCAATCTACTTTCTTGCAATTTACCTTCTTGCAATTTATTTAATCGCATTGCACTTACTTTTTCTTGCATGATAAACAATCGTTGCATGAAAACCCACACCTTTAGGATAGACCCTAAAGCTGAAACCAAACTAAGTTAAAAGTCATTGCAAGATAAAATTCACCGCCACAACATTTCAAAATATAAGACAACTCAAAATTTAATCACAAACGGAACACAAAACTACAATTACAACTAAATTAAAACGTCCTGTTGGATGATCGGGAATACCTCGGATGATGTAACCTACGTGTTGCTAACTGGATTTCCCACGGTCTAAATGAAAGTGTGGAACTCATTTAGTTGAGTTTAGCAAATTCATCTGGACTAAGTGAATCCGATAAAAATAATGATGCCGGAAGGATGGAACCGTGGGATCTTAACCGGTGTCGTTATAATCAACTTTAAGATTTGTTTTAATTAAAATATTGAAAACACCTGGAAATTAAGACTTTCTCTAAACCAAAACACTTTTCTCATCCCCTGATTTATGACTTCTAAAATTGAACCTCTGCAACAACAAGGAGCTCGGAGCATGGTGGGCAGCACGGCCATCGTCATCAGCAAAACATGAGTCTACTTCAGCAAAACTTTCCTAGAATTAAATAACAAAGCCATAGGACTTTGAGGTAGTTTTCCTAGTGCAACATAAATCCTCAACTCTTCGTTAGGCACTTGCATTGCAAATTAAGCCCTAACCGGTCTTAGGATTCCGAGGTAGTCGTCCGGTACGACAATAAACCCTCACATCTTCGAGGCTATTTGTTTGACTTTATCATACAAATATAAGCCCTAATTAATTAAAATTGGCAAGATCAAAGCATTTAAATAAATATTAGGACTTTCCTAAACTCAAGCCAAATAATAGGATAGTCGGGAAATTACCGAAGTTCGCTTAGAATCTGTGATTTCTCCTACTTTTCCTCCTTTGGATTCCCAAAACAAAATGTTCCAAATTTGATCCATTCCCTATTGAATCCCTTGAAAACTTAAACTTTGAAATTCTTGAGAGCAGAATTATTATTATTATCGAGAGTTTTCTTAGGTGATTCCCATCACTTAAGATGTAATTAACTATAGGGGCTTGCCCTTATAGGAATTTTAAAAGAACCCGAGTAATATAAACCCTGTTTAATGCTTTCATATTAAGCGGGGAATTTGTCGGCTTATAAAATTGGTTCGCGGACCAAACGGATGTCACAAATCTTCTAGTTTATTTAATCGAGCCCCACAGTCAAGCAGTGTGTCTATCCTTAGGGATAGATACACGGTTAGTGGTGCGGTGCTCGTTTATATAAACTATTTGGGATGTGAGATCGGTTTAATCTCATATCTTAAAACCTTCAAATTTAAAATTATTTTCAAAATCAAATATTATTTTTTCAAATTATTTATTTAAATTAAATTAAAATTCGCCGACAATTTCTGTAGGTGACCCCTTTTTAAAATAAAACACACAACCCGAAAATAGTTGCCGACAATATAATTCAAGATTTTGTTGAGTTTGTAGACGTTTTCCTTCTAAACTCGCAAGCTCTTCAAGTCGTAATTTAGCATTTTCTTCTTCAGTTGTTTTGCTTGCGACCACAACTCTGAGAGAAGGATATTGCACTTTAAGTGGTATGATGGCCTCAAAACCATATAATATAGCAAATGGTGTTGACCAGGTTGGTGTTCGATATGTAGTCCTATAGGCCCATAAAGCTTCTATCAATCGTTCATGCCACTGTCTTGGACTGTTAGTTAATTTCTTTTTCAAAATTTGTACTAACGTTTGTTGAGGCTTCGGTTAAAACATTGGCTTTAGGATAATAAATTGTGGAACATCTCCAATCCATGCCATGTCTCTGAATAAAATTGTTAATTTTTGTATTTTTAAAATCCATTCCATTATCTGATATGATTCTTCTAGGAATTCCATATCTATAGACAATATGGGTATTAAAGATATGGAGAACTCATTCTTCCTTAACTTCTCTGAGCGTTATTGCTTATGCCCATTTAGAGAAGTAATCAGTGGCTGCTAGAATGAATCGATGGCCTTTAGATGAAGGAGGATCTATAGGGCCTACTATGTCTGTGCCCCAACATTCAAGCGGCCAAGATGTGATAGTTGGATGTAATACATTTGGTGGCTGATGTAAGACCACTCCATGTATTTGACATTGATGACATTTCTTTGCAATTTCAAGACAATCCATCATCATTGTTGGCTAGTAATATCCCATTCTTTTTATTTTCATTTTCCTCTTAGGTCCAGATTGGTGTGCAGCACATAGACCTGAATGAACTTCTTTAACAATCTCTTGAGCTTCAGATTGGTTTAAACATCTTAACCACATTTGTTCAAAAGATTATTTGTAAAGAATATCATTGACTAGAGCATAGGAAAATGCTCTTTATCTTATTTTAGTTGTGATAGAGTTGTTTTCAGGTAACCTTCCGGTTTGTAAATATTGAATAATTGGTTATTGTTAATCATCCTTTTCTTCTTTAGTTATTATCAATGTCATGTCTTCACCAATTTTGTGCAGATTGTCCATGTCAGTTTGGGAATGAACTTTTTGTCCTTTTATATAAATCAGAATGTTATCTTCTTCTGGACAAGCAAATTCTTTTGCATGTTTTGCCAAGGCATCTACTAATGAATTGTCTCGTCATTAAATTAGTAAGAAAGTTACATTAGGAATTTGCTTAATCAGTTTTAGAGAGTAACAGTAGTATTGTTCCAGTCGAGGTTTCAGAGTATTGTATTTGCCCACAGTTTCATTAATGATTAAATGAGAGTCTCCGCAGATGTCGATATTTTTTATTTCCATTAATATTGTCAATTCTAGACCGGTTATGAGTGCTTCATATTCAACTTCATTATTCGTGCACGGTTCAGTCAGATGATAAGAAAACGACATCATTGCTCTGTCTCGAGTAATGAAAATTAATCCTAACCCAACTTTTTCTGGTATGATTGTTTGATTGTCTTTGTCTTTTCAAAGTATAATTTCCATTCTTGTGTGTTTGAATTTTTTGTCTCTAATATATGTTCATCAAGTAAATCGTCATTAAGAGGTGATTCTGCCGGAATTGGGTGTGCTGCTAAGAAGTCTGCCAAGAATAGTCCTTTAACAACACGTAGTGGCACAAATGTTATGTCAAATTGGAGCAGTCTCATTGCTCACTTGCTAATCTTCCAGAAAGGGTCGATCGTGTCATCAAGTATTGTAATGGGTTAACTCTTGAAATAAGAGTTACTTTATGAGAAAGCATTTAGTGCCTTAGCTTTTGAACTGCTAAAATCAAAGCTAATCAATGCTTTTCAATTGTTGAATATTTTATTTCAGTCGGAACCAAACAGTGGCTTAAATAATATAATGCATTTTTTTTCTCTTCATTTACTTGGACTAGTAACACTCCAAGGGAATTATTTAATGCCGCAGTGCAAAGGATTAGAGGTCTTCCTAAGACAGTGGCTGGTAAGACAGGAGGTGTTGTTAAATATTTGTTGATGTTTTCAAAGGCGTGTTGGCATTTTTCATCCCACACAAATTTGGTTTCTTTTCTGGTTAGGGTAGTGAGAGGCTGAAACCTACTGACAAATTGGAAATAAAACATCGTATATACGCTAGTTTCCCTTAAAATGATCACAATTGAGTTAAAGTTTTAGGAGGAGGCATATTTAGGATGGCTTCGATTTTGAGGGGATTAATTTCGATCCTACGAAGTCGAACAATAAATCCTAAAAAGTTCCCCGAAGTAACACCGAAGGTGTACTTTAAAGGATTCATTTTGAGATTATATTGACGTAATCATTCGAAAACGATCCTTAAATCGTACACATGATTGTCTTTTTGTCTGTTGTTGACAACCAAATTGTCCACATAACATTTGACTTGATTGTGTATGAGTTCGTCGAAAATTTTTGTCATGGCTCTTTGATAGGTTGCACCAGCCTTTTTTAATCCAAATGGCATAACTTTATAACAGTATAACCCTATGGGTGTCCCTATGGATACTTTTGATTCATCTTCTGGTAAAATCTTTATTTGATTATATCCACATGATCCATCCATAAAAGAAAATATTGCATATGTGGATATTATGTCGACCATCAATTCTGGGATTGGTAAAGGAAATTCATCCTTCGGACAAGCTTTGTTTAGATCTCTGAAGTCCACACAGGCTCTGATCTGGCTATTTTTCTTTTTAACAGGCTCAACATTAGCCAACCATGTCGGATAAATTTCTTCTCGTATAAAACCAACCTCAATTATTTCTTAACTTTGACAATGACTTGTTGTTCTATTTCGACACGCAACCTTCTCGGAGCTTATTTAATCGGGATTTCTATTTGATTTATCCTAAGTTTGTGGACTGTGACTTCTAAAGCTAGCCCAAGCATTTCTTCATAAGTCCAGGCAAAGCAATCTTTGTATTCTTTCAACAATTGAATTATTTCTTTTGCTTCCATGTCGTTAAGGAATGAACTAATGAAAGTTGGTTTTCGATTTTCATTAGTCCCTAAATTTATTTCTTTTAATTCATCAAATGTCGATTTAATATCTTCTTCCAATTCTAGAGGAGAATCTTCGATTAGGAGATCAGATGTTTGTTCAGAATTAAGTTCTTCAGTAATGACTAGGAAAAATTCTTTATTATCTAGGGGTAGCAGTGTGCCAAATCCAACACCCTCTTTAGTGTTAGGGTTTCATTTATTGTTATCCCACATTTGTTCAATACAATGTGGTTGTTTTAAATATCGTTTAAGAATTAAACTATTTTGAATGTTTTTTTGGGCCCAAGGAGAGCACAACTCAGAAGGGATTTTCATTGATTTTCCAAGATTTTCATCTTCTAATTTTACATCAATTTTGGTACTAGAAGATGTAAAGGCAAGTCTAAACTTAATTGGCTTTTTATCATCACCATATACTTCTTTGACTACTAAATCCTTGAATTTAGAAGTAGAGATTGGAGTTAGGGTCATAACATGTATATAATGATTAATTTTCTTATACATAGATTCAAATCATTTTTCTTTATCTTCTTCTTCAAGAGGTATTTTGAGCTGACGTTCTTTTAGAACCACCGATGTTGTCTCTTCTTTTGCATCTTCTTAAAAGTCTAGGTGAATTTTAAACTTCAATAATTTCTTCATTTTGACAGTTGGATCTTCTCTCCCTCATCCTCGTCCCCGGCCTCAACCTCGGGTGCGAGTTTTGTTGAAAATTATGACCCTTCGCCTGTGTTGATGAAGAATAGTCTTTTCATTTAATTTATTTTCTTTGTTTTTTTTTTGTATTCTCCAATGTTTCTCTGGAGAATATTGTTTTCTTTATTTTATTATAATATGTTGTGTTATTATATACTCTAATTTCATGAACTGAAAATGGTTGTAGATCTCTTATGATACAACATTCTAATCCTTTTTGTAAATATTTTATGCATTGATGAAGGAACCATTTTATGCTCATGAAGCAATGGTCTGCCAAGTAAAGCATTAAAAGAGGTATCAGAGTCGATGATATGGAATTTTGTCATTGTCACCAAATCATCTAATTTTAGGAGCAATGTTATTGACCCTAAAGCTCGTTCTCCTTGTTGGTTAAATCCTCATAACATCATTGTATCTATTGATTGTTTTGGAATGCATCAATTCAAATATGCAAGAGTCCTTAAATTCATTATGTTAATTTAGGCACCTGGATCAATAAGCACCCTTGAAAGTGTCGTGTCGTTTATATGTATTGTGATGTACAATGGAAAATTTTGTTCAGTCATTCCAAGTAAAAAGTCATTATCAGAAAAGGAAATCTTTGTTTGTTCTTTTAATAGACAAACTTCACTCTGGGTAATACTAGCAAGTTGAGCTAAGCAAATGTCTGGGTCCAGAAGGGATTTTATCAATGACTCCCTCATTTCTTTGAAAGCATAAGGGCGTCATAAATGCTTAATTTTGCTAGTGATTTTCTCATATGAGCTAATACATTATAATCCACTTTGTTAAGAACTGTCTTTATTTCTTTCAGATAATTGTGGGTGTATTGGAGGACAGATCTTTTCCGATGTGACTATTTTTTTTTCTTTCTCTTGAAGAGCCATTCTGGGAGGCAGAACTTTTCCACATCACAAATTAATTTCAACTATTTTTTCTAGTTTACTATCCGACTCTTTTGTCTCTAAGTGTGAAGGTTCCAATTCTATGAAAATTAGTTTTTTTGTAGTTGGATTGTGACAGTGTTGTTTTCGTCTTTTTCGTTCTCGGAATTATCGCTAATGTTATTATCATTTTGATTGTCGTTAGACTGGTTAGGATCATATACAAATTGAGTACTGTCTACAAGATCAAAATTGGAGTTACCATTCTCAGAAATATCATCCAAAATAGACAGTATGTAAGCAGAACTAGAAGCATTATTATTCACAGTAGTGGTAGAATGGAAGTCATACAAAGTTATTGGTTCACGGGATTTCCTCCCCTTATCCAAAACAACTATCCTAGTATAAGGCAAAGGAACATGAGAACTAGAAGATACAAGAGGAACTGTAGTTCCTATGTCTAGGAGACCTCTAACCCTTTTCGGTTATCTATTTTTCTTTTTCTTTCCTTTCTTGGAAGATTTTGAAATTTGTAAGTCGTTAGAGATCCCCTCAGAAGATTTACCATGAGCAATGTTACCTTTGTCTGTGTTGTTAGGTTTAGGAATAATTTTATTGACCAAAATCATATTTACCAAACCTTTTTCAGGTTCTTTTAAATACACTTTCAGGATTACTATATTCCCTTCTTTAAATTTGCGCTCTAACCAGTCTTTGAAAACAAAGCATTCTTTGATTTTATGTCCCAACATCCTATAATAAGGACAATAATTGGGATTATCCTTCATGTCAACCTCTCCTAGCCTATAAGCCTCTGGCAGCTTGAATTTAGGTATCTTCAGTAGGCTACAAAATACTTTGCCAACAGCTTCTGTCTTGAACGGGTATTCCTTATTCATTATTTCAATCATCATTCTCTCGTCTGTCAGTACTGGAATTGGTTGTTGAAATTGTAATTAAGAAGATGTCTGTAGTGGAGGTTGGTTTTTCGTTGCTTCTTTTATTCAGGTTAAACTTGCATCACTTATTTACTCATTTCTACAACATTTCATGATTTCTTTTCAAATGTTTTGACAGACCTTGTTGTTTCTGTCTTTTCCACTACACTCATCTGCTTAGCCTCCCCTTGATGATTGGTAGCTTTAGAGAGCAGTTTTCAAATGTCTTTATTGAGAATCCTTTAAGCATGAATGCTATAGGACCATGTATATTTTTAAGCAGAATTTTGACAGCATGTTGTTCCTAGAGTTATGGTTCACATTTCATGCTGAGATTTCTCCAGCGTGAAATGTAATCCACCAGAATTTCTTCGAGTTTTTGTATTTCTATCACCAGATCACCGACTGTTGTATGGTGTTGTGCTCCAGTGAACCATTGAATGAAGAGGCATTCAAGTTCTACAAAAGTTTTAACGAACCTTTTAGGAAGTTTCGCATACTAGTTAAAGGCAACTCTTGAGAAACTGTTAACAAATTGAGGGAATAAAAGAGCATCACTTCCTCCTGCATTGCAGCAACTTGCTCTGAAGTATGCAAGATGCTGACGAGGATTACCAGTCCCGTCGAACATTTCGGAGAGAGGAGGAACAAAACCTTTGGGGTATTGGACAAAATCAAATTCCTCTAGATAAGTTCTACCCTTTGGAATTAATGATCCAGCCTTCACCTGAGCCATTGTTTCTTTTATCTTTTGTTCTGCCAATTGTGTTTTTTTTTTCTGGAATTCCACTTTGAAAGGAATCCTTTCTCTTTTGGGTACTTTCTTCAATTTCTATTAGCTCTCTTCTATCTTCTTAAATGTGTATTGCTTCTGGCCTAATAATTTCAATGACAGGAAACAGATTTGTTGGTGGATTTTGTAAAGTTGCTGCTAATTCTTTCATTTTTTATTCAAGACAATTGATTTGTTCATCCCACTGTCGCTTAACCGCTCGTAATTCTTCTGTCATTTCTTCTTCTGTTAATTCTCATGCTAAGGAGGTATATCGTGTTTCTATCATGTTTACTTCAGCGACCTCCTCATTTGAACTATTTGAAGAATATTTCTTTCTCCATATCGAGAATTGTTTAATATCATTTTTCAATTTTTCCAATCTTTCCTCAAACGAAATTATAGGATGTTATTCACAAGTTCTTTCTTGAGAATTGTCTGTAGGGGTACTCATAATGTCCGTGATTCCTCTCAATGATTCTCATTTCCTTATATTATTTTTAAGTATATGATGAGATATCCTGGGAAGTATATCAGCGTGTTGTGAGTAAGAACGATCTCCGCTTTGTAACATTTTGACCATAGCCCTCATTTTAGCATATGTGTCTTCTGCTTATGACATTAATTTGTTATGTTTGACACTATCTTTTGAGACAGTTTCATCTTTTACTCTTGGCCCCAGACAGAATTTCACTAGTACCCGAGTACACTAAGTGTTTAATGGGAATTTTTGATCTGTTTCTTAATAAGCAGGATATTTAATTACAAGAATTCTTATTTTCATTGTCGTATAGACTGCACATCCCATTTTATCTAACAGTCATGAAATTGAACATTTATCTTCCATGCTAATCTCTTAAACACAGAATATATGGTGTGAATTGACGGAGAATATATGGGTTGGAAAGTATTATCTTCATATTCGACATGTATCAGAAAATATCAGTTTTCTTTTGAGAAAGAAGGGTTCCCAAAAACACTTTGTTCAAATTCAGATGTCTCAAAAACATCATTTTCTCTCAATTTCTTCTTTCTTTTAAGAGAACGAGTTTTATTTTTCCGTTGGGATTGAGTTTTTGGAACATTTTTGGAACAATATTCAATTTCATATATGCATGGTGACAGAATATATCTTTCTTGTTTAATACAAATGTACTTTCCTTTTCTGTCAAATTTTTCTTCTATTTCCTCAAAAGTATATATTTTTAAAGGAATGTCTTGAGGTAAAACTTTTCTAACGTAAAGAAAATCTTCATAAGGTTCTAGATTAAATTCCTCAAAGGATTGTATGTCAGCCATATCATCTTGGTATGGATTATTTAATGCAAATTCAGTTTCATCAAATAATCCAAAATCATTCTGATAAAAGTAAATGTCTTCATCAATTGGTGTATTAAGATCTTGAAAGTATGAAAACACTAAATCCAGGGATTCCATTACAACTTTTCTGAAAAATTCAAGGAGAATTAAATGTCATAGACTTATTTATAAACTGGGAATTTATCTTTTTCTATTATCTTATCTTGTCGTTATGAAATGTCAAGAATAACTCTTCAAAGAGTTAGATTTTAAAAGATGTGGTCCTATCTGTCAAAGGACAAAACATTAAAAAAACAAGTGATTTAACAAGAGATGAGAAGAAATATAATCCCTGTGAAGTTGCCAAATAAAATCTCTTGGTAGCATCCGGATGTTGTGGTGTGCCAGCTTGTCACCGCCAAGATTTTCTTGTTTTGATATCAATGTCATTGTTTGGAGTCGCCACTCTGTTTATCTATCTTGTTACCCTAATCTTATAGAGAACTTATTTCTTTAGATCATGTAAAGGTTTCTTGGATGTTAAGAAATTTGAACAAAATAAGGGTTGATAAAATAGAAAACAGTAGAATAAGAAATGTCAGAGATAATCCTTACACAAGGAGATTCTAGAATACCTTATTCTAGAAAATTTTATGTAAGGCGGATCACATGTGAAATTTTGATAACCAGAGATTTTTTAGGTGTGATACCTATTCTGATTTCTTAAATCTCCTATAGGAGCAAGCTCTTAAGTTAATTACATCTTAGACATAGATTTATCTATGAAAAATTTTGATTAATGTTAACACTTGTTTTCTAAGATATTTTAAGAACAATGAAAGAAACTTTAATGTTCAATCCTAGGGGTGATATGTTTCTAAGTGTCACGTAATACCCTAAAGGTTTGATTTTATCAATGTCCTTTGTTATGTCGGTTTTTATTTTTGTTATGTTTTTTCTCGTTTTGTTGTTGTTCTATTTTGTAGTCTATTATTTATTTAGTGGCTATCCTAAAAGTTTTAGGTCTTGTCACTATCCAAAAAGTTTTAGGTTTTATTTCATTATTTGTCATTTTGATTTTGTTTTGTCGATGTTGTTTTGTTTTGTTTTGTTATTTTCATTGTTTTGATGTCGTTTTGGTTTTGTTTTCCATCTTTAGAATGTCGTCTTGCAAAACAGAGTTAACATACCCAAATAACATGCAAAGTAAATCTAAAGTGGAATTTGCCTTCAACCTACAAGAAAACAGTGTCAGAATGTTTCTTATTAAAGGAATAATGTCAATTTTATTTCTTAAATTGTTAATTTAGTTGATTAAGTTTTAATTTTAGACAACCCGGTCAAGATGTCCATGGCTCCGTCATCCCAGGGTCGTCGGATGCCTTGATCTACTTAGTCCACAAGGTGTTTAAACCAGGACCGGAAGACTCCTGTCAACAACCAGGATTGCATCGTCCAAGAAATCTTCATAGATAAAGAAATCTGCTGTTCAAGTTGCATTTAGTGATCTTTATTTATTAAGGTTTAATTTAAGCTTTAATGTCTTTTCATATTTTAGGTTGAAAAATTTTAGGTTATTTACGATTTATTAACCAACTAAATTTTTCCATGTCATTTGATTGATTTTTATAAGTCGATTTTGATTTGTATATTTAAGTTTAATGTAATTTATCCTTAAAAAAAGGAGTCAAGTTTATTTAGATCTAATGTCTGTAAGATCTAATTAGACTTGAGAATTTTAGACTCAGTGTTGTTTAAATCTAATGATTTCGAGTTAAATATAAATTAGATTTAGAAATTTAGATTCAATGACTTTTGAATCTAAAGGTTTTAAATTAAGTCTAATATAAATTAGACATGCGAACTTAGATTCAGTGTCATTTGAATCTAATATTTTTGAGTTAAATATAATATGATTTAGATTTAGGAATTTAGATTCAATGACTATAAATCTAAAAGTTTTGAATTATTTGACTAAGTCTAAATGTTAATTAGACTTAATATTTAAGTCATAATGTTGGTAAGACCTCAAGAAATTTAGTAAGTCTAATGTAAGTTAAACTTAGAGTTTTAGGTCCTAATGTCAGCTGGGCCTAAAGATTTGGTCAAATTTGGTTGATGTTTAACTTAATTTTAATTTTGAGTTTATCGTAAGTTAAAGTTTTGGTTTAGATTTAATGTGGTTTGAACCTATGTTAAGGATTTTTTACTTAAGTTCAACTTTGGGTTGATCTTAAGTTAAAGGTTTTATTTAGGTTCAATGTGATTTGATCCTAGATTAAGCTTAGGTCAAGTTCAAGTTGGGTTTGATTTTATTTGGATTGAATGTTGAATTGTAGGTTGAACATTAAGTTGATCCTAGGTTTAATGTGGATTAAATCCTAGGTTAAGGATTTTTTACTTAAGTTCAACTTCAGGTTGATCTTAAGTTAAAGGTTTAATTTAGGTTTAATGTTGTTTGAACCTAGTTTAAGGATTTCGACTTAAGTTCCTAACTTAAGGATTTTGACTTAAACTTAAGCTAAGTTGATCTTAAGTAAAGGTTAGGGTTAGGTTTAATGTTTGTTGAACCTAAAAGGTTTAAGTTTGAATTAGATTTAAGTTGGGTTGTTCCTAAGTATAGGTTAAGGTTATGTTCAATGTTTGTTGAACCTAAAAAGGTTTAAGTTTGACTTAGGTTCAAGTTGGGTTGAACCTAAGTAAAGGTTAAGGTTATGTTCAATGTATGTCGAGCCTAAAAGGTTTAAGTTTGACTTAGGTTCAAGTTGGATTAAACGAAATTATAGAATAAGGTTAGGTTCAATGTATGTTGAACCTAAAAGGTTTACATTAAGTAAATCTAATTTGGGTAAGGTTTAATTGATTACTTATACTTAATTTTGGTCAACTCTAGTTAGGTTAAGGATAGTTAAACCTAATTTGAGTAACGTTTAATTGATTAATTAGACTTAATTGTGGTTAAGTCTAATTAAGTTATAGTTAATTAAACCTAATTTTCATATGGTTTAATTGATTAATTAGATTTAATTGTGGTTAAGTCTAGTTGGGTTATGGTTAATCAGACCTAATTTAGGTAAGGTTTAATTGATTAGTTAGACTTAATTATGGTTAAGTCTTATTGGGTTATGATTAATTAAACCTAATTTAGGTAAGGTTTAATTGATTAATTATATTTAATTATGGTTAAGTCTAATTAGGTTAAGGTTAATTAAACATAATTTGGGTAAGGTTTAATTGATTAATCAGACTTAATTGTGGTTAAGTCTAATTGGGTTAAAGTTAATTAGGGTTAATTAGGTCTAGTCAGGGGTTAGACCTAATTGGGGTTTATGATGTTAATCCTAATGTGATTAAGGCTTAACTTGGTTTCATTAGGTCTAAATGGTGTCTTAGACCTAATTAGGGTTTATTAAGTTAAACCTAATGTGATTAAGGCTAACTTGGTTTAATTAGGCCTAAATGGTGTCTTAAACCTAATTAGAGTTTATTATGTTAAACCTAATGTGATTAAGGTCTAACTTGATTTAATTAGGTCTAAATGGTGTCTTAGACCTAATTAGAGTTTATTAAACCTGTTGTGATTAAGGCTTGACTTGATTTAGTTAAGTCTAATTGGTGTCTTAGACCTACTTAGGGTTTATTTAGTTAAACCTAATGTGATTAAGGCTTAACTTAATTTAATTAGGCCTAATCGGTGTCTTAGACCTAATTAGGGTTTATTAAGTTAAACCTAAGGCGATTATGGTCTAACTTGGTTTAATTAGTTCTAAATGGTGTCTTAGATCTAATTAGGGTTTATTAAGTTAAACCTAATATGATTAAGGTCTAAATGGTGTCTTAGACCTAACTAGGGTTTATTAAACCTAATTTAATTAAGGTTTAATAAGGTTAATTTTAATTAGGATTTTTAAAGGTTCAAGTTATTTTTAAACCTAATCTAATTAAGTGATACAGATTTATTTTAAATTTATAGTGATTTAAAATTATGTGTTAAGACTTAATTAATCCTAATTTATTTCTTTTCTGAGAGATATATATATTTTAGGGCTCAATTTATAGTTTTCAAATTTTAAAAATTTTATTCTAAAAGTTTAAAATGCCATTTTAAATTTTTAGAGGCTAGGAAATGTCATTTTTAAGGTTTAAACTCATCACCCTAAAATTACTAACCATCTTCAAATTTTATTTTCTAACTCACTGATTTTTATAATTATTTTATAAAATAATCGTAAAGTAAGGTGAAAATTACATATCTCTTATTAAAGACTTTCCCTAGAATTAAAAAAATTAGAGAATGTTTTTAATGATGAGAAAAATGATCCCTGTATTTCAGATAACTGTATTTTGATTTTATTTGAGTACTTTAATGGACTTGAATGAAAGTTTTGAATATCACAGGAAATCATGTTAATAATTTTGAAAATACTTTTAAATGAGAACAACTAACAGTTAATTCTTTCCCTCCCCCAAACTTAAATTTTTTAATATCAATAAGATTAGCATAGGTAGAAAGAAAAGATCTAAACATATATGTAACTCATGCCTCAATATATTCGGCTTTCATACCTTGAGTTTAGGCAGGTCTTCTTTATAAATTTAGAACAATAGGCCTGAAATAATTAAAAGCATTTCTACACACAAATATATGTTAGAAATTTGCAAGGTGAAGAAGTTTGAAATATTAAAACATAAAACATCAACTAAACACATAACACATTAACAACCAACTGTTACAATTACAGATTAAACTAATAAACTAAATACATGCAAACTCCACTATCACATCAGGTCCATCACATTTCAACATATTACAACTTAAAGCCCACAAAAATACATCCAAATACACATTACATCATAAATACTAATCACAGTCTCAAGTACATCACAAATACATCAAAAAATACTAAATGCAATGAAAATAAAAATACTATAGTACTAATCATAATCTGCAAGAGCTCCACCATCATCAGGTTCATCAGGCTGGTATGGAATATACTCTGAGTATGTAGAGAAATCTCATCTTTGCATCATGATAAGCTATATCATACTCTCGCCCTGCACTTGATAATCATCATTTATCTTATTCCTTGCTTCTAGTCCCCCTACTCTGGTATTCAACTTTTCTAACTGATCCATAACATCATACAGAGTAGGTTCCCTAGATGTAGATGGTCTCCCCTGACTAGAAGAAGGTACATCATCTTTCTTACTCTATTTCCATCCTACATGAGTTTCATATGTCTTCATGTTTAATTTATTGATTGGCTTCAGGGGACTGACTACTCCATCATTCTCTTCAGTTGCTACACCTGACTGAATACACAAGTCATGAATCAGGCTGGGGTCTCCTAGTCCACTTATAGTCTCTCCTTTTGAATTAGTCAAAATAATTTTATGAATGATAGCCCCAATATTGATATTCATCATGTTCTAAATACAGTAATTCGGAACAGCTCTCTCTAGTGTAACTTCGCTGTGATGGCTACTAGGCATAAGTCTTGCAGAAATGAAATAATGTCAGGCTTTCGATACGGGATTCAATGTTGAAAGGGGGAAGTTGACTTTTTGCCTATGTTTATTCTTCCATTCCCCTTTTCCATCAGTCAAATAATTCATAACCATATCAAGTGCCTCATCATTAACAGGAAAATTCTCATATTTACATAAGAAAGGTTCTCTCAACTGGTAAAATGCATTGATGCGTGCGGGGCTGAACTCTACCATTTTTCCTCTAACAAGTATATATTCAGTTTCAGTGTAAAACAGATTAGCATAAAATTCATGGACTATCCCTAGCATCACATCGTCAGAAAAATAACAGAATATTTCCCATTGTGATTTGCAATCAATTCTTCTATCACTCCTCCTGGATTTTCAAAAGCTTTCTCTTGAATGCACTTCTTTTGGCTAAGGAAATTACTATAGCAGGTGTAAGCTCTAAAACTACAAATTTCTTCTCATCATACTCAAATTTTATCTTCCCTTTCTCCATTATTTGAGCCATTTTTCTAAAAATATCAAAATAATCTAAAGCAATCTAAAAATTACAATTTAATAGGCTCCGAAGTAAATTTAAGTAAATAAGAGCTTCAACACCATGAAAAATCTCCAAATTTTCTCTAAAACCCTTAAAACTTCGGATATTCCTAATGTAGGAGATTTCCACAGAAAAAATCAAAAAATATTAGTTTAAAGTGAAGCTCTTACCTAGAGAAGATGAAATCCAAACTTTTCCAGCCATGAAATCGCTTTAAATCCAAATGCAAGTGAGCCATAGGTGCAAAAATCAGCCTTGGCTGGAGGTAGAAGATGATGGTTTCGGTAAAAATGGTGGGTCCCAGGGTTAAATCATGAAATTTTAGGGTTTAAGGGCCTTTTGTCTTTCGAGTACGGTCTGGCGCAAGTGACTGTGCCATTCAGCGCTATTTCTGCTCAATAGGCCAAGCTCTCTGACTTTTAATGTGGTCCAGCACTAGTACATGGCCGTCCAACGTCAGTTCAAAATCTAGGCTTCCAACTTTCTTTTGCAATTTCGATCATTTTAAGCCCGCACCGACGTCTACTTAGTCCATTTAAGCATTGAATAACATACTAAAGCCATGGCAGATAATAATTTTTACACAAACAACACAAAATATCACTTTGATATATATAAAATCTAAATTACAAACACACATAAGTGACAAACTCTACACATCGTCAAGCCACAAAACACTAAATTTCAGCATCGCTCACAACCACGACACACTAACGTTGAAAACTGAACAAGAAAGCAAATTCAAACATAACATTCAAGCACAAAAAATTAAGTAATAAGTTCAAACACATAAACACATAAATTCAATAAACAATTCTATATTCTTCCTCAGAACTATATCAACTCTTATATCTCTAATTGATTGAACTTAAACGAACAGATTGTAGAATGGACTAAATGGGAATTCTTCAGTTGAATCCTCCTCAATCCAACCCTTCTTCTCATCAAACGTATCAGACTTTCTTCAAGGTACCCAGAATGATCAAAGTGTTCCTTCATTCTCCAATCCAGGTGATCAAAGAAGTCAGATATATTGTTGATTGCATTCATCAGGTGTTGCATTTCTTTCACCAATATCTTAATCTTCTTCAAAATGATCTATGAACTTTCAGGAAACTAAGGAGGAATAAGTGTTAAACTCTGAGTTGATCTTCAATGATACTCATGTCATTCATATCTCCAACTGCTTGGTTACTATGTTCGTTAGTTGGGTTTATAGGCTTCCAGGGTAGAAGCACTCTCTCCCAATTTTCATATGGCACTTGTGATTTGCTGTAGAGGAGAAATATGGTGGAAGGATGTCCAAGCCCATATTTTGATCACTGTACAATGAATCCCAAAACAGATTTCATAATTATAGAACCAACATCAATATGTGTCCCTATTTGAATACAATAGTTCAAGATAGCACATTCCTTAGTTACTTTACTGATTTTCATAGTTGGGAGTAATTTTGTACATATAAAATAATGTACGTGCTTCGACATAGGATTCAACAGTGTGGTCCAAAACTCACATGCTTATTATCTCATATCTCCTATCCATCATTTTCATCCGTCAAATATTTGTATATATCATGCATCTTGTCTTTTGTTGGGTTAAAATTTGAATAGTGGTAGATCGGCACATTCTCAATCATATATAATTCATTAATCTTCGCAGGAGTAAATGTGACAAACTTACCTCGCACATAGTCTGATCTTTGGTTGATTCCATGACGGTTTGCATAAAATTCCTTCACAAAAGGGATGACTACAGCGGCAGTAGTGTAACATAACACTTTCCAACGTCTTTATACAATGATTTCTTTAATCTGAGTAGTAGGAGAGTTCAAACCTCGATTCACAAAGCCTCGCTCCTTAATTAGCTTCTTCTTTGAGATATTCTTGTTGAATTGACGTTGTGCTTCGAAACTGACAAACTTTCAACGGTTGAAAACTTGAGATCTTGAAGTTTTGATCGAGTCAGAATCCATTTCGATGAGATTTGGTATCTTCCTTTTCGTTTCTCTGATGTTTTTGGTGTTTATGGGTGATTTTTGAGAGTTTAAATGGAAGAATTTCCACCTAGAATCGCCAAAATTTGAATTTTAGAATGAAAAACTATTTTCTGAATAGCAGCGTGGTCCAACGCTAATGACAGCGCCGTCCAGCACTAGTTCAATTTTTGCCAAACTTTCATTTTGTCCAAATTATTTCCAAACTTCGATTTGATTCATTTTTTTAATTTTGTCTATGATATTTAAGGAAGTTCATGACTTAATTAAGTGACAATCAAACAAAAATAATACATCAAAAAGCAAAACACTCAATATCTATGGGTTGCTTCCCACAAAGTACTTGGTTTAACGTCGTCAGCCCGACATAACCTCATGTTATTCAGGTTGATCCAACATTAAAACCTCTTTAAATCTAGGTCTATTGCCTTCAAAATATGGTTTTAATCTTTGTCCATTAACTTTGAATATCTTCCAGATTTAGGGTCTTCAATAATCACAGCTCCAAATTGATAGATTTTTACGATAGTGAAATCTCCTATCCATCTAGATTTCAGTTTCCCAGGAAATAATTTCAATCTTGTATTGTATAATAAAACTTTTTGTCCTTATTCAAATTCCTTTTTAACAATTTTTTGATCATGCCATATTTTTCTTCTCTCTTTGTATATTCTATCATTATCATATGATTCATTTCTAATTTCTTCAAACTCATTCAATTGCAACAGTCTTTCTCACCAGCATCTTTCAAATTAAAATTCAATTTCTTTATAACCCAATATGCTTTATATTCTAATTCAACTGAAAAATGACAAGTCTTTCCAAAATTAATCTATAAGGGGACATTCCTATAGGAATTTCATAAGCAGTTCTGTATGCCCATAAAGGGTGTCTAATCTAGCAGACCAATATAATTTCTTAGAATTTATGGTTTTTTCTAAAATTTGTTTAATTTCACGATTAGATACCCCAGTTAAGCCATTAGTTTAGGGATGATAAGCTGTAGAGATTCTATGAATAATATTATATTTTTCTACCAATCTCTGAATCAGATTATTCTTAAAATGGGATCCTCCATCAGTGATGATTACTCTAGGCATTCCATATCTTGTGAAAATATTTTTCATTAAAACCCTCGAAACACTTCTAGCATCACACTTAGGTAAAGTTATTGCCCTAAAAATAAAATTTAGCATCATGTTTGAATTTCTTCCATTGTTGCATTGTTAATTCTGGTGCTAAAATGTTACTAACGATGTAGTTTACAATATCAGCATACCATGGTATATTTCCTTCTGTAATATTATACAGCTGCCATCAGGGAAAGTTTCGATTATTTCCTTTTCAAAATCAGCCAATTTAGGTTGTTCAAGTCTAGATAAATGATCAGTTATTTGGTTATCAACCACTTTTTTATCGACGATCACAAAATCGAATTCTTGCATTAAAATTATCCATCGAATTAATCTTGGTTTAGCATCCTTCTTTTGCATTAAATATTTAATAGTAGAATGATCAGTATGGACTATGGATTTGGCTCCAATTAAGTAAGATCTAAATTTTTCAAAGGCATAAACGATAGCTGATAACTCTCTTTTTGTAGTAGTGTAATTAATTTGAGCATTAGTAAGAGTTTTACTAGCATAGTATATAACATTAAACATTTTCTCTAACTTTTGTCCTAAAACTACTCCAATAGCATAGTCGCTTGCATTGCACATTAATTCATAAGGTTTATCCCAGTTAGGTGAAACTATTATAGGAGCAGGGATTAATTTTTCCTTTAAACAATCGAAAGCTTTTAAGCATTCATCATTAAAATCAAACTTCTTATTTTTTTCTAAAAGTTGGCATAGAGGCTTAGTTATTTTTAAAAAATCTTTAATATATCGCCTGTAAAATTTTTAAAAGATTCTTAACCCTCTCACGGTGGTTGGAGGTGGTAATTTTTCTATATTTTGAATCTTCGCAGGATCTACTTTCATGCCATATTCAGATATTTTATGCCTAAGTATAATTCCTCTTGCAACCATAAATCGACACTTTTCCCAGTTCAGGACTAAATATGATCTTTAGCATACCTCTAAAACTTTTTGTAAGTTGTATAGGCATGCATCAAATGAATCTCCAAATACTAAGAAATCATCCATAAACACTTCTATTCCATCATTTATTAATTTGCTAAATATGGACATCATACATCTTTGAAATGTTGTAGGTGCATTACATAATTCAAAGGGCATCCTTCTAAAAGCAAAAGTTCTGTAAGTGTTAGTAAATGTAGTCTTCTCTTGATCCTCAGGAGCAATAGATATTTGGTGATAACCGGTATATCCATCCAAAAGCAATAATACTTGTGTCCAGCAAGTTTGTCTAACATTTGGTCTAAGGTAAAGGGAAATGTTCTTTTCTGGTGGCATCCTTTAATTTTCTATAATCAATACATATTCACCCACCAGTGACTTGTCTTGTCGGTATGATTTCATTCAGTTCATTTACATCAATAGTCACTCCTCCTTTCTTAGGAACACAATGAATTGGACTTACCCAAACATTATCAGAAATAGGATATATAATTCCAACATCTAACCACTTTAAAATATCTTTTTTAACCACTTCTTTCATCATTGGGTTCAGTCTCTTTTGCAGATCAGCTATAGGTTTGTGTTATTCATCCAATAGAATTATGTGCATACAGATCGAAGGATTGATTCCTTTAATATTTGCTAAGGACTAACTAAAAGCATTTTTGTATCTTTTTATGGTATCCAGTAATTTTTGTTCTTGATATTCATTTGAATCTGAAGATACAATGACTAGTAAGGCAAATGATTCTCCTAAAAACATATACTTCAAATGATTAGGGAGAATTTTCATCTCAAGTTCAGGAGGTTTTATGATAGATGGAATTAAAATTTTATCTCCACTTTCCATAGTATCCAATCTTTCAAATCTTTCCTGAACAAATTCTAACTCTTCATTCTTCATATCATCCAAATCATCTTCACTTTCACTTTCATCCTCACATTCCAAATTCTCTTCAAACACTGCTTTAAAATGATCTTCTCTCAAATAATTACATATTTCCTTTCGAAAGCACTCATCATCCATTTCAGCTGAAGGGTATTTCATAGATTTCAGTATATTTAAAGTCACCTCTTGATCATTAACTCTCATAGTTAATTCTCCTTTTTGAACATCGATCAATGGCCTTCCAGTAGCAATGAATGGTCTTCACAAAATAATTGGAATTTCTTTATCCTCCTCTATATCTAATACAATAAAGTCCACATGAAAGATAAATTTATCCACCTTCACTAATACATCTTCCACAACTCCTTTAGAATAAGTAATAGAACAATCAACCAATTAAAGAGTCACAGATGTAGGTGAAATTTCTCCTATTTCCAATCTTTTGAAACTTGATAAAGGCATAAGATTAATACTAGCTCCCAGATCACATAAAGCTCTTCCAAAAAATTTCTCATCTATAGCACACGAGCCAGGGTCTTAAGTTTTTCAGGAAGCTTCTTCTGAATAAATGTACTACACTCACCGCTAAGTGCAACAGTCTCGTGGTCTGTGAACTTTCTTTTATTTTTAAGAATATTCTTCATAAACTTTGCATAATCAGGTATCTGCTCTAATGCTTCAACAAAGGGAACATTAATCGTTAATTTCTTAAGGATTTCCAAAAAATTTGTAAATCTGTTATCCCTGTTCTATTTTTTTTAGTCTTTGAGGAAATGGAGGAGGTGGTTTTTCAACAGTAATCTTCATTAGTTCAATCGAATATTCTAAGTGTGGATATGTCTTATTAGAACCTTTTTCAATATCCACTTCCTCTCTCTCAACTTCAACTTCTTTTTGTACTCTTGTTTCCATTTTTTTTCACTCATTAATTGAATAGCCTTAATTCACTTATTGTTTTGATCTTTTGGGTTGATCTCAACATTTCTAGGATGATTTCTAGAAGGTCTATTATTAGGCGCAGTGAAAATATGTCACAATTAATTCTCAATATTCTTCATCGCAACACTTTGAGCTTGCATTTGATTACCCATATTTAGAATTATTTCTTCAGTAGACAACTTCTTTTCCTTAAATTGTGGGTTACTATTAAAACTAGGAGGATAAGAAGGTTTATAATTGCTATTTCTTTGGTTATTCAGATTTCCAACTGGATTCAAAGAATTGTTTCCCCATTGAGGGTTAACAACAACATTATTATTATTCCAATTGAAATTTTGGTGATTCTTCCAACCAGGATTATAATAATTTGAATAAGGATTGTTGAGTCTATTATTTATAGCATTCAAGGTTTCATAAGGTGTTTGAGATTCTATCATCCGTCCTAATGAATTTTACTCTAACACTAGGGGTGTTTAAGAATAATTCATTTCATATTGATCTATTTTCTTCGAAAGGGCAGCAATTTGAGAGACTATCATGGTTATCGTATCAGAATCATGAATACTAGCTACTCTCTTAGGATTTACCCGCTCAGAGGGCCATTGAAAATTATTAGTAGTCATCACTTCTATTAACGAATATGCTTCATCAAAGGGTTTTGACAATAATGATCCACCAGGAGCGGCATCTATAATCGATCTCAAAGATCCCACTAATCCATTATAAAATATTTGAATTATTAATCAGTCTGGTAAAGCATGATGTGGACACTTTCTCAGAAAATCTTTAAATCTTTCCCAAGCTTCATAGATAGATTCTCCATCAAACTAACTAAAAAATGAGATATCATTCCTCAGCTTAGTAGTTTTTGAAGGAGGGAAATATTTTAACAGAAACTTTTGTGAAGTTCTCCCCAAGTTTTGATAGATCCAGGTGCTAACAAATTTAACCACGTCTAAGCCTTATCCCTTAATGAAAAAGGAAAAATTTGAAGCTTAACAACATCATTCGACACACCATCGTATTTAAAGGTAGCACACAGTTCTAGAAAACTAGTGAGATGTAACTTAGGATCTTCATTAGGTGATCCTCCAAATTGATTATTCTGTACAATTTAGATAATAGTAGGTTTAAGCTCAAATGAATTAGCATCAACATCAGGGTTGGATAGTTAAGTGAATTTCATCTGTTGTTGGATTAGCATAATCTTTTAAAGGTCTTAGTATATTTTCATTTTGATTATTTTGATTGTTCAAGTTGTTCGTCATTTTGTGAGGATTTTCAAATTGTTTTTATTGTTTTCAAATTTTTTAATAGTACGCTCTAATTCAGAATCGTATGGCACTAAACCTATAGATCTGATACTACGCATACAATCGCAATAAGCACACTAATAATAAACAAGCACACACAATTATGACTTATAATTCGAATATAAGTTTTCAAATACTACCGAATTAATTTTTACAATTACCTCCCCGACAACGGCGCCAAAAACTTGGTGCAAAATTTTTAAATTGATAAAATTTATGAAATGAGATTTACATATATATTGACTTAGTTTTCTATTGAGTCACACAATTAAACGCAAGTATACGTATCGCTCAAGTAATACAGGGCTCTAATGGCGTCCTGTTTATCGATCCCACAAGGAGTCATTTAATTCTATAATGGAGCACAGAAATCACTACACGAATCACAACACAATTGCAGTAATTACTAATAATAAAAAGGTGACTAAACAGTTGTAGTTACTAAGTCTACCAAAGTATGTTCTAACTTCCTAACACGATTAACTAATACAAGACTAAATTTATGATAAAAGTTCAAGTGTAAGAAAGAATCCTCCTCTCCAATCATAATACTATGATTTAGTGACATAGATCAGTGATGCAATAGTATTGTGCCAAATAGGAGCATTCCTATTCTTTACCCTCTTTTGAGTGATATAAAGAGCATTGGCTAATCTTAAGTTTAGTCCCCAAATTCATAGTTAGGCTACCGGCTGTCACTACGTAGCTCCCACTTCCTTTCGCCTGAAGGCTAACTCTTGCTTTGGTATCCAAACCCTAGGATCAAATTGGGGATTTCAGTCTGTCCTCTAAAATCTCTAATTCTACATCCATCAAAATATATTTCCCTATTTATTTGCACCTAACCCCCATGAACTACGTCACTCATTCATGGACATCGAATATGACCCTCACTTTTGTTGTGGAACTCATAATCCTTTCGAAACATATGTTTCACAATAAGTTTTAACAATTCAATTGGCCAGATCAAAAGGTAAATGAAGTACAAAGTGAAAGATCATCACAAATTCTCCATAATAAATCGACACATCATTTCCATATCACAACATCAACACATCACACGAAAAGGAGGAAGACAAAGAAATCTGCTCAAGACTCATGAGGAAAAGATGACAAAAGATGGATTTTATATATAAAAGCTACATCATACAAACAGAGTAAAGAAAATACAACTTATCTCAAACTCTTCCCTAAGCAAATCTCAAGGAATTCCTTTAACTCATCTTATTTCTTCACAACAACACACAATTCTCTCTTTAGATAAGTAAGGAAGAAGAAATCTCTCACTTTTCCTCTCCTTCTACACTCCTTAGAAGAGAACACACACAAGCCCTAAATTCTCTCTAATGGAGACTCTACACTAAAACACTCACTCTCTTCACTCACACACTCAACCCCTCTCAATATTTTGCTCAAAAACAGTTTAAATTCGTATGTAACTAATTTTCCAAGAGTTTCCTCGAACTGCCCTCCAAAATCCAGCCAAATACATCAAATCTAGAATTAAATCGAGATAAGGTGCGGTCTGGCGCAAGATATGGCGTCGTCCGGCACTATTTTCTGGAAAATAGCCCAAACTCACTGTAAACAGGCGCGGTCCAGTGCTGGTAGTTGCGTCGTCTGGCTCTCCAAGTCAAAAAGTGCATTTTGCCTCATTTTTCTCCAAATTTGCTCCTTTTTGCTTACTTTTTCTCCAAAGGCCTAAAATCATTGTATCTGCATGAAATCATGAAAAATACCCTTCTTTAAAGTGCAATATCATCAAAAATGGGTATGAAATAGACATTAAAAAGCTATCAAATTTTTAGTGGATCAGTGGGTCATCTTTAAAGATTTATCGAGAGATTGTATTTCTGAGATGTCAATTGCCTCGATATGCCCAAACTAATTTCGATTGATTGATGCCGACCCAACACAATCAAAGCGCTAGGAATCTTCTTCTCTTTTCAAGGTCAGGGGGACTCTTTAGCCATTAGGCACTGACCCTTTCTCTCATTGTTATCGCTCTCTTCTTCGAGCCAGTACATCTCGAATGGCATCCAACATTTTATTATTTAGCTCCTGGATCGACTGAGTTACAAGGTCGTTGGTGCACTCTATATTGTCAATGTCTCTGTTGAGTTTTTCTCTGTGGACTACTCCTTTTGTTGCTTGTGGCAAAATCCACGCTCACTGCTCCTTTTAAGTTATTATATAATAATTTGTCTGTTAATCACATCCACGAAATAGAGCGTGGGTAAGGAGAGAGAGAGACAAAGAGATGAGTGAATAGTATTGAATATTATTACGTAATATTTTATTCATAAAATGAGGTTTCATTATTTATTTGAGAGAATGTACAATGTGATGATGTTATATTTTTGCCTCTACTTTAAATGGGCCGTATTGGGTATTTTTGGTATTTTACATATATGAGCTTATCTTCTGGCTACTCTCTAGCTCAGCCGGCTAAGCTTAATTGTTTTCAGGTGGACAAAGCTCAACTCGATCGACTGCAATCTATAGTCGATCGAGATATACGCTTGAACCACTAAGGTTGGCCGATACAGGTTGAACGATTTGATGTGGACTGTCTATCGATTCTTGACCCCTCATAATTAACCTTTGGGCATTCTTGGGCGAATTGGAGATGTTATGGGACATGATCTTCACCAAATCTACTCTTCTTTGATAGTTGACTTGGATGTCTTTTTGTAGCATTTTTGTCTGAATAGTTCATTCATGTATCATCTAGTAGTCTTTGACTGACACTGGTGCAAACAGCTTCACTTACTTGAACAGGTTGATCATATGGACTTTTTTCGGTGGGCCCTCCTCAACCGTACTCTTTCTTTCTGGATCCTCAAATCTCCACAGGACCAACACAGTCGCATTTTTATTAAGTAGAGTTATAAAACTAGTCATTTATTTTACATTTTTATTGAAATTTAGGGGAAAATAAAAAAAATATATAGAAAGTAAGTAAACATTTACGCCAACAATAAGGGGTTTGGAGAAGAGTGGGAGAGAGGTCAGAAAAGGAACAAGAAAACAACGCAACAAGCGGTAAATAGTTGTATTTTATTTAACAAGAATAAGAAAGTCAATTTCTTTGGTCGAAAAGCTCCTTCTATGTAATATTTTTATTGAAGTATCATGTTATAATAAAGAGTACAATGAAATTATTTAGGAATATTTATATAAATATCACACAATTCTTATGCATTTACATATCTAGCACCTAAAATTTTACTTCTATATTTATAATATTTTGGTGTTATAAAAATTTGCTGTAAAGATTTATTTCACTTTTAGAAGGTTAGTAATAGGGTTATTTTTTTATGTGATATTAAAATTTTGAATATTATATATATATATATATATATATATATATATATATATATATATATATATATATATATATGAAAAATTTTCGTTCGATTATAGTAGATATTAATAATATTTATATAAATTGCCAAGTACTAATAAAGAGCAATATAGTTGCTCTAAAAAAAATTACAGCTATATTATTCAGTATTAATAGTTATTGTATAAATAATCTTAAGACTTTCTTAGATTGAATTTCATAAATTCTTTTTATTTATGCAGATTATATACCTTAATATCGAGCATGGAACAACTATAATTTTCATAATCTTCAGCAGATTGATAATTTTTTTAAACAGCGTATTGATAAACTTCTCGATTGAAGTTATGAAGCTGCAAAAAATAATATTAATGAAATTGCTCTTTTTTATTTTTATTTTTATTTTTATTTTTGTTGCTATGAGCTTAATTATAATTTTAGTGAAATACCAATTTGTGAGAGCATACAGGTCGCTCGCACAACCAGAAAAGTCCCAAACCATTGCCTATTTATGTTTAAATTCATAATAAGCCCCCTCAGGTCACAAATTCGAATCATGCTCAAATTTATAGCACACCGAATCGACCCCCAACATCAACAGAGATTGGCGCAAAAGAATTGATTCCATACATCGACCAATCTTTCTTAATTGTATGTATATATATAATTTATGATTTACTTACTTATTCTACTTAGATCCAATCATCAAAATATCATTTTAAAAATACATTTGACAACAAATAAAAATAATTATTAAGTATTATACTTTATTAATTTGTAGTTAAAATTAACCTTACTTATAAATGATTTTGAACCAAACGAGCCCCTTTACTTTTTCATATTTGCATTTTTTTTACCATTACGATGACAATAACTATAATAAAAATAAACAAAACAGTTTTTAAGACATTACTGGTTAAATCATCACTTAAGCTACTATGTTTAGTACAAGATTTCCTAGTATAATTATTTTTGTGTTTCCACTAAGTATAACAAATCTAAATCTATTTATCAAAGCAAAAATACAAAACAATAAACTGAATCACATCCGAGTTAATTATATGAAATCAGCCCTGTTAAGTTAATATGGAACAAACTACAGTGTTTTCAGAAAGCAATATTGGGGGACTCCTTCAAGAGCACCAAGCAGTCAGGTAAGCATTCAGCAAGGCCACATCAAGTCGCATACAAAATAACAAGAAAGTTCAGTGGAACAAGAGAAGAATAATTGCTACATTTCAACGTGATGAGAAGGGAAATGTTATCCATAAAAAAGGAGAATGTTTCAAAAAGGGGCAAAAGGAGAATGTTTCAAAAAGGGGCAAGCACATACAAAACCATGGATGGGGTTTCACTGCAAACTAATTTATGTTTACAACTTACGTTGGCCTTAAAGCTCTAAAATTTACAACAAAAGTGAAAATGACCTAAATGTCAAAATCCAAGTAGAGAACAAAAATACTTCAAATCGCTTCTTTCGGCACTGCAGGACTGGGTAACGGTGCTTGAATCCCTAATCTTCCATCTTTGACAGCCCTGCCATTCTGTTGACCCCCTGGATAGCCAAAAAGGACGATTCAAAAACACAATTAGTCGGAATAGGAGACAAAAGCGTGTAGAGAAATACATGAATTCAAAATTGCAGAATGAAAATCTGTCACAGAAGAAAATAAAAATTAGAGTAGAGAAACACATTATATTCCCCAAGGAAAAATTATATGAAAATGAGATTCAACGTCCTTGAGATCCATTGCACTACTTCCTGGTGCATTCTTTTACAAAGCCATTGTACATTTTTAATCTAGCACTTTAGCTCTTGATCAGTAAGAATAGATCTTCCATTTTAATCACTTCTATCCTAAAAATACTTTTTTCCTGTAATTCATTCAAGCAAATTTTGAATTCCGTTTGCAGAAAAATCTTACCTGAGGTGAGAATCGGGATGTCCCTTGAAAGAGTGGTTTTATCAACTTGGCAGAGTGCATGCTCAGGATTCACCTGAATGGAAGGAAAACTGTTGATATGCCTTTGAATCAGTTCACTAGGTACTTCACCAGATGAAGGACACGCAGCAGGCTTTTGTGAATAGGTAGTGGACCATGAACCCCCAGTTGAGCCTGCCAATGCCATTATCACTTCAGCCTGTTTGAGCGGCACAGAAGATTTAGCTGATTATTTATATAGAAGTATAAGAAATATGTAGTTGCTAACTAAGAGGAATAAATAGCAAAGCAAGCGTGATGGTACTGCTTATAGTTCTTTCTGACAATAAATGAGAAGTGATGCAGCGAATACAAGAATGTTTTCAATGCATGACTTCACAAACTTGATCAAAGTTCAAACATAGGCAAAAATTGAATTTAGGGTTCTAATCTCCATCAACTTGCTAATTAAACTGGATTAACTCTAGTTCATTATAATATAATTTCCAGAATTAACAAGGAAACAAATTTTGGTGGCAATAAACATGTCAATCTCAAGATTAGATAACGGAAATGATTGTACGATATGAATTTCAAGAAAAAAATTACCTTTTTTTTCTTGAAAAGTTTTTTAAAACATGCTTTTCTTAAAGGGTATAAGGAACGTTAATGAAACAAAGAATCCTCATACATGATCAAAGATGAATAATAAATAAATAAATAGGGAAACCTAGCTAGTAACCTTATTTGGATGGACATCATCAAAGACATGGGCTTGACCAGCATAAAATACGGTCATTTGTCGGCCAACATTTGGCAAACCATTGTATCTGCTAAAATAAATAAAACTGATGTCAACCCTTTGCCGTGAGTCAAAATAATACAACAAATGGGTTCCATATCAACATTAGGATCAACCTGGATGCATTCGAAGGATCAGGCTCATGAATCTGCATACACTTTGGCCTGCTACAATAAGGCAATACCCTAGCTATGCTTTTTTCGCCAGGTCCACTGCTGGAGGTGACAACATTCAAAACTCCAGAACTTTTAATTCCAGTCCTAGAACCTTCATCTGCTGCAGACTGAGACATAAGTATGGCACTGACATTGGCATCCTTGGAGATATATGAAGAAGAAAACAGCCCAGTTTTAGATATATGGGATGGGTATTGCACAATTGAACCAGGATTCGTAGAGCTAGGCCGCTCCAATTTAGATGAATGCAAAACTGGTCTACTGCCAAGAGGAGAATGTAATGATGTTGGCCTTAGTGGCGATTGAATAGGGAACTGCAGTTCAGCTTGATTTTTCCCGGACCGATCACCGATCACCTCTTTTCCAAGCATCTAAGGTTAAAAGTTATATGTAGATTGAGTAACGAAACAAAGAACAATGTGGAATAGAAGAACAAACTTAACTGCACCTATTGAGAACTAAGTCACCTTCAAGGAACGTGAACATTCAGCTGCATCTTCACATACTGGCTTGATTTTATCAGTTATAAAGCCCATATATGCTGAATCAGAATTGCTTCGTTTCTTCCCAGAAAATGTATTACTTGCCTCTGGCCTTGAGGAATCGTCCTTCCTTTCATGAATGAGAAAGACAGAAGAATTGTTCACTGTCTGCCTCCCTACCAAACAAAACAAAAGTAGACAACTTTCAGTTCTTGCACTCAGTGGTACACGCACAAAATAAAAAAAATCAGAAACACAGATAGATGCATCATGCACTCAGATCTTAAATAAATTCTATAACTGATTGTAGATTTGACCAGCTGGTTGGTATTGATGAGAAAGTATTCTGAAGTAATAAATAAATTCAGCTATTCCATAAATATTGCAACTCCCACTAACAGAGTAGTGGAGAAATGAAACAGGCCATAAAGCCATGTGCCAAGAAAGTAGTGTTTTTTTTTTTTCACGTAGGACAACTAATGATATCATCAGCAATCTTCTACTCAAACAGAACTTGTAGGAGAGAACTATTTTTGAAGTGAGATGACATTTGACGTCATCAACATGAAATTTATGCATATGCTAAACAAAGAAATATCACGAGTTAAAAAAAATGAGATCAGTGAAACTCCAAAGGCTTTTACCACAAAATTTCAAAAATAACCTGTAAGTGGTATTATGTGGAGTAATATTTTCAGCCAAAAAATGGCATAAAATAATTCTTAAACTACAATTTACACTTAAATATAGACATCAATTAATGGGCGGAAGCAAAAGAAAATCTTTTAGTGCAAAAGAATCTCCATAGTGCACAACATAGCACCAATAAAAAACTAAGGAAGAATTTTTTGAAATCAGGACAGTTTATCCGATTTAAAAGGTGAACAACTAGGCACTGACACATACGCTATTGCAAGAAGTACATGGGTGTGATTAGGCGCGTTAGCAATATAAAATTAAACATACCCATACACTGCTTGTGAATGAAAGTACTACCAAAAAAAAGAAAACCATTTAGGCTAGTATGCATTCAATTTCTTGTGAGTGTAAGTACTTGCGAGTGCAAAATATTAGTGATGTTAATATCGTAGGCCAACATGACTAAATAAAACCTGCAATTATAAATAGAACAATGTTGCTTAGCCTCATTAAAATGTTTATAGTAGGCCACATGTCCATCCAAGCTAAGGATACCACTGATGCCTAATTTTAAAGCATCATCAACCGTTTTGAAAGTCTCAAATCAAGAAAGATAAAGAACAAAGGATTGTGTTTTATTTTTTTGAACAAAAACACAGCCAGCCAATAATTGCAGGTGAAATTTCTCCTTCATGATATCCTAGCAATGGAGACACGATCATGATAAACACTAAAATAAGGGGAAGTCGTCAGGCAATGAAAGCTACAAAGTAGAGGCATATAGGTTAAGGATAGAACAATCTAGAATAATTGAATTATCATGGAATCAATCAAGAATCTATCATCAAAAACAAAAGAAAAACTAATAGTACCATAGGTTGCTTTGGAAATCTGAGAAGATTAGGCCCCTTTTTTATTTATCACCTCATGTAGGTCGGCCACCACCTCCAAACCTTTGAGAATTTGATTGGGATGATTGATGATTTGATTGTTCCGGGTTAACACTGAATCGGAGATAAAGGATTATGTCCAAACAACTCCTAAACTCTTTGACTTTATCATAAATCGTAAACTCAATAGTTATAACTACCTTTTATGGTCTCAATCCGTATTTATGTACATTTATGGTCAAAGGAAAGAGGAACATCTCACGGGAGATGGCACAATTCCTAATATAACTTACCCCAACAACCGCACATAAAATAACTGAGACCATATGGCTATGTCTTGGTTAATCAACTCAATGACTATTAAATTAGGAGATAATTTTTTGCTATACAGAACTGCCAAAGAAATTTGGGAGGCTGCAAGAGAAACATATTCCAACACCGAGAATACTGCAGAGTTGTTAAACCAAGTTTCATGATGCCGTCAAGAAAAGCTAAGCTTCGCCTAATACTTCAACACCCTGTCAAAATATTGGCTACAATTGGATATGTATGAGACACGTGTAAAAATGCCCATAAGATGTTATGACATTTAAATCCATAATTGTGAAGACGAGGACAATCAAATTCCTCATAGGACTTACTCGGGAATTGGATAAGGTGTGGGAAGGACCATAGGAACAAAGCCTCTTCCATCTCAATGTGAAGCGTTTGCTAAATTTAGAAGAGGAGAGTAGGAAAAAGTTGATAGTGACCAAAAATGAGAGTCCACCAAACACTGAGAGTTCAACTCTATACGCCCATAATTCCTCCCATGACTCAAAAGTGAAGAAGATCCGTCCCACATGTAATTATTGCAAGAAGATTAGGCATATCAAAGACATGTTGGGAGCTCTATAAAAAGTCAGCCGATTGAAAACTTAGGCAGGGAATGAAGCATTAGAAAAAAAAAAAAAAACCAAATGCTGATACCACCTCCAAAGGAACGAAAGAACCATTCAACAAGAAACAGCTTGAAGTACTGAACAAACTACTCTGAAATAATTCAGAGCAGCACACCAACCTCGTGATACACCAAGATAGTGGAATAAGGGAAGGTGATTGGCATTGTTGAAATAATCAAGGCTCGTATGCTCAAGAAAAATCTCTCTAAACATCATCTATCCCACTGTCATGTCTCTCAGATTTATAAGTTTGTTGAGTCTGTCTGCCGAAAAACCACTCTCGGTATGGCATTGTCATCTGGGTTATCCAAATTTCAATTATGTTGTTGTTGACCTCGTTTTTGTCGAGGTTTAGTTTTCCTCCTAGATTTAGGATTCTAGCCTCAGGAGCTTCCCCGACGATCCTAGTTTCCTAGCGATGGGACCCACCTCATTTTAGAGATTCTAGAGCCACTTCGTTACTCTTTGAAATCCTGCACAAGATTTCGT
This sequence comes from Papilionanthe hookeriana x Papilionanthe teres, assembly GCA_022702705.1. NCBI lineage: Eukaryota > Viridiplantae > Streptophyta > Magnoliopsida > Asparagales > Orchidaceae > Papilionanthe > Papilionanthe hookeriana x Papilionanthe teres. The sequence continues at coordinate 84,146,570 of CM040427.1, read as the reverse complement.
ACTGCTAGGCTGTAGCCGGTCGAAGTTAACGTCAGGAATTCAAATTGAGTCCCTATAGGAGCCCTGGACATTAAGACAGCATCGTGCAAGTCTTACACACCTGGACGCACAAATTCTCAGTTTGCAGGCTCGACGCCTTCAATTTCTCTGCAGTAGAATGGAGCTGGAGTCAGAACGTCGAGACGATCGACATCAAAGTCAGAATTTCAGAAAAGGTCGGATTTGACGCACTTTCGACGCGACCGTCAGCGAAGTTGTCTGAACGACTCTGGATGACGAAATTGACTGCGCCAATTCATCCTGAAGGTCGATTTTACCTAAAATTGACATTTAATTTGCGACGATAGCCTATCAGGGACAAAATTTATGAGATGAATATTATTATTCTAATAATAATAATAATACTTATATTATTATTATATTATTATTATTATACATAAATTCATATATATCTCTCCCCTATTATTATTTTCTTAAGCCCTAAATTCTTCCCCGTTCGATTGCCCCGCCTCTTCTCCTGTACTCAAGATTGGGAGAGCTCGCTCCTCCCCCTCCCGTGTACGAGTTGTTCGCCCCGACCGTTTCTGTCTTCCCTCATGCTCGATCATATCTCTGTGGCCTTCTCCTTCTTGAGTCGCACAAACTCATCCCCATTCCTTATCTCTGGCAGCGACGACTTCCCTCTTCCTTCCCCGTGCGAGCATGCGGCTACCTGCGACATTTTTGTCGCTGCTGCCAGGGCTCTCTCCACTTGAGCTTATCTCCTGTAGGTTTTCTCAGCACTCTCCCCCTTCTCCCATTCTATAAATGAGCCCTATTTGGGGCATTTCTAAGGTTGGCCGAATTTCTGGAGAAAGGGGGAGGTGCTGCTGGTTTGAGGCTTGAATTTCTTGCTCCTCTTGTGTGTTCTACTTTAGCTGGTAACCTTTTTTATCTCCTCTATTTTTCTCAGTTTGGCCTAGTGCGGCTTGTGGCTTGTGGCATTGGTTTGTTTATCCTTGTTTAGCCTTTCAGCTGGGCACTAATATGCCATAGAATAGCTTGTAGGCTTGATTAAATGATGTTTTCTTCCACTCTTTTCTTTCTAACAGCATGCTAGCTTGCTATTATAGCCTTATTTGGGAAAGTTCATTACTTAAGCGTGTTAAAGATATGAATGTGAGCATGTTCTAAGGTTGGATTTGACTACTTGCTTATGATGGTGAAAAATTGGCATGTTACTATCTTTTCTCTTCTTTATACTTAAGACGAAGTTCAAAATATTAAAAAAATGTGACTTTACATTTGGGCTTATCTAGTGTGAGGTATTGAAAAGACTCAGTTGAGTCTTGCAAGCATGTGGTAAGTTTGGTTTTGATGGCAAGTTGTTTGCTCCCCTTGCAAGTGTTTTGAGATGTGTAGCATAGGGCTCTTCACTCACTCTTGTTGTTATGAATTATAGAGGAGCACTTTTGCTTCTTTTATATGCATGTGGAGGCTCGGTTTTGGGGCTCCTTGTAGCTTAGTCCTTTATAAAAGCATGTTATGAGATCTTTTTAGTAGGTTTGGAAGGCTTAGTCTTAATGTCTTAAGTCTTCTTTGGCTTAAGAGTGCATGCTTAGATGGATTTGGAAAGTTTCTATGTTTATTCTCATTTGAAGCATGTGATAGCTTTATGATTTGATGTATGGAAAGCACAAGAATGTTATTGTTGTTCAAGGCTAGCTTTTATCAATGGCTCGGTTCTCAGTTTCGAGCTAAGGCAATGTTTCAAATATATAAATTTTTACTTATTGGGTTTCTGAAAAGCATGCTTTAGCTTGGTGCTGGGCTTGGTTTTAGCCTGATTGTGGCTCGGTTTCTAGCTTTACTGTGTTCCTCTCTTTAGCTTTGTTCTGGGTTTGTTTTTAGCCATGTGATGGCTCATGTTTAAGCCCTGTAATGGCTCGGTTTTAGCCCTGTAATGGCTCGATTTTTTAGCCCTTCTGTGTTATCTTGCTTTGGCTTTATGCTGGGCTTGATCCTAGTCTTATGGTGGCTCGGGTTTATGCCTTGTAATGGCTCGGTTTTACCCCTGCTGTACTTCCTTTTCTTAGCTTGATTCTAGCCTTATGGTGGCTCGGGTTTATGCCTTGTGTTGGCTCAGTTTCAGCCCTATGGTGATTCAATCCTGTGGCTGTGTTGGGTTGCAATTATGGCTATGTGATGAATATTTTTATGTACTTTGTGATGGTTTAGAGTCCCCTTAGCTTGCTTGTGGGGAGAGGTGTTTGAGTACCTTTTGAGGGTATCCACCCTATGTCTTGCTGGAGAGAATTGGAGTTAATTTGGAGGATTTGTGAATTTGTCCATTCACTCCCTTATGCATTGAAAGCTCAATTTTGAGATGTTTTTCCTGTTTTTTTGCCTTGACCCCTGTCGCCTTGGCCGTGAGCCTCTTTAGCCCTATCCTGTCTTGGTCGTGAGCTTATACCTGGATTTATTGGAGGATTTTATACTTATAAGGCATGTTGAGTTATGAATCACATGGGGGTTGGAAAATTTCAATATTTTGAGGTTTGGAAATACTCATGGGGTCTTTCTTAGCTTACTCCTATTTGATTTATTGTGTGAGGTTTGGAAATTTTTCAAGCCTTATCTTGGGGCGTTTTAGACTAACCCTTCTACCGTTTGGGCCCCTCCTCTTTTAAATCGGATTTGGATGTGGGTTAGTCTCATTTCCTTCCCCTTTAGTCTCTTATCGATAAAAAACTATGTAAAAGTGCCCTTTAGGCACATAATTGGAAGCTCGATTGAGCTCCCCAGGAATAAAACAAAGCAAGATCCGTCTAAAAGAGGTAAGAAAAAAAACTCCTGAAGAGAGTCCAAGTTACTCCTCCAACGCAAAGCACTAACAATATTAGCATTGTCGCTCTCAATTATAACCCCATGGCCTCACTCATCCAAGCTTGAAACAAACTTTTATCGAGGTAACAGCTTCCAGCTCCACCTTGCCACTATCGCAATGATCCATTTGCCTTCTAATAGCACAAAGGAGTTCACCAGTTTCATCCCGCCCCGGTGTCGGCATTACCATTGCTTTGCAAATCTCCATCAACGTTCAACTTGACCCATTCCGGAGCGGCGAGGCGGGGGTTGGGGGGTTGTAGTGGTGGTGGTGGTGGTGGATGGATGGGTACGGATGGGGGGCACCAAAAGAGAGGATGGGATAGTCTAGAAGACTGGCTAGCACCTCAGTGCTCCAGAATAGGGTGCATGTGATTGTTGGTAAGTGCCTCAAGCACAATAGACGTCTAAATAGGTGTCCCACATGAACTTCCATGTTTTTATGCATTCGGAGCACGACAACATTGATGGACAGTATGACAATAGATGTGAGCCAACAAAAAGAGGGATCTATGTAAGGAGGCAAGCTGCTTAACTGCCTCATCAAAGGAATTGAAAAAAAAAAATTTTGAGACCCCGTTTATGCAAAGCTTGTAGCGTGGGCTCCACCACCTTGCACCAGATTATAACATGGTTTCTATTCTCCTCTTCCTTGCAGCCCGAAGAGCAATTAAGGCCCTCACCAACCCTGTGAGACGCCAGCCATGTGTTGGTTGGAGTGGCATTAAGCAACATGCGCCACCAGAAAAATCTTTCGCAAGAGTGCAATACCAGTATGTGATGCCATCTGAATTTATCCACCGCCATAGGAAGCAGCATAGTAAAGGCCAAGCAGGTAATTGTCCTCTCTGAATATTTGTTGCAGAAGTTCAGGCCAGTCCACAAGTTCGCCACTCCTCACGTCCACAGAGAGGATTTGCTCAACAATTAGTGGACCAATGTAACCTTTGAGCATATTTTTGGTCCAAAAAATCAACCCGCCAAAGATTGGCCCCATAGAGGTTTTTAACAGCCTCCACATTGACAAAAGTAGGCCACCAAGCCAAAGAAATGCCTTGAATCCAAGCTTGATCAAGCACATAAACTATTCTATCATTTGCAATCCTCCACTTGATAATTGGGTTAAGGCTCGTGTTATGCAAAATATCGGAACGAGAAATAATAATCGACACAAATTAGAAGAAGAACACAGAGATTTAACGAGGTTCGGCATGAATGCCTACGTCCTCGAGAGCGAGGGAGAGTTGGTAATTTATCCGTGGGTGTTTATCTATAAATAGATGTGTAATCCTATGGGTAACGAGGTTCGGCAAAGAATTATTTTCATAACAGCTCGCACTCCACATTCACAAAAGTAGGCCACCAAGCCAAGGAAACACCTTGAATCTAAGTTTGATCAAGCACATAAACTTTTCTACCATTTGCAATCCTCCATTTTATAATTGGGTTAAGGCTCACTCCCATAGGTTGGCCACATGGAGGTTTTTGACAGCCTCCACATTGACAAAAGTAGGCCACCAAGCCAAAGAAATACCTTGAATCCAAGCTTGATCAAGCACATAAACTTTTTCTACCATTTGCAATCCTCCATCCGATAATTTGGTTAAGGATCACTCCCATCACAAACAACATACCACGTACCAGAGGTTCTTCTTTTGGAATGCTAATTCCAAGGATCTTGGGCTCCACAAGCAACGACTAAGGAGGCAATCAGGATTTGAGAGAAAAGCCCATGCAATTCGAGTTCTTAATGTTCCCATCCACAGTCAAACCGAACGAAAACCAAACCGCCCAGTGCAAGTGTTCCCAAACTTTTTCCCTACTCACATAATGCAGGCCCTTGTCGTTAGTCATACCACTCAATAGGAATTTCCTACATTTACATCGATTTCCTCCAAAACCACAACCATAATTTCAAAATGGGTCAAAAGGTACAAGGGCATAACAAGAAGACAGGTGTTAATAAGGCTTTGCGCTTGAGTATGAATTGGAAGGACGTTAAAAATTCTACCCATATAGTGTTGTGCCCTTTGAGTTTATTTTGACTGTTTAGAAATTTTAGAACTTCAGGATCCGTGAAAAGGGTGTATTATGTGGTGAGTAGATAATGACCTCAGCGTTCTAGGGCTCTAACAATGGTATAGAATTCTTTATCGTAGGTGGAATACTTTTGTCAAGCCTCATTTTTGACTCAGTATAGTGTCGATTCCTACGCTGAAAACATCACACTCAATCTTGAATGGTCGGTTGACATCAGGTAGAGCAAGAATTGGGGCTTGAATGACCTTTTCCTTCAAGCCGTCAAGGCTGGTCTGAGTTATGATCGTCCATGTGAATTATTTTCATGTCTACAATTCTGTTTGGGGGGGGGGGGGGGTTATAGTGCTAAAGTTGCGGATAAATCTACGGTAGGAGGCTAGTCCCAAAAAATAACGGAGCTCAATAAAGAATTGTGGTGAGGTCCAGCTTATGATTGCCTCAATTTTTGTGGGGTCAATTTGTAACTTTATGCTAGACACAATGTAGCCCAAAAAATAGATTTGATTTGTGAGAAAGTGACATTTTCGGGGTGAGCGTACAGTTATTCGGATCGCAAGATCTCGAATATCGCCCGTAGGTGCTATAGGTGGTCTTCTTCGGATTTACTATAAACCAAGATGTCATCAAAAGTAGGTCACTACAAATTTCCTGATATGAGCTCAAAAGACTTGATTCATTAGGCGCATAAAGGTGTTGGATGCCTTGGATTGGCCAAAAGGCGTGACTTTCCATTCATAAATGTCATCTCGTGCTTTGAAGGTTCTTTTCCGCTCGTCTATCAGTCGCTCAGATCTAATGATAAGCACTACATAGGTAAATTTTTGAGAAGACGGTGTCGCTGTACAACTAATCTAAAAATTGTCAAGTAGTGGCATGGGAAAGCCATATTTAATTGTAATTTTTTTATGGCACAACTATTAATGCACATCTGCCATGGGTCATCTTACTGGGGTACAATGAGAGCGGGGACAGCATATGAGTTGTGCTTTTGCATACTAATCCTCTCTTCACAAGATCCTTCACCTGACATTTGAGTTCCTCGTACTCTGCGGGTCGTAATCGGTAGGTGGGTCTTTTTGGTAGTACTACCCTGATATGAGTTCAATTGCATGTTGGATGTCCTGTTGTGGTGGTAATCCATCTAGGAGATCGGTCATGCGGCTTGCAAATCATGTATGAGTGGTTTAAGTTGTGTGGGGGCCAGGGCTTAGACGATTAGGGCATTGCGAGTTGGTTGCAGGAAGGTCTCCCATGAGATTAACGTATCTTCGGAGTCGATCGTGGGTCACGCATCTTTTACAGGCCATAACATGATATGTTTTCTATCCTTCTTGAATGTGTACGTCTTTTTGCAGTCGTTGTGTTGTGTTTTTCGGTCGAATTACCGTGGCCATCCCAGAAGAATATGACATGCACTCATCGAGAAAACATCGTACAAAACATGTTCTTTTAGTTCATTGTCGATGAGGAATTCAACTAAGCATTGTTGATCGACGTGAATCTCATTCCCCTATTTTAGCCAAGTGAGAGAGTAGGAACACGGATGTTTTGTGTTGCTAAACCTAACTTCTTGACCATTATGATGGATAAGACGTATTCGCAACTACGCCAAAGATAATTAAGCCTCGGATTTTGCCTTGACAGTGCATACAGTATGAAAGCTGTTGTGCGTAGCCATGACGAATCTCTGTCAGGCTCAGATTGAAGGATCCTCCGTATGACCAACAGTTATCCTTCGTCACCAAGGAAGGGAAGTGCTTCTTCCAAACCATCCTCAGATTGGGCTTTCTAGACTTTCTCAACTTCTTCGAAGACACCCTCAGGAAAAGAAACAACGCGAGTGGTGGGACAATTGGCGACGACGTGGTTGTACCTATGGTACTGAAAACATTTTTGTGCAGGAACTGTTCAGGAAGAACTTCCTCTTTCAGATTTTATGTCGTTTGGAGTGGTTTTCGTGCTTCCTTGGAGTGACTAGCTAGGTATCGTTGTAATTTTGTTAATAGGTGTGATTTGAGGTGATGGTTTATATGTAGATTGCTAGCGAAAAGAGTTTTGAGATTTGTCTGCATTTATTGACGTTCCACTTTCAATGCAAGGGTCTGGCTATCATTTAGAATCCAGTATGATTAGAGTTCAACAATGTTGCTAATGGCATATTTTAAGCAGGCGAGATAGAGGGCAATTGTGTGCTCATCTTGCTCGACCAAGTCGCATTTCGGCTGTAGATTATCGAATTGTGTCGTGAATTCCTCGACCGATAGATCACGCTGTTGCAGGTTGTGGAGTCGGAGGAACATATCTTGGCGATGGTGTGATGGCATCTATTTCTTTTGCGTTATCTTTTTCATATTGGCCTCCTTAGTGATCTTGTCGTCCTCGTCAGGTTGTCATTGTCTTTGTCGTTGCAAGTTGTCCCACCATAACAACGCGCTTTTCTTTAGTTTGATCGCAGCGAGCTTAATTCGTTTGTCCTCGGTTACCTCCTTACGGTCAAAGATTCATTCGATCTCTTTCAATCAGTCGATGAGGTCGTTAGGGTCCATTCTCCCATCGAATTCTGGAAGCTCCATTTCAATGTCGAAATCACGATAGGTGTAGAACGTAGGCTCCTCCTAAGGTCTCCTGTGATAGTAAATACCAAAGTGGCGTGGGTGTTACTCATCAATGACGTCGTCACGATGAAACAAATTTATGTCGTTGTCGTGGTCTCCTCTTTCACACTCGATGTCAAGATCGAGAGTAATGTAGTCTTGGGTCTCGTCGTCAATCTCCGCCAATCATTGTTGTAAGCGACGAATCTCGTGTTGTATTTTTTCCCGGATCAAGTCCGGTGTATATCGACGTGGAGGCATGATCGAAAGTGTTTCGGGAAAGAGAAAAGAGATCAGCGGAGGAATAGACCAGAAGAGAATGACAAAAGAGATGGGGGAAAAGAAGGGTAGGAAGAAAAAAAAATTTGGTGGTTGGGTGGGGCGGATGCTAGGGTACTAGAGTTGGGCTAACTCTGAAACCAAATGATATCGGAGTTAACCCAAACCACGACTCAAAACGACACAATTTTTATTATGCAACACAATTTTTATTGATGTGGCGCCAGTGGCCAGAAGGATGTCGGAGTGAGCATCAATGTTGAAGGAGTATCGGGAGGGGGATTGCAGGTGCTATAGCTGGCTGGAGGGTCGAGAGTGTATTGCAAGTACTGTTGTTGGCTGGACAGGGCGCTAGGAGGTGCTAAAGATGCTGCAGCTAACGAAGAGATGCTGAAATGGACTGCGACGTCCAAGAAGGAGGAAGCAGTCAACCGATATCACTGGAAGGGGAAAGAGGAGAGGATCGAGAGGGTTGCAGGATGGAATCTGGTGGATGGCAGCGGAGGAGGCAACGCCGGGACGAGAAGATGACGGAGAGATTCACACTACCTTGGTGACATACAGTTGTAGCACCACGCTATCGAAGGATACAAACCTCACACAAGAGAAATCACCAGGGACAACCTGAAATCATAAAACCAATCATTGCTTAGACTTGAGAAAGAATGTGGAGGGAGGGAGGGAGGGAGGGAGGGAGGGGAGGGAGGAGAAGAAATGGCTATGAGGCGGATGAGGCTAAGCAATGGCTTGAAAGAGGCAGAGGATTAGGCAACGGGCAGAAATGATCGCGGAAGGGGAACGGTGGTCAGACGTTTAATGAATTTGGACTGGTCCAATCTAGCAGGGGTGTTGGACCGGTCGAGTGGCCACGCCCGGTCGATGGGCATAACTTCCCACGGATATTGTTGCGGGCGGGAGCATCCCGCATCAGCCTTTTCTTTTTCTTTTTTTTGCCTTAAAAGATTCATATCAAAGAGGTCTTGCATAGCAATCAATCTCTCAATATTCTACTCAACTAGTCTAGACAAAATGCCTTTAAATTTATGAGATTCTATGACCAAAAAAGAGAAGTCAAACTGCATGTTAAAATCCCCAATTTTCCCTCTCAACCATAGCTTTTTCCATAACATACCACTACATGAAAAAAATTCTCATAGTTCCTTGTGATTGTAAGCATGAGAGAATAATCCTATAAAAAACAATTAATTTTTACTCAAAAAAAAAATTTATTAAGAATGCCTTGCATGATTATATAAAAGGAGCACAATATACTTATAAATTAAAAAGGAACAAAAATGTGAATGGAATTTGTATTTTAAATTTTATTTATAGTTACTATTAAAATTAAAAGTGACTTTGTATATACGGTCAAAGATGTAAATTATTTTTTGTTTTTTATAAGCATTGTGATCTGCCTAGTGTTCCACCATAATGCTATTTTTGCTTCCTCCCAATACTCTCTCATCAGTGCACAATGTATGCACAGTACCGTGGAATAAGAACACAATTTTTTTTTGTATTTTCACACCTTGTATAAATTATTCTTGGAATTATGGTATATAGCGCACAATTAGTTTTTGAAATAATGGTTGGTCCCAATTTACAATGGTCAAGCTAAGCCAAAATGTCATGATGAGCTGTTGGAAAGTCATCCTGATGTTGAAGTTATGTACCATGAAACAAAAGATCATGAGTTTATATCAACTTTTTGAGTGGGACGCTCACAAACTTAGTCATTAATACTTGTGTGCTAGCTTGGATGAACAATCTATAGAGAGTCCTATGATGATTTATTTACCTCTTTCAAATTTCTTTCATAATGTTAGAACCAACACTTTTTGTAAATGGATACTTCAATATCATATTTTCATTTATAATACCTACTACTGTTGGAAGATCTGGATGGGTTTGCACAATACTCACTAAGAGGTTTTGTTCTAACCCACCTGGAAAAAAAGCTAACTCTTTTGACTAAGCTGGCATATGTATATATAGCCAGTTGTCTGCATCTGCTGCAAGTTTGATCATGGAAGCATTTACATGTTGGGAGGCTAGCTTATCATATGCATTTCCAAAGGAATATTGTTGGAAAATCACTTGGATTTAGGAATTTATCAAACTAATTTCATAAAACCATCCTTACTTTAAATAATATTACGAAAACCTTCAAAGGTTGCAAGTGGAATGAAGTGCAAGTACTGGAAGTGTCAATTATAAATGTGAGGACTTGTGGGGATGAGCTTGACCAGCTTTAACAGAATCAAGTATGAACATGTTATCATAGCAGCTCTTGCAGTAACATAACTTATCAATTTTCTCAATCAAGTATGATATATTTTATCCAGTATATTAATGGGATGGCCGCACTTGGATGGCATACTAGCATTGCCTACAATTTGCTTTAAAAAAAGCATGGATATTTGGATAGCTTGAAAATCAATTATTAGTTAGAAGCATGTGGAGTGCCATCTTTTACACCAAGTTGTGCGATAGTTTGTCAACATCCAATCAACGTCAATTGAGCTAGTTGAAAGAACTTTTGAGTAGATAGAGATTGTAGAGCAAATGTTGATTGGATGCACAACCTTAAAGATTACATCGAGCTCTAAAGTAATGGACGAGTATGCATAACACAAATCACTCCATTGTAAAAAGATGGCAAGTTGCTGGTGATTAATATGCGAAGGTATAAATTTTAAAAATCACTATATCTTGTATAATCTCTGAAACAACCATTAAACACTTGCTATCCAAGTCATCAAGAGAGTAATTATTATCATTTTAAAAATAAATTCTAACAAACTAAAACTTAAGGTCTGTTTGGGGCAGCTACAGTTTAATAAAAAATAACTGTAAAGCTGTTGAAAAATAATCTGATGTTCAAATAGCTGTGGTGGCTATTACATTTTTTTTTTTAAGTCTGATAGCAACTATAAAGTTGCCACCGCATCTAGCCAGAACCAGTTGGAAAATACGATTTAAACAGCAGTTTTTTGAAAAAGCTATCAAAACGCAGTTTGCCCAAACAGACAAAACTGCAGTGCGGTGTCGCACCGCCGCAGCACCGCAGCCCCAAACGGACCATAAATCATCCATTCTCAGCAACTCATTTACGAGGTGCCTGGGGTGGATTACCAAGTTCGAATGTGAGGCATCGTAAATTCAACTGTCAGTGGATCTAGTGAAAATGCAAGTTCGGTGTAGCTTGCATTGGATGAGATTGCAAAATTATCTAACAAAGTGCCAAGGTCCCTTCATAAAGACTATATTGTATTTGATTAGTCGGATGATCATAATTTTTATACAGAGCAAGCTTGCCAAAATCATAAGCAAAATTGAGATCCTTGTAAATTGACAACTAAAGCTCTATGATGGTCCACACCTGATGCTTCAAGGAATTTGACAACCAATGCTCCAATGAGATAAAAAATTAATGCTCCGGAGAGATCAACTACAACTACTTTACTGTGATCAAGAATGGACACTCATCGACACTCCACACAGATAAGATCAGACGATTATGCGGAGCCATTCACATATAAAACCAAAAGATCTTCAACAACACTAGGATTAGGGATGTTACGTGCAAAACCATCGACATAATAGAGGTCATCATACGAACTACAATAAAGTGTTTCTCGAAGTGAATAAAATGAATTATAATTTTATAAGCTACCAATACTCACATTATATGACACGAGCATTGTCTCTTAGACGTCATCAATTGGTGTGTCATTAACACTAACTTATCAAGACAAAGGAGAAAATTAAATAAGAGCATCAATTATAGAAGAGACCAAGAAGGAGCACCTACTAGATACAAACCTACTACTAATGCTATTCCAAGTTGTCGCAATAAAACATAGCAAATTACAGCAAATTTATTATAAGTTCATCATTTTAACTTTAATTTTTGTAATTTTTTTTACTAATAATTGATGGTGGCTTAATGAACGATATTATAGCACTCGTACTAAAAACTTCTAGAACGTACTGAGACATTCATAAAAAAGTAGATACAAAAGAACAATCATATGGAGGTAAAAAATTTCAAAATTAAAAAGATAATGGAATTTTTAACTTTCTTTATAAACTCTATACTTTAATTAAATTTTTAATAAAAGTAATTTATTAATTTACTAAAATTTTATAAAAATGATTATCATTAAATATTAGATTTTTCATATTGAAGTGATCATCTATTATTTTAATATATAATTACTAAATTTTAATCATATTTATAATTGTACATAAATAGTTTTCTTCTACAAACTTTATTAATTTAAAATGTTAGTGCTAGTTATACTAATATTTATTAATTTTGTATTAAAAATGTATTAATCACTAATAAATTATTTTATGATATTTTTTTATTAAGTATCTATAACAAATATTATTAGGCATTATAAAACTATACTAAATGATAAATTATATAACAGAATTAGTCACTAAATAATTAAATTAAAATATAACTATCAATATTATAATCAAATTAATAAACTAATTTAATAATTTATAGGTATTTATAATATATATGAATTAAAATTTAATTTTTTTAAGAAAAATTGAGTTGATTAAAAAATTAAATGATTGAAAGTGCAAATTAAAATTTTGTTTTCAAATAAATGCAATTTTAATTTTTTAAAGTGCAAAGTTGCTCCTTAAAGTGTAATTATGCGTAGGCCTCAACTTAAATTTAGTTATATTAAGCTTTAATTTTTTATTTAAAGTGCAAAGTTGCTCCTTAAAATTCCGCCAAGAAATAATATTCGAACAAACAAGCACAAAAGTATATAGAAAAAACTTTAGCAAAATATCTTGAAGGATCAAAAACTATACAACAACAACAACAACAAAGCCTTAATCCCACTAAGTGGGGTCGGCTACATGAATCTTTTTTCTCCATTGCGTCCTATTTAGTGTCAAATTTTCGTTTAATTCTAATAAATTAAGATCATTTTTTATGCAATAAGCCCAAGTTTTCCTAGATCTGCCTCTCGCCTTTCTTAACATAAGTTGTATTTAAAACATCTACTCTCCTAATCGGATCATCGAGTGGTCGACGTCTAATGTGACCAAACCATCTAAGGCGACTCTCTCTAATTTTATCCGTTACTCGGTGCAACTCCAACCCTTTTACGGATATATTCATTTCGCATTTTGTCTCTAAGTGTAAAGCCACTCATCCACCTAATCATTCTCATCTCGGCAACACTTAACTTAACATTATGCTTCTCTTTTAAAGGCCAACATTCGAGCACCATAGAGCATTGAAGGTCTCACCACCATCTTATAAAATTTTCCTTTCGGTCTAAGCGGTACTTTTCTATCACACAATAGGCCGGACGCATTCCTCCACTTCAACCAACCAACCTGAATTCTACTATTAACATCACCATCTATATCACCATCGCTTTGAACAATGGACCCGAGATATCTAAATCGTTCTCACCTTTTAATAATTTGATCACCCAAAGTTACACTCGTCGTCACTAGACTCGCTATTACTAAAATTACATTCCATGTATTCGGCTTTAGTTCTACTCAAACGAAGACCTTTAGACTCCAATGTAGACCTCCATAATTCAAGTTTTTCCCGGACTTTTTCGCTTGTCTTATCCACAAGGAGGATATCATCGACAAAAAGCATACACCAAGGTACATCCTCTTGTAAATGCCCAAGTAAGACCATCCATAAATAAAGCAAAAAGATATGGGCTTAAAGCCAATCCTTGATGTAAACCAACGAAATAGTAAAATACTTGGTCAATCCTCCTTCGGTTCGAACACATGTAACAACTCTAGCATACATATCTTTAATGACTTGAATATAAGTCATATCAACACCTTTCTTCTCGAGGACTCTCCAAAGAACATCTCTAGGAACCTTATCGTAAGCTTTTTCTAAATCAATAAAAATCAAATGTAGATCCTCCTTATTATCTCTCGTACTTCTCCATCAAACCTCTCAATAAATATATAGCTTCCATGGTAGACTCGCCCGGCATAAAACCAAATTGATTATGAGAAATCTTCGTAATACGTCTTAACCTATGTTCAATTACCCTCTCCCATAATTTTAAAGTATGACACATCAATTTAATTCCTCTATAATTTGCACACTCTTGTGCATCTCCTTTATTCTTAAAAATGGGGACCAAAATGCTCTTTCTCCACTCCTCGGGCATCCTTTTAGTTTTTAAAATAATATTAAAAAGTTTAGTAAGCCAGAAACCCCCAAATCACCTAAATATTTCCACACTTCAATTGGGATATCATCGAGTCCTACGTACTTTCCCCTTGGTTTTCTTTAAAGCCTTATCAACTTCTTTTTACTAATGCGACGGTAAAAATGAAAAGTTTTATTATTATTAACGATATTAAGATCACTAAGCGTCAATCGTACTTTCAGCATCATCATTAAAAAATTTATCAAAATAACTCACCCACTCTATGTTGAATATCTTTTTCTAAGAAAGACTTTTTGATTTTCATCTTTAATACATTTTACTTGAGTTAAATCTTTACATTTCTTTTCTCTTTGTTTGTTAGTTTATACATATATTTTTCACCTTCCTAAGTATCTAACGTGTTATAAAGATCACTAAAAGCGAATTTTTAGCGTCGCAGATTATTCTTTTACACTTCACGTGCCGTTTTATATTTTTCGCAGTTCTCTACGCTTTTACATTTAAACCAATTTTTATAAGACAACTAATTATATTTTATCTTTTCTGTACATTATTATTCCACCACCAACTATTTTTATTTATGAAACTTTTCTTTCGATTCTCCAAGTACATCTTTACCACTTGTTTAATAAGTATTAGTTAATTTTTCCCACATAACATTCGCGTCTTCATGAACATCCCAAATATTTAAATCTTGAAATTTACTCATAAGAATAACTTTATTTGTGTCTTTTAGGTGCCCCATCTTATTCTACGATGTTGAATCACAGTATTCTTTATTTTACAACTCTTCATCTTAAAATCTAGAACTAATAATCGATGTTAGATACTTAATTGCTTCACTTGGAATAACCTTACAATCCTTACAATCTCGACGATCTCTTCTTCTCATGAAAATAATCAATTTGTGTTTTATTAGATCCATTCTTATAAGTAATAAGATGCTTCATCTCTTTTCTTGAATAAAGTATTAGTAATAATCATATCATACGCTAAAGCAAAATCTAAAATATCTCTACCTTCTTCATTAATCGCTCCATAACCGTAGCCTACCTGTGAATATTTACGAAATCTTCTACCACTCTACTGACATGTCCATTTAAATCTCCTCCAATAAAAATTTTTTCTTCAAGGCGTATCGAGTGTATTAAGTCTTCAGTATCATTCCGAATTTATCTTTAGATTCTATATCTAAACCAACTTGAGGAGCATAAGCACTTATAATATTAAAAATCTTAAGTATCAATAATAATCTTAAGTCGCTATAATTCTATCTCCAACTCTATTAATTTTGACAACATTATCTTTCAAACTCTTATCTATAATTACACCTACACCATTTCTAAGTACGACTCTTACCGTAATACCATAGTTTAAAACCCAAGTTATCAATCTCCTTAGCTTTTTCTCCAACCCATTTAGTTTCTTGAATACATAGGATATTTATCTTTCTATGGATCATAATATCAACCAATTCCATTAGTTTACCATCGAGAGTACCTATATTCCAGGGATCCTATCCTAATACTAAGTATCATGACTAACTTCTTTACTCGCATCCGTCCGTAATGTGGGAACCCTTGCTTACTTGACACTACACCCGGGCGCCGGTGTAGCGACCCTTGCATACTTTCCACTGTATTCAGGCCATACAGCGCGTCGCTTCCAGGGGACGCCCTAGCACTTACACAATGATCACTTAAGTATTTTCAAAGATTAGCATAAGATGATAGAGCAAAGATAGTTATTGCATTCCAAAAGTAAAGCAATAGCAAAGATTCATTAACAAAATGCCCCATTACAATTAGATTATAAGGTCAAATGTAAAAGTCTTACAAGATGACTCCTTCATTTGCTCTTGTTCATTTATAACTTAATGTCCTCTCAATCAACTTCTTTACTTGATCGACTTGTAGCTTTGTCATTGTCCCACGAACAACTTTGTTGCCTTCCCTTCAGGCCATCCCTAAGTAACATTGATGCCTATTTCTCAATTATCTTTGACCCCTGCTCCTTTACAAATTCAACACCAGCTCTTCAAGTAGCTTCATCGTCTCTTCTTTCATAGCTTTCATGCTAGCTCCTCCATTGGTTTGTAGTTGTCTACTTCGTTTGAACTTCCATGCTAGCTCACCAAATGACTTAGCCACATATTTCCCCTTTGGCTCATCAACTTCCCCTACAACCAAAAATATCGCTTGCCCCATAGTAGATTCATCGCAAACTATTTGTGGCATTAATTCTTGTTATTTAATCAACCTCAGTGCCAACATTTGTCCTTTCAAAAAATTTTGAAGGACTCAATTGGTGAAAGGGTTCATGAAAGTCATGGCCTAGATCGAATCAACACCCCTAGGTAGCAACATTTACAAACACCACGGAAGAAAAATCATACAAGAACTCTCAAGCACCAGGCTAGTTCAAACCCACCTCCCTATTAAAGAATTTAAGAACATTAAAACTAGTCCCACATCAAATATTTAAAACATATGTAACTGCATATACTTACCTTTTGGTTAAAATAAGTATTATTATTAGTGTGTCTCGCTTAAATTTGACCTCTTCAATACTTCCCAAATGGAAACAAAGCTAATTACTTTAGTGTGATCAAATAGTTTATGTTATTTGTGTTTGGGAAAGTTCATGTTCGAATAGTAACCACAAATAAATCAAGAGAAATGAAAATATTGAGAGATATTGCTTCCATTAGATCAAAATTGTGCATAGAATTGCAATATTCCTCAAAAATATATTAATTATTCAATTAGAGGGATTTTCCTGTCTTTAAGTGATCCCTGGTATGATATAATTTAAGATAATATATAATTTTATAGTAAAGAATAATATAGGACACCATGACATAGTGTAGTATAAACTATTATAGCATATTATGGTATCTTATTACATGTTATAAGTTATACCACATGTATGGTGCAGTCAAGCCTCCTAAGTTATAAATCACAAAAATGCTAATTTGAAAGTAATGGTGACGGAATTTGACCAAATTCTTGGCGGCCTCTACGACACAGTTCCAAAGGTGTGCTATTGCATGCCATTTTCAGTTTAATGGAGTTATACGTAAAAATCAAACGTTGTTGATTATTTTGGCCATATTATGAGATTTGTTTCGCCTTTAAGTGATTCATCGAATGTATAATGTCAAATAACACAATATATTGTAATTAAGAGAGGGCAGGGTTATTATTTTCCTTCTCTAACTCATTCTCTTTAACTCTATTCCCTCTTCCTTAATCTATTGATCACCACTCTCTCTCACTTCAATATTAAGCCCTTCTCTAAGTTTAAAGTAAGAACATCCAGGAAGAGGTCAAAAAAATACCAATATGAATATAATTATTTTGGCTCATTATTTTCCCTTACTAACCCCCCACAAACTTAAAACAAATCGCACCTTAACTTCACATGTACAAAGACTAAAGTTGTAATCTTGATTCACGAATCTCTCTTAATATCATAAAATATCAGTCTTAGCACGTGGAAAGAAAATATTATCATTTGAATATTAATGATCAAAGCATTTCAATGTATACAAAAACAAAAAAAAAAAATTTATCTCGAGAAAGCTCATCAAAATACAAAATCACTTCAGATGAATCACAATCATTATAAATCCTCAAAAGAGAATCATAAATATCAAATTTAAAAATCCTTAAATTTGCAAGAAATTGGTATATATTGACGAATGTGGCTGCAATCAAAGATAAGCATCATAGTCATTATAATTAATAAATTGTAATTTAAAGTATACTTAAATTTAAATTATTCATGAAGAAACATTTATTGACAATAGATTTAATTCTAAATTGAATTAATTTACAATTTAGCTTCTAAGGAAAACCGTAAGATAAATAACAATTGTTGTGCCTATCCAAAGGGCATTACGATATTATGACAAAGGCATAAAACAAATTACAGCTTGGGAGTACAACCATTATATTTAGAAAAGCTTTAGGAGACTTTATATGCTTACATTATCCTTAATTCTTGTCTAATAAAGAATTTCTAACCCTTCTCAATGAATGAAAAGCTTTTGACTAAATCACTTCAACAGTTTTGTCTCCTCCGAAAGCATGCTTTTCATTGTGTGGTTACTAAACCTCCACATATAATATTTAAGATCTCTTTATTTCTTAATCTTTAACCCCTCAATTAATGAAATTCCTCTCATTCCAAGGAACAAATGAATTTCAACTATTCACGCCATCATCTGACGCCTCAAGTCCACCTTGTTGAAGACAGCTTATTAAAGCCACCTTGCAAACTCATACAGCATATAGACATTGTCAGCCTCGCCACCGTTTGGGACTGAGTTTTTCGCACGGCGTGGTAGGGGGCCCTGCATTTATGTCGTTTGGGGCAGAGTTTCTATAGCAGTGGCCGCGCCATTTAGCAAAACGCGGGCCGCGGGGTCAACCCTGCAGCCCACAATTCTTCTCGTAAATTTTACGCGCGTGCCCCACGTTCCAACCCCGCGTTCATCTTCTGCACTTTCCTTTCCCGCGGAACTACTGCTTCCTCTGCTCTAACCCGTCATTCCGGACACCGTCATCTTCCGGTATCCCCTCTCCCTAAATTTTTTTGAAACATTTTCGTATCTCGAGGATTTGTACCGTATGGATTTGACTGTGTTTTTTTGGTTTTGTGCATGTATTTGAGGATGGTGCTCTAGTTTGATGTGGTGGATAATGAGAAAATATTATGAGAAAGCATATCATGTATAGCTACTGATACCTCTTATAGCATATAATGAGAAAATATTGTGAGAAAAGGCAACGGATTATCTTTGCCATCATTTTTATGTTCACTGCTATGAAACATATATACAATTTCATGATTTGTTATTGAAATTCAGTCTAATACCAATTATGACATTCTTATGACAAGAAAATCATATTTTTCAATCGCACACTCTAAAGTAAGGCAGTGAAATAGATAGCCCTCAGAAAATTACTGTGAAAGCATATTACGCATAGCTCCTGATACCACTTGGGCATATAATGAGAATATTGAGAGAAAAGCCAACATATCATCATTGACATCTTTTTTATGTTCACTACTAGGAAACATATGAAGTTGTGGTCTGTTTGAGCATGCTCATCCAAATCTAATTTTCAAAACTTATGCTTAGAAAAACATATTTTCAATCGCACACAATCTATGAAGTGAGGCAGTAAAATAGATAGCTTGAAAATTACGATGAAAGCATATCATGCAAAGATACTAATACTCCTTGGGCATATAATAAGAAATTTTTTTGAGAAAGGGTAACTAATCATATTTGTCATCATTTTTATGCTCACTGCTAGAAAACATATGCAGATTTTCATGTTTTGTCACTATAATTTAATACTAATACCACTTGGGTCATTCTTATGACAAGAAAAACATATTTTTCAATCACAAAATCTATAAAGTGAGACAGTGAAATAAATAGTTTCAGAAAATTACTGCGATGACATATCATGCATAGCTACTGATATCACTTGGGACATATAATAAGAAAATAATGTGAGAAAAGGGCAACATAACATCTCTGTCATTATTTTTATGCTCACTACTATGAACCTGTGGTATGTTTGAGCATGCTCGTCCAAACTTATTTTTTAAACTTATGCTTACAAAATCACATTTTTCAACCACACGATCTATGAAGGCAGAGAAATAGATTGCCTCATAAAATTACTGTGAAGGCATATCATGCATAGCTACTGATACCTCTTGGGGCATATAAGAGAAAATATTATGAGAAAGAGCAACATATCATCTGTCATATTTTCTATGCTCACCGGTAGGAAACAATTTTAAAACTATATCATGATTTGCTTCTAAAATTCAATACTAATACTCTTGGGGACTTCATATGATTAGAAAAGTATATTTTTCAATCACTGCAATGAGGCAGTAAAATTCATAGCCTCAGAAAATTACTGTGACAGCATATCATGTATAGCTACTGATATCTTTTGGGGCGTATAATGAGAAAATATTGTGAGAAAGAGCAACACATCATCTGTCATTTTTTTTATGCCCGCTACTAGATAACATTTTTAAACTATAACATGTTTTATTCTTGAAATTCAGTATTGATAACAAATTCAATTCATGTCTTCACTAATGCATTGTCTTTTGCAGCATTCAAAAAAGATGAGCTTAGGAATTTCAGAAACATCTCAACGATTGCTCTGCCACTCATGTCGGGCTCATAGCTACGGGAGATAGTTCTACAACTACAAATGTGGCTTCTTCTGGTGGACAGACAGTCCAGCAAATTCCACTATCGACGGTGATTGAGAATGAATACTATCGGGACATACACCATCTACATGTTAAGAACATATAATCATTATATTAATTATAATTTTAATTGTTTTTTACTTTTTTGTCACTCTTGGTACTCGCTGTTAAGTGAGGTGTTTCAAAATTATTATATTATTTTGAAGTGAATTTATGTTTCTAAAGTATCAAATATATGGTTATAACAGTTCTGTTATAAACAGTATTACTAAACAGGAGCATAATAGTCATTTGTCTTGAAACAATCATCACACGATTGTTTTCAAACAATTAAACAAACAATCAACCAAACTTTCCTAAAGAATGATTTCCCGCAATATTGCCCCAAACAGACCCTAAGTATCTGTTGACCTCAAAGAGCTTGTTGCAAGCTTCTACATCGACCACCAAACAAAGCTCACTACTACCCTATGATAATCGTAGCAATTGAAAGCAATAATAAATTGATGAGACACATTACTAACAATTATTAGTTTGCATATGTCAAGAATATATCCAACATTCCTCTTCTCCATTAAATGACACCACCTAATATTGATCATGATTGTCACGATCCATTTATGCCATAACAACCAACAAGCCCTCCTTCAAGATAGCCAAACCATACGTCTTTTTGCTAGAATAGAAAACGACGACCTATAGATCCCTTTAGAGCCTTGCTGGTTTGATCTATATTAATACCTATAAGGCGATGGAAATCGCAAGACTAGGAAACAAAAAGAAAGCACCTAGAAACTAATAATTATAGAGAATTGGTAGCTAGAATTTGATATCTAAAATATAAACTAATCAAATCAAATCAAATCAAATTTTAATAATTAAAGGCTTGAAACCAAACCTTTAAGGAAAGAATTAAACTCCAAATCAACTAAACAATCTTAGAGAATAATTGTTAATGTGTAAATCGCATAAACACGTTGTATGGAAACCCATTTGAGTCATTTTTTAGGGTTGATAGGCTTTTTAAAAGCTCATCATGGAAAGCATATCATCCTTCACTGTCATTCTTAATTACCATCATGGAAGTCCTTTTACTTGAAATTTCTTTTTCATATAATGCCCTTGTGTCGTTTCACTTGCATGAAGTTTTATCTCACTTCTACTAAGCACATTTTCAAGCATAGAAAGCGTTTCACCCTTCTTGTGTTATAAGATGTTCTCATTTAAGATGAGATACCAGGCATCATTAAGTTTCATTATGGTTGACCCTTCTAAGTAGTTAATTTTTAATATTACACCACCCTAACTTTCAAATAAGAAAGGAAGAAAGCTTGAAACATAAATCTTATCATCAAAGTTGATGTTAAAAAATTAAAAGATATAGCAATTGAGTTGAACTAATTTAAGTGCCCAGCAATGACGCTCATTCAAACATCATGAAACTTAACTTATGCATATTAAGTACTTGTTGAGGGTAGAGGGCTTTCAAACACATCTAAAAGTGCCTTCATCTCACATATGATGGTCAATATTTTTTTTACAAAGTCAAAGGCAACCTTCATAGTTACAAGCAAAATTATGCACCAGTCTATCTATCAACTCACAATCCTCACAATCAATAGATGAAGGCTCTGATACTTTCAAAGTTTAGTGAAGTTTTCTTCAGTAGAGAAACTCATCTATTTGTATTTTCAATAACTGAAATTTCAACAATCAAATTTGCCGATCTTGATCTTCATACGCCATTGCTCCCAACTTTCCCATAAAATCTCAATCTGAATTTTGATACCAAATGCTGAGAAAAGTTGAAGTCCAAGCAATACTTAACTGAAGGAAATAAAATTTACAATGAGAAAACACTAAGAAAAAAACACAAGTTGTGCTTTTTTTAAGAAATCCACCAATTCATGGCCGAACAAAAAAACATCATTTCCATTAGCATGAAAATCGTAGACAAGATTAAAATATTCCCTCAAAATTATTTTGGCGCTTGTATTATTCTCTCTATCTTTTCTCTTTTACTTGCACACACTTATTTTATTTCACCCCTCCTCTCTTGTTTTCATGTTATCTCATTCTCCAATCTCAATGAAAAGGCACCCAAAGAAGAAGACAAGCATAAACCAACATGAATATATATTAATTTACTTCTTTAATGTTCATGCTTATCCCTCTGATTTGCAAACTGAAATCAAATGCACCACACTTCTCAAGAATAGAAACTCATTGTTAGTGCTATACCTGTTCTAGCCTCGTGGTACTCTACTTCAAAGCTCGCCGCCTCATGGCCCTTTGTTGATCAAATTAGTACTCTTTATCCTACCACTAGTCACCACCATTATACAACGAAATAACTTCCAGCGGCATTCTCTTTGCTAACAAAGAAATCTGCCTTTAAGCACACGCTGACTTTGAAGAAGCTCATTACATGCTTTTATTGCCAACCACGCAGAAAAACACAAAAGTTTCCTCCACTAAACTCAGCTTGTTGAGACACTTTAAAAAGAGGACTCGTTTTGCTTCTATCGAGACACCATCCAGCAGCCGCATCTCAATCAAATAAGGGCACCTACCATCTGCAAATCTTTCACTAATCCATTAATGTCTAACAAAGCAACAAGCCTTTCTCCAACACAGTTAACCACTACACCTTCCTGCTAGTTAGGACATAACCAAGAGATGCTCACGCAGCCCCCTTGGCGTGAACTTATTTAAAACTAATGGAGGTAGAAATAGTAGGACTAGAAAAATGTTACAGGTTAGGAGAGAACAAGTATATCAGAGAGCTACTAATTGAAAAGATTGAATGCTAGAATTTGGAAATTGAAGTACAAGACGAATCAAATCGAATTTGCAATAATGAAAGGTCTGACATCAAATATTTAAGCAAAGCTTTTAGAAGAGGATACTAAGCTCCACATCAACCTAGCAGCATGGGAATATCATAGATCTCCTGGCTGCCTTCTACCATGGTTGAGCATGGTTCAAGGGTGGATAACTCCCACAATGCCTCCATGTAATTAAAGGGGCTTTTTGCGCATGATACTCAATGATGTTCAAGAATTTTCATTTCGATAGCTGACTTAAAGAACCATCACATGAGGGGAATATTGTCAAGGAATGAAAGCAATAAGTTTAGACCCACATTGCCTATTTCATAATCATAGTATTGTTGAAATACCAAGTAGTTAGCCCTGACTTATAAATTGATATTTTTGGGTTGAAAACATAAAAGATAATAGGTGTATCTGGAACAACTTCATTCTCCATTCTAGTTCATTCCCTGTAAAGAGTGTGCATTCTGCATTAATATAAAATAAAAATGCTACAGAAGAAGGCTAATAAAGCCATAACAAAAGACGAAAAGAAGGCTACTATGTAATAGCCCCAAAAAAATTCATATCAATATCAACAAAAACGACTAGGGATGACTATCATGTAAATATTTAACAACAAAATTAGTTCACTCACCTAGACGGCAACATCTAAAATCTACTTTATAGTTGAAAACCTTACCAAAGCTTTTGATTGAAAGGCATTATCAAATCCAACACTATAGGATTGTGACAATAAAATCTCTTGTAAAAAAGCTCTATAAGAATTCACATGGGAGAAGCCAGATTAAACCCACTTCCAATAATGGAAAATTACAAAAATCTACCCCTCATAGCAAGAAGTTTTGCAGATGTTGAAGGCAAACAAATGGATTGAATTCATCTTCCTAGGGCAACAACATTCAAAATTCTGGCATCAAATAAAAAACACTTACGAAGCTATTCAAACATTATGTTGAATATAATGTGGAGCTGGGACAAGAGTACATAGAGAAAAATTCATTTTGTTCGCATCCTCTTCAAGTTTGCTTCTTTAAATATGTATCCTCCCCAGTCCCCACTCATAGACACAAAGACATGCTAGTGTTTTTCTTCTCCCAAACACCTGAGGTCCCTCTCCTCCCATGAGGCCCCTCCCCAAACTTGAAAACAAACGAGAAAAATAATACCGCTCCTATCCACTAACAATTGCGGACAAGTGAAATGGCAGTTGATATACAGATGTACAGGTGGTATCAAACGTGAGCACTAGTACAAATTTCAAACAACTGTGGCCTATTTTATTCCTAAGAAGCAACCCCATTCAGATTAATTCAAGTAAATTTGGGCTTACGTTCATCAGATTCAAGCCCATGCCTTTGTTGATTTATAGTTTGACCCTAGCAAGAGGCTAATAGAGCTGGTTCGACCAAACTAGACATTGGTTCAGCCTAAACAAGATTGGATCTGGTTCTATCACCTTAGAGATCCATGCAAGCTCAAAAATTTATATAAAAAAAAAAGTTTTATGACACACAAGCTACATTCTTTTCTGTCATACTCTTTTAAATTAATTAAGAACATGAAGGTAAGAAATTCAGGATAGCATCAAGCTTCTTCCAGCAAATGATGAGTTTCCACACTTCTTTATTTAAAGCAATGCGTCATGAAGTGTTAAAATTACCATAAGATTGTTGTTACCACTTTTCATCAATATTTTATGCATGCACAAATGATAGAATTTTATTAAATATTAATCTTCTCTTTACAGAACAAATATTTCCCTGTGATGATTTCTCGGTCAACTGAACACCACGGACAATAGATGAAAGAATTATGCATATGCATAAGTCAAAGAAGTTGCAGGAGGAGCTTTCTGCCAACAATTTCATCGTTGATTACTAAATAGCTTTCATAATAATCCAGCTAGTTCTCGGTAATGAGTCCTAGGAGCCAATTGTCACAGAGATGACACTGATGCATATGAAAAATAACCAGTAGTCCACAAGAAATTTCAGGACCAACGAATTCAACGGTTACAAATTGCTGTGAAGAGAGTATTAAGTATCATTTAAAAATAATAAACAACAATTTCTTCTGGGCTCGTGCATACCAAAAAGCCAAGCATTTAATCCAGAAGCATCCAACCTGATGGAGGGAAGGAGTCTGCTAACGAAAATATCAAGTTCAAACAAAGGACAAAGAGCAAAAAGAAAAGTTAAAACTTGAGCTTATTGATGTAAAAGGCGCATTTCTTAAGAAGCCGCATAACACGACAAACGATACTCAAAGGGAAACCCAAAACAATATCGTTTGGTTATAACCTCCTTAATGCGGAGTTAAAACAAAATAGTTTCAACCATTTATTTTTTAACAAAGCCGCAACTATGTTAAGTTATGGACTATATACAACCTATCCTTGCCTGCAAATATGATATTAAAAAAATTGTAATTCACCCAAAAACATAGTTCAGTAAAAATTAAATACAATGTTCAAAGTAGAGAAAGTAGAGAGTGCACAAACCAAGCGAAAAAGACTATAGAAATCAAAAATTGCTCAGACAACAAGGCACAAACCAAGCGAACAAGACTAGAGAAATCAAAATTGCTGAGACAACATGGCAATCAACAAGTAAAAAAGGAAACAATCTGAAACATATACATCAACTAAAGCGAGAGACTGAAATATTCCAACAAAATACCACAGCAGTATAAGTAAATTAGCAAACTCGATGAAATAATGTTAAAGCTAAGGTTTCCCTTTTCCGATTCTACAGACATTCCACTAAACTTAAGCAAGTTAAGCAAATGCAAGAACTCACAAAGCAAACAGAAGAACGAAGAACAGATTGGCAATGAGTGATTAGAAGGTAAATCCATAAGCTGGGATCTAATCCCGGTGGAGAACTAACCGGAAAACGGATCAGCGCCTCCCGTGATGATACCTTGCCCGACAGAAGAAACTCCAGCTGAGACCGAAGCAGATTCCGACGCTTCGGTTTCCATCGCTGTCATCGTGATAAGCTCTGCTGCCACCCCCGCCGGAGCAAATTTCGCCGGTGAGTTCCCGCAGCTCATGGCAAGAAAGTCATGAAAGATGGGCTTCTTATCATCCCCACCCATCATCACAACCGCCATTATCTTCCTTCTTCCGCCCTTTCTTCTTTAAAATCTCCGCCCAAGACGGAAAAAGAACGAGGAGCATCTTCTCCCCATGGCCGCGGCAACCAACGCAGGCAAATGCAGCCCGGATTCCCAGAAAGATAAAAGTGGAACGGAGCAGTTTAAGCAGAGAAGGAACGGAACAAGGACACTTTAGTGGAGTGCCAACTCGAGGAAAAAAACATTTAAATTATTTTCAAAAATTTGGATCAAGCTTTTCCAAATTGAAATTTATATTTCAAAACATAAAACCAGGGATAAAAATCCGTTTCTCACATGTCATTTTTGGGTGTGTTTGAGGTTGTTTGTGCATTTTAGGATAAATAGTTAATCCTTAAGCGTGACCTGCAAGTCGACCGCGGGGTTTAACCCGCGGCCTGCGTTTATTGTAAAAACCCAATTGTATTTTTTGATTAACAAACAAAATGTGCGATCCAAACGGTACCACGGTGTTTTCAAAAACACCCCGCACTTATAAATTGCCTCAAACAGGCTATTAGTAGATATTTGTCTTGATCTCCTCTTTAGTTGGTTATTTTTAAACTCAATACATCTATCTTAATGATATATCTATTGTGACCTGAAAAAAAAAAGTTGTCATATGATGTGAATGATGGTAGCACATAAAATTTTAATTCAAACTCACAACTTTGAGAAACACCTCCTGTAATTCATAGGGTGACTACTATTATGTTGATGGACATGCACCTAACATCTGAAGCCCCAATTTCGTTAATGGCCCTTCAATTACATTAATAAATGGTCCTGCATAATCAGCGAACTTTAATATGTTGAGTGCCAGTGGGTACCCATGCTTAATCATCACGGATTAGTAGCAATTGATCTTCTCAAAGCATCAATTTTTGATCTCCTTAAGCGTTGGGAGTGGATAGTGGGGGAATATCAGAAGTTGGTCCGCATGGACCTTGATATTGCAATGAATTTGATGAGTTTGCTCCATATAAATGTTATAATCAGTGTGTTGGTTAAACACATTATAATCAAAATCAAATGATTGTGATACTCTATTATCTAACCCTGCAATGCCGTCCAAATCAAGCTACATTGAACTAGATTTTTCACCAGAGTTGTCAATAATGATTTTGCCATGTGTGACATCCAAAAATAATAATCCACATAAGCCACATAGTAATTAAGATATTGAAAATGGATGGGCATAATTTATGTTTGTTGAGTGTAAAAAATTTTTGATATCAGTATAAAATTATTCTCTCTTTTGGTGACTTGAGATAACAAATAATCGGTACTTGGGTTAAAACTCGCATAAGATATAGTGATATCCATAATCAATACTATCACATATAAACTATTAGTTCCTCCTTATCATCCCTTTGAGGTAGAGTGATTCGTTTGATGTAATTGCGCTAATTATTCCATAGCATAATGCAGCTCTATTGGCAATGCAACCAATAAACATTTGGATTACCATGCTCAAATACCCTTTTAAAAGTTCATTTAATTAGTTTAATTATTGTTAATTGAATGCTAGAAAACTATCACATAACTTAATTTGGGAGTTGCCTCTCCACTCACACTATGGGAAAAGCACCATTTTTCTGCATAGCAATCCCCCAAGTAATTATTATTGCCACTTGGAAAATTATATTTCGATTAATTTATGATGAAATTAGAGTGGTCAGATTATCCCTAATAGGAAATGGCAAATGTCCAGAATTTTCACCGTAAACATATATTGAAGGAAAAATAATGGAATATACGTCTGAAATATTTTATGTTAAAAATAGCTACAAATAATTATATAGGAATGCCAAATAAATCAAAAAACCAACATAAATATAACGAAACGCTCCACCGGTTAAGCCCGACTAATTTTTGGTTGAAATATCTACCTATTTAGCACATATATAGAAAAAACTAACTAATAATTCCATCGGTTAAATTGATTTAAGTATTACTAGTAGACAAATAAGTCAGAAGTTCACCAAAAAATTGTAACATGAAGGAAATAAATATTGGTCGTAGCCCAACAAAATTCATACACCTACAATCGCAACACTAAACAGAGTATAACAATATTCATATGATTTCAAAGCCATGTAATACCACATAGAGAAAATCATAATAAATGTAATAATAAATTTAAATAAAATAATCAATATAAATGTCTCTCCGAAGGAAAAATAAATATAAGTAAATATCCATCAGAAACCATAATAATTAATAAAGGATAAATAAAAACATCTACTCATTGGTCTCATTGTGCTGCTCCTCCTCCTCCTCCTCTTTAACTTCATCCGCAACAAAAATAAACATATAATGTATAAAGTATAAGTAGGAAACATTAAGATATAAAAACACAAAAGTGCAGGAATAAAAGCAGGAAGTACATGAAATAAAAGAAAAAAATGATAATTATGTGGATATCATATTATAATCAATTAGACGAGTAACCAGATATTAAATTTAAAATTTAATCATCTATATCATCACTAGCTTATCCCTAGTATAATTAAATTTTTCATATGCCCCACTAACATCCTCTAAAATTATCACTTGCTTAGTAAAATCAATTGGAATGCCATACTTTAATATTTTAGTGTTCCTGGTGAGGAAATTTGTAATATTTTGAACCTTAATAGTCACTATGACTTTAATCATAATAATTACTACTCATTCGACTTTCCATTTTGCTCTATCAGGTTAGCCAAGATAATATTCATGGCTCACTTGACGTGCTAGAATGAATGAATGAATGAAATTTAGTATATTTTCTATTTATTTTAACTTAAGTAATGTTAAATGATTTTTAATTTATTTTTCTTCTAAAATTAGAAACAGGAACAAACACGTCACAATTGAACTGAAATATACTTCGACAGCTGAGCCAAGATAATGTAACTGCACTATTTCTTAGAGAATTGCATGATAATTTATTTATCATTTAAATGGGTGTTTTTAACATGAACACCAAAATTATTTGTTTTTATTCATTAAGGTCAGGAACTTGAGTGAAATCTATAGCCAATCACATGAAAACTTTATCATATATTCACGAAGTACATATGCCCTCATACAAGATAAAGCAAGTCATAATCCATAACTCCATTATTTTGATCATAAATTTATTAAATACATTAATAAGCATGTGTAGTTTTTAGATTTAATATACATAAAATTAATGTGCATAGTTAGTAGAGTTAGAAAAACCTGTCTGGTGGAAATGAGGAGAGGAAGAGAAGTGTTGAGGGGGATGTTATCTTCTATTCACCACAGATCTTGAATGATTTCTATCTAAATTATCTGAAGCATCATTTGAAAAATAATATACTACTCCTAAAGATAGAAATATTGCCTTAAAATAGATCTAACAATTCGAATGAAGAAATCTTTAAGCAATGGGGGTCTACATAACCAAAAGGTATTTCTCCTACCTTACTGGAGTAAGATAGAGTTTAATTTATTCTTAAGGCTTGTATCACTGCAACTGTAAGTCCTTATAGTTAATTACATTTTGAGATTTGTGGCTTCTGAAAATTGTCTCGATTAAATTAGTGGCTTGTGTCAAAAATGCTTATATAGAAAGTGTCCTCAAGATTGTTAAATTTATGACTTGAATTTTGTGGGTCCCGCTTTCAACTCATAAGAAAATTATGGCCACACAGACTATGACTTAAGAAGGAAATTGTGAGCACGTGAATTGAAGGTTTTGACTGTTAGAACAAGATTATAATACTCTTTAGATTGCAATTTATATTCTATCTCTTTTAATTATTTCTTTAAAGGGGTATTGCTAAAACTATAAATACCATTCTTTTGTATTATGCAAAGTACTCTCTATTTGTAATCTCTTAGTTGATATATTGGATTCTCTTCCTCTGCCCGTGGTTTTTCCCATCTTGGGTTTTCGACGTAAAATTTGTGTTCTTTATTTTACTTACTATTTATTGTATCAATTTAATATCAAGCTATAAAAAGTGGTATCATAGTCAAGTTTAAATTTGATGATGGAAAAAATAAAGTATGATATCCCTTATTTAGATCACAACACTAGATATTCTCTGGTAGGTTAAGTTTTGAGCAATCTTAGCGTAGATAGATCTGGATGATGCACTACTTCGGTTCAAGAAGATGCCCTTACCATGTACATTAGAGGGGAAGCAATATAAAGATTGAAAGGCTCTTTCTCAAATTCATTCATCTATCAAATTAGATTCCAAATGTCATTTTGAAGGAGAAGGTCGCTACTTCGTTATGGCTTAAACTAGAGCAACTGTGCTTCACAAAAAGGCTAACTAGTAAGATTCACTTAAAGCGGCATTTGCATTCTCAATGAATGACAAAAGGTGTACCTATTATAAATCACCTAACTATCTTTAAGAAATATTCTCTTATTTGGAATTCATTGAATCTAAGTATGATATAAAAGATTTGGCAATAATCTTGTTCTACTCATTATCTTCATCATATACAAAATTTAGAGATACCATCTTATTATTCTCACTGCATTCATCTATTTGTTCTTATATGTTGATAATATATTGATAGCTGCTAAGGAAAAAAGAAGATAACAAAATGTTAAAAACTCACCTCAGCAGTGAGTTTGAAATGAAAGATTTAGGAGCTACAAAAAAAATCGTTGGCATGGAGATTCAGAGAGATGGAAATGTAGGTAAATTATTTCTAAGTTAGATGGGTACATTTCAAAAGTATTGAATATATTTAAAATGCAAAATGCCAAGTCTATTAGTACTCCATTAGCTATGCATTTCAGACTTACGTCAGCTTTGTGTTCCCAATCTGATGATGAGACTGAATGTATTGATGTATGTTATGGTATGTTCTCATCCAGATTTTATCATATGAAGTTAGTGCTGTTAGTAGATATATGAGTAATCTGGGTAAAGAATATTGGAAAACTGTTCAGTGGATCCTCGGGTGACTATGTAGAACAAAAGATATTTGTTTGTAGTTTGAAGACTACAAATAGAGTCCTTGGCTATGCTAATTCACATTTTGTTGAAGTTCTTTTATAGGATACGTGCTTACTATTAGTTGTTATGAGATTAATTGAAAGGCTACTTTATAAACAACAATAGAACTATCTACAATTGAGGCTAATCACATGACAATTACTAAAGCTTACAATGAAACTCTCAAGTTGAAAGGTCTATTTGAAAAGCTTAGTGATGATTTGAACATAACCTCACTAATATGTGATAGTCAAAGTGTTAGTTATCTTATGAAAGATCAAAAGTTTCATGATAGAACTATACACATTGATTTTGCTATCACTTTGTTTGTGAAGTTATTACTCGTGGTGATATTATTATGAGCAAGATTAGTATTCGTGTTAATCTTATGGATATGATAACTAAAGCATTTCTAATAAAAGTTTGACCATTGCTTAGGCTTGGTTGGTATTCATTTTTTTATCATTAGAACTTTGTGAAAGAGATGGAGAAAGTTCTATTCTTGACATTCTTTGAAAATTTGTGTCAATATGTGGATTGCTAAATTTATTACCTAAATGTCATGGTCCCACTTCATCTCATAAGGAAATTATGACCACTTTGATTATGGCTTCAAAAGGAAACATTGAGTGCATAGATTGAAGGTCTTGAACATTGGATTTAGCTTACAATAGTCTGTTTTTGATCTTTTGAAATGAACATTGTAGTCGCAAACTTGTCTATTTATATGTCATGTATGATTCCCTTTCTCAACTAAGTCTTCCTCTTCGATCATAGAAATGGCACGGAGAGGAGATGAATCAAAAATAATGATTTATAACAAAAATTAACAAAAGAATTTAGAAAGAAACAAAGAGGGCTTATGTTCGATAATCTTCTTTTGATGCATCGAGAGTATATATTCAAACAAATCAAATCAAAATACCTTAAAACATGGTATCCACGAAGAAAATCCTCACATAAGCTGCCCATAACCAGTGAAACAAAAAGGACATTTTTTTTTATCAAGAGTACTCTTAAAGGAATGTATACCATTTGTTTATTACATTTTGGGAGATACCAAGAATACTCTCAATAAAAGGAGTCTTGCTTATATTATTATGATAATTGGTGAATATGTCACTAAATTGATGGTTATTTCAATTAGAAACATCTCACCAGCTCGAGAGCTTACACTAAGCCGCGTTGGAGAGGGTGAATCCCTCATATCCACAAATGTATGGCAACATGCAGATAAACGATGCCTAGGAAATAACTAGATCAACTTGACAAGAACATCTCTATGCTTCAAGACCTAACAAGGTCATAAGGGCTGACACAACTTAAAAGGTGCTACTTTTTTAAATACATTTTAAGCATATTTTTAATAATATTGCACTTTAAATGAAGTTATTATGCATCTTTTTGACTTCAAGTATAAGAAATAGATTTGTGGAGAAAATAGAGCAAAAATGGTGTAATTTGGAGTCAAATCGAACAAAGAAAAAAATTTTGATCTGGCGCATTTTGATATAACTTTCTATGCTAATCTCTTTCAGATTTACCACATGTTTTGAATGAAATTGTACTTTAAAGTAAAATTATTTTTATGTTTATCTTGCAGGTATAACACTTGGAGATGTTTGGAACTAAAACAGGGGGACACAAAGTGAAACAAAGAAAAATAGGGGCAAACCGAGGTGCTGCCAACAGGGTGAGGCCTAGGCGCTAGTCTCATTGAATAAACGGTGCCCAGGTGCCACAAATTGGTTCCTAGGCGCCATAAACTATCCAAGGATGGTTTTGAGTAGTTTCAAGTTGTTCTGGAAGGTTCCGAGTATTTATGCACACCCCAAGGAGTCATGGAATGAATTTCGGCTCCGTTTGGGGCCACTTTTTTCAAGCGGCGCGGCCCCAAGCTGCGTAAAATGATTGTTTGGCGTGTAGCTTCGTGGCCAATCTCCACTAAAGCAGGGGGAAAAGTGGTCCACGGGATCAACCCCTCGGCCCCAGCTTTTGCCTCCTCATATTCCAATTAACCCCCCCTCACAAAGAAGACCGAGCGTTACATCCTTAGCCTTCTTCCTCATCGACATCGACCACTCCCTCCTTCCCCGATGCCGGTAGTCCCATTCTCTCGGTTCTAAAATACAAGTACCTGCACCATCTATGGTGGTTATGTGAAAAAGGCTTCTTTTGTGGAAGATTTCAGAGTCAAGGATCCAGATCCTGTGGAACATAGCCAAGGTGAGATCTTTATATTTTGTTTTCCTTTTTAACAATCAAAATCTTAAAACCTCGTGTTCTCCTTTCTTGTGTCGGTAATGAAGAAGTTGCATAATGATTTCACCGCTTATCCTGTACAAACTTCTACCAATTCTTCTTACTGTAGCTTGATTTATGTGATTTCATATTTGGGGCTTCTGTACCTCAGTAATCTTCTTCTTAAGATCCATTCTTCGGAGGTAAAGTATTATATTCCATAAATAACAAAATGAAATCCATTTTTATGAAATTTGATTCTAGGTACACTAGAACATTGCAAATAGCTTGAGTGTGATATTTTTTTGGTTTGTGAATAATTTACTTACTGTAAAAGTGATTTAAGGACTGGTGTAGCATAGGCAGAATAAATTTTCAACTAATCTCTGGCATTGTCTAATGTCGGCTTCCATTTTTCTGTTGGAATTTTATATGGCTTGTAATCAGCCATTTTTATTTCTTTATAAATATCTATATCATATTTTGTTGAGTGATCAAAATATGTATTTGAGTGAGCCACTTTATACTCAGAAAGCATGTGAACTTGCAGTGATGTTTGATTTCAAATTTGTGTGGAATGACAAGGTTTATGTGTTTCCACAGTTGGAGGTGATAAATATTAAGGGATCACATAGTTGATTAGTCAGACTGGGAATGTTTTTGTTTTAAAAATTTCCATAAAATTATCAAATTTATGGCTTTTGGACTGGCTAAAAATTGTAGAAGACTATTTTTTAAATGTTTAACTTGTACAGTGAATTTATGGTTTTGATGTATCACATATTAGGGTGTCATTATTTTGTTCCAAACAGTTTAATTAAACAGGGGCAAAATGGTCATTTTTACAGAAACAGCTGCCCCACAGCTAGCTCTTTTCACACAGCTGCAACAAATAACCAGCCAACTTCCCCACAGCAGCTTCCCCACATCAGCTTCCTGGGGCAGCCCAGCTGCAGATGAAAAGCTGGAAAGCTGCAGCTACGCCAAACAGAGCCTTAGACATTTGGAATGTGAAGATGTGTGTCTCTTAAAAAAAAGGAGGTGTTGATGTCTCTTTAAAGAGAGGGCTGGGAGCCATTTGAAAGAGAGATTCTAGAGAGTTTAGACGTGAGTTTTGAAAGGAGTTTGGCATGCCTCTTCAAACAGGTGTGTGTGTGTGTGTGTGTTTAGGAGATGTATATTTCAACTTTATCTGGAGGGAGTGGCGAGGGATTTTGAGAGATATGTTTAAGGAAGTGTATGAGCATTGCGTGGATCGGTAAGAGGCTCTGTTGGAGAGATTTACATCTTTATTTCAGAGGGAAAAAGCCAAGTATTGTGCTCTTCATTATCTTATAATTGTTGTAAATACTTTCTAGTGGTTTTTTTTTATTTAATGAAGATTTTTGTTATGTTTTTTCATGCTTTGTGAGTAGTTTTTTTTATTATTTTCTTTTGATATGAAGTAGTGGCATGAGTAAGAAAATTTGTTTTAAGTTAGAATAATTTTTATTTTCATGTGATGAGTAATATCTCTTTTGCTTCACAAACATAACTTAAGTGGCAATATGTTATGTTAAAATCTGTTGTATGTGAAACTAAGTCTCGGGAGAGCGGTGATCTCACAACTTAAGTGCACTCACATTGTCTAGTTGGCTATGTTGTAGTAGTTTAGGCGATAATGCAACCTTTAAGGAATTATAATTAATGATATGTTTTGATTAGGTGCTTTTAAGTGACAGCTAGTTGTGTAAAACTAATAGAATACTAAGTGTATCTATACACTCATGAGAGTTTAGGTAGACATACGTGTTAAACTCACTTGTTGAGGTCTAGTTTCTTTTCCTTAGAAGCCTAGGATGTAGCCATAGGACTTTCCTGTTGACTATCCTAGAGGACTAGTGATGGAACCTTATCCCTTTAGAACTTCTAAACACTTTCTTACTCTTCTTGGAGTTCCACATGTTTAGTTCTAACCTCTAGCACTTAGTAGGATGAAGCCAAACATGAGGGAGCTTAAGAGGGTTCCCATATGATTGCCTGACCTTAGGGTTATTCCTGTGTTGTGCGGTCTTGGTCAATCTTGCACACACACACAACCCAAAACTCTAAACCAATCATGCTTAGCTAGGTTCCCCACTCTTTTGGAAACTCATGCGGGTGGTTCCCCAAACCCTTAACCCTGGGCTAGCGTTTGGCTTGGACCAACACATGGAGGATCCTAAATGGGATCTCCCTCGGTCTCATGGCTAAATTGAGGTAATTCTATGATTGACATTCTCAATTGATCCCAATTTTTCAAATTCTCAAATTTTAACATTTCACCCCCCAAACTTCACGAAATTACCAAAATGCCCCTAAAACCTTAATTTTTTCAAAAATTCCCAAAATTGACCAAATTCTCAAATTCTCTCCAAAAATCATTTCAAAGAACCCCAAATGCGTAAATTGACCAAAACACTCAAAATTCCCAAAATTCCCAAAATACCCTTAAAATTACCAAATTTACCAAAATGCCCCTCATGCCCCAAAAATTCCAAAAATCTCCAAAATCACTTTGAACAACCCCTTAACCCTAATTGCACCAAAATTGGCCAATTGTGACGAAAATCCTCAAATTTCCCCCTAAGTGCCTAAAATCCCCAAATCCCCCCCCAATTTCTATCAA
Organism: Papilionanthe hookeriana x Papilionanthe teres; assembly: GCA_022702705.1. Classification (NCBI taxonomy): domain Eukaryota; kingdom Viridiplantae; phylum Streptophyta; class Magnoliopsida; order Asparagales; family Orchidaceae; genus Papilionanthe; species Papilionanthe hookeriana x Papilionanthe teres. The sequence goes on along the minus strand of CM040427.1, from coordinate 84,110,531 downwards.
ATTGATCCAAACTTCCCCAATTTCAATTTCAAATCAAAATTCATCATGACCAGGCTCAATTGAAACCAAATTGAAGCCTAATTGAACTAATTTACAAACCCTAATTTCAATTTTGAGCCAAAATTCCCAATTTGATCATATCCTTAAATTCCACAAAATTAAACCCTTTAACCAATCCAATTTTCTCAAATTTGAATTTTAAACTCTTCATAACATTCTCATAGACCAATTTTAACCATCAATTGGGTAGACCCAAGCTCAAACCTAGCCCAAATCCAATCGAAATCAAAATCCCTAATTTTGCCCCAAAATCCAAATCTCACCAAGTTGAACACCATAACTTTTTAAATTTCCACCTAATTGACATCTAAATTACTCCAATTTGAACAATCAATTGATCCAAATCCACACTCTAGCCAAGCTCAAACCCAAGTCCAAGCCAAATCCCAAATTTGATCCAAGCTTCAAACTCATTCCAAACCACTTGGTCCAACCCAACCTTGGCTACCATAACCACCATTTGGACTCTAGAGACCAACCCAGATCATCCTAGCCCAATCTACATGAGTCATGGAGCAAGGGTCCCTCAAATTAGGGAACCTTTTCCCATATTAGGCTAAGTGACGCATGCTTAGCACCCATTAATTAAACCTCCATATTGATCAACATTAAGCCTCCCTCTAAGCTCCCTGACCCAACTAGCCACCACCTCAGCTCTGGCTATCCACCCTAGTCGCCGGAGAGCTCAAACCCAAGGAGGTAACTGATGTGATGCAACTTTATATATGCTTTTAAATACAAGAATTTGATACCACTTTTTAGAATATTTAATTCGTGGCAAATGGCTTCAAAAACTTGATGTGCTATGTTTACTTTTACTTATGAATTTATATTTAGATTTTATAATAATTATTGTAAAAGTCATAATTTTAAATATCGTTCAAGTAATACAGGGCTCTAGTTGAGTCCTCGTTATAGATCCCACAGGGATAGTGTTTTTATAAAAAGTAAGAAATGTAAGAAAAATTTTGGAAATTTTCAAATTAAAAGTAATATATATATATATATATATTCAAATTTAATTTACTAACAATTTTAACTATAAACAAGTAAGCAGTAAGCAGTAATTAAAATTCAATGCAAGTATAAAAACGACTTTCTCCTTTTCAACTAATCCATGATTTTTAGAATAATTATCTTTCGTGGGGAATTTAGATTATGGTATTGTGCCAAATAGAAGCATTCATATTCTTTACCCTTAGGTCCAGGTGCAAAGAATATTGACTAATCTATAGATCAGTTAAGGATGTTTTATTAGTAGAATGGGTTAATATAGGCTCACACTACTAGATGTCTAAGGGTGGCTATGGTCGGCCCTACCAGTGACCCGTTCCCTTTCTATAAATCAAATTATTAGAATTTAGCCTGTCACTCTAAAAACTAATTAATTTTATGCCCAATAAATAATATCTTCCTATTTATTTACATTTCACCTTGAGTAACCCGCATAAAGCCTTCGACTACACAAGGATTCATGTGATATCTAGTAGTTATGAATTTATCTCCGGATAGGTCTCAAAATTCTTCAACAGGTTTTAATAATTTAAATGGCCAATTTAAAAAGTAAACTAAGATCAGGTATTAATATCATCACAATGTTTTAAATATTTTAAATTTAATTCTCCTACAAAATTTAATTAATTTATTATCTTTTCATAGTTGAAAAGAGAAAGATAACTAACTACTCCGAACACATTGAAATCACACAACAAAACATATTTATAAAACTTTGAACCAATGTACAAATACTTATCTGAAGTGTTCCTTCAAGTGATCTACTGACTTCTACTGAATCCAAAGTAGTGATGAAAGACTCTAACAAAAACAACACACAATGAATACTCAATATAAACTCACTAGATACAAAGTAAAGTGGTACCCAAAGTGTGTAAGAGACTAAAAAAACTAAGTAAAACTAGGGGGAGAGAAGGTGCTATTTTTTTATGTAGAATGGGCTCCTATATATAGAGCTCTGAATTTGACCAGGGTTTTCTTAAGGCACCACTTAAAAATTCATCCAAATTTAATGCATCTTCAAGAAGGTAACTGTCGCGCCTATGCGCCAGGATCTGGCGCCGGACTCTGTGACCAGGTCTTTGCACCTCTTCACTTTGGATCACACCTCTTCACGATTAAAACTGTTTCCTTGTGTCCAAATGCATTGTATCACATATCCTATATATTAGAAGTAACTTCCTGTCTTTTAGAAGCTCCAATAACCGCTTAACTCCTTGAAAATAACTCCCCAAAATCATCAAAAAACTTAACAACGTCTGTATTGAGCTAGCGCTTAGGCACCGGATTCTGGCGCCCAGGCGTCAGGCCAATAATTTCAATATTTTGCTCCTTTTTGCTTTTTTTTCCTTCTTTTTTCCTTCTTGTACTATTTTTTAATCATCTACATCAAAAAATATGAAAATACCTTTCATTAAAGCACAATATCCTTAAGAATTGAATCATAAATAAGGCATAAAAATAAGTATTTTTTAGGTAGATCAAATTCCCCCAAACTTAAACGTTACTTGTCCTCAAGTAACCCTTTTAATTACATAAAATAGATAACATTTGGAATGAAGTTAAAATATTTAAGATTCCTTGTAATTTTTTGTTTTATAATTGCTTTAGCAAATCATTAACCAAATTTCACTAATTAAGTTTAATTTTAAGAATTAAAGAATATTTAACTACCAAATCATAAGACTTCCAATTTTTTAATTATTTTAAGAATAATTGTAGTTTATCATATTAAAGTCACATAGAATATTTACAAGAAAAATATTTCATGAAAATATTTTTCTAGTAAAAATATTTGTACAGAGAAATTAAGTTAAAAATGTAATCAGTTTTCTTCCTATAAGATAATTCAAGTGAAGCCAATTTTTTATTAGGCAATTCCTCAAGCTTCTTCTCACATTCTTTTTTTTTCTTCTTTTTTTTCTTTTTATTTTTTTTTCTTTTGGATTGTTTTTCAATCTATTTTTTAAGTGAGGATTACTATTTTTGAATAGCCTGTTAATGATTTTGAACTTCACTATCCTTAACTTATTTTCAAAAACTTATACATTCTTACTTAATAAATATAAAATTTTTAATAATTTATTATTTTTCAAAACTTATTTCAATATTTTCTTTTTCAAGCAATAATCTTGATTCCTTAGTATTTCAAAAATACAATTCTCTTTACTATAAATAGAAAAATTTTGATCTTATTATTCTTTAATTTAAATAATTCTATTCTTAAAATCAATCAAAATTTTTGAAATTTTAGTTAAGTTTACTAAATTATTTATAAATTCAAAAATTTAGGTAATCTTAAACAGATTTTCATTCCTTATGTTATGTTAATATATTTTTAAAGAAAATATTAGTTCATTAAGGACAAATAATATCTAATTTTGATAAATGTTTTCCCTTCCTCTAAACTTTAGCTTTAGTATAAATATGAATCATGAAATTTTCTAAAGCATGAGAGAAACAACTAAACAGGAATTAATCTAAGTACAATAATGATGTAGTAAGGAAAAACTAACTTCTACTTCTACATATGATTTAATATGAATATAACAGAAATGATTAAGCATATATAGAAATGTTTTGCAGAGCAAGAGTTAATTTCTAAAAAATCTTTTTATTTTATTTTATTTTATTTTTATTTTTGAACATGCAAAATTACTAACTATTCATGAACACTAAACAGTTGGCTGAAACAGAAATAAATTTTTATAAAAATTCATTCATATTTTAGTCTTTAAACACACGTCAGATAATCTAAAAACAGTTTCGACATAAAAAGTTCACATAAACACTAAAAAATAACATCACACTAAACAACACAAGAAACAAGAAACACACTAAAACCAGAATCAACACATCTCCAGAGGTAAGTCGTGCTACTAATCACTATCTGTAGCTTCATCATCGCCATCACCAAAAGAAAACTCCATATCCTTCGGATCAACATATGGTGAATATCTGGGACAAGTAGTGAACTGAACGTCATGCTCACCTTTCAGAATTCTCACTAAAGACTCAGAATACTCAGCATCGTAATCACTCTTTCTTTGTGTATACTCAGAAAGATGATCAATCTTCTTATTGTTCGTATCTACTCTACAATGAGTTAGGAATAACTCATTTTGCTGCTTTATAAGCTTATCATGCATGGTTTCCCAAAAAGTAGATGGTGACTCATCAAAAGTAGATGGTCTAGAAGTAGAAGCTCTACCTGAAGTAGGTAATGAACTAGAAGGTACAGTAGAACTCTTACATCGAAGTCGATCATAGATACTAACACTCTCTCTTCTTATAGGCTTTGTCGACTTAAGTTTTTCCTCAGAAAGCTCAACAACTACTCCAGCACTTTCACATAGAGAATAAAGAAGAGAATTATAAATAATGCTCCAATAGAAGTGCTAGAAAGAACAGTAGCCTCTACAGAATTATAAATAATGCTCCCTACATCAATAGACTTCCTCTCTTGAAAGCAGTAGTTGAGGATAGCTCTATCTTTGGTAACCTCGCTCAGATGATTGGATGGAAGGAGACGAGCAGAAATAAAGTAGTGTCATGCCTTTGAAACACCATTAAGCTTAGACGATGAAAAATTTACCCTTTTCCTGTTCTGAATCTTCCAAGCTCCAGTACTATCAGTCAGGTAGGCAATGATCATATCCAAATCTCCCTTAGATGGAGATAATCTGGAGTAATAGCACTCAATCTTTGGTGGCAGGCCATAGAAAATATTGATACGTTAAGGAGTGAATCCTACTCCAACTCATACAAAAATTTCGTATTCTTCAGCATTCATGAAATTAGCATAAAATTCTCTAACAACCGGGATAACGACAACAACAGTGAAATAGCAGAATCGTTGCCAGTTGAGCGCAACTATTATATCCTCAATTCTTCCTTCAGGATAGTAAAAACTTCGCTCCGAGATAAAATTTCTAGTCGTAGCAAAATCATTGTATCGGAAGTGTGCAACAGCAGTGACGAACTTGCTACGATCAAAATTTTTTCGTTCCTTTCCTCGCTTAGATTTGGGTGGCATCTAAACGTGAAATAAAAACGCAAAATAAATTCAATGGATCTAGGAAAATAAACTAATTTAAGCTTTTCAAACTTGAATGAGCTTAAAAATTTCATGGATTTAACCTTCAAATTCAAAAAAATTTTTAAAATTTTAGTTTTTCTTAATGAGAGCAAAATCCATGGTGAAAATTGAAAATAATGAGTTTTAAATGTAGATCTGACCTCGGGATGAAGAAATTGGGTGATTTCAAGCTTAAAAACTTGAAAATCCGGCTTTAAATGGGATCTATAGAGAGTATTTTCACGAAAACCAGTGGATAAGGAAGCTTAAGCATCAAAAATGGCGTGGGGGGTTTAAAGAAGATAAGTTTTCGAGTTCAGGCCGAATCTTCGCCTAGGCGCCGAATTCTGGCGCTTAGGCGCCAGACTCGCCTTTCCAAAAATTCGATTTAAATTTTATATTTTCTACCAAATCTTTTCAAATTTGACTCCTAATTACTCTTATGAGATTATTAATCCAATTTATATCCTCTAAACATTTTCACAATCAATTTAAAATGATAGTTTAGATCCACAAAAATGTATCCAAATTCTTCAATTCCAATCCATAACTTACATTATAAATTCAATAAATTTCAGTACAAGACTGTATGAAGGTTCATCGTTTTATAAATAACACAAACAACAACATATTCAAAGCAAATATTCAAATCCAACAACACAATTGAACAATTAAGCAAACACGCAAATTCGATATTCAACACACTAACACTGACTCGATCACACCTAAAACACATATAAGATCTATTTAACACCGATCTTCAATTACCATCTCTTTCACAATGAAGTTCGCTAGGACCGAAGCGATAGAACACCAACGCCCTTGGAAATTCCAAAGCCGTCTTTTCATCGATCCACTTGTTCTTCACGTACATTTCTACTTGAGCGTCATGATAGGCCACCATATGATCAAATTGAAGTTTGGTTAGCCATTCCAAGTGTTCATATTGGTGGTACATCTCATGGAGACGATTACCAATACTTTGAAGTTCCGCTTCAATCTTCTCCAATCGACTAAACAATTTCTCCACACTAACAACAACAAAACCATTAAAATAAGGCTGAGGATCTTTGGGAGATTTGTCTCTTACCTCATTTCCATGATTTCCTCTATCCATTGCCTCCAAATTCTTTTTAACTCCTCCAAAATGGATTGCTCTGGTCTAAATTAAGGTTTCTATGGGATTGGAGACGAAGATAAGGAAATATATAAAGAGATTTCGTGTGAAAAACTAAAGATTTTTGGTTTTTACACGATCTGTAACCGTGGCGCTTAGGCGCCGGAATCTGGTGCCTAGGCGCCGAATCATCGATACGCAGGCCATTCTGGCGCTTAGGCACCAACTTTTGGCGCCTAGGCGCCAGAACCTCGATCGACTCTGATTCACCTATCGTCAAATTTTGCAAGTTTTGGTCATAAAGATAGGTCTAACAAACTGGTATGATCAACACACAAACACAATTACGAAAAATTCAAATCACAAACAATCACAAACGAAGGTTAACTTGATATCTTTTTTACTCACATTTGACATGGAGTGGTCCAAGTCTAAATTCTGTAAACTTCAAGATATTGTTTAGCTTAAGCCAATACATACTTATTAGCCTTCTATTTCCAAAAGTTATATACAAATTTAGTCAAGACCAAAGCATAACCCTAAAGCAATAATTTAACTCACACTAATAAATATGGGTTGTCTCCCACAAAGCGCTTGGTTTAACTTCGTCAGCTCGACCTAATTATTTGAATTAATCGGGTAGACTCAGCTCATAAGCCTCTTTGTAATTTAATTTCATTTCTCCCATATAAGGCTTCAATCTTAATCCATTAACTTTAAATACTTTTCCAGTTTTGGGATCTTTAATATCCACAGCTCCATAAGGGTATACTATCTCAATTATAAATGGTCCCATCTATTTAGATTTTAATTTTCCAAGAAAAAGTTTTAAATGAGCATTAAATAATAATACTTCTTGTCCAGGCTCGAATATTTTCCTTGAAATCATTTTGTCATGCAATTTCTTCATTCTTACCTTATAAATTCTTACATTTTCATAAGACTCATTTCTTATTTCTTCCATTTCATTCAGTTGTAATAATCGTTTTTCTCCTGCAGTATTAAAATTATAATTGAACTCCTTTATCGCCTAATAAGCTTTATGTTAAAGTTCAACAAGTAAGTGACAATGTTTACCATAAATTAATCGTTAAGGTGCATTCCAATAGGTGTCTTATAAGCTGTTCTATAAGCTCATACTGCATAATCAAGTCTATCAACCCAGTCAGTTCTTTTAGGATTAACAGTCTTCTCTAATATTCTTTTAATTTATCTGTTTGATACTTCAGTCATTCCACTTGTTTGAGGATGATAAGCAGTTGCAATTCTATGTTTAATTCTGAATTTTTCTAGCAATGATTGAATTCTTATATTTCTGAAATGACTTCCCCCATTTATGATAATTACCCTGGGCATTCCAAATCTTGTAAAAATCATCTTCTTTAAAAATTTCGAAACACTTTTGGAATCACAGTTAGGTAAGGCTACAGCTTTGATCCACTTTGAAACATAATCAACTGCTAATAAAATATAATTTTTTCCAGATGATGGTACGAAAGGTCCCATAATGTCTAAACCCCATACATTGAAAGTTTTGATTTCTAATATAAAGTTTAGAGGCAATTCATCTTTTCTAGATATATTTCCCATTCTTTGACATCGATCACAAGTTTTCATATAATGTCCAACATCTTTAAATAAGGTAGGCCAATAAAATCCTGAATTTAAAATTTTAAATGCGGTTTTATCTACTCCAAAGTGTCCTCCAAATCCAGAATCATGATATTTTTGAATTATTGCAAAAGTTTCTTCATATGGTACACATCGTCGAATCACAAAATCTATTCCTATTTTAAATAAATGAGGATCTTCCCAAATATATGATTTACAATCATTCTTGAATTTCTTAATATATTTGTTATTCATCTCATAAGGTAAAATATTGCTAACCAAATAGTTAACTATATCAGCATACCATGACATTTCTAATCCTTGAATGACATATAATTGTTCATCAAGGAATTTCTCATTTATATTTTCTTCATAATTCTTTTCTTTATTATTTTTAATTCTTGATAGATGATCAACAATTTGGTTGTCAGTTCTTCTTCTGTTTACTATTCAAAATGAAATTCTTGTAAAAGTAAAACACATCTAATCAATCTAGGTTTAGTATCTTTTTTAGACATTAAATATTTAATTGCAGAATGATCAGTATATACGATACATTTCATTCCAAGAAGATATGTTCTAAATTAATCAAAGGCATATACTATTGTTAACAGCTCTTTTTCAGTAGTAGTGTAATTTATTTGAGTTTCATTTAAAGTTTTGCTAGCATAATATATAACTTTGAAAATTTTCTCATATTTTTGTCCTAATACAGCTCCGATTGCATAATCACTTGCATCACACATTAATTCAAAAGGTTTATTCCAATCAGGTGCAACAATGACAGGTGCAGTGATTAATTTTTCTTTTAAAATATTGAATGCATTCAGACAATCTTCATTAAATTCAAATTTAGCTACTTTTTCTAATAAATGGCAAAGAGGTTTAGCAATTTTAGAAAAATCATTTATATATCTTCTGTAAAATGCAGCATGACCCAGAAAACTTCTTACATCAGTAACGATAGTAGGTGGTTGAAGTTCAACAGTAATTTTCACTTTTGCCTGATTAACTTTCATCCCTATTTGTGAAATTTTATGTCCAAGTACAATTCCTTCTGTGACCATAAATTGACATTTTTCCTAGTTTAGAACTAAATTTGTTTCTTCACATCTTTTTAGAACTTTCGCTATATTTTCCAAGCAAGATTCAAAAGAAGTTCCAAAAACTGAAAAATCATTCATAAATACTTCAATTCCTTTATCAATCAAATCACAGAATATTGACATCATACATCTTTAAAAAGTTGCAAGTGCATTGCATGAACCAAAAGACAGGTGCATTGCATAAACCAAAAGACATTCTTCTAAAGGCAAATGTTCCATAAGGACTTGTAAATGTTGTCTTCTCTTGATCCTCTGGAGCAACGTGTAATTGCTGATAACTAGAATATCCATCCAAAAAATAAAAATATGAGTGTCCAACTAGTTTATCCAGCATTTGATCCAAGAAAGGTAAAGAAAAATGATCCTTTATAGTGGCGTTGTTTAATTTTTGATAGTCAATGCAAATTCGCCATCCAGTAACTTGTCTTGTTGGGATTAATTCATTTTTTTCATTAACAATGACAGTTACTCCTCCTTTCTTCAGAACACAGTGAATAAGACTTACCCATTAGCTATCCGAAATAGGATAAATAATTCCATCATCTAACCATTTCAAAATCTCTTTCTTAACAACCTCTTTCATAATTAGGTTCAATCTTCTTTGGGATTCAATAGTGGGTTTACAATTTTCTTCCATTAAAATCCTATGCATACAGATTGAAAAGCTTATTCCTTTTATATCTGCAATAGTCCAACCAAAAGCTTTCTTATAATTCTTCAGAACTCCTATTAGTTTTTCTTCTTGATCTTTGCTTAATTCTAAAGATATAATTACAGGTAAAGTTAATGAATTTCCAAGAAATGCATACTTTAAATGTGCAGGTAACATCTTTAATTCCAGCTCAGGGGCTTTTTCAATTGAGGGTAAAAGTATATCATTTTTAGTCGTGTCTAAAATTTCCCAGTTTTCATGAATATAATGAGTTTCTTTAGATAAATTTTCTTCATTTTATTTTTCAATTTCTTCATTTAATGACTCATTATATAACATAGATTCTTTATCTTTATCATCAGAAATGACCTTACATTTCTCTTGATAATTCTTTTCAATTATATAATCAAAAATATCTATCCGATAGCATTTTTCTTTATCAGGATACCTCATTGATTACACAACATTAAATGTTATCGATTGATCATTAACTCTGATCGTTAATTCTCCTTTTTGCAATAGCTCGTATGGTAGCTAAAAAAGGTCTTCCTAAAATGATAGGTATTTCTTTATCTTCTTCCATATCTAGAACAATGAAATTCACGGGGAAGATAAATTTATCTATCTTAACAAGAACATCCTCTATAACTCCTTTAGGATAAGTGATCGATCGATCGGCTAGCGAAGAGTTACAGTGGTAGGAGAAATCTCTCCTAAATCTAACCTTCGAGAGATTGAAAATGGCATGAGATTAATACTATCTCCTAAATCACATAAGGCTTTTCAACAGAATTTTTCTCCAATAGCACATGGTATAGCGAAACTTCCAGGATCTTTAAGTTTCTGAGGTAATTTCTTCTGAACTATTGCACTACATTCTTCACTTAAAGCAACAGTTTCATAAGCTTCAAATTTTCTCTTCTTACTTAAAATATCCTTCATAAATTTTGCATAGCTTGGCATTTGCTCCAAATATTCAGCAAAAGGAATGTTGATGGAAAGTTTCTTAAAAATTTCAAAGAACTTAGAAAATAGATGGTCAAGCTTCTGTTGTTTTAGTCTTTGAGGAAAAGGTGGTGGTGGTCTTTCAACTTCCACTTCAATAGGTACTAGAGTCCGGTCTTTACTTGGAGAAAGGGTATCTTTAGGTTTTTCAATCTCTTCAACTTCTTTCTCTTTTTTAATCTCATTCCATGTTTTCTCTTTTAATTCCTTTCCACTTCTGAGTTGTACAGCTTTTGCTTGTTTATATTCTTTTCTAGATTCTTTAGGATTAATTTCAACATTGTTAGGCAGTGTTCCTTGAGGTGTGTAATGAATGAAATTAGCGATTTGACAAATCTGATTCTCAATATTATGAATAACAGTGTTTTGACTTTGTAGCTGATTACTTAGTTGCAAGATCAATTCTTCTACAGACAACTTTTTCTGCTGATTGTTATAACCAGGAGGGTAAGTTGGTTTATAGTTTGAATTTCCTTGATTGTTCCAATTTGGATTAACTTGATTATTATTCCATTGTTGATGTCCATTACTCCAATTAAAATTAGGATGATTTTTCCAACCAGGATTATAATAATAAGAATAAGGGTTATTAGTTTTACTAGCAATAGCTTGCAAAGTTTCCATTGTTTGAGAATCATCAGAATTTGCAGAATTATCATTACTTACATGCGATATGTTAATATCAAAATTATCTAATTTCTTAGATATCGCAGCCACTTGTGAAGCTAAAATAGAAAACGCTTCATTATCTTGAATACTTGCCATTCTTTTAGGATTAACCCTTTGAGGAGGCCATTGAAAATTATTATTAGCCATGTCTTCAATTAAAGTGTAAGCTTCTTCAAATGTCTTAGCCATTAAAGAACCACCAGCAGTAGCATTAATAATAGATCTAAGTGATCCAATAAGTCCATTACAAAATGTTTGAATGATTAACCAATCTGGTAAAGCATGATGAGGACATTTTCTTAATAGTTCTTTAAATCTTTCCCAAGCTAATAAATTGTTTCTCCATCAAACTGCGTAAATGAAGTAATATCACTTCTCAATTTAGCAGTTTTAGAAGGAGGTAAATATTTAGCAAGGAATTTTTGTGCCACATCTGACCAAGTTTTAATAGAATAAGTAGCTAATGAATTAAGCCACATCTTTGCTTTATCATTTAAGGAAAGAGGAAAGAGTCTAAGCCTAATAGCATCATCAGAAACTTTATTTTATTTAAAGGTAGCACAAAGTTCTAAAAAACTAGCAAGGTGTAAATTTGGATCCTCATTAGGTGTTCCTCCAAATTGATTATTTTGAACCATTTGAATAATAGAAGGTTTAAGCTCAGAAGAAATAGCATCTACAGCTGGCATTTGAATACTAACATGAAATTCATCAGCCATAGGGTTTGCATATTCCCTTAATGGTTTATAAGTATTTTGTTCATTAATTTCGATTGGATTTTGATTATGATTATTGTTATGTAAGTTAGCCATGTCTTAATGTTTTGAAATTTGTTTTCCTTTTTTAATTCTTTTAATTGTTCTTTCTAATTCAGAATGAAAAGGTAGTAATCCTTCAGATCCAAAACTACGCATAAAATTTAAAATATTTTTGTTTTGTTTTTTTGTTTTTTTATTTTTCTTATCTTTCTTTTAACTTTTTATTCTATTCTTTCCCCGGCAACGACAGCCAAAAACTTGATGCGATGCGACTTTATATATGCTTTTAAATATAAGAATTTGATACCACTTTTTAGAATATTTAATTCCTGGCAAATGGCTTCAAAAACTTGATGTGCAATGTTTACTTTTACTTATGAATTAATATTTAGATTTTATAATAATTATTGTAAAAGTCACAATTTTAAATGCAAGTATACGTATCGTTCAAGTAATACAAGGCTCTAGTGGAGTCCTAGTTATCGATCCCATAGGGATAGTGTTTTTATAAAAAGTAAGAAATGTAAGAAATATTTTGGAATTTTTCAAATTAAAAGTAATATATATATATATATATATATATATATATATATATATATATATATATATGTTTCAAATATAATTTACTAACAATTTTTACTATAAGCAAGTAAGCGATGAGCGATAATAAAGTAAAATAAGTAGTAATTAAAATTCAATGCAAGTATAAAAACGACTTTCTCCTTTTCAACTAATCCAAGATTTTTAAAATAATTATCTTTTGTGGAGAATTTAGATTATGGTATTGTGCCAGATAGAAACATTCTTATTCTTTAACCTTTGGTCTGGGTGCAAAGAACATTAACTAATCTATAGATCAGTTTAGGATGTTTTATTAGTAGAATAGGTAAATCTAGGCTCACACTACTAGATGTCCAAGGGTGGCTATGGTCGACCCTACTAGTGACCCGTTCCCTTTCTATAAACCAAATTATTAGAATTTAGCATGTCACTCTAAAAACTAATTAATTTTATGCCCAATAAATAATATCTTCCTATTTATTTGCACTTTACCTTGAATAACCCGCATAAAGGCTTCAACTACATAATGATTCATGTGATATCTACTAGTTAAGAATTTATCTCCGGATAGGTCTCAAAATTCTTCAACAGGTTTTAACAATTTAAATAGCCAATTTAAAAAGTAAACTAAGATCAGGTATTAATATCATCACAATGTTTTAAATATTTTAAATTTAATTCTCCTACAAAATTTAATTAATTTATAATCTTTTTATAGTTGAAAGGAGAAAGATATAACTAACTACTCAGAACACATTGAAATCACACAACAAAACACATTTATAAAACTTTGAACTAAGGTAGAAATACTTATCTGAAGTGTTCCTTCAAGTGATCTGCTGAATTCTACTGACTCCAAAGTAATGATGAAATACTCCAACAACAACAACACACAATAAATACTCAAAATAAACTCATAAGATACAAAGTAAAGTGGTACCCTAAGTGTGGAAGAGACTAAAAAAAACTAAGTAAAACTAGAGAGGGGAGAGAAGGTGCTATTTTTTTTTATGAAGAATGGGCTCCTATTTATAGAGCTCTAAATTTGACCAGGGGTTGCTTAAGGCAACCCTTAAAAATTTGTCCAAATTCAATGCATCTTCTAGTAGGTAACTGTCACGCCTAGGCGCCGGGATCTGGTGCCTAGGCACCGGGATCTGGCGCCTGACTCAGTTACCAGGTCTTCGCACCTCTTCACTTTGGAACACACCTCTTCACGATTAAAACCTTTTCTTTGTATCCAAATGTATTGTATCATATGTCCTATATATTAGGAGTAACTTTCAGTCTTCTAGAAGCTCCAATAACCACTTAACTCCATCAAATTAACTCCCCAAAATCATCAAAAAATCTTAACAACATTTGTGTCGAGCTAGCACTTAGGCATCGGATTCGGGTGCCTAGGCGCCAGGCCAAAAATTCCAATATTTTGCTCCATAAGCTCCATTTTGCTTTTTTTTGCTCCTTTTTTCCTTCTTTTTCCTTCTTGGACTCTTTTTTAATCATCTACATGCAAAAACATAAAAATACCTCATTAAAGCATAATATCCTTAAGAATTGAATCATAAATAAGACATAAAAATGGGTATTTTTAGGTAGATCAGCCACCTCATTTTTGAACCCCAAATTGAGCCCATCCTTTATGCCAATCCCTATTTGGTTATTGGCGCTTAATTCCTCTCCACCTCAGCTTATTGGCACTAACCAATCAGACCTCAAGCCCTCCCCATTGGCCATGGCTATAAAAGCCAAAGGGGAGATGATTTTAGAACCTTGGCGAAGTCCTGCCTAAGTCATTCTAGAGCTTCTCCTGACCTTCCTAAGCTCAAGCCCACCATTCTCAGCCATCTCCCCCACTACCTGAGCTTAATTTCTCCATCCAAAATAGCGAAGAACAGGAAATTCTCTATCACTCCACCAAACTCCACAAACCTCTAAATTGAATTATTCTTGAGCATCCCAAGACCAAAAGAGGAAGATCACCATTGAAAGCACCATCTCCCAAGCTTTATGCACCTAACTTGGATTAAGGTCGCACCACCTGTTGGAGGAACTCCTACTCAGGCTTCATCCCAAAGCAAGGTGACACTTCGAGGAGGTTCGTCAGACTCCACTAAAGCTTATGCAAGAACTCAATCGAGGCCACAGCTCTTGGGCTCAGATATACACCACTTTCCCTCAAATCAAGAACATGTGTTTGTCTAGACTAGATGAAGGTGTAGGAGCAAACTCCATGTGATTTGGTTAAGTATAGAGTGAGAACTTAGGTCTAGAAGGTGGACAGTTTACAGGTTACACCAGTTAAGGATGAAGAGGGAGAGTTGTTTGATCGCGCGTGTATCATATGGCCTCTTCAGATCAAGTCGGATGAGAGAATGGAGCATAAAGCGCAGGCTGAGTCAGCGACTACATGGTTGGCGACGTCCAATAGTGTAGCTACATGTATGGCTTGGACGGGTACGAGGAATGACTCAACGCTACGTTGATAAGTAGAAAAATAGATTATTTTTTTATTTATTTAACTACTGAAACATTAAAAATTCATAACTTACTGCAAAAAATCATAAAAATAAAATAAAAATGTCCTGTTGTTCAGTAAATAGAGGAGAAAATTATGAACTAAAAATAAAAATTATGTATCAAATATTTTATTCTTAATTAATTAAATACTCCATATTGTATTTTAATTATATTTAATTAAATAATAATAATTATGGCATGAGATTTGGAGCGCTTATTTTGCATATGGATAGAGACGTTCTCTAATTTTTCCAAAGTTAGAGGACACCTTTAACCCTAAAAGCCCCAATTTTTAAGTCTAGTTGTCTAATTTTGCTTAAAATACTTATATACATTAAGGTAAAAATCAGAAAAATAAGGGATTTGTTTTGGTAGAACTCTAGGAAAATTTTAAAATAATTTTAAATAGTCATGTACATTACTTTAGCTAATTAATCCCTAAAATTCATAAAAAAAAATTAAATATAATATAATCCAAAAATTGTAAAAATTTATCCCACTTTCTAAATAATGACAATTTTAACCCTATGTAAAAATTTGAAACATGTTTGAAATATATTCATGTTAAAGTCTATTTCTCAAATAAAATGAGATTTTTGCATTAAAATAATTATAATAAATAAAAAATAATTAAGAAATTTATGAAAAGTGGTTTTAAGTGTTCCTTATGATCAGAAAAACTTAAGAAAATTATAATTGATATTAAAATAAATATATTTTTTGAGCTACTTTTTAAATTAAAAATAATTAAAAATTATAAAAATATAAAAATACACCAAAGTGTTCCTATCTATCCTCCGATCATTTAGGACTCTTTAAAAAATTTTCCTAATTTTTCTAATATAGTTATGTATTTTTTATATGCTAAAAATATATTGTTCTTAATTTTCATTAAAATAATTATGACAAATAAAATAAAGATCATAAAAAAATGAAAAGTTTGTTTCTCTGATTTCTTTGAACTTAGAGAGATTTTATAAAAATATAAAAATTAATTTTTGAAACTAATGTAAATTTTCAATTTAGTAAACTCCTAAAATTAATAAATAGTTATAATAATAAAATATAATTCAAAAAAATTATGAAATTTTGTCCAAGTGGTCGTCTGACCTATGTGAACCTCCAATAATTTTCTCATAAACTGAAACTTTACTTTAAATGATTAAATGAATTAATGTTGAAAATCCTTATTTTTGAATAAAATAATGATTAAAAACTCATTAAAAATTAGGAAAATGATTATTTTTCCTTTGATATTTTAATTAACCCATGAGTGGAGTCACTATGAGTTTTCAAAATCATTTGACTTGTATTTAATGAATTATGAAGTGGAGTGTCCCAGAGGTAAAATGGTAATTTTAGGATTTTAATATTCTAATTAAAATTTAAGTTAAATTGAAGGGTAAATGAGTAATGAATGATCTTAATTAACTCTCTTGTATGATTGAAACATGAGGGATTAAGTGGTAGAAACCAACTCACCACCTTTCCATAACAAGGGCAAAATGCTAATTCCCTGAGTGATTATAATTTGGAAGATAATTGAAATTAGGTTCTCTTAGGATGAGGGGTTTGATTTTGGAAGGTTGTAATTCATTAATTCAAAACCTTAAGTTAAAGTTTAAATGACAATGTAATCTTTAATAAAAATTGAGTGCCACCGAACTTGGTATTTCTGAAAATTACAAACTTAACCATAATCTTAAGGGCTTAGTGGTAAATCTAAATCTACTTTTTGAGGTTTAGAAAAGAATACATAATTGAGTGTGAAATTTTGAAAACACTAGTTGCTCAATTTAAATCAGAAGAATAAAGATTCTTAAATAGCTTCACTTGCCCCTAAGGCTTTCACTCACATAATTCCTTAAATGAAACATCAAGTGAATACATGAGTTCCCCCTCATGGGATAATTAGAGTATCAAGGTTCATTGAGCACGAGTTAAAACATATCCATTAAATTTTAATTCACTTATGGATAAATGATATAGCAACATAATAAGTTCAAAAGAACTCGAGTTGTTCCAAAGTGTTTAAAAGAGGTGTAGGATAATGCCCCACACTCTTTTACAGTCATTTGGATACCTTAAAGGACAATTAAACCTATTATGTCTTTGCTCGAGAAGATCATCCTCAAAACACAAATAAATAGGAATTCACAAAGTTATGGCCCGAAACCTGGCAGGAGCACTCCGAACTATTTTTCCTACTTCCTTTTCTTGTTTTTTATTTGAATTACTTTTAAAATTATATACATTACAAAAGCTAACCTTTCAGCGGTTACATCAGAACATGACAGGCACGCATTTATATTTTGGTACTGTAACTTCCTTACATTTTACTTTACCGCACTTTCTTACCTATATTTGTTTACTTTACCTACAAAATTCAAAACAAATTTGCATACAAAACCAAAACTAAAACCAAACAAAACAATTTTAAAATTTAAATACTCTTTTTCAAAAAAAAATAATAAAAATGAACTAAATTAAATACACCCCTTTTGGATGATCAGGAATCCCTCGAATGAGTTAACCTACGGTACGCTAACGAGATTTCCCTGGTTTAAATGGCCAAATAACTCATTTATATTAAGTGAGTTCAGAGAAAATAGTAGTGTCGGAATGAGGGAACCATGGTATCCTAACTGGTATCACTGAATCAACTTAAACCTCCCACCATAAATAAGATACTTAAACAACAACAATAGAACCAAACATTGAAACAAACTTCGTAAAACATTTTGAACCTTAGAATTTAGGACTGTTACTTCAACGAGGAGCTAGGAGCAAACTTCATGGGCAGTAGGACGAGGACATCTTAAAGAGAGCAAAACCAGTCAGCAACATTAAATCTTGCCTTATAAGTAAATAACAAGCTATAGTACTTTGAGGTTGTCTGCCTAGTGTGACATAAATCCTCAACTTATTTTTAAGCCTTGGCACAACCCTGCCATGTAATATAAGCCCTAACTCGTCTCAGGATTCTGAAGTCGTCATTTGGTATAACGTAAACCCTCCTATCTTTCAAGCTAGTTGTGTGTTCGTAAGCCCTACATAATAAAATCAGCAGGATGAAATATTAAATAATTTTTCTTTAAAATTTAAGCCAAACCATAGAATAGTTTGGGAAGTCACTGTGTTTCTTCTCAGAATCTGTGACATATCCAAGATTTTCTTCCATTTGATTCCATAATAATTGTTCCAAATTTGACACATTCCATTTTAAATTTCCTATGTCAGACCTTGAAAACCCTAAAATTTGAAATTCATGAAGCCAATATTTCCTGATCTAAATTGAGAGGTTTCATAGGTGACTTAGGTCATTTAATATGTAATTAACTATAGGGGCTTGTCCTTATTGGAAACTTTAAGAACCCAGATAACATAAACCCTATCTATTTTTTATATTAAGTAGGAATACTTGCCGGTCAACATAAATGATTCGTAGACAAAAAATAATATCATGGATTCTTTAGTTTATTTAATCGAACCTCGTCATTAAGTAATGTGCTCCTCGAGGTAGATGCATAGCTTGCAATGTTCTGCTCATTTATTTAAACTTTTGCATATATGAGGTCAGTTTGATTTCATATTTGCAAATTAAAATGTTATTTCATAAATTATATATATATATATATATTAAATTAAATTAAATATTTTAAAGCGGATGACGGGATTCTCATTCTAGCGACCGACAACTTCCTAATTCAGCATCAACAATATGTTCCTTGTTGTCACATAATTACTAGACAGTTTTATCAATTCTGTTACTACTTATGCCATTATCTTCATTTTACTTTTCTTTTGCAATGAATTGGATGCATGCTTAGGAATTTACATTTTTTTAGAAATTTATTTATATTTAAAAGTGATGATATTTTCATAGGTTCTTAATTTACTTTGCAAACTGCTATTTGTAATGTTAAAATATGTTGCGAAACATAATGACACGGTAGAGCTATGATTTCACTCAACTTGTGAATAACACACTATCCTTATGATGAAGGGGGACCAAGTTCTAAGGGGAGTGCAAATTGATAGGGAGTTAAGTTTTGATGGGTGTAGAATAGAGTAACATACTAGATTCTTAACTAATTTAGTTTAGAGTGTAGAACCTGAGGTCTGGTTAGTCCTATAGAGAGGGCCTAGTGAGTAATATGGATGTGAGAGGATAGAACCTACTCAACATAATCAAATAAATTGGGGACTTACTTTAGATTATTAAATGTTCTTTATAAACTAGGGAGACGGAAAAGAAATATGTATGCACCAATTTATCACCGACCACATTCAATTCTAAGCATTTCATTCCTACACATTATCAACAACGTTGCATGTAAAAGGTAGCTTTTAACATCTCAAAATTCTCCAAACCAATTTATCTAGTTAGGTTTATCTTCAGAATTAGGTTTGTATTTCAGAGTACTTGATAGGAAATAACCATAATCATCATTCCAAACTAAGACTTGATAGTTGTAGACTAGAATTAGCCTAAGGGATTCTTACCTCGCTTCTCTGTGGGATCGACACTCTAGTCTTAAAAGAAAACCCTATACTACTTGAAACTATATGTGCACTTGCGTAGTACCTCTAGTGTGTGAATTATAAATTTAATTCTAAACTTTTCAACATAATTGTTTTGCATACTAGCCGCCATAATTAAATTGGGTCAAGTTTTTTTGACATAGAATTAAATATCTACATAATTATGTGTCGGATCAAATATTTGGGGCCATCACCAGAGATTGAAATTGATTAATTACATATATATGTAAGCGCACATTCTAGGGGACATCAAGGGCAGAGGATGAATCACCTATCCCAAATGGATGGTGGCCTATTGGCAATAGAGGCCATTAAGATGACATCAACAAAAAGTAACAAAAGGAAGAATGGACTCAAAAGGGCTCAATAAATGAGAGGTAGAATCCCTAAAAAGGTAGAGGAAGCTGGATCATGATACCATGGATCTGTCATCCCAAGCTATGGAGACCACAAGTATACTTGGTCGTGAGGTAGTCGACTCAACTCGATCAAATCCCCTTATCAACAATCCATGAATTACATCGTTTAGAAGAATCTCAAAAGCTCTAAGGTCAAGAGAGTGAAACTCTAAGTCCTATAACCCTATAAAGGTAGAGCTCAAAGAGGTTAGACTTATACCTGCAAAGTAAATGACAATGAAGCTACAAAAAAAAGAGGAAGAGTGGTTCGCCTACAAATCCAAAATACTCACACGAAGGACTTATACCCCTGTTTGGGTTGAGAGAGCCTCTAACACCCTAGTCGTTGCTAGAAAATCTCTAAAGTATAAAAGATATGCTTAGATAAATCAATTGAAGGAGCATGATGACTCATCATTAGGACATGCAGAATGATGTCGTTATTTGTAATTAAATTTAAATGTGGAGGCTCTATTAGAGATGATTTAGGAAAGAACCATGCAATGCAGCCCATTTTAAAATTGACCCAAAGGGCATACCAAAAAGTAAAGCAGAAAATAATGCTCATTTTAAAATTAAATTATTTTAGTCTTAAATTTTGATTTATCTTATTCTTTTAAAAATTTAGGATTATTGAAAGAGTAATTTTGGGTCCTTAATGAGCATAGATTGCATTCTCATAGAATTCTCAAACAAATCATAATCAGTAAGAAAGAGGAAAGAGAAACACATTACTTAAAGTAACTAAGCCAAAGTAAACTAATATAAAATAATCCGGGTATTGTTGAGTCAACAACATATCCAAGAAAGTAGAAAAAATTAGTCAAGCTCTGCATATACACACCTTATCCTAAAGCTATACAATAATAGGAAATTCAGACTTAAGATATGAGACACACACAATCTGCTATTAGACCTCATCACATGGTTCGATACTTGAGTCCCATGCTTGTAGCTTATTTTCAATACAGACTCTCTAAGGAATCTAAACAAATACATGAAGAAGTCTAAAAAAGACTCGATCCGTAGAAGAGTTAGTACGAGTTATATTCATATAACGCATAATGAATCATGCCTGGCCGGAGGGGAGCTTAATAGCACCTACAGAAAATGTTAGCTTTTAAATCACATAAGTTCTCAAGCTTTGATTTATGGATGTGTAGTGAAGTTATCTCTGAATTTGGGAATGAAGTGAGCGGTTTCCTTCAATTATTTAAAGAAAATCCTTCGTAACTTGGAGAATGAAGTAGCCAAGGGGCTATTTAATCCTTCAACTTTCAAGTGTTCCAATCTCTCCATAGATGATTGGAGCCACCAAAATCATGGAAAATATGGATTTCGACAGATGGGATTAATGATCTAAGGGTTTAGGAGAAGATCTCTAGCATTCATAAGGATTATGAAAGGGCTCCTTAACCTATTGGTTTCCTCTAATACAAATTCCTAGCCTTAATTCTCTAACATCATACCTAAAAGGCTGACTAGAATTGAAATTGCAAAGATTTGGAGATTTTCTAACCTACGCGACAGTTGAAAATGTGTTCTCTGTGCTTTCTCCAAGTTCGCTCCTTTGCTTGGATGACACCGAGTCAACGTACCTCACAATGCGTATGAACAAAGAGAGTGAGAGCACACGAGATATGCATGTATTCATAAAAAAATGATCAGAACATAAGAAATCATGACTATAACATACCTTTGCGAGAAGGATTACTTGAGTCTCTATACGCCGCAACGCTGTTGCTGCCCCACCTGTAGTCAGAGCTCCAGTGAAGCTTTTGACCAAAAGTAGAAGTAGCTTGGCCAAGTCACTGATAGGTTGGGTTGTCAGCCATATGGAAAGGAGAACACGAGCCTAGTATTGCGAATTTTTTAATTTGCCAAAATTTATGAACTCGGATTTAGATATATATATATATATATATATATATATATATATATATATATATATATATATATATATATATTGATTTAGTTTTATAATGAGTCGCACAATTAAACGCAAGTATACGTATCGCTCAAGTAATACAAAACTCTAGTGGAGTCCTGGATATCGATCCCACAGGGAGGTGTTAGTTTTATGGCGTAGCATAGAAATCACTTATCGAATCAAAGCAAAATTGCAAGTAAGTTCAATTCTTAAAATAAAAACAAACAGTTTTAATTACTATTTCTACTAAAATAAGTTTAAAACTCTAACAAGTTAAAACAAAACTAAATTTATAACAAAGTTCAGTTGCAAGAAAGAGTCTTCCTCCTTTCCAATCATATGTGATGATTATTGTGACATAGATCAGTGATGCAAATGTATTATGCCAAATAGGAGAATTTCTATTCTTTACTCTTATTTCAGCGTATAAGGAACATTGGCTAATCTTATGTTTAGTACCCAAATCCATGGTTAGCCTTGGAGATACTGACTCTCACTCTAGAGCTCCCACTTCCCTTCGCCTGAAGGCTAACTCTCGCTTGAATTTCCAAACATTAGGACCAAATTGAGGATTTCAGCCTGTCACTCCGAAATCTCTAAATTTACTCATATCAAATTATATTTCCCTATTTATTTTCACTCAATTCCTACGAACTACGTCTCTCATTCATGGACATTGAATGTGACCTTCACTTTTAGTGTGGAACTCATAATTCTTTTGGAACATATGTTTCCCAACAAGTTTTAACAATTTAATTGGACATATCAAAAAGTAAATGAAGTTTGAAGTGAAAAGTTTGTCACAAATTCTCCATAATAAATTGACACATCATTTCCATATCTAAAAAGGAGAAAGACAAAGAAATCTACTCAAGACTCGTGAGGAAAAGATACAAAACATGGATTTTATATATAAAAACAACGTCATACAAACAGAGTAAAGTAAAGAAAACTTATCTCAAGCTCTTCCCTAAGCGTATCTCAAGGAATTCCTTTGACTCATCTTCTTTCTTCACAAGAACACACAATTCTCTCTTTAGATAAGTAAGGAAGAAGAAATCTCTCACTTTTTCTCTCCTCTCACACTCCTTAGAAGAGAAAATAAAAAACCTAGATTTCCTAAACTAAATGAAAAGACACCCTCTCTAAACTCTCTCTAAACTCTAAACTCTTCTCTCCTCTCTAAACTTGGCTCCAAAAGTGTTTAAATTCAGCCAAAACTGAATTCCCAAGAGTTTCCTCAAGCAACCCTCCAAAATCCAGCCAAACACATTGAATCTGGTTTGAAATCGGGATAGGGCATGGTCCAGCGCTGGATAGGGTGCCTTTCGGTGCATTATTCCGTCAATATGATCGCAACTGTTTGTAAAATAGCATGGTCCGGTACTGGTGACGACGCCGTTCAGTGCTAGTTCAATAAAATGCACTTTTGTCCCTTTTTGCTCAAAATTTACTCCTTTTTTCTTCCTTTTGCTCCAAAGGCCTAAAATCATTTTACCTACATGATATCATGAAAAATACCTTTCTTTAAAGTGCAATATCATCAAAAATAGGTACGAAATAAATAGTAAAAAGCTATCAAATTTTTAGTGGATCACCTAGCACATGAGAGAGAGGCATCGCGAGATTGCAGTGGCTCAATTTCAACCATTGATCTCTCTGTTGACCTTTCTTAGTCTGCCTCCATAGTTTTGGATAGGAATAGTGTGGAAGGAGAAGAAAGTTGGGAGTTTTGGTGGTCTCTGTCTCAGTGCTCATCGCTACAGTTTCTGGGGAGTTGGTGTTCGCCGGCTAGAGGGAAGCTCGATTGTTGGAGGGAGACTTGAAGTGAAGGGAGGGAGGCAGACCGTGAGAGGGATTCGACACTAGGGCATGACACGAGATGGAGCTTGTATGATAGAGCGGTAGCTATTAGGGCTCACCGGTGTGAGGAGGAAGGGAGGAAGGTTGGCGGTATCGGCACCGACAGGGGTCACCGATGGGAGTGCCAATGAGAGTGATCAATGGGGCATGTCGTGCAAGCTAGGGCAAAGCAACTGTCACATGAGGAAAAAGAAGGCTGGCAGTGTATGTAATCTATTTAGTGGTTGGTCATTCTTCGATAACGAGTAGGGCCAGTGAACGACATCGGTGAGAGGAGGACAGGGTAGCGACGCAATAGGGAGGAGTCCTCTTAGAGCATCATGCGTTGCGTGCGTGAAATGCCCCATACTCTATTTCATGAGAATTATGGATTTTATCCCTTTAAGCTTCATTTAATTTTTAAAATTATTTATCTTTAAATATTTCTTGATTTTTATGTTTTATCCGTTACATGGAACTACCATAATATGAGTGTCCTCCCTAGGCAAAGTTAACATTCTGAATGCACTATGGAGTTTATTTTGTCATCTGAGGTCGTCTGGACGAATTCAACGATGATTAAGACAACTTGAGAGGTGTTTTCGTCGATGTTTTGAGTCACAAAAACATCTGTATTAGAAAATGTAGCCTCATAACACAAATAACATATATTTGACATGGAGGACATAAAAAATTGATGCCTATGAAGGACCCCTAAAAAAGTTTGTTGGGCTATTAAGGCACAATGGACTTGTTGGAAGCAGACCAATTTTTTCTCAAGCCAAGGTGAATTTTCATGAACATAACTTGGTTAACCAAAAAGAAGATGTATGAATACACTAGAAAGGAAAGCCTTGCTTATGTTTTGGAGGCCTCACAACCAATGTAACATTTAGTCAGGGAATCAGAAAACTTACCCAGTCTAAAGTGGTTTCATTCTCATCCTACATTGGATTTAGCATGTATTTTACATTAATAAGGAGTGCTTTACACCTATTTAAGATTTTCTCACGTTCTACCTTAGAGGAAAGAAGTTTAACTAAATTTAGGAAGGGAAGCCTTAATCCATTTAGGGGGCTTACATCCAATCTTAAATTTTGTTGAGGAAAAAATGCCACTATATTGAGAGACTTACACCTAACATCACATTTAATTTGATTTGGGCTAGCTTAAGAAATGAGGCCTTATTCTGTTTGGGGGGGGGAGGCCTTATTTTTAATCCTAAGAACTAGTTGAGGGAAGGATGCCTTAATCCTTTTAGGGGGGCTTACACTAAATCTCAAATGGAATTTAATTTTAAGCTAGTTTAAGAAAGAAGGCCTTCATCCATTTATGGGGCTTACTTTCAATCTTAAGAAATAGTTGAGGAAAGGATGACTTAATCTACTTGGGGGGCCTCACACCAAACCTCAAATTTGATTTGAACTAGTTTGAGAAAGGAAGGCGAAGGGACTCACATCCAACTTGAGTGCTAGTTAAGGAAATAGAGAGGAGGTTTCATTCTTGTCCTTTGACTTAATTTGATTTGGACTAGTTCAAGAATGGATGCATTACTCCATTCAAGCTGGTTACTTCCAATAGTAAGAAATAGATAAAGAAAAGATGTTTGATTCCTATTTAAGGTGGCTTGCTTCTGAACCTCAGAAGATCTAATTTTAACGATTACCTTAGGTAGTAAAATAATAGGCTTAACATCCAACCTAAAAAATAAACAAGTTAACTAGATTGTGGAGGACAAAATTACTCTTATTTAAAGGGGCTTCACAACTAACCTGACACTAGTCCAAGTGATCAAATTAAGAGGGAAAGCATTGGTCTTCACATCCATCCTAAGGGTTAATCAAGGTGCTTTTTATGAGAACCAACTAAATAGTCTTGCGGTTTGAGAGATCTCAAAAGCAAGTGAGAATATAGCCTGAGGTGCTTTCACCATGCCTCAACTAATTAGTTACAATAGTTCCAACGTTTGAAACATTATCAAATGGTCAGGGAGGCATGTATCCCAACCAGGCATGAATCAATAAAATGAGCACAATGCTTGATTCAATAAGAAATATTTTCAAAGTGGGAATTAACATCAGACCTTTGCCCAGTCAATCACTGCATCATAGGAGTTAGACATGCAGGCAATCTAATGATGATGTTCTGCTTTTAAGCTAAACTCAAGTATATCATTCACATATTTTCACCACATTCATTTGTTTTAAATAAGTTTTGATAGTTTTCAGATCAAACTGGAAACGTATGGCCGAGAAGAGCCTTAAGAGCAGTGCATTGCTCCCCTTATGTTTATCATTGATGATTCCATGATAGGACACCTGGAGGGAATAACACATCATCCGATAGCCACCAAAATAATATTGAAAGAAGCACAAAGCTTTTGTTGCATATGTAAACCATGATTAAACATAGTTGACTTAAAATGGCAAAAATCGGTTGGGTTTCAAAGTATTCCTATTAAATATGGATCGATTCAGTCATCAAGATGATTTAACTGATCGACATGTTTTTGACAAAGTAAAAAAAATTGTGATTCAATTAAGGAGGTTAGATACTCAGGTGATCCAAACATCTATCAAATATTCATGGGATATTTGTGTCTTGATTATATTTTGAATAATCTAGGAGGTATGTATCCTAACCATACATGGATCTACTAGTTAAGCACAATGCTTGAGCTAATATGACATGTTTTTCAAAGAGACAATTGAAATTTGAATTTGTTCTGATCAATCGCTGAATCACCAAAGTTAGGCACTCGAAGTAATCTAAAAACGTGAGTAAACACTATTTTTTTTTCAAATCTTGCATCAAGTGTCGCTAATAAGAATTTTTATTTTGGGAGAACATGGCATCTTTTTTGTTGAAACCTAGTTGTGCCAGGTTTAGGACATCCTAAAAGAATTACGCCTCATCCGGATGACAACCAAGATCATGTTTAAATGTGGTACAAGACCTTTTCTCATATATATCAACTATAAAGTAGGATTGACATAGTTGACTTGAAGTATTAAGGTATCTTGAATCAAACATTGATCGGCTAGATGATTTAGGTGGTCTAATCAATACAATATATTTTTTCTTGACAAGGCAATATCAATCGATCCATTCAAACAAAATGCAAAAAGGTTAGATAGATAAGATAGTCTAAGCCAAGAATGATTGGCTTTTAACTAAACTCAAGAACATCCTTTTAGGATAATCACCACATTATTTATTATGAATGGATTGTTTTATTTTAGTTGTTACATAAAAATGTGGTTGCAAAACATGCTAGGAGAAGTGCATGGTTTCTCGTATAATGAATAATTATAAATTATGATTGATATTTAGTTAGGCAAAGTGAACTAACCATGGGATGTTTTAGCTTTTATGATAAACTTAAATACATCCCTTAAAGGGTATATACCACACTCATTTATGAAAAGTGGAACAAGCATATCAACCACACTCATTTATGATGAGTGGGATATGCATGATTCAAACCCTAGTTGAAGTAGGTCTCTACGAAGATGTGGTAAGAGAATTGTATGGCTTCTCTCACACTGATTATCGCCCGCTCCATGTATAGAACACCCTGGGAGAATTACACCTTGCCGATGACAACCACAAATCAGGTTAAGAGAAATGCATGGATTCACTTACACATCATTAGGTAAACACATAGGAAGGTAAATCATCTCCCATATGAGGATTGCAAAGACCTGGAGGTCAATGCATTTAGCATGAAACTTATGGATTGTAACCCATAAAGAAGGTAAGTTGACTTCCCAAGGAATGACTACTTAGACCATGAGGTCATCACATTTCGTGTGAAATGCATGAGTGGTAAACATAAAAAAAGTAAGTCAACTTTCAAAAGAAGGAATGCCTGGACCCCGAGTACTCATTTAGCATGAAATTTATGGGTTGTAACCCATAAAGAAGCCAAGTCGACTTCTGTAGGAAGGACTGTCTGGACCCAAAGGTCAATACATTTAGTGTGAAACAAGTAAGCACATGATTTAGATCCTAATTCTTTATAAGGCTTTCATGTCATTATTTTATATTTATTTGCATGAAGAATTTTTATCAGACTTATGAAAATTGTATCAAAAGTTTCATTTAAGACATTATCAAAATGATATGGTGTGACACACGAAATTGATATGATGGTGGGCAGCGCTCATTTGGACTACCTGATTCATCATGTATGATGCTAAATTTGCAAATCTTAGCTTCGGGTCAGATTTTCCTTAAGTATTATCCAACCTACCCCCTTTCTTTAATTCTAATTTTCCCTAACCTTGAGAAAATCTCATCACTCATATATGGTTTTTAAGAAAATATTTTCATTATTGAAGATGTCATTAAACCAATTATTGATTTACCAACCATCCCAATCTCTTTTAAAATTTTTCTTGAACATAATACCTTAAGGATTATATTAAGAGATTTTGATAATTAGAAGATTCTTTAGTTTTTTTTTGTTACTTCTAAATTTCTACTCACCTCAAGTTGCTTCTCAGGAGTGTTGGTCATTTATGCATTGCTCACTTTTTATTTTTCTCAAGAATTACTATATCTAGGGAGCTTTAACATTTTTTATTTGAAAAGAATTTTCATTTTTTTATTATAATCCATTTATTTTTAAGATTGAATCATTTTGGTAGGATTGAAAAGTAGATGATTTAAATAGTCTTTAAAGAACTACTCACATTTTGATGATACCGAGTTAATTATTCTAGGATTAAATCAAAGCCTAGGTAAAAGTTCATCAAAGTAAAGGATTCAGTCATGAAGACTTAATTCGAGTTCTGCCCATTCCTGGGTATCTGTAAATTTTGAGAAGATTTGCATATGATCTAGTTAGATTTAAGCTCATGATCTATCTTAGAATCCACCTCAGGGTTTGCCCGAGGAGAATATAAGACAAGGCCAATTGAGGTATAGTTCCTTTTGGAACTATCTCAACAACCTCCTCAGTTGGTGCCAGAGAATTTAAGAGGTGTAGCGGTAGGAAGCTTCCTAAATCCACTCTTCATTGGCTAAAATTGGATGATAAAAATCCTTTTGTATATAATTATTTTTAAAGGGGTGTTGAGAGTATCGATGTGGGTAACCTAGGACCTTTCTCTATCAAAATATGGAAAGGTGAGTATCAATAAGAAAAACCCTTGATCTTCCTCCATCAAGATATGGAAAGGTCGGTATAGACAGGGATCTACCCTGGATCTCCCCTTATCAGGATATGAAAAGATGAGCATCAATGGTGATTTGCCACGGACCTCCCTTGATCTGAATATGACATGTCAATTTCGTTCTTTTTTGATGTAAAGGAGAAATAAGTTGCAACTCATTTCTACTTTTCTCTTTTTCTTTTTTTTAACATGAGGTTGCATTATGTGCAGACGGAGCCTCTACAATAATATCAAACACAACAATGTATGGCTTAATGCATGGTATAATGGCTAAATGTGCCACACCGAGTGTCCCATGTGACAAATCATTAGGCTCTACAACATGTAGAATAGATGATAGGTATCCCAACCTTATAGTGGATCGATATGTATAGCATATCTTCTACTACGAGGACCTTGTGGGCAAGAAAAGTATAAAAAAATTTCAAATCATTTGGTTGGACGCCTGAAGGATATGAGCAAGGAACTTCTCTCTTAAAATAAGACCCTTTCCTTATAGAATAGAGATTGCCCCTAGCTTTTTAGTCAGAAAGTCCGTATTGGAATCATTAATCATGAACTACATGTTGAAAGTGACCTGCACCTCAAAGAGGGAAGCACCTCACATCACTCATGGCATGGATATAGTCCACACAACTATAAAAGAGAGAACAAATCTCAGTCAAGGAGATTATTCTTCCAGACTGGAACAGAAATAGTTCATGGTGGGGACATGGTCCACATAATCAAATACTACGGAGGCGATTCTAAGTTAACAGGATTACTCCCCTAGACCAAAACTGAAATGAGTCATGTCCATGACATGTGACAATTTTATGTGACTTTAAATATATTTTTACTCATCTTTTATCTATTATTTTCATTAATTTATCACAAACATACACTTAAGAAAGGTTTTTCTTAATGTTGTGTATGATGCATGTGTTTAATATAAGCAATTTGGAATGAAAAAATCTAACAAAAAGAAGACCTGAAGTGGCATGACCACACCTGAAAATGGAGTGACCACGCCAAGTATCGTAAAGAAGTAATGTTACCACACCCTAACATACAGACTTGCGTTGTGACCATGTTGCAGTCGGGCATGACCACGCTGACCAGATTAGCACACTAGCATAACTACACCAGTTTGGGCGTGGTCATGCTAACTAATGGGAAAACACTTTTAGAAGGAATTTTCCTTGCCAAATTTAAGATTTTTGCTTTAAAAAGAATTTTAGAACTTTTTCAAGGAGATTCTAGAGCAAAGAGGAGTTGGAGATTGCTGGGGGAAAAATTAGGGGAATTTGAGTACTTTATTAAAGGTCTTCTTCCTCCTTTGGTTGAAGCCTTCAAGGGTGAGTTTTTATATATTTTATGATTTGCGTGATATTATTTTATGAGTGGAAGGATTGCTGCTATTGTGAAGAAGACAATCATTGTTTGTTTAACATGCTTTTGTTTATTGTAATGAAATCATGCATAGTTTTCTCTACTATGATTTTCTCAATGATTTGTATCTAATTTCCTCTTTGTGTCTCTGTGATGTATGGAGAGTAGATTTAATCATCATTTTTCCAAAATATCTATTCGTTAGAGTTTTCTTTGTGCTGTTTTGGCCGATGTTGTTGGTTAACCTATGAATGTCACTTAGTCCTAGTTTGGCCAACTAGGATGTTAAAAAATATCATGAAACTACAATCTCTAACCGTTGCATAGTGGAACCGAAGAGTTAATTATAAAATTTTGAAGGATAAACATATTCCATTAGAGTTCTACAATAATTCCAAGGACATATTCAGGCTTGTTTTAACCTTGATATAATCATAAAGAGTAATATATCCACGATTTACAACAACAACATTGAAAAACATTAAGAAATACTACAATCATTATGATCCCTGAATCACAAAGCCTCATCATTATTTAAAGAACTCACAAGATCTTTCAAATTATTTTTGTTTTCTGTATCCTCTAATTTACTTTATTTTTGCTAGAATTTGAGGGATTAAACCTTCTTTGCAATCACGTCAAGCTGTGTTCGCTAAATTAGTAAACCATAACTTTTTTACATCAATAATTATTAAGTCTTTCCTTGTGGGATAGATATGTGAAGTTTTAAACTACATACTAATTTACATGTGCACTTGAATTGTACGATCAAATTATTTCGAAGTAGGTTTTGGCACCATTGTCGGGGAAAAACATTAATACATTTTTTTCTGTTTTATATGAATTTTAGTTGAAAGACTTGGGATCTTGGTTTGACACTTTGATTTTCCTATTTTATTATTTATTTTGTGTTTTTTTTGTATCTGTATTATTGTTGTTTTTTTCTTCTAGGTGCTAAAAATATTAAAAAAGCTAAAATAAAATTATAATAGCCATAAAGAGAAAAAAATTTTATGGTTACGCTTAGTGTTTTCCTTCTTAAATATTGTATGTGCATTGCATGTATGTTTGTTGAATAACTTGTGTGGGTCATTGTGACTATGTGTTGCATAAAGTTTGTTTGCTGTATTTATGTTTAGGGGAGCTGAGGATGACCTCACCCCTTTTGACCCTGAGAATGCTCCAATCTTTAGACACCTTAGGAGAGAAAATTTACTCACTGAAACACACATTGAGATGGAAGACCTAACACACCCATCATGAAACCACTTAGAGAGTACACTAATCCTTCTGTTGAAGAATCCACTTAAGCATAAATTACCCATTGTTGAAGTCAAACCCTTTGAATTAAGACCTACCATAACCTAGATGGTTCAAAACAGGCAGTTTTTGAGAGTTTCTTTTGAGGAACCAAACCTTCACATAACTAGTTTTCTTGAACAATGTGCCAATTTTTGGTACAACTGTGTCCCCAACGATGCTGTTAGACTTAGGCTTTTCTCTTTTTCTCTAATGGATAAAACTAAGGTATGGCTTAGCTCCCTTGCCCCAGGATCAATCACCACCTAGAATGACCACACTCAAAAATTTCTGGCAAAATACTTTCCACCATAAAAAACTGTAAAGCTTAGGAATGACATTACCTCATTCACTCAAATTGAGGGAGAGACCATTTATGAAGCTTAGGAGAGATTCAAGGACTAACTTGGGTGGTACCCACACAACGCCCTACTTGATAGGCTCATCATTCAAACCTCTTATAAAGGATTGGTAGATTCCTTGAGATCGACAATAGATGTTATTGTAGGAGGATCATTGATATCTAAAACTTTTGATGAATCATATGAACTTATAGAATAAATTGTCACAAATATTTTTTAATGGCCTGCTAAGAGAGTTAAACCTCAAAAAGTAACAAGCGTACGTGAATCCAATGTATTGGTTATCCTTGCAATACATGTAACTGCTATTTCTAGGAAGTTGGATAATATGAGGACAAATCCTATGCAAGGATTGAAACCTTACATTGGAATAATAAACAAAACAGTGGTATATTTGAGTATGTTAGCCTTAGAGACTGTTAATGTCATTAGAAACCATAGCCATAATCCATACTCCAACAACTATAATCTAGTTTGGAGAAACCATCCAATTTTCTCTTGGAATAATAACAATCAACAATGGAGAAAAACTCAGAACAACCTTGTAGGTGTTGACCTCACTTTCGAGGTCTTTCTTTTCCTCACCTTAGAGCCTAGGATCTAGTCTTTGAATTTTCCTATTTTTGATTCTCTTAGAGAACTAGACCAGGACCCACCATATTTAGAAATTCAAGCCATTTCTTCGCTCCTCAAAGTTTCATATGGACGGTTCTAAATCGACGTTTAGTTGAGTCGATTAAGGTCGATATAGAAACTCTTGTTGAGTTCCTATAGAAATATCGAAATCCATATGCGGAGAACACGACATGCAACATTTGACTTTTTGCCAAAAATAATATATTTGACTATGGTCCTCATTTAAATGAAGACCGTTCACCAACTTGCTTGCTAAATGGCACCGACGAAATCAAATAAATTCTTTTGTTGTGATGCACGTGAATTAAAGTTTAATTAGCTCGGCCGTAAATGAACTTGTCTGGGTGACATCGGATGACGAAACGAACCATGCCGATGCGTCCGGAATGACGATTTTAGTTGGGAATGATATATATTGATGGAATTCCGAGTGGGGTCAAACCATGTATAAATCGACAAAATTCAAAGAAATAATAATGTTAAATATTATGAAATGTAATTTTTTTTAATATCTAAAATAAAACCTCATTCGGTTCGCCTCCCTCTCCCATTCAAAACCATAAGGGACCGAATTCCTCTCCTCGCCGAAACCCTCTTCCCCCATGTGGCATGCGAAGCTCTCGAATCTTCCTCCACTCTCGACCCACTCGTAGGGCACTAACGACCATGTGGCAGTCGGCCACGAGAGATTAAAAAACCAAGCCAAACCTTCTAGGAATGAATCTCCTCTCCTCTTCTACTTCTCACCTCTAGTAGGGTGCCTTACCCTTTGTTTTACTTGGCTATATATACTCCTCTTTGTGGAAGAGAACGGGCGACTGTCATTTCTTTTCTCAAGTTTGATTTCTCTAAGTGATTATTGCTTCCTTTGAGATATTTTTTGAGGTGAGGAAGAAGGAAGAGTTTAAGGACTGTTAATTCTTTTGGGAGATTTAAGATTTTCTCATTTTTGATTGTTGTTGAGTCTCAAATTTTCTAGAGGTAAGTTCTTCTTCCTTTACTCTCTTCTTTGGCCATTTAATGTGATATTTAATTTCATGCTGGAAGATCATCAGACAAGATTTAACAGATTTCATAGTTCTTTGTGATATTGATTTGTTGGATTTGAGATTTCGTGAAAGAATTTTGGTTATGTTGAGAAATTATAAGTTTGCTTTAATGAATATATTGGTATCTTTTTATTTCTCTTTCCTTCAGTTATATTCCAATAAAGGTAACTTAGCAAAAATTTAGTTCAAGAAGATTTACATATATGATATTTAATTCTCTTCTATATACATATATAACACCTAAAGTTTTCCTTTCTATATCTACACCACCTAATCTTATATATCATATCAAAATTATTAAGTTGTGTACATAAGAATTAGGTGGTATGTTAGTAACTCATTCATTCCCTTCCTTTCTCCTAGTTGTTTTAAGCATCTAATTAAATAATAATTCAGGTAATATTATTGTAATTCTTTATTCTGCTATTCTATAATTATGGTGAATCTTATGTTATTTGTTGCATTCTCAAACTGGAATAAAATCTTCTTGATGGAGCTTATTCAGACAGTTAAAATTCAGAATTCTGTTGTATATATGATTTGGTTATAGGAACTACACTTCATTTGAAGCTATCCCAACAAAGATATTGTGAATTTCTTCTGAAATTGATAAGGAGAAAGAAATGGAGTTTGGTAAAATGATTGATGAGATACATATAATAGTGGAACTGGGTTTTAAAGGCATAAAAAAGGCTATATCAATATTTTTTTATATGTTTTGAAGAGATTTGAGAATCATTGATATAAATTTTAGATATCAGATATGTAGATGTGTAAATAATTGGATTGTATTTATGTAAAGATGTGTTGCATTAAATTAAATTTGGACATGGTGTGAAACTTTGATGTTATGGTCTAGAGCCAATCCTAAGAACTTGGAAAGTTTGAAGATTTTGGATGAACCTTTCTTGCTTTTTTATTCATTTTTATTTCCTTTGCCATTCAGCTTATCCTAATGTTCTAGAAACTGAATAAAGTATGGATAAATGTTTGTTTGCCCATTATGATGTCATAGTGTTATTTTGTCATATTATTCTTTTGGGAAAATTGAATGTATGACATGCAATGTTTATATGTATATCCAAAATTTGTGTTTCGAACTCGACAGTGGATGATTTATGCTAAGGAACTATTTGGAAATGTATTAGAAAGTGAAACTTTAGCTATATTTATTGAATGTAGTTTTGAATAGTTTTTATTCAATGGCTCAGTTTGATATAAAAGAAAAAGAAAATAAAAGCATTTTTTTGGAAGTCCATGTAAATTTAGTATATGATACTTGAAGTTAAATTTAAGATGAAAGACTGATACTTCAAAATTACTTGTGAATTCTTCTCTTTGGGTCTTGTAATATGAAAACATTTAAATTGTTGACTATGCATATGAAATTATCAAATCGGCTCATAAGTTCTAGATGCGGGGAAATGGCAATGATGCACAAAATCCTATATCTTGCTTTCGTAGCTGAAAATTCTAAATCAATAATCAAATATATATGCCCTTTTCACCCTTTGAGGGGAATGTAATTCGATCCCTACCCTTAAGAATTTCGTGAACCGACAACAGAGGCTACAATTGTATGACAATAGATGCTACACTTGCACGAGGAGAGATGCTCTACTTGCATGGCAACGAAAACAACACTTGTGAAGCAACATACACTACACTTATGAAACGACACTAGATGCTATACTTTTAAGAGTACAAACACTACATACCAAATACCACACATCAAACATCACACAATAAACACCACACATTAAACACTACACATCAAGCATCATACACCAAATACCACACATTAAACACTACACATCAAATATTACATATCAAACATTACACATCAAACACTACACACTAGATAGTACACATCATATGTTACATATAAACACACCACACTCTCAATCTAAAATACAGATACTGCACTTCTAAAAGTTCAGATACTACATATTAATTCAATCCTCTATTAAGTAGTAGGGATTATGACTGCCCAACTCTAGGATTACTTGTTGGTTATCTTTAATTGATATTGATATAAAGACTTCAATACTTTGGGTTCCCTGTGAGATTGTGATAAATAGGAAGTCAACAGCTGAGCCTATCCCCAAATTAAATTCTTATTTCCCTACTTTGAATTTCTTGTGCTTATTACTTATGCCTTTTATATTTATATATTTGTATTGTGCTAACGTCTTTTTTTTGTTTTTAAACAACAAGAGAATCAACAGGTATATCATACCTCTTTATATTCAGTATTTTACTACTGTACCTTTCTTTTCTTTCCTTTACTATATTTCATTGCACTATTTCATGTCTTTTCTTTATTATTAATATACCGCATAGCCACTACTTATTGTTGTATTGTTCCCTGCTTTTTTTACTGTATATAGGTTCTTTTAGTACTCTACATATACTTTTAATTACTGCTCTTTCTAGCATGTTTACATAGTATCTCCTAGGTTAGTAAATGTACAACACATGTTTAGGATGGGATTTCACAATAGATAATATCTCTCTTTTAACTTGAACAATTTTTTAAAATCCTACAATAAAATATTTTCAAAATTACAAATGAACATCTCTAAAACTTTAACAAATTAATAATAAAATACAATATCTCTTCTCTTTGTTTTTTTAATAGGATAATGAAGAGGTCAAATGATGAGATGACAACAGAAGCAGGAGGAGCTTCAACTGAACTCCCATAGACATAAATAACATACATCTATTGGACATCGAGGTGGTTCATCTGGTACAACGTAATCCTCATACTATCTTTTAGGACTTCGTACAATTGTATATCATACTATATAAGTCCTAAGCTCTTTTTAGGGTTCTAAGGTAGTTGTTTAGTACTACATAAATCCTCATATTTTCTCGGCTACCTGCACATGATATACAGACATAAGTCTCAAATATCTAAATAAATTGTAGGACTAAAACATAAACATAATTTTCCTTTCAAAGATGTAAAGCAAAACTATAAGTTAGTTGAGATGTTACTGAAATTTTTTCAGTATCTTCGACATATCCTACGTTTTCACTACTTTGGATTCTTAAAATAACTGTTCCACATTAAGCCTTTTCCTTTTGACTTTCCTATAAGCAATTGTGGAAACCTAAACATTGTTATTCTTGAAGACGAAGCCCATGATTTTAATCGATAGTTTTCATAGGTAACTTTAGTCGTCTAAGATGTAATTTACACCTAAATTAATCTAAACCCTATCGAATTTGTGTATTAGATAGGAGAATTTGTTGGATAAAAAATTCAGACCAAAATAGAGTCATAAACTATTAATTTTAAATAGTTAAGCCTACTTACAAGTTATACGCTCATCTTTAAGATGATATATCACTTGTGGTATTGTGCTCAGCTATTTAAAATAATAAATATATGAGATCTATTCGGCCTCATTACTTTCCAAAATAAAGAATATCATTTTCTAATTCAACATTCAAAATTACATTATATACTATATTAAATTTAAATTTAAAATTTTTATTTTTGAAAAATAAAATAACCAACAATAGGTAGTTGATAGAACCATGAAAATCACCTCTAGAGGTAGCAATACCCACTAGGATTCCAAACTAATTCCCAACCATCCCAATAAAGTTACTTATCAAAGAGTTAGTTATTCAAATAGGGAACACTTTACAGAGCTAAGCTGTAGCCATAAAAAAATTTGGAAATGCAATTAGGACTTATGGCGAGCTCAATGAAAAATAGACCCCATGGGGCACTGCCCAACTTTGAAGAAAATCCCAAAGGCCAAAATTTGGAGCAGTTCAAATCAGTAGAAGTGAGGATTGGAGAAGAAAGCGGAGCAAGCCATAAGGCTAAGTGCACCACTATGAATTCTTTTCTTTGAAAACTTCCTTCATTCAGATTGACCAATCTGAAAGACTTCCACCTCCATTTCCTTAAAGAATGCGAAAGCCCGACGAAGTTCCGAGTTGTTTGACCATTCCTTATGACATAGGAACTGAGTTTCAGAGAAAAGCTCTATGTGGCCTAGGTGCTAGTGTCAATCTCATGCCTGTGAATATTTTCAAACAACTTAGAAGAAGAGAAATTAAGCCTGTCAATTTAACACTTCAATTAGCAGCTTTAGAAATAGTTGAAAGTTTGCCTGTCACAGTGGATAAATTCACCTTTCTAGTTGACATTGTGATTTTGGATCTAAACACTAACAAAGAGATGTTTGTGAATTTTGGAAGAACTTCTTTACCATTGAAAAGGCTATTATTGATGTTCAGGAGAAAAAGGTAATTCTTATATATAATGACCAAGAGGTCACCTTTGATGTTTAAGGATCACCTGATCTTCTCTAATCCCCTAGGAATAATCAAATCCTAAAAGTTGAAATGATGGCATTGGTAGTAAAATTCAATATATTAAATCGAATGAATTGAACCTGCAAGAGCGAATGATTATTGATAATTTTTTTGGGAATTTGACTAATGATGATATTACTCTTTCAATAGGGTAAGTCTTGCCTATAGCTCCAAACCTTATAGGAGAACACCTTTGTTTACCTTTTAGAATCACTTGTAATTATCTGATTGAAAGTGAGATATTTTTGCAAAACCTCAATCGGTGGTTCGAACAGAATTAGTATTTGTGGGATGGAGTTGAAATATTGCCATCACTTAATGATAAAAGAGAAATCCCATGACAAACTGAATATTAAATGAGCAATCAGGGATTACAGATATAGTAATTTAATCTTGAAGACCCAGTTTTGGATGATTTTTGAGACCATTTGGAGCCTTTAAAAATCAATTGGGCAGTAATAGAAATTAGGGTTTTCTTATTGTGTTTATGTGTGAGTGTGAGTGTGTTTTAGTTTGTAAATATTTGGAGATTGCTTTAAAGAAACTCCAAAAGTTTACTTGGGGAGAAGACATAAGGTACTTTGTATTTGTGTTTAATTTTTTATTATAAGACTTGGATTTCAATGCAAATTTTTTTTGTTTAATTTCCATAAATTATGAGTAGTTCCCTTTCTTTCTCCTTGCATATGGGAATTAATCATTTGAGATGAGAATAATTTAAAGACTTCTTTTTTACTCTTAAAATTGTGATCGTATTTGCACCAAATCATCATTTACTTTACAAACTGGTCAATCGTGAGGTTAAAATCCATCGAGAAATATAATGACTTAGGAGGGCTATGATTTCACCCAACTAGTTGATACCACACTTCATTCGAGGTAGAACCTTTAAGATCACTTAAGGGGGAGTGCAAATAAAAAGGGAGATAAATTGTGATGGGTGTATAATTGGTTAGATCTAGAGTGGCAGGCTAGATTCCTATCAATTTGACTAAAGGTTTAGTACCCTAACGTTGGGATTCAACCATCATCATGTCATAGGCTTAGGGGCATGTAGAGGTGAGAAACTAGATAGTTGAGATGCAGAATTGAGATGTTTATGAATCAACCTTAAGTTAGCCAATGTACTTTGCTAGCACCGGGAGGGAGTAAAGAATAAGGTATTCTTCTATTTGTCATAATACATTATTTTTTACTTAAAGCACTTGAATCCTAAATAAGTTAAAATCTCTTTGTAAGGAGAAAAATTTTCCATAATATCCAAACTCATTGTTATATTTTATTAAGCTATTACATTTAGTTGTTGCTTTCTTTTTAACTCTTTAGTAGTAACTTTTAGTAAGCATATCATTTTAGAACTCTTATCTATTTAATTTGCAATTTAAATATAAATTCTCTAAGTTAAGAGTTACCATTATCCTTGTGGGATCGATACTGGGGCTTTTAAGGAAAATCCTATATTACTTGAAATAATATGTATACTTGCGTAGCACCCATAATAAGGAAATTTATTATATAATTTATAAACCATTACATTTGTTCACAGTAGCCACTATATATAATTTGAGACATATTTTCTGGAGAAATTTTGGATATTATAAGTACACAAAATTATTGATCGGGTCAAGTTTTTGGCGCCTTTGCTGGGGAGTACGATGGAACTTTTTGACTTATAATTTTATTTGAATTGTAAATTTAAAAATTAGAAAATTTGAAAAATTATAAAAATTGAAAAAATAAATAAATTAAAAATTCAATGGTGTGCTCTTTTATTTCTGCAATTTTTATAAAGTTTATGCGTAGTTCTGGATATAAAAATTTAGTGCCTTACGATTCTGACTTGGAATGGACTATTAGAATAATTTGAAAACAAGGAAGACCTCATAATTCTCAAAAAAATGGCTAACACATTAAAAAATTATATTGAAATTTAAACTGCTAAAAATGAACATCATAATTTACAAAAGCCTTTAAGGGATTATATGAACCCTACAGTAGAAATTCATTTAAGAATTCAAACTTCTACTGTAGATGCTAACTCATTTGAACTTAAACCTTCAATTATACAAATAGTACAAATTAATCAGTTTAGAGGAACACCATATGAGGATCCCAATTTACATTCAGAAAAGTTTTTAGAACTGTGTGCTACATTTAAAAATGATGGTGTATCAAATGATGTCGTTAGACTTAGACTTTTTTCTTTTTCATTAAGGGATAAAACTAAGATTTAGTTAAATTCGTTAGCTTCTGGATCTTTGAGAACTTGGGGAAAGTTAGCTAAAAAATTTTTGGCTAAGAATTTTCACCTTAAAAAACTGCGAAGCTTAGAAATGACATTACTTCTTTTACTCAGTTTGAGGGAGAGTCTATATATGAAGCTTGTGAAAGATTTATGGAACTCCTTAGAAAGTGTCCATATCGTGCTTTACTAGATTGGTTAATGATTCATGTTTTTTATAATGGTTTAATAGGATCCCTAAGATCTGTTATAGATGCTGCAGTTGGAGGTTCATTAATGTCTAAACACATTGATGAAGCTTCTTCATTAATTGAAGAAATGGAAACGAACAATTTTCAGTGACCTCTGATAAGGTAAATCCTAAGAAAGTAGTCAATATTCATGATAACAATGTTATTTCAATAATTGCATGTCAAGTTGCTGCACCTTCTAAGAAGATAGATCAAATTGGAATGAATTTTTCTCCAACACCCCAAATGGTTGAAGAAAATTCATTAGGACAAATGATTAATTCTTATATTTCATTAGAAACTATAAACGCTATTAAAAAACCCAATAACCTATATTCCAATTATTATAACCCAGGTTGCAAAAACTATTCTAACTTTAACCGGAACAATCATCCTAATGGTGGAAGTCAACAATGGGAGAATGCTCAAGTAAACCTATTAGAACATTAGAACAATTAGAGGAGTGCTAATTTTAGACCTACTTATCTTCCTAGATTTAATCAACAAGTTAAGAAGAAGAAGTTATCTATAGACGAAGCGATGTTGCAGATGGCTAATCATTTACAAAGTTGAAGTGCTGCAATTAGAAATGTAGAGAATCAACTGGGACAAACTGCTAATGCACTTAGCAATAGCCCTCAGGTAACACATCCTAGTAATGTAGAGATCAAACCAAAAGATAAAAGTAAAGAGCCATAGCAACTTAAGGCAGTCCATCTAAGGAGTGGAAAGGAATTAAATGTTGCAGTTCAAAAAGAGATTGAGGTTGAGAAAGAAGTTGAAGAAATTGAAAGACCAGAAGAAATTATCCCTAAGGAAGCAAAAATACCTAACTCTTGAACTAAGATTAGTTTAGAAAGACCCCCACTACCTTTTTCTCATATTCTTAAACAACAAAATTAGATCAACAATTTTCAAAATTTTTTGAAATATTCAAAAAGCTTACAATTAGTACCCGTTTTGCTGAAGCTTTAAAATAGATGCCAAGTTATCCAAATTTATGAAAATAAGTTTTAAATAAAAAGAGGAAATTTGTAGGGTATGACACTGTTGCACCTAGTGAAGAATGTAGTGTAGTAATTTAGAAAAAGCTATCTCGAAAACTCAAAGATCCTGGTAGTTTTACCATACCTTGTGCAATTAGAGAAAATTATTTTGGAAAAACTTTATGTGATTTGGGAGCAAGCATTAATCTTATGCCATTATTTATATTCAAAAGGTTAGGTATAGTACATATTTCTCCCATTACTATGGGTACAATTAGCAAATCGATTTGTCATATATCCGAAAGGGGTTATAGAAGATGTGCTAGTTAAAGTGGATAAATTTATCTTCCCTGTTGATTTTATTGTATTAGATATGAAAGAAGAAAATAAAATTCTTATAATTTTGGGGATAACTTTTTTGCTTCCAGACGAGCAATGATAGATATTCAAAAAGAGGAATTAAACATGAGAGTGAATGATCAGGAAGTTACATTTAATGTGAACAATGAAGTATCCTAATGAAAAATGTTATAGAATGGATATCATTGATGATATGATTGTTAATCATTTTCAAAATAGATGTGAAGTCATATTGGATCAAAAAGATGAAGTCATTTCAAAAGAGAAAGAGCAAGAAGATGAGATTGAAAGAGATTTTGAAGATGAATCAAATGAGATAATTACTAAGGATTCAAATTATGTTCAAGAAAATTATGAAATTTTAGATACTACTGAAAATAGTATACATCTGATTCCATCTATTGAAAAACCTCCTTAACTTGAGTTGAAAGTTTTACCTACTTATCTTACGTAAGCATATCTGGGAAATTCATCTAAATGACCAATTATTATATTCTTATATTTAACAACAGAACAAGAAGAAAATTTATTGCAAGTATTAAATAATAATAAAGAAGCCTTTGGATGGACATTAGCTGATATTAAATGAGTCAGTCCTTCAATCTGTATGCACTAAATTTTGAATTAAGATAACCATAAGCCAAGGGCTGATCCTCAAAGGAAATGGAATCCCATAATGAAAGAAGTAGTTAAAAAAAGATTTTAAAGTGTTGGATGCTAGGATTATTTATCCAATTTCAAGTAGTTCTTGGGTTAGTCCTATTCATTGTGTTCCTAAGAAAAGAGGAGTAAATATAGTTGAAAATGAAAGGAATGAATTAATTTTGATAAGGCAAGTTACTGGATGGTGAATCTGTATTGCTCATAGAAAATTAAAAGCCATCACTAGGAAAGACCATTTTCCTTTACATTTTCTAGATTAAATGTTCAATAGACTAGCAGGGCACTGTTATTTTTTCTTTTTGGATGGATATTCTGGATACCATCAAATACTTATTGCTCCTGAGGATCAAGAGAAAATAAATTTTACTAGTCTTTATGGAACTTTTGCTTTTAAAAGAATGTCATTTGGATTATGTAATGCACTTGCAACTTTTCAAAGATTTATGATGCCAATTTTCTGTGACTTAATTGAGAAATGAATTAAAATTTTTATTGATGATTTCTCAGTCATTGGGACTTCTTTCAATTTATGTTTACATAATTTAGCAAGAGTCCTAAAATGTTGTGAAATAACAAACTTTGTTCTCAACTGGGAAAAATGTCAATTTATGGTCACAAGAGGAATAGTATTAGGGCACAAAATTTCTGAAGAAGGCATAGAAGTTGATTCAGTGAAAATTCAAGTTATTGTTGAATTGTTACCTCCTATGAATTTTAAAGGAATTAGAAGTTTTCTAGGACATGCTGGATTTTACAGACTTTATATTTAAGAGTTTTCAAAATTTTCAAGCCTTTAGGTCAACTTTTAGAAAAACATATGAACTTTGATTTTAATGATGAATGCCTATATGCCTTAAACTTATTAAAAAAGAAATTAATCACTACACTATTATTATTTCATCTGATTGGACAAAACCTTTCGAATTAATGTGTGATAATAGTGATTATGCTATAGGGACAGTTTTAGGATAGAGATTTGACAAACGTTCAAAGTGATATACTAATGAGGCTCAAATTAATTACACTACAACTGAAAAAGAATTATTAGCAAGTGTCTGCTTTTGATAAATTCAGATCTTGTCTTATTAGAATCAAATGTATTGTGCATATTGATCATTCAGGTATAAAGTATTTAATGATGAAGAAGGATGCAAAACCATGATTAATTAGATGGGTCCTTATATTGTAAGAATTTAATTTTCAAGTTGTTGATAGGAATGGTACTGATAATTGAATAGCTGATCTAAGGCTTAACCCGGAAAATATAAAAGATTTAAGTAAGGGAATTAATGAGAACTTTCTTGATGAATAATTATATGGGATTAATGAAGGGCAAATTCCGTGGTATGCTAATATTGTGAACAACTTGATTGGTAATATTTTACCTTACGGACTAGATACCCATCAAATTAAAAAGTTCATTTATGATTCAAAAATTAACTTTTGGGATGATCCTTGTTTATGTAAACAATGTAAGAACATAATTATTCAAAGATTTGTACCATTAGAAGAAACTCAAGAAATTATTCAAAAATATCATAAATTAGATTTTGGGGGACATTTTGGAGTGGATAAAGCTGCATTTAAGATTTTACAATCTGGATTTTATTGGCATACTTTATTTAGGGATGTTATTAATTATATAAAAACATGTGATGAATGTCAGATAGTAGAAAATACTTCTAGAAGAGATGAATTCCTCTAACTTTTACTCTTGAAGTTGAAATCTTTGATGTTTGGGGATTTAATTCCATGTAACATTAACTCAAAAATTCGGGCTTAAACATCGTATTGTCATAGCTTATCACCCTCAGAACAAAGGTTTATCAGAAGTATCTAATCAAGAAATTAAAAGAATATTAGAATAAATGGTAAATCCTAAAAGGACTGATTGGTCTGCTAGACTTGATAAAGCTTTATAGGCCTATAGGACTACTTATAAAACACCTATAGGAATGACACTATATAGACTCATATATGGAAAAACATGTCCTTTTCCAGTTGTGTTAGAACATAAATCTTATTGGGCAATTAAAGAGTTAAATTATAATCTAAAAGATACTGGAGAGAAGCGATTACTGCAATAAAATGAGATTGATGAATTGAGAAATGAAGCTTATGAGAATGTCATAATTTATAAAGAT
Source organism: Papilionanthe hookeriana x Papilionanthe teres (assembly GCA_022702705.1). NCBI lineage: Eukaryota > Viridiplantae > Streptophyta > Magnoliopsida > Asparagales > Orchidaceae > Papilionanthe > Papilionanthe hookeriana x Papilionanthe teres. The sequence goes on along the minus strand of CM040427.1, from coordinate 84,065,802 downwards.
AAAACAAAGTTTAGGCATGAACAGAAAATTCTGAAAAAGGCATTTTGAGCCTGCAAGTATTGCTTTATAATTTGAGATTAAAATTATTTCCATGAAAATCTAAATCCAGGGGGTCAGGACCATTTATTGTGGTAAAAGCATATCCATATAGAGCCGTTAATATTGAAGATCCAAATTTTGGGAGGGTTATTAAGGTAAATGGAAACAGATTAAAAGATTACATAATTGGTGAGGGTCCTGCATTTGAAGAGATCCTAATGTTGCATCTAACTTAATCAAAACATTGCTTATGTCGGGCTGACGACGTTAAACGAAGCACTTTGTGGGAGGCAACCCATAGTTATCGGTATGCTTTGGATTTGAATGGTTGTTGTGATGAGTTCTATTTAGTGATTGTGAGTCTTATACAATTTTTTGGAACAAAATATTATTATATTAAAGGATTTGAAGAGTGGAAGAAAGAAATTCAAGAATTGAAAATATTGGTTTGGTGTTATAGAGCCACAGTTCGAATAACTCCTTTAAACCGCCAAAAATTCTGTTTTCTGACTTGTTCCTCTATATAAATCTGCGTAGGAAAGGATCCGAAGTATCCCTATGACATACCTAAGTACTTTAAAGAAATTTGAGAGTGAAATTTCATTACTAGAGAGAGATTATGGAGAATAATGGCAATCGAAGAATGAAAGATAAGAAGTTGGTACATAAGGATCTCAAACCTACTTCAATGGATATCTTGCATTAATTTTAGAGAGGCTTGTGGACAAACTTGAAAATATTGAAGGTGAGATTTATCTTTTGCATACAAAGTTTGAAACTTTTTTTTACCAGTACGAGCATATGGATTGACAGTTGAAACTGAAATTCAATAGTTTGGCTTGTTTCCAAGATAGTCAAGTGACTATGTATAGTACAAACAAGTGGATCATCGATAAATTTATGAAGGAATTTCCTTGTGCTCCTTTATACCATTCCTATGATCAAAATTTTTTGTTTAGTGGAATGGAGAATGTCACCACTGATCATGAGTGATCCTAAAGGATGTTTTTATATGGGTATTTTTATTTTAGTGTTATGTGATTCTATGTGGCATGCCAATCATATTTGTATAACGACTTAATGTTATTTTAAATGTCTATGTTGTATGAACATCTGATGATCTCTATGTGGTTGTGTCGTATGTATTGAATTTATAATTAATATAAGAAAATAAGTTATGTTTTGAAAAATTGACCGTATGTATTCATGTTGGAATGTCCAAATTTAAAATTTTGGATTAACGACGAACAAAATAACTATTAAATGGTCATTAAAACTTGATGATTAGACATTCTTCATCGTATATTTTCTATTTCCTTTTCAAATATAAAAAAATTTTAAATATGGATGGGTATGAATGGCACTATAGCACCACTTTTGGGCACTATATCGCTGTTCATCAGGCTAAGTAGGACGTTATAGCTCCTCTGCCCGATGCTATAGCACCGAACTAACCCATGAGTCATTTTAAAAGCCTGGACCCACGGTTTTCTCCATTTTCACCCTTGGTTCGTCTCCTTGCTCCATTTATTTTTGCATTTTGCTCCCCTAAGGTTTCATTTTATGCTTGGTTGACTTGGATTTAGGCCTCCAAACATTGGATTTCTTCATCTTTAGGTAAGATCTTCACCTTGGCTTTGAAAAAATCTTGATTTGACAATGGATTTCATCCATATTGTGGATTAGGCTAAAAATTTTAAAACTTGATGAAAATAGTGTGAAATCCATAGTTGAATGATTATTTATGTTTAGATTGTGTTTTTAGAAGCCTCTTGAAGTTGAGTTTGTGATTTTTGGAATTTATCTTGAAAATTTTTTTAGATTAATTATGGCTCCAAGAATGAAGAGAAACAAGGAGAAAGCAAGAGTACAAGATAGGTACGCTGATCTGTAACCAAGGAAATTGATTGCAGAATACAATTTTTTACGTTTTGATGGTACAATTAAATACTTAACTGCAGAGCGATGGTGGAAAAACTTCTATTATTTCGCTGTCGTAATTGTAATTTTCAGTTTTTTTGAGAATTCTATGCTAATCTGTCGAAAGAATCTGATGATTTGGTTTATTTACGAGGATAGTATGTGGATAATAGTTATGTTTGAATCAACCATATATATAAGCTGTACAGTGTTCCAACAAGTTTTTTTTTTTCTGAGTTCCATCCTATTGTTGATGAATTTGATGAGATTATGGGGTTTTTAACTAATGGAAATGGAGTATGGAAGATTAAAAATGGGCGACGGGTAAACTTTTCTTTCTAAAAACTTAGTGTTCATTCTCGTCCATGGCGCTATTTCATATCCGATAGATTACTGCCTACTAACCATTTTAGTGAGGTAACCTGTGAGAGAGTCACTTTAAACTATTGTATTTAGATGAAGAAACCTATTGACATTGGGTCCATTATTTATACAAACATGCTTGTTTCCTCGAAAGGAGCAACTACAAGAGGTTTGGGCTACCATGCTCTTATTACTACTATGTGTGTGGAATCTAGTGTGAAGTATGAGACTTGGGAAGAAATGTTTCCATCACATAAACCCATTGGAAAAAAAAATTGGAAAAATATGAGAGACATTTTGGGACTAGACCTGGGACTAGAGTTAACATACTTTCTACTTCAGCTTCTACTTTTGCTCCTGCTTCTACTCCTAGACCATCTAATTATGATACTATTTCTCTTGAGTCTTTTATGGGACAAATGATGATTTAGCAGGGAGATATCATAGCCTTACAAAATCAAGTAAAAGACATTGAATTTCACTTGTACCATAGTGATAATATTATATTGAAGAAGGCTGAGTATGATTTTGCCAATAATGAGGCTATAATGATATACAAGAATGGCGATCATTCTGTGGAATTTCCTATTTGCCCCATTTTTACATCGTATCGGCCTTACGAGATAGATGTGGATATACATTTGGGAGTAGTGTGTTGTTTTCTTTCTTTCCTTTGATGAAGAGGGTGATAATGGTGCTAGTGATGATTAAGATGTTGAGGTGTAGTGTGTTGTTTTCTTTCTTTCCTTTGATGTGTTTGAATATTTGGACTTTATTATGTTAGTGAATAATTGTATTTGTGTTGGAGTGTGCTTGTATTTTGTTGCTTGTCTTAATTATTTCTGTTAAACTGTTAGTTCTACTGTTTATCTTTTCCACCAATTTAAATGCTAGAGTACTATTTATTTATTTTTTATTGTTATGCTTGTTTATGTTTGTTACTACTGAGTACTTCTCTTTACTAATTATACTTGCACTAATTTCCCAGTTGTAAATTTTAAAATTTTTTCCTTTTCTTCTTGAACTTTCATGCTTTAAATTAGTTTAAAAGATTTAAGTTTGTGGGAAGGGAGAAAATTATTTTTAAACTAAAATTTATTTGTCCTCAGGAAATTATATTATTCAAATTTATTTTTAACATAAACTGTGGTATGTGGAGTTATCTTTAAAATACTATATTTTTTATTTTATGAAAATTGTAGAAAACCCAAGTAAAAATTTATAATATTGAAGGTTAATTCTAGAATTAAGATATTTAATATAAAGGATTTAAAGATATACTTTTCCTATTTAAAGTAAAGAAACATGTATTTTTGAAAATATTGAGGATCTTAGATTATACTTGAAAAAAAAGAATAGAGACTTTATGAAAAACCTTCAAAACAAATACACATTTGTTAAAGTAAAGAAATGTGAGATGTTTTTAGCTTTAAGAGGAGGATAATGGAGTTCAAAATCATTAAAGGCTATATAGATATAATAATCCTCACATGACATATAAAAAAAAGAAAAAGAAAAGAAAAGAAAGGATTGAAAATGTTTCTAAAAAAGAAAGAAAAAGAGAAAAGAAAAAAGAAAAAATATGTGAGGAGAAGCTTAAGGAGATGATGAATTAAAAATTGTCTCCATTTGAATCATCTTAAGGAAAGGAACTTAACTACAAAAAGTATTATAATAAAGTTCTCATGAAATTATTTTTCTGGTAGTTCTTCTAGGTATCTTAAGTATGCCAAATTGCAGTTATTTTTGAAATAAATAGAAAATTAGAACTTTTCGAATGTTTCACTATAGCATTTATAAAAAAAAATTATAGAAATCTTTTAGTTAACTTTGCTAACACATTTTATTAAATTTTATATAGTATAAAGAGTTACTTGAGGATAAGTAATGTTTAAGTATGGGGGAATTGATCCACTTAAAAATAACATGTTTTTAGTGCATGTTTTATAAGCATTTTATGTACATTTTTTATGATATTGCACTTTAAAGGAAGGTATTTTTGCATGTTTTTGGTTACAAGCACTTGGAATGGACATTTAGAGAAAATGAGGGAAAAATTGAGCAAAATTGGGCAAATATTGATGGCACTATAGCACCACCCCTGGCGCTACTGGCGCCAGTCCCCAACCACAATAGCACTATAGCACTCCAAACGAGCGCTAGTGTCAGAAACTAATTTTTCTAGAAGATCAATTCAATTTGGCTAAATTTTGGAGGGTTTTTTGAAGCAACCCTTTGTTATTTTCTATTATCCATTAAATAAGAAGGATTTGGCCAAATTTAGAGCCTTTTTGGAGCATTGAAACTTTAATTGGGCAGCAATAGAAATTAGGGTTTTTTTAGTTTGTGTTTAAGTGTGAGTGTGAGTGTGTTTTAGTTTGTAAAAGTTCAAAGATTGCTTTAAAAAACTCTAAAAGTTTACTTGAGGGGAAGACATAAGATACATTGTATGTTTGTTTTATTTCCATGAATTTTGAGTAGTTCCCTTTCTTTCTCCATGTATATGGGAAATATTCTTGTGGGATGAGAATAATTTAAAAACTTCTTTTTAATCTTAAAATTGCGATGGTATTTTCACCGAATCATCATTAACTTCACAAAAATGGTCACTTGTGAGGTTAAAATCCATTGAGAAACATAATGACCTGGAAGAACTATGATTTCAACCAACGAATAGATACCACACTTCATTGCGATCACCTAAGGGGGTGTGCAAATAACTAGGTAGGTAAGTTTTGATAGGCGTAGAATTGGTTAGATCTTGAGTGACAGGCTAGATTCTTATCAATTTGGCTTAAATTTCAGTACTCAATGCTAGGATTTGGCCATCATAGTGGCATGGGCTTAGGGGCATCTAGAGGAAAGTGACTAGTAGTTTTGATGAGGAATCGAGATGTTAAGGAACCGTCCTTAAGTTAGCCAGTGTCCTTTGCTTGCTCCAGGAGGGGTTAAAGAATAAGGTATGCTTCTGTTTGTCACAATATATCAATTTTTTCTTAAATTACTTGAATCCTACATAAGTTAAAATCTCTTTGCAAGGAGAAAGGTTTTCCATATTATCCAAACTCATTGTTATATTTTCTTAAGCTGTTACATTTAGTTGTTCCTTTCTTTTTAACTCTTTAGTAGTAACTTTTAGTAAGCATATCATTTTAGACCTCTTACCAGTTTAAGTTGTATTTAAATATAAATTATGTAAGTTAATTTTGAGATTTATCGCTCTTCTTATGGGATCAATATTGAGTTTTTAAGGAAAATCCTATATTACTTGAACAACACGTATACTTGTGTAGCACCCATAGTGTGAAAAATTATTATATAAATAATAAATCGTTATATTTTTTCACACTAGCTCCTAGATATAATTTGAGACATATTTTTTGGTAAAGTTTTGGAGATTAAAAATACACGTAATTGCGGGTCAGGTCAGGACACAACCCATTCATTATCTTTCATTCAGTCATTGAAAAATTATTTCTTAAACAAAGAATACATATCTTAAATGTTTCCATAATATAGAATAAAACATCAACATTAACTAAAAATAAAAATAAACTCTCGTACAAATTTAATAACAACCACATATATACAGAGAAAATGAGCAGCAGCTGTGGTGATTTCTAAGTTAACACTTCAAAGTGCAAGAAGAACTATGTTATGCAAGTTGGTGTGTGGCATGTAGTTTTAGGGTCATTTGGACTTTAACATCTTTAAGAAAGTTATGAATATTCTCCTATAGGAATAAATGGTATACAATATTTGCCTAAGTCAGCTCCATTCCTTTTAGTAAGTAATACTGAAACTCTAGATAAAGAAATGAAGTAAGCTCCATCAAGCTCTCTAGGGCCAAGTACATTGAAATTTTTCCCGAAGATAATATCATAATGACTTACTAGGGAGACATACAAAAGGGATATTTAAAGTCGCAATGATCAATGTGTTGTGGAAAGCAACCTCTTTTTTTATAAAGGCTGAACATGCAGGTGTATGTTTACTTGAAAGTGGTGTGATGTGACATAATACAAGCCTCTTAATTATGTATTTGAATAGCACATGTAAGTGATCTACTTCTTCATCACTTACAAAATTGGTTAGATTGCCTTGAAGATCTCTCTCAGAATTATTGTACCCTCCAAAAGTGTAAGGTGTTTCTATCTTTACCCTAAGATCTCTCTCAAAATTATTGCAGCATCCAAATTGTAAGGTATTTCTGCCTTTACCCTTCATCAACCTTCAAGGTTCCAAATATGGTTTTTTATTTAGTGTGCCCTATCAACCTCTTATCCATGGTTCACGTACTTTAAGAAGACTAGAAAAAATCGTCAGCCAGTAAAGGACTACTTACAAGTAATCTTTTATTCTTCCGAGTTACTCAGTAAAAAGTTGTATCTCAATTATTCAAAGTGCTCGAAGTTTTATTTCTTCATTTGTCTACACCTTTCTAGTTTTACATTGATCTCAATTTGGATTTTTTATTCTAGTTTTTTCAGTAATATCTCAACTAGAGGAGAAGATGGTGTATACATGAATCAATTGTCTATGAGTATCTGATACACCTAACATATATAGTATTTTTATGCACATTTTTATACCTATTTTAATGATATTGCACTTTAATGGAAGGTATTTTGTATTTTTCTTGCAGCTATGATGAAAATGGATGGTCATGATGAAAGGAGCAAAATTGGATCAAATTTGGAGCAAAACAATGAAAAATAAAAAATTTGGCACTGGCGGCTAAGCGCCCCTGGGCCGGCGTTAGCCGCCACAGTTAAAAATCGAGATTCAAATGGATTTTGTGCCAATTTCAAAGGGATGGGATGCAACTCTTGGTGGTAACGTCCATAACTTCCTTTGGGCGGCAAGTTTGAATAAAGGGGTGTGTTCATTGGTAGATACATCGAATATGGACATGTTTTGAAGAGACACCAAGGCACCTTTTGGTTTACTATTTAAAGAGAGTCTTAGGAAAGATTTAGAGGAGGCAATTTGAGGAGACTCTTCCTCTACATTGTGAAGAGTACTTCCATTATTCTTCCACTGTATTTTAAAAGTTTTTATTTAGAGTAGGAGTAGAGAGTAGAGAGTAGAGAGGAGAAAAGGGTCAGAGTGAAGTATTCTTCTTCCCACTTCTTTTCTTTCTTTTAGTTTAGTTTTTATTGAAGTCTGAAGTCTATATTCTGAGTCAACGGAGTTAGGAGACTTGGTCTGAGAAGTAGTTTAGCGAAGAGTCAAAGTTTTATAGGAACTTCCTTAGTCTTGTGGAGAGGATTTTCAGATAAGTGTTTACTTTTATTTAGTTTATTAATACTTATTTTCGTTTATTATTTTTCTTATCGTTGTTTTTAATTTCAAATCAATGTGTTTTTATATTTTCTCAATGCATTCGAGTAGTTTACTTTATCTTTTTCTTTCTTAAATGGAGAAGTAATTAATTTAAAGAGAATTGTTGAGGAAAGTATAAGTGTTTAAAAGTTGGAAGAAGTTGTGAAGATTGATTCTAAAAACTTTGTTTACTTCTTAATTTGGCCTGTTAAGTTGCAAAAATTTCTTGAGATTATGTATGATCCAATGCCGTATTGTCTCATAAAAGTTAGTAAGAATCACATGAAATTATATGGGTGAGAACTGTAGTCCATATAATTGGATGTAATATTAGAAGGATTTTTTATAAAAGGGAGTAAAATAGAGGATTTTAGAGTGACAGGCTAAAACCCCCTAATTTGGTTTGAAGTTTTGAGTTTTGTTATGAGAAGTTAGCCCCCAGGTGGTGGGAATCGAGGGAACTCTAGAGTGAGAGACTGGTATCTTCCCTGTCTATTCATGTTCAAAATAATATAAATTTCAAATTAACCTATGTTCTTTATATAACCAAGTAAGGGTAAAGAACACATTTGCTTCTATCTGTCACAAAAAAAAATTGAGTACTTCCACAACAATACTTTAAGAATTATTACTACTTCATGAAAGGAAAGAAAAAGATATTCTACTTAATAGTGTTTTACATCCAGTGTTATTAGTTATTGTAATTTTAATTTTTTGCTTTGCATTTTTATGAAGAAAATTTCAAAAGACATATCAACCTTCAAAACTTTTGAAAATCAAGACATACTTTTTTGAAAACAATTAAAGAAAATAAAATGATAATTTCTCTGATTCCTTTAAAGATTTCACATTTTCCCTGTGGGTTCGATATCTCGGGGCTTAATCAGAAAGTCCTATATTACTTGATAAACGATACTTATACTTGCATAGTAACCCATATTATAAAATCATAATTTTCATATCTAAAATCATCAGCGCACTTATATCTGACGGTACCAAGTTTTTGGCGCCGTTGCACTTATATCTATCGGGGATCAAGTTTTTTGCGTCGTTGCCGGGGAATTAATTTAAATGACATTTTAAAGAGAATTAAGAAATTATAAATTTTTTACTTTTCTTTGTTTTTGTTAGTGTGTTGTATTTTGTTTTGTTTTATTATTGTATGCGTAGTTCAGGTTTTGAAGGACTTGTGCCTTACGATTCTGAATTAGAAAGAACTATCAGAAAAATAAAAAAAAAATTAAAAATACAGAAAAAGAAAAAAATATTTAAGAAATGGCAAATCATCAAAATCAAATTGTTGGCATCCATCAAGAATTAAGACCTTTAAGAGATTATATTAGCCCTACAGTAGATGAACTTTGTGGTAGTATTCAAAACCCTACTGTAGCTGCTAATTCTTTTGATCTTAAACCTGCTATTATCCGAATGGTGTCAAATAATCAGTTTGGGGGAGCAACAACTGAAGATCCTAATTTGCATCCTGCTAATTTTCTAGACTTGTGTGTTACTTTTAAATATGATGGTGTTTCGGATGATGCTATTAGACTTAGACTTTTTCCTTTCTCACTGAGGGATAAAGCTAAAATGTGGTTACATTCGTTAGCACCTGGATCAATTAGAACTTGGGGTGAATTGTCACAAAAAATTCCTTGCTAAATATTTTCCACCATCTAAGACTGTTATGTTGAGAAATGATATAACATCTTTTTGTCAGTTTGAAAGAGAATGAATATATGAAGCATGGGAAAGATTTAAAGATCTCCTCAGGAAATGTCCACATCATGTGATGCCAGATTGGTTAATAATTCAAACTTTTTATAATGGATTAGTTGGATCTCTTAGATCAATCATCGATGCCGTACTTGGTGGATCATTAATGTCTAAACAATTTTACGATGCTTATGCTTTAATTAAAGAAATGGCTACTAATAATTTTCAATAGCCTTCTGAAAGGTTAAATCCTAAAAAGGTAGCCAGTGTTAATGAAAATGATGCTTTTACAATGTTAGTAAATCAAGTTGCTGCTGTATCAAGGAAGATAGACCATTTTGGGATGAATTTTTCTCAGCCAAATCTCATGATTGAAGAAAATTCATTAGGCCAAATGGTTGATTCTTATTCTTCACCAGAAACTGTGAATGCTATAATCAAAGCTAATAACCCATATTCCAATTATTATAACCCAGGTTGGAAGAATCATCTAAATTTTAACTGGAATAACAATAATCAGGGTGGTGTTAATCAACAATGGGGGAAAACCAAAGTAAACCCATTGGGGAATTGGAACAATCAAGGTAATAATAATAATAGATTAACTTATCCTTCAGGTTATAACAATGCTTTACAAAATAAGGAGAAGAAGTTGTACATGGAAGAAGTAGTATCACATATGGGAAATCAATTACAAATTCAAGGAGCAACCATCAGAAATATTGAAAATCAATTGGGACAAATTGCAAATGCCTTAAGTAATAGATCCTAAGGAATGCTTCTAAGTAATACTGAAGTGAATCCAAGAGAAAAGAATAAAGAATAAGTGAAAGCAATTCAACTGAGAAGTGGAAAAGAATTGGAAGGTAGAGTTAAAAAAGAAACTAAAGTAGGGAAAGAAGAGATTGAAAGACCAAAAGAGGACGCTCCAAAAGGTTTTGAAAGACCTATTTCTCCACCTAAGATTGATTTAGAAAAACCACCACCTCCATTTCCTCAGAGACTTCATTAACAAAAGTTGGATAAGCAATTTTTGAATTTCTTGGAGACATTAAAAAAGCTTACCATTAATATTCCATTTGCTGAAGCCCTAGAACAAATGCCAAGCTATGCAAAATTTATGAAGGATATTCTTAATAAAAAAAGGAAGTTTGAAGAAAATGAGACTGTTGCACTTAGTGGGGAGTGCAGTGTGATAATTCAGAAAAAGCTTCCTGAAAAACTTAAAGATCCTGGTAGTTTCACAATTCCATGTGCAATCGGAGAAAGATTATGTGGAAAAGCTTTATGTGATTTGGGTGCAAGCATTAACCTTATGCCTCTATCAATATTCAAAAGACTGGGACTAGGAGAAATAACCCCGACTACTGTAACTCTGCAATTAGCAGATCGTTCTATCACATATCCTAAAGAAGTTATAGAAGATGTTTTGGTAAAAGTGGATCAATTTATTTTTCCTGTGGATTTCATTGTGTTAGATATGAAGGAAGATAAAGAGATACCCATAATTTTGGGGAGACCTTTTCTAGCTACAGGTCGAGCCATGATAGATGTGCAAAAAGGGGAATTAACGATGAGGGTTAATGATCAAAATATTACATTTAATATTTCAAAATCAATGAAATATCCTGCAAGAGGTAAAGAAGATGAGTGTTTTAGGATGGATGTTATCGAATATTTAAGTGAATGTCATTTCAAATCAACTGATGAAGAGAAAGATGAAAGAGAAGAATTTGAATATAAGCAAGAAGAGGAGTTATTTGGTTCTGAAGATTTTCAAGAGGAAGATTTAAAGTATGTTCGTGAAAGTTTTGAAATGTTGGATATGACTGAGAAAGATGAATCTTATGGTCCATCAATTGAAAAACCTCCTGAACTTGAGTTAAAAATGCTTCCTGATCATTTGAAGTATGTTTTTCTAGGTGAATCCTCAACCCCGCCTATTATAATTTCCTCTCAATTAACGGAAAAAGAAGAAGAGAGTTTGCTTGAAATTCTGAAGAAGCACAAGAAAGCCTTTGGATGGACAATTGTTGATATTAAAGGAATCAGTCCTTCAATTTGTATGCACGAAATTCTTATGGAAGATAATAGCAAGCTACGGTGATGCCCAAAGGAGATTAAATCCTATCATGAAAGATGTTGTTAAGAAAGAAATTTTAAAGTGGTTGGATGCTTGGAATTTCTACCCTATTTCAGATAGTGCATGGGTTAGTCCTATTCATTGTGTTCCTAAGAAAAGAGGAGCAACTGTGACTGTTAATGAAAAGAATGAAAGATACCAACAAGACAAGTTACAGGGTGGCGAATATGCATTGATTATAGAAAATTAAACCTTGCCACAAGGAGAGATCATTTTTCACTCCCTTTTCTATATCAAATGTTGGATAGACTAGCTGGGCATAAATACTTTTGTTTTCTGGATGGATATATTGGTTACTACCAAATTCAAATTGTTCATGAGGATCAAGAGAAAACTACGTTTACCAGTCCTTATGGTACGTTTGCTTTTAGAAGAATGCCCTTTGGTTTATGTAATGCCACTGCTACATTTTAGAGATGTATGATGGCTATTTTTTGGGATTTAACTGAAAAAGGGATTGAAGTTTTTATGAATGACTTTTCAGTGTTTGGAATTTCATTTGAATCATGTTTAAAACATCTATCTAAAGTTCTAAAATGCTGTGAAGAAACTAATTTGGTCCTTAATTGGGAAAAATGCCAATTTATGGTAGCAGAAGGAATTGTTTTGGGACATCAGATTTCAGAAAAGGTTTGGAGGTAGATCCTGCAAAAATTCAAGTTATATCTAATTTACCTTGCACAACCAATGTGAGGAGAATTAGAAGTTTTTTAGGACATGCTAGATTCTACAGGTGTTACATCAAAGATTTTTCAAAGATTACAAAACCTTTATGTTGTTTAGTGGAAAAGGATGCAATTTTTAATTTTGATGATGATTGCCATAAAGCCTTTGAAACATTAAAAGAAAAATTAATCACTGCACCTGTAATAATTTCACAAAATTGGGAAAAACCTTTTGAATTAATGTGTGATGCTAGTGATTATGCAATTGGTGCTGTTTTGGGTCGAAATATGATAAAATTTTCAAAGTAATTTATTATGCTTAGAAAAACTCTTAATGAAGCTCAAATTAATTATACCACTACTGAGAAAGAGTTATTAGCTATAGTATTTACCTTTGATAAATTTTGATCATATTTAATTGGAACTAAATGTGTTGTGCATACTGATCATTCTGCTATCAAATACTTAATAAAGAAAAATGATGCAAAACCGAGACTTATAAGATGGATTCTTATTTTGTAAGAATTTGATTTTGAGATAATAGATAGGAAGGGTTCTGATAATCAAATTGCTGATCATTTGTCCAGGCTTGAAATTGAAAAATCTTTCTGTGATATTGAAGAAATTAATGAACATTTTCCTGATGAAAAATTGTTCACTATTAAAGAATGGAGTGTTCCGTGGTATGCAGACATAGTAAAATTTATTGTTTGTAATATTATACCCTATGGTTTGACATATCTTGAAAATAAGAAATTTCTGTCTGATGCTAAGACTTATTTTTGGGATAACCCATTTTTATATAAACAAGGAAAGGATCTTATAATTCAAAGATGTGAACCTTTGGAAGAGACTTATGAAATTATTCAAAAATGTCATGATTCTGATTATGGGGGACATTTTGGAAGTGATAAAACTGCATATAAAATATTACAATCAGGATTTTATTGGCCTACAATTTTTAAGGATGTGAATGTTTATATTAAAAATTGTGATAGATGTCAGCGTGTAGGAAATATTTCTAGAAGAAATGAGATGCCCCTCAATTATATGTTGGAAGTTGAAATATTTGATGTTTGGGGATTATATTTTATGGGACCATTTATACCATCTTTCAAACATATTTATATTTTATTAGCAGTGAATTATGTTTCACAATGGATTAGAGTTTTTGCTTTACCTCGTTGTGATGCTCAAAGTGTTGCAAAGTTTTTAGAAAAGAATATATTTTGTAGATTTGAAATACCAAGAGTGATCATAACTGATGGAGGAAGTCATTTTAGATATGTGATTATTAGGAAGTTAGCAAAGAAATATCATATTAATCATCATATTTCTACTGCTTATCATCCGCGGACAAATGGTTTGGTTGAATTCTCCAATCGTGAAATTAAAAGAATATTGGAAAAAACTGTTAATCCAAATAGAAAGGATTGGTCAATTAAACTGGATTATGCTTTGTGGGCCTATAGGACTGCTTACAAAACATCTATAGGAATGTCCCCATATAGGCTAATTTTTGGAAAAGCTTGTCATTTACCTTTTGAACTCGAGCATAAGGCTTATTGGGCTATTAAAGAGTTCAATAATAATTTGAAAGATGCTGCTGAAAAAAGATTATTGAAATTGAATGAGCTTGAAGAAATAAGGAATGAATCTTATGAAAATGCTAAGATTTATGAGGAAAAGATGAAGTTATGGCATTATCAGAAGATTCTTCCCAAAAATATTATACCAGGACAATAAGTTTTGTTGTATAATGCTAGATTGAGAATATTTTCTGGAAAACCTAAGTCCAGGTGGATGGGTCCATTCATTGTGATAAAATTTTATTCTTATGGAGCTGTAGATATTCAAGATCCTAAGACTGGAAAAATATTTAAAGTTAATGAACATAGACTTAAACCATATTTTTCAGTCAATAAATCTAAATCTGATGAGAATTTAATGTTGGGTCACTCAGAATGAGTTCTGGGTATGTCAGGCTGAAGATGTTAAAACAAGCGCTTTGTGGGAGACAACCCATATTTATCGGTGTGTTTGCTTTATGTTTGTTTTGTGTGTCTTGTTTGCTTTGTTTGGTTTGTTTTTATGTTTTTAGTGGTAGTAATTTGGAGTTTTAAAACTTCAGTGGAGTTTATTTGACCTTAATTGATGATTTGAAAAAATCGGAATGAGAATTTGGACACTTAGCAAACCTGTGCTAAATTGTGCATTGGCGGCTAAGCGCCGACTAGTTGGCGCTTAGGCGCCACAGTTATAAAAAACGTGAAAAATGTGAATTTAGAGCCTAGATCGTGGGGGAGAAGTTGTGGGAGTTATTTAGGAGATTCTAAACGTGTTAGAGAATATTCTAGCATCTCCGAAGTCTATAAAAAGGTCCTGACTTAAGGAAAACACTTGCCCCAAGTCCTATTTTCATTTCTGAAGTCTAAGAAGAGAATTTTGAGCACCATTTCTTCCTGGGAGAACGAGATGAAGAAGAAGCAAGATTCTGATAAAAGTAAGTTCATTAGTGATAGTGCTAAGGAGTTATTTAATGGATATCTGGCTGTTAGCATTCAAGGTATTGCAGATATGATTGCAAAAATTGAAGCCCGAGTGACTTCAATGGAAGCAATGTTCAATGATATTACTTTAAATCTGGATCACATAGGATGTCAACTCAAGATGCAATTCAATCATTCAAGGTATGTAGATGAAATAGATAAGCGATGTTTGTGAAGAACAAATGAATTGAAGAAGATGATATAAGAATGAACAATGATCGCCTGTTCTATCAAATTTATATTCCCGAAGGGTCAAATGGAATGATTGGTCCTGGTTATATTCCGTCTAATGGAGAGTGGAATTAAAAGTGTTTTGTTTCTATTTGTTTAGTGTCTTATGTGTTATGTTAGTGTTCTTGTGAGTTCATGTTTGGTGTGTTAATGTTTTTATATATGCCTGATGATGTGATGGGTACATCTTAGAGATGTACACTTATCAGTTTAAGACTATAGTGTCTTGTATTTTGAAAATTTTATCCTTTATGTTTGGATAAAAATTCTAGTATTGTATTGAATGTTACGTTTGTTTTAATATAAGTTTGTGTTTTTGTGAAATTTGTGTGGAATCAATGGTTATTAAATTTTGATTTGGAGTATTAGAAGATTTGTGGGGAGAATTAATTATTGTGGACTAATTAAGGGTAATTAACCAAGTGATTTAGTGCATATACCTTAATTATAAAAATTTGGGTATTGGAGGCTAAGCGCCAAAGTGTCGGCGCTTACGCACCAGATTTCGCGGCTAAGCGCCGATAGTTTGCGCTTAGGCGCCAGTTCACGAAAAATTGATTCCCAAAAGTTAAAAACCCAAAAATTGCCATTTTCAACCGCCCCATCGTCTTCAACCTTTGCTTTGCCGCGAAAGAGGAGCCTAGGGTATCATATTGTGGATCATTTAAGAGCCGATCTCAACAAAAATTGTTAGATTTGGATTCCTTGAGGTAAGAGCACTACTCCTAAGTAAAAAATTTTTATTTTCACCATGTATTTTGAGTACATTTTGGAAGATCTTAAAATCATTATTCATGGTGAAAATTTAAGGAAAAGCTTGATAAATTGCTTGGATTTAGTGAAAATATCTTTTGGAAGATAATTTAGCAAATTTGGATTGATTCTGGAATTTATGGTGAAATTTTCGTGAATTTTTAGAGATGGCTGTACGGCTTATTTTAGGTTATGTGTGTTGTATTTTGAAAAGGGGTCACCTATAGAAATTGTCAGCGAATTTTAAATTTAATTTAAATATATAATTTGAAAAGTAGTATTTGATTTTTGAAAATAATTTTAAGCTTGAAAATTTTAAGATATGAAAAACCAAACCGATCTCACATCCCAAATAATTTATATAAACGAGCACCGCATCATAAACCGTGTATCTATCCTGAAGAATAGACACACTGCTTGACGATGAGGACGCGTTTTGAAGAGACTCCAAGGCACCTTTTGGTTTACTATTTTAAGAGAGTCTTAGGAAAGATTTAGAGGAGACAATTTGAGGAGACTCTTCCACTGCATTTTGAAGAGTACTTCCATTGTTCTTCCACTGCATTTTAAAAGTTTTTATTTAGAATAGAAGTAGAGAGTAGAATGGAGAAAAAAGTCAGAGTGAAGTATTCTTCTTCCCACTTCTTTTCTTTCTTTTGGTTTTGTTTTTATTGAAGTCTGAAGTCTATATTCTGAGTCAACGGAGTTGGGAGACTTGCTCTGAGAAGTAGTTTAGCGAAGAGTCAAAGTTTCAAAGGAACTTCCTTAGTCTTGTGGAGATGATTTTCAGATAAGTGTTTACTTTTATCTAGTTTATTAATACTTGTTTTCATTTATTATTTTTCTTATCATTGTTTTTAATTTCAAATCAATGTGTTTTTATATTTTCTCATTGCATTCTAAGTAGTTTACTTTATCTTTTTCTTTCTTAAATGGAGAAGTAATTAATTTAAAGAGAATTGTTATGGAAAGTATAAGTGTATAAAAGTTGGAAGAAGTTGTGAAGATTGATTCTAAAAACTTTCTTTACTTCTTAATTTGGCCTGTTAAGTTGTAAAATTTCTTGAGATTATGTATGATCCAATGCGGTATTGTCTCATAAAAGTTAGTAAGAATCACATGAAATTATATGGGTGAGAACTTTAGTCCATATAATTGAATGTACTATTAGAAGATATTTTTATAAAAGGGAGTAAAATTAGAGGATTTTAGAGTGACAGGCTAAAACCCCCTAATTTGGTTTGAAGTTTTGAGTTTTGTTATGAGAAGTTAGCCCCGGGTGGTGGGAATCGAGGGAACTCTAGAGTGAGAGACTGGTATCTTCCCTGCCTAACCTTGTTCAAAATAATATAAATTTCAAATTAACCTATGTTCTTTATAGAACCAAGTAAGGGTAAAGAACACATTTGCTTCTATCTGTCACAATAAAAATTTGAATACTTCCACAACAATACTTTAAGAATTATTACTACTTCATGAAAGGAAAGAAAAAGATATTCTAGTTAATAGTATTTTACATCCAGTGTTATTAGTTATTGTAATTTTAATTTCTTGCTTTGCATTTTTATTAAGAAAAATTCAAAAGACATATCAACCTTCAAAACTTTTGAAAATCAAGACATACTTTTTCAAAAACAATTAAAGAAAATAAAAAGATAATTTCTCTGATTCCTTTAAAGATTTCACATTTTCCCTGTGGGTTCGATATCTCGGGGCTTAATCAGAAAGTCCTTTATTACTTGATAAACGATACTTATACTTGCATAGTAACCCATATTATAAAATCATAATTTTCATATCTAAAATCATCAGCACACTTATATCTGACGGTACCAAGTTTTTGGCGTCGTTGCACTTATATCTATCGGGGATCAGTATCTCAGAAAGCTCCATAAGTATGAAGTCCTCCACAGTTGGTAATTATTCCACTTACATAGTTTTGGAATCCTCAGTCATCTTGATGTACATCCTCTTAGCTCTTATATTCTTGTTAATCCTCTAAGCCTTGGATATAGTGGGCTTGATAATAATGGATTTGTGTTGAGACTTGAATGGTATTCTATTGGACTCAGCACAACCTAGGGGGACTGTTGACCTCACTTTTATTAAGGTCTAATCTATCTTTATTAGAAGCCTAGGATCTTGCCATAGAAATTTCCTATTGACTATCCTAGAGGACTAGAGATGGAAGCCTACCCCCTTTAGAAATTATAAACACCTCTTTGCTCTTCTTGGAGTTTAACATGTTTGATTGCTAACCACTAGCATTTAGTAGGTTGGAGCCAAATGTGAGGGAGCTCAAGAAGGGATTCCTATAGGATTGCCTGACCTTAAGGTCAACCCTGGGTGATAAGGTCTTAGGCAAGCTTACACACACACAATTAGACCTCTCACTTACACTCACTACCTCAAACCCTAAAACCTAACATGCTCAACCTAGTTCGGTACTTTTGGAAACTCAGGTGGGTGATCCCCAGCCCTTAGCCCTAAGCTAGGGTTTGGCTAGGAGAAACACATGGAGGATCTAAAATGGGGCTTCTGTTAGGTCCATTGCTAAAATAGGGGTGATTCCATAATTAACATTCTCAATTAATACCAATTTTGCCAAATTCCCAAATTTGACCCTTCTTGGCCCCAATTTCACCAAAATTACCAAAATACCCATGAAACCTTAAATTTTCCCAAAATTCTGAGATTACCCAAATTCTTAAATTCTCTTCAAAAATCATATTAAACCATTCCAAATCACTCAAATTGCCCAAAATACCTAAAATCCAAAAATTCCTAAAATGCCCCCAAAATAAAGAAAATTGCTAAAATACTCTTCATGCCCAAAAAATTCCAAAAATTCCCAAAATCTCCAAAATCACTTCAAATGATCCCAAAATCAATTCGAACCACTCCATGGGCTCAATTTGACCAAATTGCCTCCTTGTGACCAAAATGCTCAAATTGCCCCTAAAGGCCTAAAATCTCCAAATCACCCCCAATTCCAACCAATTTGATTCCAAACCTACTCAATTTCAATTCTAAAGAAAAATCATCATCTCCAATACTAATTGAAACCCATTTCAAGCCCAATTGAATCCAATCTTAATTCCAATTCCAAGCTCAAATTAAAACATATAATTTTACCCTCAAACCCAAATGTCACCAAATTGAACTCCATAAGTCCATAATTTCCACCCAATTGATACCCAAAAATCTTCATCAAAGTCTCCTGGACCAATTTGATCGATTAATTGATCCAAGTTAGCCTAAACACACCTAGACCCAAGTTCAAACCAAAAGCCCAATTATGAACCCAAACCCTAAATTTGACCAACCCATCCAAATTGACCAAAACATAGTCATCACAACCAACATTTAAGCCTTTGAAACCAAGCTAGATCCACCTAGCCCAACCTAGTTGAGCCATGGATAAAGGGTCCCTTGATTTGGGGGATTTCTTCCCATAAAAGACTGAGCCAAGGGGATTTTTTCCACCAGCCATCAAACCACCCAAAGTCCATCACCATTAAACTCTCCTAGCTCACCTTAACCACCTAAACACCAAACCTGGCCTAACCGACCGGCCTAGTCACCGAAAAACATAAAAAATTGAGAGCCACCCTAAACCTTAAACCCAAAATTAAAACTTCCTGAGCTGGCTCACCCCCATAGGCCACTTGCACATTTCTTCCATCCACCTAAGTAGTAGAGCTCACCCAGATTGAAGCCCTGGTGGCCCTCTTTACCTATATATTTAAACACCACCTCGCACAACCAAACCATAGAGAGTGCACTGAACCTTGGGGAGACTCTGTTAAATTTTTCCCAAAGCTTCTCCAATACCTCCTGAGCTAATTCCAACCATTTCCGAACCATTGTCCTCATTGCTTGAAGTTAATTTCATCACCTAAAAATCACCTAAAAATAAGACACTCCCTAATCAATCCTCAAATTTACTTGCTCCTCACCTTTACCAGAGTAAGAGAGGAAGTTCCCCACTAAAAGCCCCATCTCCAAAGCAGATCAAGCATGAACCACCCACTGATCGAGTTCTTAGACAAGTCCAAGAAGAGCTCAAATTGGAACTTAGAGGAGCTTTGCAAGGTCACAAAGAACATTAGGAACCATCCCAATCGAGGCCTCACCTATTGGGCTCAGGTATATACCGCTATCCCACAAACCGAGATTGGTTTGTTCTTTAGTGAAGAAAGTTTTAATACCATGCTTGATTACCCATATGGATGTGTTCGTCTAGACTAGATGAAGGTGTAGTAACAAACCCCATGTGATTTGGTTGAGTGTAGTGTGAGATGTTAGGGTTTTAGTGCGGACGGTTCCCTGTTTACACTAGTTGGGGACGAGGAATCGAGCCTTTGGATCGAGCGTGTATCGAACGGATGGTCGAGATTGCGTCAGATGAGCTGAAGATGCATAAAGCACGTGCTTATTGGGTGGCTACGTGGATGGGGACGTAAAATAGCAGAGCGCCGTGTGGTCTTTCGGAGAGCCGTAGGATGAGTTGACTACCGCGTGGTTAAGTAGGAAAATAAGATTTATTTTAATTTATTTAATTCAGTCACCTTACAAAATTCATAACTTAGCGTAGAAAAATCATATAAATAAAAAGAAAGATAACCTACTGCACAGTGAACAGAGGAGAATAATGCGGAACAAAAATTGAAATTATTTGGCTTATATTTTATTTTTAGTTAACTAAATACTTAGAAACTTCATTAAATCATAACTTAACAAATATAAATCACTATGGCATGAAACTTTGAGGGCATTTTCTCTATGTCATTAGGAGCGCTCTCTGATTTTCCAAAGTTACATACCATCCTTAACATGAAAACCCTAATTTTTAAAATTAATTACCTCTGTTTCAATTAAAAATTCTAATAATTAAAATAAAAATAAAAATAAAAAATAAAAAATTATTTTTGCAGGTTCACTATGGCCAGAGGATCTTAAGAAAAATGTAAAATGAATTTAAATAAATAAAAATAAATTTTTATGTAACTATCTCATTAAAACCATTAAAAGTTAGATAATTAAAATATAAATATAAATATCACAAAAATAAACCCACACTGTATTTAATAATTATATTAACTCACTATAAAAATTTGAAATGCATTTGAGGTATATTTATCACCAAATTTGATTTTCTAAGTAAAATGGAATTTTTGCATTAAAATAATTATAATAATTAAAGTATAATTAAGAAAATTAAGAAAATGGATTTGGGAGCTCCTTGTGACTATGGGAACTTATGAATAATAAAATTAAAGTTGAAATAAATATTTCATTTTTAAGGCATATGTTAAAATTTTAAATAAATAAAGAATAACTAAAAATCATAAAAATCATAAAAATGTAAAAAAAAGCACTAAAATGTTCCAAATTGTTTTTTGATTACTTCGGAGCAATTAGGATATTTTTGCAAATTTTCCAAATGAAGGTATGAATTTTTAAAGGCTAAAAATGAATATTCCCTAATTTTGCACTAAAATAATTGTAATAAATAAAATAAAATCATAAAAATATGAAACTTGCCTCTCTGGATTCCATGGACTTAGAGAGATTTAAGAAAACTATAAAAAGTAATTTTTAACTTAAATAATACATTATATCTAATTAATACTCAAAATAAATAAATAATTATAATAATTAAAATAAAATTCAAAAAATCATAAGCATTGCTCCAAGTGGTCCTATAACCTAGGTGAACCTTCTAATAATTTTCTTAACGTTAGATAATGTAATTTTGATGAGTTAATGAATTAACTTCAAAAATACATATTTTTTCATTAAAAATAATTATAAAAAAAAATAAAAATCAGAAAACCACATTTTCTTCTCTAATATTTTAATTGACTCATGAGTGGGGTTACATAAAAGTTTCAAAGTCATTTGAGTTAAATTTAAAGAATTATGTAGTGATAAGGTCTTAAAGGGAAAAAATGTAATGATGGAATTTAGGCCTTAAATAATATTTAAGCTTACTTAAAGCGTATATGGGTAATATGATATCATAATTGAATTTTCTAGGAGGCTGAAATACAAGGGATTAAGAGATAAAAACTAACTCATCACTTTTTTTAATAAGGGCATAATTGTAATTTTCCTCTAAGTATCATAATTTGGACGTTAATTAAATTAAGTGATCCTAAGGTGAGGGGTTAGATTTTGGAAGACCATGATTTACTAATCAATGACCCCTAGCTAATTGTTGGATTATAACATAATATTTTATCAGGATTAAGCTCACCTAATTTAATATTCCTAAAATTACAAGTCTACCCATGCAATCTTAAGGGCTTAGTAGTGAACTAGGGTTAATCCAAGTTATTTTAATGAAGCTTAGAAAAAATATATAACTAATTACAATTACTTTGAAAACACTACTAGCCAAAATAAAATTTTAAATTGGTTAATTCCTTAGTAAATTAATTTTCCCTTAAGGGCCTTCATTCACATAAATCGTAAATGAAACATCAAGTGATAGTTACCCATTCATAGGGATGACTAAGACATCAAGGTTCATTTAGCACAAGGTTAAAACACCCATCAAACTATAATGTATGAATGATTTAGAAACATATAAATTTAGAAGAACTCGAGACATTCCAAAGTATCTTAAATGAGGTGTAGGATTATGCTTTGCACTCCTTTATAGTATTTTGGATATCTTGGAGGAATACTGAACCCATTATGTCGTTACTCAAGAAAATCATCCTTTAAATAAATGAATAGGAACCCACCAGGTTATGACTAGGACTCGGTAGGCATACACCTTGAACCACTTTTCCTACTTTCCTTTATGGCAATTAATTTAATTTTCATGCAAATTTATGTATGTATCATAAAAGCTAATTTTTCCGATGGACTGCGAGAAGATGGCTGATACACTTTTTACAGTTTATTTATAACATGTTACTTTACCGCGCTTTACTTTCCAGTACTTTTTATTATATGCAATTCATTTCACTTCACATGCAAAACAAAACCAAAATTGAAAGTGACACTCAAAACAAAACCAAAACCAAAATAAAAACAATTTTTTTTTCAACATTAAACAAAATTTGCAAAATAAAATAAAAGATAAATAAATTAATACACTCACTTTGGATGATCGGGAATCCCTCGGAGGAGGCAACTTATAGGTGCTAACTAGATATCCCCGATCTGGATGAATTTAACAATTCTTTTAGACTAAGTGAATTCAAAGGAAATAGTGATGCTAGAATGATAGAACCATGGGATCCAAACTAGTATCGCTTAATCAACTGAAACTTGCCCAAGAAGACATCTAAAACGACAACAACAATTGCAAACAACAAAAACTGACACTCACATTGAGCCAAACATCTTGGAGCTTCTTTAAACCTTTTAGAACATCTTTAACTTTACACTTTAAACTTGAAACCTTTTACAATAAGGAGCTTGGAGCATGCACCGTGGGCAGCACGTTGAGGACGTACATAAGAACATTTTTTAGAGAGCAAATGAATAAACAAAAACAAATCTTTTCCTAGAATTAAACAACATGCCATAGAATTTCAAGGTCGTCTGCTTAGTGCGAATTAAATCCTCAATTGATCTTTGAGGCCTTTGTACAATGATGTTGTGCAATATAAGCTCTAACTAGTCTTAGTATTCCAAGGTCGTTGTTCGATACAACATAAACCCTCATATCTTCCAGTCTATTTGTGTGATCGGTATCATAAAGATGTAAGCCCTAAATAAAAGAAATTAGCGGGATAAAACATTAAATAATTTCTCTTCGAGGTTGAAACCAAACCATAGGATAGTTTGGGAAGTCAACAAGGTTCTCCTCAAGATCCGTGGCATCCCCTAGTTTTACTCTTTTGGATTCCGAAAATAACAGTTCCCATTTGCACCTTTTACATTTAAATTTTTTATGTTCGACCTTGAAAATCCTAAAAATTTTGTTGAATTTATGAAGATAATAATTCCTGATCAAAATCAAGTTTTCTTAGGTAACTTAATTCATTTAAGATGTAATTAACCATAGAGGCTTTCCTTTATAGGAAAATTTAAGAACCCAACTTAATATAAACCCTACATGATCTTTCATATTAGGTAGAGGAACTTGTTGGTCAACATAAATGTTTCACAGACTAAATGGATGTTATAGATTGTTTACTTCATTTAAATGAGTCTCATCATCAAGTAATCCTTCTATTCTTCTAGGTGGATGCATAGCTTGCAATGTTGTGCACTATTATTTAAACTATTGTATATATGAGATCAGTTTAATTTCATATTTTCACATTAAAATGTTATTTTCTAAATTATACATATAATAAATTAAATTAAACATCTTCAATGACCTGCAGGGACTTATGCTCTGCTTACTTAGAACATGATCAGTGGTTGTTCTTCAAGTACTTCCCTTGGTTCAGGTATTGTCTTAGTTGGATTATTGCAAAGCATGTTCAGGCCTCCGAATCTTATACCAAAATTGATAACTATGTTATTCATTAAGTTGCTTTGATCAACATCCAACTCGGCACTATCTTTAAAGGAAAACATAAGCATTCTAACACATATTTTCTTGCAGCAAGAACAAAAGTTAAATTTAGTCGAGAGCTCATTAACTATTTTAATTCCTTCTTTTTAAATTTTAATCATCAATTAACATTTCAATTTGATTAGCGAACTGACACAAAAGATTTGGGATGTTTTTAATTATTAGGTTGAAAAAGTGTAAAGTTTTTAAAATCCTAAATTTTGAGTGATTTTAATTAAGTTTGGGTAAGTTTGATAGAGATTGAGTGAATCTCATAAGATTTAAGCAATCTCAATGAGATTTGAGTAATTTCAATAAGTTTTGATTGATTAAAACTTCATTTGAGTTAGATCTTAAATTCAAAAATATTGATAATTCAAAATTTTACTAAAAAATACTAAGATTCAAGTGTTGGTAGTCCTATTTGGGACCTAAAGCAAATTTTATTGATTGAAAAATTCTTGTACATCACTATGCATAATATTTGTTAGGTAACGCCTGTTGATGGGAAGTATGGAGCGTTAACCCTTACAATCTACCAACTGATGAAAACCTCCTTGATATACTTTTTCTATTATAAATAGGCCTTCTCACGTTGGTTCAAACTTGCATATATTTTGATGGGCCATAATTGGTCTATTAAGAATCAAGACCAACTCTAACCAAAAACATTTTAGGCTGAACTGACTTATCCTGGGCTTGAACTAATTATTCTTTATAGAGCTTCAGATTTTACTGAGAAAATAGAAGTGTCTCTTTTAATCCTTTGAGTTCCTCTAACTATAACCAGACATTCTAGTTTTGGATGATTTTGCAAGCATGTAGCAACTCTTAATGAGGGAATGCCACCAACTACAATGGTGGGATTCCTTAATCTAAGCAAAATAGGGTGGATTGAGGGGTTTGATATGTTTTTGTTAAGGCTATAAAGTTTCCACCAACTAAAATGCTACTACACTTATTACCTTTAAGTGTCTTCTTTATGATATTAACTAAGGTCTTATTGAATACTTTAGCTAGTCCATTAACATTAGAGTAAAATGTTGAATATCTCCATTCAATTTTGTGTCATCTCACGAAGTTGCTAAGTTTAGCAATTATGAATGTCGCACCGTATTTGATATGATGCACCATATTTGATATGACTTATAGGGAAACGCCAAATTGATATTTGATAAGGCCTATGAAGAATTGTAGTACACAGTTATTTTCTTACTTATGTTGGAAGAATGGCCTCTACTCACTTTAACATGTAACTAGTCATTCCCAGTTTAAACGTATATCCCCTAGATATAGAAGGGTCAATAGGTGACATGAGGTTTGTGCCCTAACATTCAATGGGCAAGATGCAATTGTCTATTCCAATACATTAGGTGGATAATGTAAAACTATACTATGTTTTTAGCACTGATGGCAATGTCATGTGTTCTCCATACAATCACTGATAATTGCTGGCAAATAGTACCGCATCATTTTAATCTTTTCTTTCATATTGAGGCTAGATTGGTGAGCACCACATAATCTTGAGTGTATCTCCTTGACAGTTATCGAGGTTATGTGCTTATCTAAGAAACATAATTACATAAGATCAAAAGACTTTTGATAGAGTGTGTCATTCATAATGGTATATGATAACACTCTAGATTTCATTGGATGGACTAATGACTTATCCCAAGGTAATTTTTCTTCTTGTAAGTAATCCACAAATAGTTGTCTCCAATTAGTTGACTCTTTGATAGTGGTGATATCAATATATTCATTAGTCTTGTGTTGATAAATATATTTTTCAATATCAATTGGAAAGAGAACTTGACAACCTTGAAACTCGATCAACATACACTCCTCTTCTAAATAATTTAAATCTTTAAATAACCTTGCCCAAACATCAGTGATGGTATTGCTATCATAGAATATATCATACAAAGTGATGTTTGATATTTGCTAAAGTAAACTCATAGTGCACTTGTAGTACAAAAGTCATAGTATGAAAACTTTATTAATTCTAGCTATCTAAATGACCACCAATTTTGAATCACTAAAGAATTTGATTTCTTAAGTATCTATTTAATATGTTAGAGCTGACCAGTAATTAAGGATTCATACTCTATCTATTGTTGTTCTATCATTAAGATTAGTAGGGCAGTTCCCATAGTGATCATCTAGTTCTTATCCTTGATTACTCCACAATGTTTCATGATTCTTTCACTTATTCGTAAATTTTAAGAGGAGTATCAACATTGAAAAATTACTTGGTGTTTTTTTTCTTCTTCTAATAACAACTCTTATTTTTTTTCATCTATTTCATCTTATCCTCTTATTGTCATTTCTTCTTCTAATCTTTTCTTTTGTGGCAAAATACTTTTCTTTCTTTTTTTATCGTCATCTTTTTTTTAATATTTTCTTTTATGTTGTTCTTCTTTTATTTCTCTTCTAAGCTTTCAATTGCGGGTATCTCCTCGGAAAAGATTATTTGCTTCTATAGTACATAGTATGTTGAATCTTCATAAATTTTTGACTTCATGTATTAAAAATCATTGTAGTCACCCTTGATACAACATATATGTCATCACTCTAGTTTTTGATGCATGGATGGAGGGAGGAAGGTACCATCTAATGTTCTATTAAGGCTTTTATCAGTGACTCTCTCATCACTTCGGACAAGATAAAAGCATCGTAAGTATTGAGTTTAGCTAGAAATTTTCTTAAATGCGATAACATGTTGTAATCTAATTTAAGTGGAGCTTCCACATGCATAACCTGGGTAAGAATATTCTATGGCATTCTTTTTATTCTATTTGGATTAATGATTAGTGTAGTTTTCTCAGGAGTTGTTTTGTGATGTGGTAGTATCATGTCAATTTAGAGGTTGATTTCTAAAATTTCTTTTATAAGAGTTGTCGTGAAATCTACCGATTGTTCCAAGACTTCTTGAACTTCTACTTGAGAAGCTTCAAAGTTAAAATATTCTATCCTAAAATTGATAAAAATTTCCTAAAAGCTGAGAATGGGAGCATCTTCAGTGAGTCCACTTATTAATTGAGAATCATTTTCATAAGGATTTTTAGAAGCTTTACTATTATTAAATTATTACTTAAGTCAATCAAATAAAATTCGTTAGAAAAAAATAGAACTTACCTAGCACCACTACTTAATTCATTAATATCTCTAACAAGAATGAAAAAGTCATACATAGTGAGTGATGGAAGAACCCTAGGAGCCTTATTAACATAACTAACCTAACAAAATTTTTCTCTATAGTCTTAATCATTTCCTTACATACTATTTCTCTTTAGGTCTTTGCTTCACATTCTATTTGCTTATCTGATAGCCTAAATTTTAGTTAACATCTTCTTTCTTTGTTATAGAAAATACGAAGGCATCTTGTTGAATAAGTGCTCAATTTTCTTCAAGAGTCTAGTTAGAGAATTTTTTGATTTGGTTCATCTTCTTTCATGATTTCCTGGATAGGACAACGTTCTAGCCATCTTCTGCATATTGGTTAAGTGGTTACATGTATTTACCAAAGTCAGCAGTGATGGAAACATGGTTTGGTTCCTTTAGGTATTCCTTAGGGATAACTATAGTCTCATCCTTATGATTTCTCTTTAGCTAACCTTTGAAGGTGAAACATTCCCTTATGGTGTGGTCAAGCATTATATGGTAGGTACAGTAGTTGGGATCCTTGTCTCTTTCCATTTCTTTAGGTTTCACGAGTTTTGACAGTTTGAAGTTTGGGTTTTTGGACAATTTCTTGGGCATTTTTCTTATGGCTTCACCCTTGAAAGAGTGCACCCGATTCTTTAGTTCTTTGAATTTTTATCTAGATGTACTTCTTCTCTTAGTCCTTTAGAATTGTTGTAGTTATTTTTGTCATTATGCATACTCTGGTTGAGATTGCGGTGGTGATGGGTATTGTTGTTGTTGTAGATAATGTTGTTGTTGTTCATACTATTATGGTGGTTGATATTATAATCATCAACTTAAAGAGCCTCCCAAACATAGTCAAATTGTAGTCTAAATTATTGTCAAATTGTTGCAATTATATTTTTTATTATAAAAAATATCGTTCAAATTATTTTCAACTTAACGGGCCCCTAAAAGGAGTTGAATTTAGACATGGAGGGGTTTATTTGAAATATTTTGATGATCTGGACACACTCGCGAAGTTTATTTCGAATAAGTGATTCATTGAAAAAGTTCTTATGTGGGACCAATTTTCATGCAAAAAAATCCTAAGTGTAAAATTTTACACAAAAATAGTGTTTGATGACCACTAAACCAGTTTGCATCATTTTTATATGTGATTATGAATATTATGTAAGTTATAGAATATAAACTGATTGGCCTTTGAAGAGAATAATGATTGTATGCTGCATGGAACAATACCCATGCATGAAAATTTAAAATGAAAAGTTTCATGTAAAATTTATATCCTATGATCATCAAACTTGTTTACATGGAATTAATATGTGACAATAAATGACATGTAACTTTAGGAGTAAAGTTTAAAGCCCAAAAATAATCTGAAGAGAAAATGATAATTTTGGGATATTTGGCGGTTAAGGCTGATTTTTAGATCAATTTTTGGGTTTGACTGAAATGGATTATATTTGATTATGTTTTAATTTGGTTTATTTTAGTTTTTGTTTAGTTAGATTTTAAATTAGGGTTCATTACGCTTTGATTAAGTTTAACTCAAGTGAGGTTCAATTATTTACAAGTCAAGGAAAAGGGTTTACTAATAAGTGATGTCAACAATTAAGTTCATTTCTTCATAGATTTTTTGTTATATATCTATTTGGGTAGTGCACTTCCCTAATAAATATAGCATCGAGCAGCTTCTACACTTATTTACTAGTGATTTTGCCTAACATTGTAACAACTAACCTAATATTTTGCTTAATGAGCTTTATCTTCGTATCCATGTTGATTCTACGGATAATAATATTAATATAAACTCAAGATATCTCACTTGTTGACCATGTGAACACATTCATGTGATACTTTAAATTATCTAATAATTTATATTTAGATCGAACACAAAAAGACAAGCTTATATAAAAGGAAATAACACAATCTATTTTTGTCAACACTTCTTTAATTTCTTCTAAGGTTTTAAATCCCAATCCTCTCAAACATTCCAACTTTAACATTTCTACCTCTTAAATACTTCTTATTGTACTCATGTAGTTGGTCTAAAATTTATTATGACGCCTCTCAAAGATATCACTTATCATTTAATTAAGAACATTGCAGATACATGTCATGTTGAAATGTCCAAATATGACAATATAAGTTGTTGGGGGTGTCAATTATAATGAAGTTAGACATTGCAATGAATTGGCAATCACCCAATCTTCAATTGATCATTAAAATGATTAACCCTTTTATTTCATTCTTTTCCTTAAAATTTCCCATATAAAGGCCTATATTTTGAGATAAGTAAGCTCCCTATATATTTATTATCTCAAAGATGCTTTTAAAGAAAGCATTGACTGTTCCATCTAAAAATAACATGTTTTAGTACATATTTTATAAGCTATTTTTATACATTTTTATGATATTGGAATTTAATGAAGTTATTTTGCATGTTTTTGGTTTCAGGTGCTTGAAATAGACATTTAGAAAAAATGTGGGAAAAATGGAGAAAATTTGGGCAAATATTGGTGGTGCTATAGCGCCACCCCTGGCGCTAATAGTGCTAGTTTCCAGCTAGAGTGGCACTATACTGCCACATACTGACGCTATATCACTAGAAACTACCTTTCTAGAAGATCAATTGAATTTGACTGAATGTTGGTTGGATGTTTGAAGCAACCTATGGTTATTTTCTATTTTTTTATTACATGAGAAGAATTTGGCCAAACATAGAGACATTTTGGAGCCTCAAAACTTCAATTGGGCGGCAATAGTAAATTGGGGTTTTTATATTTTGTGTTTAAGTATAAATGTGAGAGTATTTTAGTGTGTAAAAGTTCATATATTGTTTAAAGGAGACTCCATAAGTTTAGTTGGGGAGAATACATAAGGTACTCTGTATTTGTGTTTAAGTTTTTGTTGTAAGACTAGGATTTCAATGCAAATGTTTTGTTTTTATTTAATCTCCATGAATTTTAAGTTGTTCCCTTTCTTTCTCCTTGTATATGGGAATTAATCTTGTGGGATGAGAATGATTCAAAGACTTCTTTTTACTTTAAAATTGTGATAATATTTTCACTGAATCTTCATTTACATTACAAACTAGCCACTTGTGAGTTTAAAACATATTGAGAAAGATAATCACCTAGGAGGGCTATGATTTCACCCAACTTGTGGATACCATATCTCAATCTTGGTAGGGCTATTGTGATCACCAAGGGGGAGTGAAAATAAATAGGAAGATAAGTTTTGATGGGCGTATAATTGATTCATTCTAGGGTGATAGGCTATATTCTTTCCAATTTGTCTTAAGGTTTAGTAGCCTAACTCTAGGATTCGGTTAAGATACATTGACTCAGGCTAGGGCACCTAGAGGTGAGAGGCTATATTGCTACGATGTAGAATAGAGATATTAATGAATCGACCTTAAGTTAGCCAATGTTCTTTGCTAGCTCCAGAAGAGGGTAAAGAATGCGGTATGCTTCTATTTATCATAATACATCAATTTGGTCTTAAATAATTTGAATCCTACATATGCTAAAATCTCTTTCGAATGAGAAAGGTTTTCCATAAATTCCAAACTTGCTGTTAGATTTTATTAAACTGTTACATTTAGTTGTTGTTCTCTTTTTAGTTGTAATTTCTAGTAAAAATATCATTATATACCTTTTATCCGTTTAATTTGCAATTTAAATAGAAATTCTGTAAGTTGATTTTAAGAGTTATCGCTTTCCCGTGAGATCGATACTGAGGTTTTAAGGAAAATCCTATATTACTTGAAACGATACGTATACTTGCTTAACACCCATAGTGTGAAAATCTATTATATATTTCATAAATATTTACATTTTGTCACACTAGTTGCTAGTTATAATTTGAGACATTTTCTGGGAAAATTTTGGACTTTAAAAATACATGTAATTGAGGGTTGGGTC
Source organism: Papilionanthe hookeriana x Papilionanthe teres (assembly GCA_022702705.1). Classification (NCBI taxonomy): domain Eukaryota; kingdom Viridiplantae; phylum Streptophyta; class Magnoliopsida; order Asparagales; family Orchidaceae; genus Papilionanthe; species Papilionanthe hookeriana x Papilionanthe teres. The sequence continues at coordinate 84,034,501 of CM040427.1, read as the reverse complement.
AAGTTTTTGGTGCCGTTGCCGGGAAAGCGACAGAACTTTTTGCTTTAAAATTTTATTTGAATTGTGAATTTAAAATAATTAAAAAAATTAAAAAACTGAAATATTAAAAATTTTAAAAAACTGAAAAATTAAAAAAATTATATATTTTTTATGAATTTTCATTTTTGGTGTGCTTGTTTATTTTTCTGCAATTTTTTATTAAATTTTTTATGCGTAGTTCTATATCTAATAATTCAGTACCTTACGATTCTGAATTGTAATGGAAAATTAAAAAATTTGAAAATAAGGAAGATTTCATAATTCTCAAGAAATGGCTAACTTGTCGCAAAATAATATTGAAATTTATACTGTTGAAAATGAACATCATAATTTACAAAAACATTTAAGGGATTTTTTGAACCCTACTATAGATGAAATTCATTTAAGCATTCGAGCTCTTGTTGTAGAGGCTAACTTTTGAACTTAAACCTTCAATTATACAAATGGTACAAAATAATTAGATTAGAGGAACACCATCTGAGAATCCCAATTTATACTTAGCAAGCTTTTTAGAACTGTGTGCTACATTTAAATATGATGGCGTACCACATGATGCTGTTAGACTTATACTTTTCTTTTTTTTCATTAAGGGATAAAGTTAAGATGTTTTTAAATTCGTTAACACCAGGATCTATCAGAACTTATAGAGATTTAGCTCAAAAAATATTGGCTAAGTATTTTCCACCTTCAAAAACTACGAAGTTTAGAAATGATATTACTTCTTTTACTCAGTGTGAAGCTTGAGAAAGATTTAAGGAACTCCATAGAAAGTGTCCACATCATATTTTACCAGAATGGTTAATCATTTAAAATTTTTACAATGGGTTAGTAGGATCTCTTAGATCTATTATAGATGTTGTTGAAGGTTCATTAATGTGTAAACCCTTTGATAAATATTATTCATTAATTGAAGAAATTGCTACAAATAACTTTCAATGGCCTTCTGATAGGGTCAATCCTATGAAAGAATCTAGTATTCATGATAACGATACTATTTCAATGATTGCAAGTCAAGTTGCTGCATTATCTAAGAAGTTAGACCAAATTGGAATGAATTTTTCTCCAACACCCCCAAATGGTTGAAGAAATTCATTAGGACAAATGATTTGATTCTCGTACTTTATTGGAAACTATAAATGCTATCAACATACCCAATAACCCATATTCCAATTATTAAAACCTAAGTTGGAAATATCATCCTAACTTTAATTGGAATAACAATTCTAGTGGTGGAAGTCAACAATGGGGGAATGCTAAAGTAAACCCATTAGGAAATTGGAACAACCAGGTAATGCTAACTATATATCTACTTATCCTCCAATATTTAATCAACAAGTTAAGGAGAAAATGTCTTCTATAGAAGAAGTGGTGTTGCAAATGGGTAATCATTCACAAAGTTAAAGTGTTGTTACTAGAAATTTAAAGAATCAACTGGGATAAATTGCTAACATACTTAACAATAGGCCTCGGGGAACACTTCCTAGTAATATGGAGAGTAATCCTAAAGACAAAAGTAAACAACTAGAGCAAGTTAAAGTTGTCCAATTAAGGAGTGGAAGTAAATGTTGAAATTTAAAAAGAGGTGGAGGATGTGAGAGAAGTTGAAGAAATTGACCAACAAGAAGAAATTATTCCTAAGGAAGCAGAGACACCTAACTCTCCAACTAAGATTAATTTTAAAAGTCCCCCACAACCTTTTCCTCAAAGACTTAAACAACAAAAATTCTATACACAATCTTTTTAAAAAAATTTAGAATGCTCAAGAAGCTTACAATTAATGTCCTTTTTGTTGAAGCTTTAGAACAATTGCCCAGTTATGTTGAATTTATGAAAGAAGTTTTTTAAAAAAAGCATAAATTTGTAGATTATGAGACTGTTGCACTTATTGAAGAATTTAGTGCAATAACTCAGAAAAAACTTTCTAAAAGACTTACAGATTCTGGTAACTTTTCCATACCTTGTGCAATTGGAGAAAAATTTTATGGGAAAGCTTTATGTGATCTGGGTGCGAGCATTAACCTTATATCACTATCTATATTCAAAAGGTTAGAATTAGGGGATATTTCTTCCACTTCTGTAACCCTATAATTAACAGATCGATCTATAACTTATTCTAAAGGGGTTATAGAAGATGTGTTGGTTAAAGTGGATAAATTTATCTTCCCTGTTAATTTTATTGTATTAGATATGAAAGAAGATAAAAAAATTCCTATTATTTTGTGGAGACCTTTCCTTGCTACCGGACGAGCAATGATAGAATTGAAAAAAGGGGAGTCAACCATGAGAGTGAATGGTCAGTAAGTTACATTTAATGTTCTCAAAACAATGAATTATCCTGATGGAAAATTTTATTGAATGGATATCATTAATGAAATGATTTTTAATGATTTCCAAAACAGATGTGAAGTCTTATTAAATCAAAAAGATGAAGTCATTTCAGAAGAGAATGAACAAGAAGCTTAGACTTAAAGAGATTTTGAAGATGCATCAAATGTGTTAATTGTTGAGGAGTCAAATTATGTTCAGAAAAATTATGAACTTTTAGATACTATTGAAAATAGTACTACTTTGATTCCATTTATTGAAAAACATCCTTAACTCAAGATCAAAATTTTACTTACTTATCTTAAGTATACTTATCTAAGAAACTCGTCTACACTACCATTTATTATATCCTCAGATTTAATTGCAGATCAAAAAGAAAAGTTATTGTAAGAATCATAAAAAGGCATTTGGATGGACTTTAGCTAATATTGAAGAAGACCATCCTTCAATCTATACACACAAAATTTTGATGGAAGATAACCATAACCCTAGGGCCGATTCTCAAAGGAGATTGAATCCTATAATGAAAGAAGTAGTTAAAAAAGAGATTTTAAAGTGGTTGGATGTTGGGATTATTTATCCAATTTCAGATAGTTCCTATTCATTATGTTCCAATGAACGGAGGAGTGAGTGTGGTTGAAAATAAATGAAATGAACTAATTCCGACAAGGCAAGTCACTGGATGATGAATTTGAATTGATTATAAAAAATTATATGTTACCATTAGAAAAGACCATTTTTATTTACCTTTTATGGATCAAATGTTTGACAGACTAGTAGGACACCGTTATTTTTACGTTTTGGATGGATGTTGTGGATACCACCAAACACCTATTGTTCCTAAGGATCAAGATAAAAACAACATTTACTAGGCCTTATGAAACTTTTGGTTTTAGAAGATTGTCATCTGGAATATGTAATTCACCTGCAACTTTTTAAAGATGTATGATCTCAATTTTCTGTGACTTAATTAAAAAAGGTATTGAAATTTTTATGGATGATTTCTTAGAATTTGAGATTTCTTTCAATTTTTATTTAGATCATTTAGCAAGATTCCTAAAATGTTGTGAAGAAATAAACTTTGTTCTCAACTAGGAAAAATGTCAATTTATGGTTGCAGGAGAAATAGTGTTAGGGCATAAAATTTCTGAGAAAGGCATGGAAGTTAACCAAGCAAAAGTTCATGTTATTACTGAATTGCCACCTCCTCCGAGCATGAAGAGAATAAGAAGTTTCTTAGGACATGGTAGTTTCTAAAGACGAGATATTAAGGATTTTTCAAAAATTTCCAAGACTTACAGCAAACTTTTACCAACTTTGATTTTAATGGTGAATGCCCAATTGCCTTTAACTTTTTAAAAAAGAAATTAATCACTACTCATATTATTATTTCACCTGATTGGACAAAACCTTTTGAATTGATGTGTGATGCTAATGATTATGCTATAGAAGTTGTTTTAGGACAAAGACATGACAAAATATTCAAAGTGATATACTATGTTAGTAAATCCCTTAATGAAGCTCAGATTAATTACACTACCACTGAAAAGGAATTATTAACTATAGTATTTACTTTTGATAAATTCAGATCATATCTTATTGGGACCAAATGTGTTGTTGCATGCTGATCATTCTGCTATAAAGTATTTAATGAAGAAGAATGATGAAAAACCACTATTAATTAGATGTGTCCTTATATTACAATAATTTGATTTTCAAGTTGTAGATATGAAGTGTATTAATAATCAAATAGCTGATCATCTGTCAATGCTTGAACAGGAATATAAAAAGATTCAAATATTGAAATCAATGAGAATTTTTCTAATGAACAGTTATATGGGATTAATTAATGGAATTTTTCGTGGAAGCTGATATGGTGAACTACTTGGTGAGTAATGTTTTACCTTACGGACTTAATAGCCATCAAATTAAAAATTTTATTCATAATTCAAAATTTTACTTTTAGGATGACTTTTATTTATATAAATAATATAAGGACTTAATTATTCGAAGATGTGTACCATTAGAAGAAACTGAAGATATTATTCAAAAATATCATAAATAAGATTTTGGAGGACATTTTGGAGTGAATAAAACTATGTTTAAGAGTTTACAATCTAGATTGGCCTAATTTATTTAGAGATGTTACTAATTATATAAAAATATGTGATTGATGTCAGAGAGTATGGAATATTTCTAGAAGAGATGAAATGCCCCTAAATTTTACTCTTGAAGTTGAAATCTTTGATGTTTGGGGATTAGATTTTATGGGACTATTTGTACAATCTTTTGGAAAGATTTATATTTTGATAGCTATGGATTATGTTTCTAAATAGATTGAAGAAGTTGCTTTACCTCTCTATGATGCTAATAGCGAAGCAAAATTTTTAAGGAAAAATATTTTTACAAGGTTTGGAATGTCACGAGTTATCATTACAGATGGAGGAAGACATTTTAGGAATAGAATGGTTGAAACATGAACTCAAAATTTTGGAATTAAACATCATATTGTCATAGCTTATCACCCTCAAACCAGTGGGTTAGCAGAAGTATCTAATCAAGAAATTAAAAAAATATTAGAAAAAATGGTAAATCCTAAAAAACTAATTAGTCTGCTAGACTTCAAATCTTTTATGGGCCTATAGAACTGCTTATAAAATACCTATAAGAATGACACCATATTGGCTCATATATGGAAAAGTATGTCAATTTGCAGTTGAGTTAGAACATAAAGCTTATTGAGAAATTAAAGAGTTTAATAATGATTTGAAAGATGCTGGAGAAAAGCGATTGTTGCAATTAAATGAACTTGATGAATTGAGAAATGAAGCTTGTAAGAATGCCAAAATTTATAAAGAGAAAATGAAGATTAGGCATGATCAGAAAATTCTGAAAAAGCATTTCAGGCATGGGCAAGAAGTTTTTCTTTATAACTTGCTACTGAAATTATTTGCAGGAAAACTTAAATCCAGGTGATCAGGATCATTTATTGTGGTAAGAGCATATCCATATGAAGTTACTGATATTGATAATCCAAAAGCTAAGAGAGTGACTAGGGTAAATGGATACAGATTAAAAGCTTACATAAGTGGAGAGGATCCTACATTTGAAGAGATCCCAATGTTGGGTCAACCCTGACCAAAACAATGGTTATGTCGGGCTGACAATGTTAAACTATGCACTTTGTGGGAGATAACCCATAGTTATTAGTATGATTTGGATTTGAATTGTTGTTGTTATGAGTCTTAAGTAGTGATTGTGAGTCTTGTATGATCATATTGGCACAAAACATTATTTTATTAAAGGATTTGAAGAGTGGAAGAAACAAATTTGAAAATTTGAACTATTGGTTTGGTGCTATAACACCATTGTTCGAATAACTCCCTTAAACTGCTAAAAATTAAGTTTTCTGTCTTATTCCTCTATACAGAACTACCTAGGACGTGATCTAAAGCATCCAAACGACATTCCTAAGTATTTTGAAGAGATTTAACAGTGAAATTTCTATTACTTGTGAGAGATCATAGAGAATCATGGAAATGAGAAATTGAAAGATAAGAAGTTGGTGCATAAGTATGCTCAATCCTACTTCAATGTATATCTTGCCTTAAGTCTGAAGCGACTTATGGACAACTTGAGAAGATTGATGGTGGGATTTTTCTTTTGCATACAAAGTTTGAAAATTTGTTCCACTACTACGAGCTCATGGATTGGTAGTTGAAACCCCAATTCAATAACCTGGCTTGTTACCAAGATAGTCAAGTGACTATGTATAGCACCAACAAGAGGATTGACGATAAATTTCTAAGGAATTGCCTCATGCTCCTTTCTACCATGCCTACGATCAAAATTGTTTGGTGAGTGGAATGGAGAATGTCACCACTAAATATGAGTGGTCCTAAAGGCTGTTTTTTATATAGATATTTCTATTTTAGTGTTATGTGATTTTTTTGTGTTGTGCCTATCATATTTGTATTAAGACTTATGGTTATTTTAATTGTCTTTGTTGTATGAACATCTGATGATGTCTATGTCGTTGTGTCGTATGTATTGAATCTAAAATTAATATAAGAAAATAAGTTCTTTTGTGTTTTGAAAAATTGGTCTTATGAATTTAATTCGAATTTAAAATTTTGGATTGACGACGAACTCAATTAAACTATAAAAGTGGTTATTAAAACTTGATGAATAGCCTTTCTACATCCTAGATTTTATGTTTTCTTTTAAAATATAAAAAAATTTTAAAATCAAGATGGGTAAGATTGGTGCTATAGCGCCACTCTTGGGCGCTATAACGTCATTGATTAGGTTATGTAGGGTGCTATAGCGCCACTGCCTGCGCTATAGTGCCAAACCTACCCATGAGTTATTTTACGAGCATAGACCCACTATTTTTGCCATTTTTACCCCTAGTTTGTCTCCTTCCTCCATATTTTTGCATTTTGCTCCCCTAGGGTTTCATTTTGTGCTTCATTGGCTTGAGGTTAGGCCTCCAAACATTGGATATCATCATCTTTGGGTAAGATCTTCACCTTAGCTTTGAAAAATTTTGATTTGACAATGACTTTCATCCACATTTTGGATTAGGCCAAAATTTTTAAAACTTGATGAAAATAGTGTGAAATTCATGGTTAAATGATTATTTATGTTTAAAATTTGTTTTTAGTAGCCACTTGAAGTTCAGTTTGTGATTTTTGGAATTTATCTTAAAAATTTTTCGATTACTCATGGCTTATAGAATGAAGAGAGGAAAGAAAAAAGCAAGTTTTGATTATAATAAGTTCGCCAGTGCAAGAGCACATGATAGGTACGCTGATTTGTAATCAAAGAAATTGATTGTAGAATGCAGTTTCTTACATTTTGGCGGTATTATTGAATATTTGATTGCAGAGCGACCATGGGAATTCTATTATAATTTCACTCCCATGACTGTAATTTCCATTTTTCATGAATTCTATGCTAACCTGCCAGTCGAATCTGATAATCTGGTATATGTACGAGGGCAGAATGTTGATATAACTTTTGTTCGAATCAACCACATCTATAAGATGCACAGTGTTCCTACTTGCTTCAATTTTGACATACTTCCTACTGACGATGAATTGGATGAGATTATGGGATTTCTAACTTATGGAAATGGAGTCTAGAAGATTAAAAATGGATGACGGGTAAACTTTTCTTTCTCAAAATTTAATGTTCATTCTCGTGCATGACACTATTTCATATCTGGTAGATTACTGCCTACCAACCATTTTAGTGAGATAACCCATGAGAGAGCCACTTTAAATTATTGTATTCAAATGAAGAAACCTATTATATTGGGTCCATCATTTATACAAACATGCTTTTTTCCTCAAGAGGAGGAACTACTGCAGGTTTGGGTTACCCTGCTCTTATTACTACTTTGCGTGCTGAATTTGGGGTGAAATATGAGACTTGGAAAGAAATTTTTCCATCACATAGGCCCATTGGGAAGACAAGCTTGGAGAAATAGGAAAGAAATTTTGGGACTAGACCTAGGATTAGAGTAAACATACCTTCTACTTCAGATTCTACTCCTGTTCCTGCTTCTACTTCTAGATCATTTACTTCTGATACTTTATCTCTGGAGTCTATTATGGAACAAATGATGATTCAACAAGGAGATATCATTAACTTACAAAATTAGGTTGAAGGCATTGAATCTCACTTGACTCATAGTGAAGATATTATTTTTTAGGAAGGATGAGTATGATTTTGCTTATATTGAGGTTACGTTGAGATACATGAGTGGATATCATTCTGTTGAATTTCCTACTCGCCCTATTTTTACACCGTATCAGCCTCCCGAGACAGATGAATATATAAACTTGGGAGATGGTGAAGATGAAGTTGGTGATGATGATGGTGATGGTGTTGATATGGTGTGTTATTTTATTTCTTTCTTTCCTTCGATGTGTTTGGATATTTGGACTTTGTCATTTTAGTGATTCATTTTATTTGTGTTGGAATGTGTTTGTATTATGTTGCTTTACTTTATTGTTTTTGTTAAACTGTTAGTTGTACTATTTATCTTTTGCTCCAATTTAAATGCTAGAGTAGTATCTATTATATGTTTTTATTGTTATGTGTGTTAATTTTATGTTTATTACTACTTAGTACTTGTCTTTATTATTTGTACCTACACTAATTTCCCTGTTTTAGATTTTAAAATTTTTATCTTTCTTCATGAACTGTCCTATTTTAAATTAGTTTAAAAATTTTAAGTTTGGGGGAAGGGAGAAAATTATTTTAAGCTAAACTTTATTTGTCCTCGGGGAATTATATTTTTCAAAATTATGTTTAACATAATATGTGGTATGTAGAGTTAACTTTAGCAAACTATATTTTGATCTTATGAAAGTTGTAGAAACTTTGGCAAAAGTTTTTAATAATGAATGTTAATTCTAGAATTAATGTATTTAGTATTAAAGGTTTAGAGTTATGCTTTTGTTGTTTAAAGTATAGAAAACTGTACTTTTGGAAATATTAAGGATCTTAGATTTATACTAAAAAAGAAAGAATTGAGGCTTTATGAAAAATCTTCAAAACTAATACACATTTGTTAAAGTAAAGAAATGTGAGATGTTTTTAACTTTAAGAGGAGGATAGTGGAGTTCAAAATCATTAAAGGCTATCCAGATATAGTAATCCTCACATAACATAAAAAAAAGATAAAAAGAAAAAGAAGAAAGTATTGAAAATGATTCTAAAAGAAAAAGAAAAAGAAAAGCTAAAAGTGAAAATATTTGAGGAGAATCTTGAGGAGATGCCTAATAAAAAATTGGCTCTACTTGATCATCTTAAGGAAAGAAAGTTACATTTCCAGCTTGATTTAAAAGTATTAGCATCTTTACTAATAAAGTTGTCATGAAATTCTTTTCCTGGTATTTCTTCTAAGTATCTTAAGTATGACAAATTATAGTTATTTTTGAAATAAATAGAACCTGAACATTTAAACTTGACTGCTAAATATTCTTGTATTTTAGTTTTTAACTTGAGTTGTTAAAATTTTTTTTGAAAGTTTTACTATAGCATTTATAAAGCAAAAATTATAGAAATCTTTAAGTTAAATTTGCTACCACAAGTTATAAAATTTTATATAGTATAAAGAGTTACTTGAGGACAAGTAACGTTTAAGTTTGGGGGAATTATTCCACCTAAAAATAAAATGTTTTTAGTGCATCTTTTATAAGCCTTTTTTATACATTTTTGATGATATTGCACTTTAAAGGAATGTATTTTGCATGTTTTTTATTTCAAGTACTTGGAATGGAAATTTAGTGAAAATGTGGGAAAAATGAAGCAAAATTGAGCAAATATTGGTGGTGCTATAGTGCCACCCCTGACGCTAATAGCACCAGTTTCTAGCCAGAGTGGAGCTATCTCACCACAGACTGACGCTATAGCACCAAAAACTACTTTTCTAGAAGATCCAGTGAATTTGGCCGAATTTCGGAGGGGTATTTGAAGCAACCCTTTGTTGTTTTCTATTTTCTATTAAATGAGAAGAATTTGGCTGAATTTAGAGACCTTTTGGAGCCTCAAAACTTCAATTGGGCGGCAATAGTAAATTAGGCTTCTCTTATTTTGTGTTTAAGTGTAAGTGTGAGAGTGTTTTTGTGTGTAAAAGTTTGGAGATTGCATAAAGAAAACTCTAAAAGTTTACTTGGCGAGAAGATATAAGGTACTTTGTATTTTTGTTTAAGCTTTTTTTTTTGTAAAACTTGAATTTCAATGCAAATATTTTGTTTTTGTTTAATCTCCATGAATTTTGAGTAGTTCCCTTTCTTTTTCCTTGTAAATGTGAATTAATCTTGTGGGATGAGAATGATTTAAATACTTCTTTTACTTTTAAAATTGTGATGGTATTTTCACCGAATCTTCATTTACTTTACAAACTGGCCAGTTGTGATGTTAAAATTCATAGAGAAACATAATGATTTGGGAGGGATATGATTTCACCCAAATTGTGGATACCATATTTCAATCTTGACAGAGCCATTGCAGTCACCAAGGAGGAGTATAAATAATAGGGAGATAAGTTTTGATGGGCGTAGAATTAGTTAGTTCTAGGGTGACAGACTAGATTCTTTCCAATTTGGCTTAAGATTTAGTACCCAAACACTTAGATTTTTTCAAGATTTATTGACTCGGGCTAGGACATCTAGAGGTGAGAGGCTAAATTTCTACGGTGTAGAATCAAGATGTTAAGGAATTGGCCTTATGTTAGCCAGTGTTCTTTGCTAGCACCGGGAGGAGGTAAAGAATCATGTATGCTTCTATTTGTCAAAATACAACAATTTGGTCTTAAATAATTTGATTCTAACATAGGTTAAAATCTCTTGCAAGGAGAAAGGTTTTCCATAAATTCCAAAGTTGTTGTTATATTTTATTATGCTGTCACATTAAGTTGTTGTTCTTTTTTTAGTTGTAATTTCTAGTAAGCATATCATTATGTACATTTCATATGTATAATTTGCAAATTAAATTATTAAATAGAAATTCTGTAAGTTGATTTTAAGAGTTATTGTTTTCCCATGGGATCGATACTGAAGGTTTAAGAAAAATTTTATATTACTTGAAATGATACGTATACTTGCGTAACACCTATAGTGTGAAAATCTATTATATATTTCATAAATTTTTACATTTTGTCGCACTAGCCACTAGACATAATTTGAGATATATTTTCTGGTAAAATTTTGGACTTTAAAAATACACGTAATTGTGGGTCGGGTCATTGACCAAGCTCACTGTGCTAATTAATAGACGACTAATTTGATAATTTGTGAACAATAATTTTGCCAGAATATATAAGGAGTGCCCAACATTTCATTAGGTTGTTCACATCCAATAGGAAAAACTGAAAATCCAAAGCATGCAACATGATCAGTTGGATCAGCCTAATCTCGATTGGTATCTAAATGAAATATTTTGAATCAAGTAGATGGCTTGGCTTCAATGATTTCTTTATAGAATGCATTCATTACTTGTGATCTTCACACCTCTACTTACATTCCTAATAGAAGAGTTTTTGGGGTTGGCTCCACTTCTTCTAATTTTTTGTTCCAAGTATCATTCAAGTATCGTAACACTCTTACCCCAAAATTTCTCCTTCTCACTATCATGATAATTAATTCTTTAGGCAGTTGCACTCTTGGAATAGTTTTTGAAATTTAATATAGGACACTTTGGATTTCTAATTTAGTCACTACACCATCTTTATAAGTTATCAAATAGTAATAGCATCATGGTCCTCTATTTCCATAGAAGTTTCTCTTAGTTGAGGTTCTTTTGTTGGATCTCTGTTATGCCCTTTAGAAAACCAATTAGCATCTCATACTCTTCTTGGCATGGATCTACACTTATCGCACTTAAGAAGATGTTGCTTTCTATTTTATTCTTGCTCTATACTAGAATCTCATAGACCTAAATGAAACAAGAAGAGCAAGATACAGGGATGCACGTAGAGAAAGAAAAAAAAATTGTCATAGTGGCTCAAATAATGAAAATCAACTACACTAGCTCAAACTAATAGGATATTGAAGAAAAAACTCTGGATCCCGTGGCTTTTCTTGAACTTCTTAATTTATAGATGATGTGCAGTTCTTTTTTAGTAATCAGATTTAAAATATTTGATCATGACATCTTATTTGTGCTTGGGATGGACATTCATGGCCTAAATCTCACTCCCTAATATTTTTAATATTCTTTTTATTGATTTTCTTAGGCAAATTTAAGATTAATAAATTATTAAGAGGCATAGCTTTTGGGCTGGTGGAGCTCCCACAGCTTTGCTCATCAAATTAGATTTGTCCTGCCAATAAAAAGTTTTAAGACTTTTTTGTTTTCTTTCTTATTTTATTATTTTAGTTCACCAAGCGCACAAAAAAAAGAGTTTGTTTTTACATTTTTTTTTTGAATTTTGGGCTTTTTACATACATGGCACTCAAAATATACATATTTACATGTATCACACACAAACTTACGGATTTATGTATAAAACATGTCGTTTGTCTCTTCTCTTTGCCTGTTAAGTCCAATACAAAAGTTTCAAAACTCAATGTGAAGAGAGGTTTGGGCTTCAGTTATGGCGGTTTACTCTCGGGTTGTATTTCTGCATCAGTTAGGGGTGAGTAATCGGTCGATTTAGTTGGATCGGTTTTAAAATTGGTGAAATGGATTATAACTGAAATTCATAATCCAAAAAACACAACAAACCTAAATTTAGATGAAATAGTGTCGACCGAACCAAACTTTTTTTGGTTTAAATCATTCGGTTATGAAAAAAATAAAATTTAATTGTTTATTGAAATTTAGATAAGAACAAGCATTACGAATCACATATCTTATTCAAATAATTTCAATTTGATTTCATGAGTCAGTTATTTATTTCAATCAAATATTTTATATGATGAGTTTTTAACTTTTTTTAGTTTATTCACATGAGGTTAAAATATAATAAAATTTTAGTTTCTTGATTTGGTAAGTTAAATGAAAATTAAAAGCAAACCGAATACGAAAAGCCAAATATTGAAGTTTCAAAAAACGAAAAATTGAAATTCAATTTTAAAACCAAATCGAACCAACCAAACTTGATATGTTCAGTTTGATATTTCGGTTTTGACCAAATAATACACATCCCTACCATCAACTGCCCAAGAAAGAGGATTGTCGTCAAGAAGTAGATTGGGCAAGGTTGAAGCGATGTGACAACTAAGGTCTAGTATTCCATGTCGGCAATCAGAATGGTGGGGTAAGAGAAAGTATAGAGTTAGTTTTGGGGTCTTTATCGTCGTCGCGATGGTGATCGTGCTTGCTCGTCTAAGGTGGTTGCGACATAGAGAGTGCAAGTTAGAGAGAGATAGAGAGAGTATTTCATAAAAAAAAATTATGACTAGAAGGGAGCATTAACAGCGAAGACAACCGCGTAGTATTTCTTTTATTTATTAGAGGATAATCCGTGATTTATATGTAAATTGGTAAGTTTAAATGTGATATATATAAATATGAATGGTCTGAGTGCAAAATCTTAAAATTTTTGCCTTTATATAATTTTCAAGCAAAATTTAGGATTACTACTTCACACGGCTGATTGTAATGATTACTCGAAAGCTTTTAATGACGTTGGTGGAGTTCACTGTTCGGGAGGACAAACGACAATCAAGTTTTAAAATATATAAAATCTATCGACGTAAAAGAACGGATCATATTTTGGCACAAATACTTATCAAATTTATATTTCTTAAGGGCACTAGTGTTAATATCTTACCAACTCCACAAACTTCTCACAAAAATGGTATGCAATAAAACACAAATAATTATTACCTAATCAGTGCAATTATAAGAACAGTAAAATGCAATGATAGCAGCCAAATCTGATTTTAACTGAAACAAATCATAACATGACGAAGAATAAAGGCATCAGCTAAGCCCTCAAAATATGGGCGTCCAGCTTTCACTGACTGGTACTCATATAACCGACCTTCTATAAAGATGTTTGCTAATGGAGAATATATTCCCAATCATAGTTTGTGCGAAAAGAAGAAAGTGATGGTGCCATCAATCGAGTAGGAATTGCTGCTTTCCATCCTACCGACAAATACATTGCCATAATTTACCAATTCCAATGGTGCATCTCCATCCAAGTACTGTAGGAGGTAAAGTGTTCCTCGAGTAATTATGGCAGCCATTGAACAAAAGATTCCATTGTGCATGTAAATAACTGTAGGTCTCTAACTTTCAGTGAAATGTAATATGTTTTAGGATTTGACACCAAACCCGAATAAATTGCTTGGGAAATGCACCGCTCGGTTCAAATGAAAATTTTATCCTCTCTCTCTCTAACTCTCTCTCACTATATATATATATATATATATATATATATATATATATATATATATATATATATATATATCAAAATGATCAATATAGCTCGTGGTCCAGCCAAGTAGGTGCCTTATCACTGTTGACATTGAATTATAGATGGAGAAATGGCTAGGCCACCACCGACATATGATAGATTAATGGCCCGTTTGGCACGGCACAGTCTGAAAATGCCATTTTGTCCGTTTGGAAAATGGCGGTCATGTTATGAAACAATTTCGATAAAACATGGTCATAGATTCGATCCCACGACAACATTTATTGTCTGCCCATTTACCCCGCTGCTTCCATCCCTCTTCTCGTGTTTCTCTCTCGACCCCGCTCTCTCTCTCTCTCTCTCACAATTCTGCTACTCTAGGTACCTCTTTGTTGTGATTCTTCTGCCTTTGGAACTATGGCTTATGTGATTATCATTGTTCTAGTTGGCTACCGTTGGTTGCGAGTGGTTGTTCCGGTGACCCTTACATTTTTCTCCCTAACCTCTCTTTTCCTCCGCTCAAATTTTTGGTGGTTTTGTGCACTCTGTGCTCTGTGTGGTGGATCATTTTATTCGGTTGGTGGCATTGCGGTGAGGTTTGTATTATCTCTTCCCCTCTCCCTTCTCTTTTTTGTCTCAGTTTGGTGGTTGTGCACATTAATGGCTCTGTGTGGTATTCCCTGTTGTACCTCCCTTTTCGGCCTCCCACAATATCTCTCTTCTTTGTGTAGTTGTGCGCATTATTCTTGTTATTTTCCTTTTTCTGATATCTCTATTCGGCACAGTTTTGTGGTTTTTTATTTGATATGCTCGGTTTGGTGGTTCTGATGTTTTTTGTTGCATCTATAATGGTTTTGGTTTACACTTTTGACGCACTGTGAATTGTGATATCAGTTGACATCCGTAATGGTTTTGGTTGTGCTATGCGGTGGGCTTCGGATTTTTGGTGCTTTTGTTGTTAGCAATGCTTCGGGTGCCCTGTATTGGTTTGTTTGGTTTGTGGATTTGATCTATTTATTGTGAATGGTTAGTGTTATACAGTGAGCTTTGGATTTTTTTTATAAGATTTGATATTTCAGTGGAAATTTCAAAACTGAATGAAGCATCAAAAAAATGGATGGTTTATGTAGAGGGCTTTATTGTATTCTCTATTTCCTGTGAATGGTTATGGTTGGATTTGTTAATAGCAATATTTTGGGTGTTGTGTATGTGTTGAATTTGGGTTGGAATTTTAACATGAATTGGTGTCTGTGGAGGTGTTTGGTGTCTGGTGTTTGGCAGAGGTGCTGGTGATGTTGATGCTGTTGTGGTGTTGGTGTGGGTAGATCTTGGTGTGTGGAGGTGGTGCTTATGTTGTGGTGGATGTGTTGTGTCTTGTTGTGCCATTCTGTTTAGTTTCTGGTGTGTGGAGGTGGTGTTGATGGTGTGGTGGTGATGGTGTGTGGAGGTCTTGGTGTGTGGAGGTGGTGTGATGGATGTATTGGTGTCTTGATGTGCCAGTGTGTTTGGTGTCTGGTGTGTGGAGGTGGTGCTGGTGGTGTGGTGGTGCTGCTGTATGGAGATCATGGTGTGTGGAGGCGATGCTTGTGGTGTGGTGGATGTGTTGGTTTCTTGATGTGCCAGTGTGTTTGGTATCTGGTGTGTGGAGGTGTTGCTGGTGGTGTGGTGGTGCTGGTGTGTGGAGACCATGGTGTGTGGAGGCCATGCTTGTGGTGTGGTGGATGTGTTGGTGTCTTGATGTACCAATGTGTTTGGTATCTGGTGTATGGAGGTGGTGCTGGTGATGTGGTGGTATTGGTGTGTAGATGTATTGGTTTGTGAAGGCAGTGCTTGTGGTGTGGTGGATGTGTTGGTGTGTTGATGTGCTAGTGTGTTTAGTGTGTGGAAGTGGTGCTGGTGTGTGGAGGTCTTAGAGTGTTGAGGTGGTGCTTATGGTGTGGTGGATGTATTGGTGTCTTGATGTGATAATGTGTTTAGTGTATGGTGTGTGAAGGTGGTGCTCGTGGTGTGGTGCTGTTGGTGTGTGGAGGTCTTGGTGTGTGGAGATTGTGTCTGTGGTGTGGTGGATGTGTTGATGTCTTTATGTGTCAGTGTGCTTGGTGTTTGGTGTGTGGCGTTGGTGATGTGGTAATGCTGGTGTGTGGAGGTCTTGGTGTGTAAAGGTGGTGCTAGTGGTGTGGTGGATGTGTTGGTGTCATTATGTGCCGGTGTGTTTGGTGTCTAGTGTGTGAAGGTGATCTTCGAATATTTACCCTTATGTTTTTCACTTTATATTTCTTTCCAATGATATTATCTCTTTCTTTGTAATGGATGCCAAAAACTTGACTCTGAAGCAAATAAGAAATATATTTTAATTATTTTATAATATGGGATTCTACGCAAGTATACGTATCGTTTACCAAGTAATATAGGACTTTCTGATTAACCCCGAGATATCGAACCCACTGGGAAATGTCTAAAAATATAAAGAAATAAGAAAATTAACTTTTTACTTTTTAAATTGATTTTATAAAGTATGTTTTAAAATAGATAATTTGAAAATTATTTTTGATATTTTCTATTTAAGAAAAATTAATGCAAGCAATTAAAATTAACAAGACTCTAAAAACGATATGAAAGCAATGAGAATAAAAAATCTTTTTCCACTTTTAATGAATCAATATTAATTTTGGAATTTCGTTGTGGAAGTATTTAAATGTGTTGTGCCAAATAGGAGCAAATATATTATTTACCCTTACTTGGTTCTATAAAGAACATTGGTTAATTTGAAGCTTTGAAATTTTGTAGATGGGTTAGGCAGGAAAGATACCAGCTCTCACTCTAGAGTTCCCTCGATTCCCTCCATCTGGGGGCTAACATCTCATAACAAAAATTTTCACCTCAAACCAAATTAGGAGGCTTTAGCCTATCACTGTAAAGTCCTCTAAATTTACTCCCCATTAAAACATATATCACTATTTATTTGCATTCAATTATATTGACTACAATTCTCATCCACACAAATGTATGTGATTTTTTCCAAATGTTGATTGAGACAACGCCGCATTGGATCTAACATAATCTCCCAACAAATCTTAACATCTTAATTGTCCAAATCAAGAAGTAAATTAAGTGCAAGGAAAAAAATCATCACAACTTCTTCCAACACTAAACTTATATACTTCACACAACTTCCTTCCATAATTTAATTACTTCATCATTTAAAAGAAAAAAGATAAAGAAAATTACTCAGAACTCATGAAAAAAACACAACATAATTTGATTTGAAAGTAGAAATCATAGTGAAAACAAAACAAGTTTTACTTAAAAACCAAATGTAAAAATAACAAAGTTAAACACTTATCTAAAAATCCTCTCCACAAGACTCTGAAACTTCCTCTGAAATATTGCTTTCCACTATAAGACTACACAGAGGTTGGGACCCAACTCTAAGGATTGACTCTCCTAAATTCTAATACAAACTATGATAATGTAAAGTATAAGAGTAAAGAAAATTTGGTGAGAAGAAGGCTCTCCTTCTTCACCTTTCCCTGGAATCAACTTCAAGCTTTTCTCTAACTTCTCCCACCAAAAGTTTCTCCTAAACTCTTCTCTTGGGTGTGGCGCCACCACTTTCTAATCTTCAAGCTTTATTTTTAATAATTCTCCAAAAGGTTCTTTGGTGTGTCTTCAAAATATGTCTAAATTCAATGTATCCATCAAGAATGCATCAATCCATTCAAATTTTAAATGAATTTTGGCGTTGATGGGAAGTTAATGAAGTTTAAACCAAAGGATGCTTCAAAAACCTTTTCAAATTTGCGCCAAAATCAAGTAAAATTCGTCACTTTAACTGTGGCGCCTATGCGCCAGCCATCTGGCGCTTAGGCGCCAAAGGCCAATTTTTCACACTTTTCAATTTTTGCTCCAAATTTAATTCTTTTTGCTTAAGTCATCACAATCAGTCATTTTCATCATTCCTGCAAGAAAGACATGAAAATATCTTACATTAATGTGCAATATCATCAAAATTATGTATAAAAATATGCTTTAAAACACTATATATTTAAGGTGTATCAAAATCCCCCAAACTTAAAATGTTACTTGCCTTTAAGTGATACTAAAATCATATAAAAATCAAGCATGCAAATTACGTAAATGAGTTTCTTTAGAAAGGTTTCAAAATTTTGTTCTAGAAATGAAATAGTCCAATTTATAAAAAAATTTAGTAAATGAGACCAACTTAAAGTTTAGAAAGTTCTTAAGTAAAGGTTCATTAAAAATATAAGTTCCTATCTAATTCAGAAATATATGTAGAATTTTCAAAATATAGGATTTAAACATTTTGTTTTCCTCACTTAAAAATTTTTATTTGAAAATAATTTCACTCACTATATTATAATGTTAAGCTTTAGATTTTCTCAAAACTTATATTTTAAACTTTAGGTATGGAACCAATTTTTTATTAGGCATTTAAATTCTCAAGCTTCTTCTCCCTTTTCTTTTTTTATTATTTTTTTTATAAGGCAAGGATTATTGTATCTAGATAGGTCTTTAATTATTTTGAATTCCACCCTTCCAATTAAAATAAAGGTTTTATATATATCTTTCACTTAAAAGTCATAATAGTGTTGAAAATTATTTTTCAATAAAAGAAATTTAAGTATTGAAAAATAAGTCAAATCTTCTATCTTTCCAAAAATAGAACATTTCTTACTACAGATAGTTTAACTTCATTTAATATTTTTTTACTAAGAAAATTTTAACTTAAAATTTTTCATCATTAGAATAAATTCTAACGAAATTCTCTTATTCATTTCTATATTCAAAATTTTGCTCCTCTAATATAACTTCATATACATAATTGTTTTCAATCAAAAATCAAATTTTCTTTAAAGTATTTTTGAGAATAAATAAAATTTTAGTTTTTAAAAATTTATTTTTAAAATTCCCCCTAAACTTTAAATTTTTATTTAGGATTAAACATTTAAGAATAAAAATTGATAATTGGGTAAGAATTAAAAACTAAAATAACATGCTAGCAGGAATTTTCATATTCTAAATATGCAAGTATAACAATTTAAAAATAAGGAGTAAAAAGAAATCAAATTCAGTTTTTTAGTTCAGTATTTTATAAAATAAAAAATTCAAAGGACTTCTACAGTAGTGGAGGTTTTCAAAGCAAATACACACCAACTTTAACATGAATAAAATAACAACAACATTAGATAATATCTGGT
Organism: Papilionanthe hookeriana x Papilionanthe teres; assembly: GCA_022702705.1. Classification (NCBI taxonomy): domain Eukaryota; kingdom Viridiplantae; phylum Streptophyta; class Magnoliopsida; order Asparagales; family Orchidaceae; genus Papilionanthe; species Papilionanthe hookeriana x Papilionanthe teres. Next base: position 84,015,034 of record CM040427.1, on the reverse strand, counting down.
AGCATCTTTTGAAAAGTTTAAACATGCAATTTAAATAGGGGTTTCTAATAGTATTCTAAATTTTCCTAACAATTTTGGAATTAAATTATACACTACTAAAAACTTAAACACTACATACACATTTAAAACATTTACTACCACAAACATATCACAAACTTACAACATAAAACATCAATTCATCACAGAAACATCTGAATGTGCATAACAAAAATAATTCAACTACAGTCTACACAATATCGGAGTTCACAACAAAATACAACAACAAATAAAACTCCAAACATCATACAACTCATAAGAAAATTACATTACAACATCACAAACTCAACAACACATAAAAAAACAAATCCTACTCAACATCCTCATCATCATCATCTTCATTCTAGTCTCTGGATGGCACATAAGGTATATAAAAAGGATGAGGGAGCATCTCAGCACTATGATCACCTCTAATCACTCTATCCATGTACTGCTGATAATTCTCCTCATATTCATCATGTTTCACAATATACCTTTCAATATTTTCTATCTTACCATCCATATCTCTAAGATGCTCTCGAGTAAGACTCACTTTCTTTAAAATTTTCTGTAATAAACTAGTTTGTGAATCTCTTGAAGATGATGCATGTGAAGTAGAAGCTCGAGAAGTAGAGGAAGCGAGGCGAAGCACCGGAAGCTCGACGGATCCTCCTTTCCAGCCAAATACTGAATGCACAGTGTAAGGGTTTACATTTACACTGGTAATGGGTTTAAGTGGCTGAAGGACTTCTTCCCATGTTTCAAACTTTACACCAGACCGCTCACAAAGTGAATGAATCAGAGAAGGAAATCTCATACCTGTAGTAGTAGCAGCTCTAGCACAGTTCAAAACATAATAAAAAATAATAGTTCCAATGTCTAAAGGCTTTCCCTGCTGAAAATAATGGTTCAGAACAACTCTTTCTCTCATAACTTCACTAACATGACTTGAAGGCAACAGCTTTGATGAGATAATGTAATGTCATGCCTTTGAGGTGGCATTCAAATTAGAGGCCTAAAAATTTACCCTTCTTTAATTTGTTATCATCCATTAACCTCTTCCATCAGTAATAAAAGACATTATCTCATCTAACTCTCCCTCAGAAGGATGATAGTTAGCATAAAAACAAAACATATCAGGAGGCAATCGGTAAAAGGTATTAATTACCGCAGAAGAAAAATCCACTTGCTGACCTCTAACCATCACCATATTGTCTTCTGCTGCAAGCAAGTTTTCATAAAACTCTCTAACAACAGAAACAACAACAACAACAACGGAGAATCAACAGTAATTTTTCCATTTTTTTCTAGCAATAATCTTTTCAATATCTCATCCTGGCTTACTAAAAACTCATTATGGAATCAATTTACACGACGAAAGTGCGTCAATGTATCTATCCTTTACTCTAGAACTAACAAATTTGTTGGAATCAAAGTTTTCCTTCTCTCTCGATCGCTTCGACTTTGGAGCCATCTCTAAAAATTCACAAAAAATTCACCATAAATTCCAAAATTAAACTAAACTCGTTAATTTAACTTCCAAAGGTAATTTCCACTAAATCCAAGCAATTTCTCAAGCTTTTCCTCAAATTTTCACCATGAATAGTGATTTTTGATTTTTCAATAATGTACTCAAAATACATGGTGAAAATAAAAAATTTTTACTTAGAAGAAGTGCTCATACCTCAAGGAACTCAAATCTAACAAATTTCGGTGAAATTGGCTCTTAAATGATCCAATTTAGTGATGCCCTAGTCTTCTATTTTGCGAAACCGAGAGGTTGAAGGTGATGGGAGGTTAAAATGGCAAAATTTATGTTTTTTAACTGCAAAAACCGATTCTCACGAACCGACACCTATGCACGAAGCATACAGCGCATAGCCGTGAAATTTGGCGCTTAAGCGCAGACGGATTGTCACTTAGCCGCTGAACCATTCCACGCACTTAGCGTAATTTTAATTTTTGTAACAAGTATATAATATATTCTTTTAATCGTAGAGTTACTAGTCAATGCAAGTATACGTATCGCTCAAGTTATACAGGGCTCTATTATAGTCCTGGATATCAATCTCACATGGAAGATTTTAGAGGCTACGAAATTGGATTATAGAAATCAATTCAAAATCACAACTAAGAAATCGAAATTGCCTATTGATCCATGAAAAAAATACTCATTTTTATGCCTTGTTTTTTATCACATTTTTAAGGATATTATGCTTTAATAAAAGGTATTTTTTTTGTTTTTGGATATAGGTGATGAAAAAATATTCAAGAAGAAAAAAAGTGAAAAATGAGCAAAAAGGAGCAAAAAATGGAGCCAAAATGCAAAATTGACAAAATTATTGGTCTGGCTCCTAGGAGCCAGAATCCGGTGCCTAAGCGCCAGGTCGATACGGGATCTGTCAAGATTTTTAATGACTTTTGGATGATTATTTTGACAGTGTTAGCGGTTATTGGACCTTCTAGAAGACTTGCAGTTGTTCTTGGTTTATAGGACATGTGATACAATGTATTTGGATGCTTGGAAACAGTTTTAATTGAGAAGAGGTGCGATCCAAAGTGAAGAGGTGCGAAGAACTGGACGCAGAGTCCGGCGCCAAGGCGCCAGATTCCAGTGCCTAGGGGCCAAATACACCTTCTAGAAGATTCATTGAATGTGGACACATTTTGAAGAGGTGCCTTGAGGCAACCCTTGAAGCCTATAAATAGGAGGCTACTCGTTCAGAGAAAAAAGGCCCAAGCCCAAAGCCCAACTTAGTCCCCCTATCTAGAGCCCCATCTAGAGAGAGAATTAGAGAGATACTTTAGGGCCACATTTTACTATCCTTCATATATTAGTTAGTTATTTTATTTAGAGTTTGTATTGAGAGTTTAAAGAGTTGATGTTTTTGAAGATTATTTGGTTGGAGTCAGAAGAATTCAGAGGTTCAGTAGGAGAAACACTTGAGATAAGTATTTGTAATTTAATTCAAAGTTTTATTATCATGTTTTGTTGTTTAAATTCAATGTGTTCTGAGTAGTTAGTTTACTTTCTCCTTCCAATTATGAAAAAATAAATAAGATAATATAAAATTCATTGGAGAATTAGAAACTATTTATATTTTTAAACATTGTGATGATATTAATACCAGATCTTAATTTACTATTTAAATTGTTAAAATCTGTTGAAGAGTTTTGATAACTAGAAGGAGATGAATTCTTAACTAGTAGATATCACATGAATCCTTGGGTAGTCGAGGGCCTTGTGCGGGTTATTCAAGGTGAAGTGCAAATAAATAGGAAGATATTATATAATGGGCATAGAATTGATAAGTTTTTAGAGTGACAGACTAAATTCTTGTAATTTGGTTTATATAAAAGGAAAGGGTCACTAGTAGGGCCGACCATAGCCACCCTTGGACATTTAGTAGTGTGAGCCTAGATTAACTCATTCTACTAACAATACATCCGGACCTGATCTATAGGCTAGCCAATGTTCTTTACACTTGGATCAAATGGTAAAGAATATGAATGCTTCTATTTCGCACAATACCATAAATTTATATTTTCCACGAATATTATCATTATCTTAGAAAATCTTGGATTAATTGAAAGGAAGAAAGTTGTTGTCTTATTGTTATTTACATTAATTATTTCATTACTGCTTTATTATTGCATCTAGTAAATTAAAAATATAAAATTTATAACTATAAAAGAAATACTTAAAAATAAAATTAAAATATTTAAAAATCCATAACTCACTCCTCGTGGGATCGATACTGGGGACTTTGTTTCAAAGCCCTATATTACTTGATACGATACGTATACTTGCGTAGTATCCCTAGTGTGTAAAATATTTTTGATAAAATTATATTTATATACACTAGTATTATTATCTATTACATTTTGAAAGAATTAATTATTATATTTGTCATCATCGGATTGTGGGTCAAGTTTTTGGCGCCGTTGCCGGGGATTGAATTTTTAGTACGCATATGTTTAGCGTGGGTCACCTATCTATCACTAATATGCAATCGACAATAATATGAAGTTTTAGTAAACTAGTTCTACTAACAGATAACTAATTCTACTAATAAAGTGAAATTCAAATATATAAGCAAGAGTCTTTTGCCTTTGTTAAGACATTTAAGTGAATGGATATTTTGAATTAGTTTAAAATGGTGTTGTGCCAAATAGGAGGATACCTATTCTTTACCCTTTGATCCAGGCATAAAGAACATTGACTAATCCTATGCTTGGTTACTGAATCTGCGGCTAGGCTGGGAGGATACCGGCTCTCACTTCGGAGCTCCCACGTTCCCCTTGTCTGAGGGCTAACATCTACACTTCAGCACCCAAACGATAGGACCGAATTGAGGATTTTAGTCTGTCACTCTAAAATCTCCAATTCTACGTCCGATGAATATTATTTCCCTATTTATTTGCACTCTACTTCCAAGAAATTTAACCTCCCAGAATCTCGGATGTAATATTCATTATAGTTGTTAAACTCAACATATGTTAACTAATCAATTGGCCAAATTGAAAGTAAATTAAAATTTAAGTAAAATATCATCACAATTTCTTTAAAATTTTCTTGGCACACTAATTCAATTTACCATTTCACAAAAATATCAAAATAAGGAGAAAGACAGAAAAACTACTTAGATTTCATGGAGAGGATATAATAAAACTTGGATTTCATATATAAAATCAAAGTTATTCAAACTAAAATAAACAAATACAACTTATCTTAAATTCCGCCCCAAGCAAACTCCTTGAAGTTCCTCTAAATCTCTTTCTTTCTTTACAGTATGTAGAATTCTCCTTTGAAATGATAATGAAGAAGAGATCTCTCACTTCCCTTCCACTCTTACAATCTCTCGAAGAATTACTCACAAATTTCACTATCTGAATTCACTAATTAACACTCTAGAAACTCTATGGATTCAGTAGACTCACACACTTGACTCTCTAATGGATTAGATAGACACGTGGTGGACATAAATGAAAGCTAGTGGACCCTTTTTACTGTCCCAATTTGTTCCTTTTAAAGTAATTGAAGATTTTCCAAGAGTTTTCCAAGCATCCCTTCGAAAATTGTCCACATTCAATGCACCTTGTGAGAGAACCATCGATCCCGCCGTCGACGGCCTCGAGCTTACCGTCGGCGGCCTTCTAGAATACTTAGCCTTGGACCCTTCTACATAAGCCCCGCTATCGGCGGCCTCGATCGTCACCGTCGGCGGGCTCCCTTGTAATATATTCTGAACTCTCGGGAAAAACACGCCGTCGGCGCCCTAGATCAAATTTTCATAATTTTGTTCCTTTTTGCTACAAATTTGCTCCTTTTTGCATATTATTGCTCCAATGTACTTAAATCAACATATCTGCAAAAAACATCAAAAATACCCTTCTTTAAAGTGCAAGCTCATCAAAATCAATATAAAATCAGCATGAAAATCTTAAAATTTTTTCCTTGGGTCAGCCGCCAGTTCCAAAATTTTGACAATTAATTTTAATGGCACAAAATCACTTAGTAATCTCCATTAATCACTTTTAATACTTATTTCTCCCCACAAACTCTTCTAATACTCCAAAATTACACTAAAATTTCATCTATTCCAAACAAATTTCACACAAATGCAAAATTATATTAATAACAAACTATAGTTGATACAAACTAAAAATTTCTATCCAAACATTTTGGATGAAATTCCACAAATACATAAGTTCATAACACATTTCAGAAACTTAAACTTACATCATTAAGATGTAACAAAGATTAAATTAAAGTGCAACAAAACATAAACATTAATTACAAACACAAAACACTTAACATAGAAAACCAACTCACAAGACTATACTTAATTTAATTCAAATCTCCAGTAGACAAAATATATCCAGAATTACAATTATTTGCATTTGAACCCTTTGAAATATAAATCTAATAAAATGGGCGGTGATTAAAAACTCTTACATCTTCTTTTAACCATTTGTTCTTCAGATAAATCGCTCTATTTGTTCTTCCACATGACTTATATGAATTTTGATTTTTCATCCAATATGCACTAAATGAGCATTAGTTTCATTTACCTTTGCTTCAATTGACTCCACGTCAGCTTCAATCTTTACAATCATTTTTGTAATTTCTTGAATACTAACTGCTAGGAATCTGTTGAATAACTCTTACGCACTTTCACTAATGAACTTCTTCTTGTTGGCTTCCTCCTTCTTCTTAACTTCACTCTCCCAAGAAGACATTTTTGCACTTAAAATACTCTCCTTTAGACTCAGGAATGAAAATAAGAACTAGTGCAAGTATTTCTTTATTTTAGGGTCTTTTTATAGAACTGAGAAGGCACAAAACCGACTTTATACGTGTTAAAACTCCTCTTTAACTCCAAAAACCACTTACCCATGACTTAGGCATCTAGAAACCATGTTTTCATGTTTTTTGTAACTCCTGCGTTGAAGCGCCAATCTGCGGCGCATAGCCACCAGTGCTCAATTTTGCATAGGTCTGCTAAACGTCCAAATCTTCATTCTGACTCCTTTAAGTCATTTAATAAGGTCCAAATAACACCTCTATAGAAAATAAATTTCAAATTACTACCACATAATCATAAAAAAAAAACCAAACAAAGCAGAAAAATCAAACTTAAAGTAAAGCACACCGATAACTATGGGTTGACTCCTACAAAGCGCTTAGTTTATTGACTTCAGCCTGACATACCCAGAGCTTATTCTGACTGACCCAACATCAGATTGTCATCAGGTTAAAATTGATCGAATGAAAAATAAGGTTAATTATATGACCGTTAACTTTAAATATTTTTCCAGTCTTAAGATCTTGAATATCCACAGCTCCACAGGAATAAACTTTCATCACAATAAATGTGTCCATCCACCTGGACTTAAGTTTTCCAGCAAATATTTTCAATTTAGAATTATACAACAAAAATTTTTACCCTGGCTCAAAATTTTTAGTAAGAATCTTCTTATCGTGCCACATCTTCATCTTTTCTTTATAAATCTTAGCATTTTCAAGCTCATTTAGTTGCAACAATCTCTTTTCTCCAGCATCTTTTAAATTATAATTGAACTTTTTAATAGCCCAATATGCTTTATGCTCAAGTGCAACTGGTAAATGACAAGCTTTTCAAAAAATTAGCCTATATGGGGACATTCCTATAGGAGTTCTGTAAGCAGTCTCATAGGCCCACAAAACATAATCCAGTTTAATTGAACAATCATTTCTGTTTGGATTAACAGACTTTTCCAATATTCTTTTAATTTCATGATTAGATAATTCAACCAAACCACTTGTCTGCGGATGATAAGCAGTAGCAATGTGATGATTAATATGATATTTCTTTATTAACTTTTCCATAATCGCATTTCTAAAATGACTTCCCCCATCAGTTATGGTTACTTTTTGTATTCCAAATCTACAAAACATATTCTTTCTTAAAAACTTTGCAACACTTTGAGCATCACATCGAGGTAAAGCAGCAGCTTCTATCCATTTAGATACATAGTCTACTGCTATCAAAATGTATATATTTTCGAAAGATGGTATAAATGGTCCCATGAAATCTAATCCCCAAACATCAAATATTTCAGCTTCTAACATATAATTGAGGGGCATCTCATTTCTTCTAGAAATATTGCCTACTCATTCAAATCGATCACAATATTTAATATAAGCATTAGCATCCTTAAAAATTATAGGCCAATAAAATCCAGATTGTAAGATTTTATATGCAGTTTTATCAACTCCAAAATGTCCCCCATAATCAGAATTATGACATTTTTGAATAATTTCATAAGTTTCTTCTAAAGGCACACATCTTCGAATGATTAGATCATTTCCTTATTTATATAAAAATGGGTCATCCCAAAAATAATTCTTGGCTTCAGATACAAATTTCTTCCTCTCCTGGTATGTCAAACAGTTAGGTAAAATATCACTAACAATAAAGTTTAGAATGTCGGCATACCACGAAACACACCACTCATTAACAGTGAACAATTTTTCATCAGAAAAATTTTCATTAATTTCTTCAGCATCATAGAGAGATTTATCAGTTTCAAGCCTGAACAGATGATCATCAATTTGATTATCAGTACCCTTCTTATCTATAATCTCAAAATCAAATTCTTGCAACAGAAGAGTCCATCTTATCAGTCTTGATCTAGCATCCTTCTTCTTCATTAAATATTTAATAGCAGAATGATCAGTATGCACAACACATTTAGTTCCAATAAATATGATATGAATTTATCAAAAGCAAATACTATAGCTAATAACTCTTTCTCAGTAGTGATATAATTAATTTGAGCCTCATTAAAAGTTTTATTAGCATAGTAAATTCCATTGAAAATCTTATCATATTTCTAACCTAAAACAGCTCTAGTGGCATAATCACTAGCATCACACATTAATTCAAAAGGTTTTTCCCAGTTTGGTAACACTAAACCAGGTGCAGTGATTAATTTTTCTTTTAATGTTTCAAAAGCTTTTAGGCATTCATCATCAAAATAAAAAATTACATCTTATCCAGTAAACGGCTTAAAGGTTTCAAAATTTTTGAAAAATCTTTAATATATCACCTGTAGAATCCAGCATGTCCTAAAAAACTTCTCATTCCCATTATATTGGTCGGGCAAGGTAAATTAGATATCACTTCAATTTTTATAGGATTTACCTCCATACCATTTTCTGATATACGATGTCCTAAAACTATTCCTCCTGCTACCATAAATTGACATTTTTCCCAATTAAGAACCAAATTAGTTTCTTCACTGCATTTTAGAACTTTAGATATATGTCTAAACATGATTCAAATGAAATTTCAAACATTGAAAAGTCATCCATAAAAACTTCAATTCCTTTTTCAATTAAATCACAGAAAATTATCATCATACATCTTTGAAATATAGCAGGGGCATTACATAAACCAAAGGGCATTCTTCTAAAAGCAAATGTACCATAAGGATTGGTAAACATCATTTTCTATTGATCCTCAGGAGCAATTTGTATTTGGTGGTAACCAGTATATCCATCCAGAAAATAAAAATATTTATGCCCAACTTGTCTATCCAACATCTGATCTAGAAAGGGAAGTGGAAAATGATGTTTCCTTGTAGCAAAGTTTAATTTTCTATAATAAATATATATTCTCCATCTTGTAACTTGTCTAGTTGGTAAAATTTTATTCTTTTCATTAACAGTCACAGTAACTCCTCCTTTCTTAGGGACACAGTGAATAAGACTAACCCATGCACTATCTAAAATAGGCTAGATAATTCCAGCATCCAACAACTTTAAAATTTCTTTTTTAACAACTTCTTTTATAATATGGTTTAATCTCCTTTAAGGATTAGCCTCAGGTTTGTAGTTATCCTCCAGAAGGATTCTATGCATACAAATTGAATGACTGATTCCTTTAATATCAGTTATTGTCCATCCAAAGGCTTTCTTATATTTATTTAAAATTTCAAGCGAACACTCTTCTTCTTTTTTAGTCAATTGAGAGGAAATTATAACTAGTAAAGTTGAGGAATCACCTAAAAAGACATACTTTACATGGTTAGCAAGAAACTTAAAATCAAGTTCAGAAGGCTTTTCATTTGATGCACCAGATTCATCTTTTTCAATCATTTCCAACAATTCAAAATTTTCGCAAACATAATTTAAATTTTCCTCATGAAAATCTTCAGAATGTTGTAATTCCTTTTCTTGCTCGTGTTCCAATTCTTCACTTTTAGGTTTTTCTTCATAATTTGATTTGAAATGACAATCACTTAAATATCTAATAACATCTATTCTATAACATTCATCATCTTTACCTCTTGCAGGATATTTCATTGATTTTGAAATATTGAATGTAACAGTTTGGCCATTGACTCCCATTGTTAATTCCCCTTTTTGCACATCTATCATTGCTCTGCCTATGGCTAGGAAAGGTCTCCCTAAAATTATGTGTATCTCTTTATCTTCTTCCATATATAACACAATGAAATCAATAGGAAAAATAAATTGATCGACTTTAACTAAAACATCCTCTATAACTACTTTAGGATACGTGATCGAATGATTCTCTAATTGCAGAGTTATAGTAGTAGGGGTTATTTCTCCTAATCCCAGTATTTTGAATTTTGATAATGGCATAAGGTTAATGCTTTCACCCAAATCACATAAAGCTTTTCCATAAAATCTGTCTCCAATTGCACATGAATTGTGAAACTACCAAGATCTTTAAGCTTTTCAGAAAGCTTTTTCTGAATTATTGTACTGCACTCTTCACTGAGTGCAACAGTTTTATTTTCTTCAAACTACCTTTTTCTATTAAGAATATCCTTCATAAATTTCATATAGCTTGACATTTGTTCTAAGACTTCAGCAAATGGAATGTTGATTGTAAGCTTCTTAAATATCTTCAAGAACTTTGAAATGTGCTTATCTAACTTTTGTTGATGAAGTCTCTGAGGAAATAGAGGTGATGGCTTTTCTAAATCAATCTTAGGTGGAGAAATAGTCTTTCCAAACCTTTCAGAGTGTCCTCTTTTGATTTTTCAATCTGTTCTTTCTCTACTTCAATCTCTTTTTAAACTCTACCTTCTAACTCTCTTCCACTTCTTAGTTGAATTGCTTTTACTTGCTCTTTATTTTTATCTCTTGGATTTACTTTAGTATTATTAGGGAGCGTTCATTGGGATCTAGTACTTAATGAATTGGTAATTTGTCCTAATTGATTCTCAATATTTCTGATTGTAGCCCATTGACTTTGCAATTGATTTCCCATTTGTAACACCACTTCTTCAATAGACAACTTCTTCTCCTTAAATTGTGAAGTATTGTTAAAACCTGAAGGATAGGTTGGTCTATATTTATTATTTTCTTGGTTGTTCCAGTTCCCCAATGGGTTTACTTGGTTGTTTCCCCATTATTGATTACTACCACCCTGATTATTGTTATTACAGTTAAAGTTTGGATGTTTTTTCTAACCTGGGTTATAATTGGAATATGGGTTATTAAACTTACTTATGGCATTCAAAGTTTCTGGTGAAGTTTAAGAATCAACCATTTGGCCTAATGAATTTTCTTCAATCATTAAAATTGGCTGAGAAAAATTCATTTCAAATTGGTCTATCTTTCTTGAAATTGCAGAACTTGATTTGCTAGTGACCCACTTTTAATATGTATGTAATTTATGTTTATAGCAACGGCACCAAAAACTTGATCCCGCTTTAAATATAGATATATGATTTAATGTTTAATGTGGATTCTACGCAAGTATACGTATCGTATCAAGTAATACAGGGCTCTAGTGGAGTCCTGGTTATCGATCCCACAGGGAAGTTTTTAATAGATTTGTTATCAGCTAAATTAAAAGGAATTACTTACTAATATAGTGGACGGAAATTTAAAGTAACTAAAACAAACTAAAGTAAACTAATACTTGAAATAAGTTGATTTAAATAATTCAGAAAAAGTATCCTTCTCCTTGTTTTTAGAAAATTAAGTGAATGATGAATTTAAATAGAATTTTTAAATTGTATTGTGACAAATAGGAGCATTCTTATTCTTTACCCTTTGGTCCAGGTGCAAAAGAACATTGACTAATCCTATGTTTGATTACTAAATCGCGGCTAAGGCTGGGAGGATATCGGCTGCCACTTCGAGCTCCCACGTTCCCCTCACCCGAGGGCTAACATCTACACTTCAGCTCTCAAACAATAGGACCAAATTGAATATTTTAGTCCGTCACACTAAAATGTTCGATTCGCGTCCAATAATTAATATTTCCTATTTATTTGCACCCGCCTTCCAAGGCTTTTGACTTCCCTGAATATTGGATGTAATTTTTACTATAGTTGATAATTCAACATATTTTAACAAGTCAATTGGCTAGACTGAAAGTAAATTAAGTTTTAAGTAAAAATTATCACAATTTATTTTAATATATTAGGTACTTCTATTTAATTTCATCAATTCGCATAACTTTCATAAACAAGGAGAAAGACTAAGAAAACTACTCAGAATGCATGAGAATAAAACAAAGCATGGATTTCATTTAAAGTTAACAACAACAATAAACAAAGATACTTATCTTAATTTCCTCCCTAAGCAGACTCCTTGAAGTTTCTTTGACTTTTCCTTCTAGTACAGCAAACTTCTAAATAGCACTCAAATAAACTAAAGAAACTCACTAAACACACTCAGACACATAAAAGACTCTAGAGAAACTTTTTGAAGATTCAAAAGACACACACAAACACTAGAATTCGGCCTCTATTTATAGAGGTAGGCAAAGATCCAAGGGGTGCTTAAACACCTCTTTAAAAAGTGTCCAGGTTCAATGTATTTGCATTTTGAACTGGCTCGCCGTCGGCGGGGCTTCTAGAAGGTCTTCAAACCGCGTGATCTCGCTGTCGGCGGGCTCGGACTCGCTGTCGGCGAGGTAGTTATAAATCCTTCAGAAATTCTCCTTAGTAATCTCGCTGTCGGCGGCCTCGATCTCGCCATCGGCGACTTAGTTCAATTTGCATGAATTCCTTCCTTTTTAATCCAAATTTACTCCATTTCATGCTTTTTGCTCTCATCACTTATAAATCTTCATTCCTGCAGTAAAATAAAGAAAATACCTTTCTTTAAAGTGTAATTTCATCAAAAATAGATATGAATTTCTTAATGAATTTTTCTGTGATCAAAATCCCCCAAACTTAATTATTACTTGTCCTCAAGTAATTTTGATACTAAATAAAAATAATGATTTCCCTAATAGAATTTTTTAATTCAAATATACTATGAATTAAATTTAAATAATATTATAGTAAAGTTGAATAGAAATATTTCTAAGTAATTAAATTAACTTTATAGATATAAGATTATCTAGTTATCGGAGTTTAAGATTTCTAGTTTTCTATTCATTTCGGGAATGACTATATTTAAAAAGAGTAAATTACTTAAGATATTTAGATGATAGGAAATTCAAGAAAACACTTATTTAGTAAAATACTAATCTATATATATAAGTTTAGAAATATAATTAAGTTCTACCTTTTAGGTTGAATCCATTGAAGCCAATTTTTTATAAGGCATCTCCTCAAGCTTCTCCTCACTTATATATATATATATAGATATATATATATATATATATATATATATATATATTTGTTTCTTCTCTTTTCTTTTTTTTTCTTTTTTTCTTTTTTGATTGATTTTCGATCCTTCTCTTTTTCTTTTTTTTTAAGTGAGGATTACGATATCTGGATAGCCTGTTAATAATTTTGAACTTCAATTTCTCTTCCTAAAATTGAAACTTAAAATATTTTCTTGCTTTATATATATTTCATAGCCTTTACTTCATTGAGTTTCAATACTTTCTTTTTCACTTAAATACTTAAGAATTTTCAATTTTTAGAATATAGTTTTCCTTACCTTAAATAGTTAACTATATTCTTATTCCTTTTAACCAAATATCTTATTCCATTAATTAACTGAATTACTAGAAACATTTTATTTACCTTTATATAATAATTAAATAAAGTAATTCATGTTTATTGAATTGAAAAATAACTTATAGAAAATCATTTAATAATAACTTTTGAAAATAGAAATTGAGAACAATTTTAATAATTAAATTTGTATTTTTACCTTCCCCCAAACTTAAATTTTTCTATCTATACTAAATAGTGAAAAAGGGAAAGTATATAGTAAAATTCATCATACCTTTGAGCTTTAGGAATTTCTTTTCTTTGAAATTTTTGCAGGCTTTTTCATTACTTACAGAACCTGTACTGTTAGTATTTTTCCATACATATATAATATTTAAAAGAAAGTGCAGGGATGGAAATTTTAAAATAAGTATCAAACATAACAATTGAAAACTTAATCTATTATTACACATACAATCAACTAATATACTTTAAAACATATTAAAACACCCTAAACAATGTTTAACATTCATAACTTATAAAAACTTTAAACTAACATCCTATATATATAAAAATTTGCAAACTAATTTAACACACATAAGAAATCTAATATCACGACTCAAGCAAACAAACAAACATACCAAGTCCAAAGTCCACAGAAAGTACAGAAATATTACACACAGAATAATAAAGTTTGCAAAATAACAAATCTAAACAAACTAAATAAACTAAACAAAAGCTCTAATCTTCTGCATCAAAATCCCAAGCTATGTCATCTCCCTGATCTTCAGGCTGAGAAGGCTGAGCAGGCTGGTACTGTGAATATCGGGGGCACTCAGGAAAGACAACATCTAAATCACCACTCCTATATCGACGTTCAACTTCATAGTATGCAATTTCGTACTTTGAATGTCACTAGAGATATTCGCTATCATAATAGTGTCTTCTTTCCAAGCCTCCGATCCTTTGATCTATATGCTCAAATCTTCTTTCCATATTTTCTCCAGAATAATTCAAAACTCTTTCTACTCGGGGTTAATTCATTCATCGGATCATGAAGGGTAGGAGTGGTGTGCGAGGGGGTTGATCATAACTAGTAGAGGGTATATCTCAACTTGAAGAAGGTACATAATCCCTTGTTCCAGATCTCTATCCTTCGTGGGATTCATATTTCTTTATATTAGCCTGAGTAAGGGTTTCATAGGTTCAATCCATTCTTCATTATCTCTTGCCTCTACCCTAGATAATTGGCAAAGTGCATAGATAAGACCAGGATGTCCTAGTCCTCCTCCACTTTCATTTCTAGCGATTGGCTAATATGTTTTTATAAATAACATTTCCCACATTAATACTCTTCTGGTTCTTAATACAGAAATTTAGAACTGCTCTATCTCTTGTTACCTCACTATGGTGGTAGGTAGGTAACAAAGTAGAACAAACAAAATAATGCCAGGCTTTAGATGTAGCATTTAGCATAGAAAGAGGGAAGTTTACCCGTTCCTACTGCTTTATCTTCCAGACTCCTTTCCCATCGGTGAGAAAGTCGATCACCTCTTCCAGGTGGTCCTTCCATAGTTCCAAAAGTTTCATACTCGGCTGGTGTAGGTGTCTCGTACTTCATAATAAGCGTTTATTCTAGCGAGCATTGAAATCTACAAAAAATCCTCTAACCTTAACCGGGGCATCTTCAGCCTGTGTTAAATTTGTATAAAATTCCTTTACCACTTCCACATCGGCTCTGTTGGTCACGTAATAGAAGTTTTCCCATCCTCGATCCTTTATAACTCGCTCCACTTCTCCTCTAGTATTTTTGAAAACTCGATCTTGAATGCACTTTCTTGCTTGAATGTTGTGGAAATATCTGGACTGTGCCCTTGCATTCACGAAACGAGTTTCATCGTAATCCAATCGTTGCTTTTGTCGTGGAGCCATTTCTCGATCTGTGAAATTTGCAAAAATAATAACTAAACTCCAAAATATTACTAAGAAGGCTTCCTACAACATCTAAAATCCATTTAAATCAATTTCCATGAAATTCTTCCAAGTATTTTCTCCACATTTCAGATTTTTCAAAATTCCTCAATGTAGAAGAAATCCATGGTGAAAATCAAAAATTTTTGCATAGGAGTGAAGCTCTTACCAAGGGAAGATGAAATCTGGTGTCAAAAAGTGTTGGAATCACCTCAAATCTGAGATCTCTCAAGCCCTAGGTCGGTTTTTTCGAAGTTTTGAGGAAGGGGATGATGAATAGTGTCTGTTGACTGGTCAAATATAGGTCTTTCGCGATCTCGCTGTCGGCGAGGTTTTTCTCGCCGTCGGCAAGCTAATTAATTTCATAAGGCAAAAGTTTCGGGAAAAATCCGCCGTCGGCGAGCTTGGTCTCGCTGTCAGCGGGTTTTCTCGCTGTCGGCGAGGTTCCAAAAATTTTAAAATTTTTTGAAATTCGTCAATCATTTTTAACCTCGATTTGCCTTTAATCAATCTTCTGATCACTTAATTTAATAATAATACAAAGATTAGATACTTATACTCACAAAAAATCACACAACACAAATAATATAACTTTATATATGAAATCCATGAAACTTACAATTTTCACACTAACAATTTTAACACATACTTAACTTAAATGTTCAAATCCATAATACTCAGCATCGCAATCCACACTACAATACATTAAATGCTGAGACATAACAATTTACATAAAATCTTATCAAATCTGAGATGATCAAATCAAACTTCGACTCATAATAAAATCTAAATCCAAATAAACACATATATACATAAATATATGACATAAACATAGAAATTTTCCCTACACTTCTGTGTCTGTACTAACATCTTCTCTGATATTTCCGATGCTACGCAGGTGCACAAATAAATTGTAGAAAGGCCTGAAAGGGAACTCTGCAGTAGATTCTTCATTAATCCATCCTTTCTGTCTTAGTAGATGAATAAAACTGGCCTCAGGATGTCCAGTATGATCAAAGTGCTCCTTCATTCTCCAATCAATATGATCAAACATATTAGAGATATTGTCAATGGAATTCATCACATTTTGCAATTCTTTCTCCAATCCTTTAATCTTCTTCAGAATGAAATTAGTCTTATCAGTTAAGGGCCTTGCTAAAGGATTGTTCTGTGATGCTCTGTCAGAAATAATGGTAATTTCATCATTGTTATCCAAAGTGGGAAACATATCAGTAGGATCCAGTGGTTTCCATGGTAAAAGTACTTTTTCTCAAGCCTCATAAGAAACTTGGTACTGACTGCATAAAGCAAATATAGTAGATGGGTGTCCAAGTTCATGTACTGACCCATGCGCAATTAATCCCAACGCAGACTTTACTATTATTGATCTAACATCGATAGGTAATCCAATTTGAATACAATAGTTTAAAATAGCGCATTCCTTTGAAACTTTATTTACTCTCATGGTAGGTAATAATTTTGATGATATAAAGAAATGTCAGTGCTTCGAGACAGGATTTAGAAGTGATGCAGAAAAACTGACATACCTGTCTTCTCGTAACTCCCAATCATCTGGTTCGTCGGTCAGGTATCTGTAGATCTCGTTCATATTGTATCTTGAAGGCACAAAGTTGGAATAATGACAAACTGTCGGCGAATTTCTAGATTTTAAATTTAATTTAAATATATATATATAATTTAGAAAGTAACATTTGATTTTGAAAATAATTTTGAATTTGAAATTTTTAAGATATGAAATCAAGCCGATCTCGCATCCTAAATAGTTTATATAAATGAGCGCCACATCACAAGTCGTGTATACTATCCCGAAGAATAGACACAATACTTGATGATGGGGCTCGATTAAATAAACTAGAAGATTTGTGACATCCATTTGGTCTGCGAACCAATTTTATAAGCCGACAAGTTCCCCTGCTTAATACAAAAAAATTAAGTAGGGTTTATATTACCTGGGTTCTTAAAATTCCCTATAAGGGCAAGCCCCTATAGTTAATTACATCTTAAATGACGGGAATCACTTAAGAAAACTCTCGATGATAATCGATAATCTCGCTCTCAAGAATTTCAAAGTTTAAGTTTTCAAGGGATTGAATTTTGGAATTTCAATAGGGAATGGATCAAGTTTGGAACATTTTGTTTTGGGAATTCAAAGGAAGAAAGGTAGGAGAAATTACAGAATCGAAGCGAACTTCGGTAATTTCCCTATTATCCTATTATTTGGCTTGAATTTAGGAAAGTCCTAATGTTTATTTAATGTTTTGATCTTGCCAATTTTAATTAATTAGGACTTATATTTGTATGACGCAGTCATGCGAAACGACCTCGAAGATGTGAGGGTTTATGTCGTACCGAACGATCACCTCGGAGTCCTAAGACCGGTTAGGGCTTAATTTACATGACATGATCATGCAAATGCCTAACGAAGAGTTGAGGATTTATGTTGCACTAGGCAAACTACCTCGAAGTCCTATGGCTTGGTTATTTAATTCTAAGAAAGTTTTGCTTAAGTAGACTCGGGTTTTGCTTGATGACGATGGTCGTGCTGCCCACCATGCCCCGAGCTCCTTATTGTTGCAGAGGTTTAGTTTTAGAAGTCATAAATCAGGAGATGAGAGAAGTGTTCTGGTTTAGAGAAGGTCTTAATTTCCAAGTGTTTTTTATGTTTTAATTAAAACAAATCTTAAAGTTAATTATAACAACACCGGTTAAGATCCCACGGTTCCATCCTTCCGGCATCGTTATTTTTATCGGATTCACTTAGTCCAGATGAATTTGCTAAACTCAACTAAATGAGTTACACACTTTCATTTAGACCGTGGGAAATCCCGTTAGCAACATGTAGGTTACATCATCCGA
The DNA here is from genome assembly GCA_022702705.1 of Papilionanthe hookeriana x Papilionanthe teres. Classification (NCBI taxonomy): domain Eukaryota; kingdom Viridiplantae; phylum Streptophyta; class Magnoliopsida; order Asparagales; family Orchidaceae; genus Papilionanthe; species Papilionanthe hookeriana x Papilionanthe teres. Next base: position 83,996,746 of record CM040427.1, on the reverse strand, counting down.
GGTATTCCCGATCATCCAACAAGACGTTTTTATTTAGTTGTAGTTGTAGTTTTGTTGTTACGTTTCGATTAAATTTTGAGTTGTTTTATATTTTGAAATGTTGTGACGGTGAATTTTATCTTGTAATGACTTTTAATTTAGTTTTGGTTTCAGTTTTAGGGACTATCCTAGAGGTGTGGGTTTTCATGCAACGAGTTGTTTATCATGCAAGAAAAGTAAAGTGCATTTGCGATAAAGTAAATTGCAAGGAGGTAAATTGCAATAAAACAAAAGCGTACCCGGAGGGTCTTCCCGTCATCCCAAGCTGCACTTAAACACAATTTAGAATATTTAAGCATTTAAAGCAAGTTCCTAGGTAAAGCTAAGGGAAGGGTTATGGTTTTCTACCAAGGTCCTACTCTTATAGCTAGTCATCTCCTATGACGTCTAGGTTCTTGTGTTTTGGTTTGAGGACGATTTTCTTCATCAAAGAACAATTAAGTTCAATTGTTCTTATAAATATCCTATCATATTGAGGAAGTGCTTAAGACGAATCTTAAACATCTTTTCAATACCTCAGGGATTATTTTAAGTCCAAGAGAATTTAATTATACAAATGAATTAATCATCCAGGAGTTGAAGTTTTGTTATCTTGCTCGGTGAACTAGGACATTTGAATATCCTATGAGTGAAGTAATACTTCACTTAACACTCCGTTTAGGAGTTATGACAACAAGAGCTTTTGAGGGCAAATTAATGTTAAGTGATTTGTGATTTAATTTAATTTCGATTAATGGGTTTAAGTTTGGAATAGTGTTCAAGTTGTTTTAGATTTATTTTGAATTCTTTATGTTTTTGGTGATGTTATATTTAATTCAATTTAATTTAATTTAATTTTAGTTTAATTTAATTTGGTTTAGTTTTACTTTCAATTTAATTTTATTTTATTTAATTTAATTTTAATTTTATTTTAACTTGATTTTATTTTTTTTATTTAATCTAATATGTTTTAATTTAATTTAATTTAATTTAATTTAATGTGATTTAATTTAATTTAATTTAATTTAATTTAAATTTTAATTTAATTTAATTTAATTTAATTTAATTTAAATTTAAATTTAATTTTTTTTAATTTTAATTTAATATTTTATTTTTTATGCTTTAAGGATGATTTAATTTTAATTGTTAAAATATTAATTTAATTGAAATCTTAGAAGGATTTAATTTAAATGTTTTAACTTTAATTTAATTTAATGATTAAGTCTTTTAGCATTTTAAATCTTGAATTTGGATTATCATTTTAATTAGGAATTAAATATTATTGAGGTGATTAATTTGGGGATTCTTAAATTAAAGAACAAATCTCCTCCTAATAGTATCCCTATTTTAATAATTCCAATTTTTTTATTATTCTTCCAAGTTTAATTAATCATTTAATTAAGGTTTATTTTAATTATTTTCAAATTATTTGGTAGATTTCTACCCTTTAATTGCCTAAGTTTCAAACATCCAAAATCAACTTAGTATCAAATATTTTACCCACACTTTTAATTAAACCTAAAATTTTTAATTATATGTTAAAATTTTAATTATCATTTTGCCTTTTAAACTTACTAATTTCATAACTCACTTAATTGAGCTTAAATGAATTTGAAATTTTTATGTGACTTCACTCATATGTCAATCAAGACATTAGAGGAGAAAATGTGATTTTTCTGTATTTAATTTTTTTATATAATTATTTTTGGTGGAAAATAGGGATTTTTAAGGAAAATTTAATAATATGACCAAGGTTGATTGACTAAGGAAAATTTAATAATATGACCAAGGTTGATTGACCAAGGAAAATTTAATAACATGACCAAGGTTTAATAATAAAATTTTTGGTGGAAAATGTGATTTTTCTGTATTTAATTTATTAAAAGTTTATGTCCTTAAGAAAATTATGAGACATTCCTAATGACCAGAGGACCACTTGGACCAATTTTGGTGATTTTTTGAATTATATTATTTTTATTATAATTATTTTGAGTTTTGGAGTATTAATTAATTTAAAAATAAAATAAAGGTTGAAAAATGAATTTTATATTTTTTAAAAATCTCTACGATATCAAGGAAACCGGAGAACCAATTTTTATAATTTTCTAATTTTTATTTGATTTATTAGAATTATTTTAGTGGAAATGTTAGAAAATACATTTTTTATTTTAAAATTTGATAGAGACTTAAGAAAAATATGGGGTTTGTTCCTAAGTGATTAAAATTCAAAATGTGACATTTTGGTGAATTTTATTATTTTTGTGATTTTTATTATTTTTTAATTATTAAAAATATTAAAATAATGCAAAAAATCAACTTTTTTGGAAAATTGCAATTTTAATTTTCTTAAATTTCCCTGATATCAGAGAGGCTCCAAAACCAATTTGGTGAATTTTTGAGAAATATTTTGAAAGTTATGAATTTTGGAAGTTTAGGTTTGGTTAAATGGCTTAATCAACCCATTTGATAGGGCTAACCAAGTCCAATTGACTTCAAACTTTTATGGTTGGTTCCTCCGATCCTAAAGGTCAGTGGAGAATTGATTTCAGGTCAATTTGATGTATGATTAGCTCTCATCAATTAAAGCTCCATTTTGGGTGTTTAAGCCAATTAGGGTTATTACGAGTGAGTCGACTCAAAACCTATTTTCCACTAGGGTCCTCCGGTCATAAGAAACATCACCAAATTTTCCTAGAATTTATTTCACAACATGCTTAATTATTGGAATTAAAATACTCGGAATAGTGACCTAGAATTGAAAAATCAATAACTCTTCATAGGGATGGCCTCGACTTTGGAAAATTCAGGGAATGTCCCCAAATTCGAGAGGCTTCAAAAGCCCTATGGTCTCATGTCATGGTGAACTGTATACATGCATGGAGAATTGAAAATGTGCAGAGAGTAAATAAATCATTAAAAATCAAATGTTCAATGAAATTAAATGATTTCTTTTCCACATTATTCTCCTCTGTTCACTGAGCAAGAGGGTATTTTTATTTTATTTTTAGGATTTTTCTACACAAAGTTATGAATTTTCTAAGTTCTGGTAATTAAATAAATAGGAAATAGCCCTAATTTCCTACTTATCCACGCGGCGCCACGCCATCCTCGGCAGCTCTGAAAGGCCACTCGTCGTCTCCTGATTCGGTGTCGCCATCCGACTCAGCGCTCCAGGGACCCTCGGTTCATGTACCATCTCGCTATCCTGCTCGATTCAAATCGTCCGCTCGATACACGCTCGATCTGACAGCTCCCAGTCATCGTCTACGACTGGTGTGCACCCGTGACCGTCAACCTTCTAACCCTAATTTCTTACTCGATTCTCAACGGATTTTTGTGTTCTTATGCTCTATGGATTCGTCTTGAGGAGACGAACACATCCATATGGTAAACATGCATTGAAATTGATTCAAATTAAATGGAGAATCTCTATAAGCTCGGGAAGAAGAGTGAGTCTATACCTTTGCTCAGAGAAGTGAAGCTTTGATCTGAGAGTTGTGTCACCTTCGATTGGGTCCAAGCAAGCTCCAGATGAAGTCCCTTGGCACAGTGAATTGTCCGGGTATGATTTAGACCACGAGCAATTACAAAGCTTGGAGTACGGAACGGATGGGTGGCTTCGGAGAGGGGCTTTCACTAGGGAACTCCTCTTGGTCTTGTGCAGGTGTGGGTGAGTTTAATTTGACTTTGGTGGAGGATTTGGGAATGTCCTGTTCTGGCTTGAGAATTGAGCTCCAAAATTGAGCTCCGTTAGTGGGGATTAGAGCGAGAGAACAGTGGGGATCAAATGCTCTAAGTGTGGGGGAGAGTCTGGAGTGATTTTGGCAGAGTTTCCTTAAGGTTGGTTCAGCACCTCTTCATGGCCGAGAGGGGTGAGGTTTAAATAGGAGAGGCTGGAGGGCTTCCCGAGAGGAGTTAGGGACCGGGATCAGCTGCTCTTGGCAAGGGAAGAACAGCTGCAATGGCCACTGGGCATGGGGCAACTAAGCAAGGGAGAATTTCAATGCTTGGCTCCTTCCAATGTCTCGGCCATGGCGTTTTCCGGCGACCCAGGAGCTGGCTGGCAGGCATGAGTCACCATCTTGACCAGGGAGGTCAGGGCTTGGCAATGGTGAAGTCAATTGGGTTTGGACATGTGTAAAGGAGTTGGATCAAAGTGGCATGGGGGGCATGGCTATTTTGGCTCTAAATGGGTCAACCCATCCTTTTGGGCGAGGTGCACCACCCAAGACTTGGTTTAGGCTGAAGAGAAAGTGATTTGGCTCAGCTTGATTAGTGGGGTCAAGTCACAATCCAAGTACAATTAGGATTAAACATGGTTTAGGGGAGACATGGAAATGGTTAATCACCTTAAGGGAATGTGGAAATGATCTCCTCCTTTTGCCCAATGTGGTAAGGTCACATGTGAACAACTCACAAGGCTTGCATGTGGCTTAAGAGTGGCTTCATGCCTTTTATATGGCTTGGGAAAAGTGGGCTTGGTTCCATGAAAGTGGGTTTAAGGAATTTTGGTGTTTTAGTGGACAAATTTCATGAAGCTTGATTTTGGAACTATTTGGTTATTGATTTTGGAACTTAGGAAGTGTTTTAAATTATGGGTATGATGAGAGAAATTTCATGTGGGCTTTTGGAATAAGTTTTGGGCTTTTAAATTTTTTTTGAGTGGGTTCTTTAGGAAGGTTTAAGAAAATGGGCTTTTTAAGCTTGGAAATAAATTGGTGGATGGGAAATTTGTAAAATTTTGGGCCAAATAATTGTTGGGTTTGGTTTAAGAATGTGCCATGAGTAATTTGAAACAAATTTGAGGTGGTTTGGGTTTGAATTGGGTTGAATTTGGGCTTTTTGGTAAAGTGGTCAATGGTAGGCCAAATTGGGTTAACTTGGGCTAATGTTGAGATAATGTTGAAATTGGTGTAAAATTAATGTTGAGAAATGTTTGTAGGGCTGTTTCAAAGAGGTTTCAACTTTTGTTGGGGTTGGATTTTGGGGTTTGGGCCTATTTGGGTTAAGTTTGGGTTTAGGTCAAAATTGGGCTTTTTGGTTTTTGGTTGAATTTGAGTGGGGTTTGGGTCCAAATTTTGAACAAATTATGTTAGTGTTTTGTTTTTGGGGATGTTAGGGAAGGTTTAGAAAAGATTTGGGGTTAATTGGAGTTGAATTGGGTTAGTTTGGGCTAAGTTTGTGTCATGGGTCCAAATTAGGCTTTAAGGTCAAAAGTGAAATTGGATTATAATGTCAATCAAATTGGGCTTTGATTTGATCTAGATTAGTGTTGGGGATGTTGAATTGAAGTTTAGAATTGAATTGGACCAGAATTTGGGTCAATTGGGTAGGTTTGGTTTGACATTGGGTTCACTTTGGGTTAAAATGGGTCAAATTGGTGATTTTAACCAAAGTGGGGTAAATTGATGAAGTTGGCCCATGGTGTAGTTGGACAAAATGAAATTGGGAATATTTGGGATTTTTTGGAATTTTCTAGGAATTTTCTGAATTTTTGGATTTTTGGGTCAAGAGGGGCATTTTGGTAATTTGGAGGGTATTGGGGGTATTTTTTGGAATTTTGAGTATTTTGGGTAAAAAATGGTCAATTTGAGTGGTGGGAGAATGTTTGAGATTGATTTTGAGGAATTTGGGTGATTTTGGAGAATTTTGAAAAATTTGGGTAATTTCAAGGGTTTTTTGGGTAGGTTAGGCGGTTCTGGGGTCCCGGGGGTCAAAAATTGAAAATTTGGAAAATTGAAAATTTGGAAAATTGAAGATTGGGTAAATGTAAGTGGAATGAAATCATTTTGGTTGAGCCATGAAGCCATATCAAGCCCACATGAGCCATGAAGCCATATCAAGCCCACATGAGCCATGAATGGACTCATTTGAGGCATTCACTATGTTGTTCCTAACCCTCTTAGCCAAGGGCTTAGGGGTTAAGGACCATCCATGTGAATCACCTGCATGAGTCAGGAGGTCGAGTTGGGTATGGGTGTGGTTTTAGGAGGTGTGTGAAAGTGTAGTGTATAAGTGTAGTGTGTGTGCGAGTCGGCCCTCACCGGACCAGGGCCACCCGAGGCGGTCCTAAGGCCAAAGAGTCCTATAGGAACTCATCCTTTAAACTTCCACTTTTGATTTCAACCCTCTAGGTGATTAGGGGTCTACGATCGAAGCTTGTGGGGTTTGCGAGGAGTCGAGAGGTGTTTGGACTTCTAAAGGGTGGGTTCCGCTTCTAGTCCTACTAAGATAGTCGAAGGAAGAGCCTAAGGCTAGATCCTAAGTACTAAAGAGAGAAAAGAAGACCTCATCAAAAATGAGGTCAACAAATGGACCCCGATAGGTGTGGTGTGCTAACCAAGCACACCGCGCGTATTGGCGTTGACCGAAGCGATCAACAAAACCAACACGAAAGTCCGAGTGACAAACTTGGGACGGAGTAGAAGAATTTACGTTGGGGAGTGTCGAGTATATCTACGAGATTGGAGATTCCTGAACTCTCGGCGGGGAAAGGAAAAGGAGGTGAATCCCAAATCGCATGATGCGGGGAATTTTGATTTAGATTTCATTTTGTTTCGGTTTAAGTTTTGATGTGTGAGCTCGGATTTTAGTTTGAGTTTCAATTTAGATTGAAGTTTTGTTAAAATTAATTTGAAGGGATTTGAACTTGAAATGAAAATTGGAATTTTGTGGTTTTAGATGTAACATCTTGACCTCGAAAATTTGAATTGATTGGATTGAACCATTACGATGAGGAAAGAACTCGAGAGCGATGTGGTATTGGATGTAAAATCCTTAACCTCGACGACTTGATTTTGTGTGCTTCATTGCGATAGGGAGAAAACCCGAAGCAATGCGGTATTGGATGTAAAATCCTTAACCTCGAAAAGTTTGATTTTGATGTATTTCATTGCGATAGGGAAAGAACCTAAAGCAATGCGGTATCGGATGTAAAATCCTCGACCCCAAGAATTTGATTTTGATGTATTTCATTGCGATAGGGAAAGAACCTAAAGCGATGCGATCTCGGATGTAAAATCCTCGACCCCAAGAATTTGATTTTGATGTATTTCATTGCTTATAGGAAAGAACCTAAAGCAATGCGGTCTCGAATGTAAAATCCTCGACTCCAAGAATTTGATTTTGATGTATTTCATTGTGATAGGAAAGAACCTAAAGCAATGCGGTCTCGGATGTAAAATCCTCGACCCCGAGAATTTGATTTTGATGTATTTCATTGCGATAGGAAAGAACCTAAAGCAATGCGGTCTCGGATGTAAAATCCTCGACCCCGAGAATTTGATTTTGATGTATTTCATTGCGATAGGAAAGAACCTAAAGCAATGCGGTCTCGGATGTAAAATCCTCGGCCCAAGAATTTCATTTTTGATGGTAATTGATTTTGCGAAGATTTGTAGTGTTGATTTGAAAAGTGTGGAATTTTGGTGTTTCGAGAATTTCATGAAAGTTGTAAAAGATTTTTGTGGAAAGAAGCAGATTAGGAGGGAATATGTAGATACTACATATCCCATTCGAAAGAGTTGATCGAAAGTTGCTTGGTTTGGATTGGATACAATCCCTCGCCATCGGATCCGAATCGAAAACCTCATGGCTCCGTGTCGATGGAATCGGCCGCTTCCATCCCAGACAAGGGAGAGAGTAGAACGGATTGAATTTCAGATTTGGAATGTTGAGTTTGAATTTGATTGAGATTTGATTTGAGATCTGGAAGGTTGAATTTGAATTTGAATTTGATTGAGATTTGATTTAAAATTTGTGTTCGTTTTGTTTGTCCTTTAACAATTCAAATTTATTTTATCGTTCATTTAATGTTCATGTGAATTTAGCGTTCATCATTTTTTTATTTATATTTTTAAGGAAAGTTTTCTTTTATTCTTTTTGTTTCTTTTCTGTTCTTTGTTCGAAGTTCATTTAACTTTAATGGCGTTTCCCAGTCAATTTGCACAAAAGAGGTGAAGGCCAAAATGTGACATGGTCACTTTCATTCCAATCATGTTGAAGATACATCATACGACTCGATTTGGAATACATCTCATACAATCCATGTAGACTCGAAACGGACTATGTATGATCTTTGTCGATCTATCCAAAAAAAAGACATCTGTCAAAAATCCATGTATGAATAGTGAAGTACATGGTCAATAACATCACCTTCCAAGCCATCCTTGGCAAGGATATCGTTTGGATGTACCTTGGAGGTGTAATATTGTCCATGTAACTCACAGCTCGTAAGGTCGGAGGCTCTCTAGCTCTGGGTCTAGCTGGAAGTGGTAAGGTGCTTTCTCGTCATCCATCCTTTTGAAAGTAAGCGAGATCCGCTTCATTGGTACTCCCGGTATGCAATGTTTAGCGGCATCCGCTCCGTTGCCCTTTAGTATCATGACAAAACCTACCGGTAATGGTATCTTTGTCGGCCCTCGGAACTCACACGGGCTCGCTTATCCGGAAGTCGGATCCGAACATGATATTACACTCATTCGGAAAGAAAGCGTGCGAAAGGTCGACAAAGTCATGGTGATCTATGTGCGGGGGTATGCGGTCACCCTTCTTGTAAATGTTAATGATGCAAGCGTTGGGTATGCAATCTGCTGGCGGTACCCTCCATGTTATCATTCTCTTTACCATCCTTTTGATGACTAATGGCATTGGATCTACCTTGCCATGACGGAGTATCCCGGTAGGTTTCCTTCCTGTCTTCTGCGAAGTTGTAGCGAGCATCCACATTGTATTGTAATTCTCCCTTTCCTCGGTATCCATCTCGGGGTTCCGAGTAAGTGTTTTCTCTTAGGCGGCTCGCTCGACCCATCCTTTTCAAATCCCGGATGCGGTCCACGATTTGTTGTTGTTCGTATTCGAGAACACGTACGTATGTAGCTCGAGGCCTTCTAGTATATTGATCCTCCTGCCTCTAATTCTCTCGAAGTATTCAAAAGTTTGCTTCTCGACATTCTGCATTCTTTCTAGCTTGTATTTTGGAATAATCTGCAAATGGCGAGGCCTGGTGACGTACTGTGGGATATATGGCTCAATCCCTTCGTGTTCTCCTGCATACCTCGGCTCCTCGGGGATGGTCTTCGTCGGAACATCCTCCGGGGTTGCTTCTGCAACAAGGTCATGCATTACTGGTAGCTTTATCTGGTGGCGTGGTAGCATTCCTTCTTCTGATCTTTTTGAGATTTCCACGGTCTCTTCCGTTATCCTCGGAGTTGGCCTCCTTTCTTCGGGTTCTGGCGAACCGGTATCCTTGAAGTATATGCCTCGGGAGTAGCGAGCGCTTCGTCGTGGCTGGTCACTTGCTAGTTTAGTTAACATCTTGCGGATACGGCGATTTTTATTTCTTCGCTGAGTTGCTGTGAGAGTAGCTCTTCGTACTTCCTGAATCTCTGTGGGCGCTGTCGGCATATTTTTAGGTTTGTGTTGTATTTTTGAAAAGAGGTCGCCTACAGAAATTGTCGGCGAATTTTTAATTTAAATAAATAATTTGAAAAGTAGTATTTGATTTTGAAAATAATTTTAAATTTGAAAATTTTAAGATATGAAATCAAGCGATCTCGCATCCAGAATAGTTTATATAAACGAGCACCACATCACAAGTTGTGTATACTATCTCGAAGAATAGACACGCCTTGTTTGATGATGGGGCTCGATTAAATAAGCTAGAAGATTTGTGACATCCGTTTGGTACTGCGAACCAATTTTATAAGCCGACAAATTCCACTTGCTTAATATGAAAACATTAAACGAGGTTTATTACACGGGTTCTTAAAATTCCCTATAAGGGCAAGCCCTATAGTTAATTACATCTTAAGTGACGGGAATCACCTAAGAAAACTCTCGATAATAATCGGTAGTTCTGCTCTCAAGAATTTCAAAGTTTAAGTTTTCAAGGGATTGAATTTTAGAATTTCAATAGGGAATGGATCAAATTTGGAACATTTTGTTTTAGGAATTCAAAGGAGGAAAAATAGGAGAAATTACAGATTCGAAGCGAACTTCGTTATTTTCCCAACTATCCTATTGTTTGGCTTGGATTTAGAAAAGTCCTAATGTTTATCTGATATTTCAATCTTGTCAATTTTAATTAATTTGGACTTATATTTGTATGATAAGATCATACAAATAGCCTGGAAGATGTGAGGGTTTATGTCGTATCGGACGACTACCTCGGAATCCTAAAACCGGTTAGGGCTTAATTTGCATTGCAAATGCCTAACAAAAGGATGAGGATTTATGTTGCACTAGGCAAACTACCTCGAAGTCTTATGGCTTAGTTATTTAATTCTAAGAAAGTTTTCTTTGAAGCAGATTCAGATTTTGCTGATGACGATGGTCGTCTTGCCCAGCTTGTGCTCCAAGCTCCTTGTTGTTGCAGAGGTTTAGTTTTAGAAGTCATAAATCAGGAGATGAGAAAAGTTTTTTGGTTTAGAGAAATTCTTAATTTCCAAGTGTTTTTATGTTTTAATTAAAACAAATCTTAATGTTAATTATAACAACACCGGTTAAGATCCCACGGTTCCATCCTTCCGGCATCATTATTTTTATCGGATTCACTTAGTCCAGATGAATTTGCTAAACTCAACTAAATGAGTTCCACACTTTCATTTAGACCGTGGGAAATCTCGTTAGCAACACGTAGGTTACATCATCCGAGGTATTCCCGATCATCCAACAAGACGTTTTAATTTAGTTGTAATTGCAGTTTGTATTCTGTTTGTGATTAAATTTTGAGTTGTTTTTATATTTTGAAATGTTGTGGCGGTAAATTTTATCTTGTAATGACTTTTAATTTAGTTTTGGTTTCAGTTTTAGGGTCTATCCTAAAAGTGTGGGTTTTCATGCAACGATTGTTTATCATGCAGAAAAGTAAGTGCGATGTGATTAAGTAAATTACTGATAAAGTAAATTGCAGATAAAATAAAAGCGTACACGGAGGGTCTTCCAGTCATCCCAAGCTGCACTTAAAATACAATTTAGAATATTTAAGCATTTAGAACAAGTTCCTAGGTAAAACTAAGGGAAGGGTTATGGTTTTTACCAAGTTCTAATCTTGTAGCTAGTCGTCTCCTATGACGTCTAGGTTCTGTGTTTTGGTTTAAGGATGATTTTCTTCATCGAAGAACAATTAAGTTCGAGTTGTTCTCATAAACATCCTATCATATTGAGAAAGTGTTTAAGAAGAATCTCGAACATCTTTTCGATATTGCTTAGGATTGTTTTAAGTCCAAATGAATTTAATCATACAAATGAATTAATCATCCAGGAATTCGAGTTTTGTTGTTATCTTACTCGGTGAACTAGGACATTTGAATATCCTATGAGGGAAGTAACATTTCATTTAACGTTACGTTTAGGAGTTATGACAACAAAAGCTTTCGAGATGGCCCGATGTTGAAATGGTTTGTGATTTAATTTAATTTCGGTTAACGGGTTTAAATTTGGAATAGTGTTCGAGTTGCTTTATATTTATTTTTGAATTTCTTTATGTCTTAGGTGATGTTATTTTAATTCAATTTAATTTAACTTTAATTTAATTTAATTTGGTTTAGTTTTAATTTTAATTTAATTTAATTTGATTTTAATTTTAACTTGATTCTATTATTTAATTTAATTTAATTCAATTTAATTTGATTTGATATGATTTAATTTAATTTAATTTGATTTGATTTAATTTAATTTAATTTGATTTAATTTAATTTAATTTAATTTAATTTAATTTAATTTAATTTAATTTGATTTAATTTAATATGTTTTAATTTTATTTTATTTTATTTTATTTTATTTTATTTAAATTTTAATTTAATTTTATTTTTAATTTTAATTTAATATTTTATCTTTTATGTTTTAAAGATGATTTAATTGTAATTGTTAAAGTATTAATTTAATTGAAATTTTAAAAAGGTTTAATTTATATAATTTAACTTTAATTTAATTTAATGATTAAGTCTTTTAAGATTTTAAATCTCAAATTTGAATTATCATTTTAATTAGGAATTAAATATTATTGAGATGATTAATTTAGGGATTCTTAAATTAAAGAACAAATCTCTTCCTAATAATATCCCTATTTTAATAATTCCAATTTTATTATTCTTCCAAATTTAATCAATTATTTAATTAAGGTTTATTTCAATTATTTTTAAATTATTTAATAGGTTTCTACCCTTATTATTCAAATTTCAATCATCCAAGTCAGATTAGGATAAAATACTTTACTCTTTAATTTTATTAAGCCTAAAGTTTTAATTAAAGGTTAAAATTTTAATTACCATTTTGCCCTTCAAGCTTAATAATTTCATAACTCACTAAATTGAGCTTAAATGAACTTGAAATTTTTATGTGATTTCACTCATATGTCGATAAAGGCATGAGAGGAGAAAATGTGATTTTTCTGTATTTAATTTATTTATGTAATTATTTTTGGTAGAAAATAGGGATTTCTAAGGAAAATTTAATAATATGACCAAGGGAAAGTTTCTGTCCTTCAGAAAATTATGGGACATTCCTAATGACCAGAGGATCACTTGGACCAATTTTGGTAATTTTTTGAATTATATTCTTTTTATTATAATTATTTTGAGTTTTGGAGTATTAATTAATTTAAAAATAAAATAAAGGTTGAAAAAATGAATTTTATATTTTTCAAAAATCTCTCTGATATCAAGGAAATCAGAGAATCCATTTTTGTAATTTTTTTATTTTTCTTTGATTTATTAGAATTATTTTAATGGAAATGCTAGAAAATACATTTTTTTAATTTTAAAATTACCCTAGGGCTTTAAAATTTAATATCTCATCATAGGGACCTAAGAAAAATATGGGGCTTGTTCCTAAGTGATTAAAATTCAAAATATAACATTTTGGTGAATTTTATTATTTTTGTGATTTTTAATATTTTTTAATTATTAAAAATATTAAAATAATGCAAAAAATCAACCTTTTTAGAAAATTGTAATTTTATTTTTCTTAAATTCCCCTGATATCAGAGAGGCTCCAAAACCAATTTAGTGAATTTTTAAAAAGTATTTTGAAAGTTATGAATTTTTAAAGTTTAAATTGGCTAAATGGCTTAATCAACTCATTTAGTAGGGCTAACAAGACCAATTGACTTCAAACTTTTATGGTGGGTTCCTCCGATCCTAAAGGTCAGTGGAGAATTAATTTCAAGTCAATTTGATGTATGATTAGCTCTAATTAATTAAGGACCTATTTTGGGTGTTTAAGCCGATTAGGGTTATTCAAGTGGATTAATTCAAAACTTATTTTTCCTAGGTTCCTACGGGTCATAATAAACATCAGCAAATTTTCCTAGAATTTATTTCACAACATGCTAATTATTGGAATTAAAATACTCAAAACAGCAACATGAAGTTGAAAAATCAATAACTTCTCATAGGGATGGCCTCTGACTTTGGAAAATTTAGGGAATGTTCCCAAATTCAGAGGCTTCAAAAGACCTATGGTCTTATGCCATGGTGAATTGTATACATGCATGGAGAATTGAAAATTTGTAGAGAGTAAATAAATTATTAAAAATAAAATACTTGATGAAATTGAATGATTTCTTTTCCACATTATTCTCTTCTGTTCACTGAGCAAGACGGTATTTTATTTTATTTTTCTGATTTTTCTACACAAAGTTATGCATTTTTGAAGTTTAGGGAATTAAATAAATAGAAAAATAACCTATTTTTCTACTTATCCACGCGGCGCTGACTCAACCTCGGCGTCTCCGAAAGGCCACGCGGCGTGTTCGATTCGGCGCCGCCATCCGACTCGGAGCTCAGGGGCCGTTGTATCGTTCCGTCTCCTCGTCCGGTGTGATCCTGGTCGTCCGTCCACGCGTGTATTAAATGAACGACATCCGTTCATCGTCCCCGAAACCTCTCTGGCCGAGAAGCTGTCCACACTAAATCCTTAATATCTCACTCGATACTTAACGAATATTCGTGTTCTTGTCTTATATGGATTCATCTTGAAGAGACGAATACATACTATGTCGTGATCATGCATTGAAATTAAGGCATTTGAAATGGAGAATCTCCGGAAGCTCGAGATAAAGAGTTAGCTCATACCTTTGCTCGGAGAAGTGTGGCTTGATCCGAGGGTTGAGTCACTTTCGATTGCGTCCCGGCGAAGCTCCGGATGAAGTCTCCTGATGCAGTGAATTGTCTGAGTAGGATTTCGACCACGGCCGATTACAAAGCTTGGAGTACGGAACGGATGGGTGGCTCGGAGAGGGGGCTTTTTTTGGTGGACTTCTTCCCTTGGTGCAGGGAAGGTGTAGGATCAATCAATTTGGGGATTGGTCCACTGTGAAGAAGTGTCGTGGTTTTGTCTTTGAAGTTTGAACTCGAAATTGAGCTCGGTAGAGGGAATTGGGGTTGGAATCCGGTGGGAATCAAGTGCTACTATGTGTAGAGAGTGGTGCGGAATGATTTTGGCGAGTTTCCTTAAGGTTGGTTCGAGCACCTCTCCCATGGCCGAGAGAGGGGGTGTTTAAATAGGAGAGGGTGGAGGGCCTCCCGGGGGGCTCGAGGCTTGGGATCGGTTGCTTAGGTCGAGGGAAGAACAACCATGGTGGCCATTGGGCATGGGGCAGCTCAGCAAGGTGGAAATTCAATGCTTGGCTCCTGCCCATGTCTCGGCCATGGTGTTTTCAAGGGTCACCCTCAAGGTCAGGGAGGTCAGGGGTTGAAGTTGGTGAATTCAATTGAAGCCTTACATGTGTAAAGTGGTTGGATCAAAATGGCATGGGGAGGTGGCTTCTTTTGCACTTGGTTTGGTCAACCCATGGAAATGGTCTTGGTTCACGTCCCCATGGCTGATTTGGGCTGAGGGAGGATCGGATGAATCGGTAGGAAAGGGTAGAGAAGTCACCATCCATGAATACTTTGATTAATCATGGATTAAGGTGAAGCATTAAAAGGGTTAAAACCTTTTTAAGGGGGCTTAAAAGAGGCTCCTCCTTTTGCCATTAATAGCTTGGTCACATGTCAAACCTTCCATGGCTTCATGTGGCTTTTCCATGGCTTGCATGTGGCTTCATTTGGCTCATCCTTGACTTAGGAAAAGTGGATCCATTTATATGAAAAAGGAATTTGGAGATTTTGGAAATTTAGTGAAAAATTTAGATGGTGCTTGATTTAGGTTGATTTGATGATTGATTTGGGACTTAGGAATTGATCCCAATTAAAGGGATGATGAGAAGGAATTGTCATGTGGGCTTTGGGCTTTTGGATTTCACTTTGGATGGGCTTTCAAGATGGTTTAGAGAGTGGGCTTTTAGATTTCAAAACAAATTTTAGGATGAGAATTTTGCAAAGGATTGGATCTAATAAGTGTTGAATTTAATTTAGGAATGTTTCATGAATGATTTGGAATAAATTTGAAATGGTTTGGACTTGAATTGGGTTGGATTTGGACCTCTTTGGTAAATGGGCCAATGTAGGTCAAATTGGGCTAACTTGGGCCAATGTTGGGCTAGGGTTGAAATTGATGTAAAATAATTGTTGGGAAATTTTTATGGGAGTGTTTCAAAGAGGTTTTGACTTTGGTTGGGTTTTGATTTTGGGGTTTGGGCTTATTTGGGTTAGGTTTGGGTTTAGGTCAAAATTGGGCCTTTTAGCTTTGGGTTGAATTTGAGTGGGGTTTGGGTCTAAATTTTGGGGAAATCATGTTAGTGTTTTGCTTGTGGGGATGTTAGGGAAGGTTTAGAAAAGGTTTGGGGTTAATTGGAGTTGAATTGGGTTAGTTTGGGCTAGGTTTGGGTCATGGGTCCAAATTGGGCTTTAAGGCCAAAAGTGAAATTGGATTCAAATGTCAATAAAATTGGACTTAGATCTGGTCTAGATTAGTGTTGGGAATGTTAAATTGAAGTTTAGAATTGAATTGGACCAGAATTTGGGTCAATTGGGTAGGTTTGGCTTGACATTGGGTTCACTTAGGGTTAAAATGGGTCAAATTGGGGGTTTTGACAAAAGTGGGGTAAATTGACAAAATTGACCCATGGTGTAGTTGAGCAAAATGAAATTAGGAATATTTGGGATTTTCTGGAATTTTCTGGGAAGTTTCTGAATTTTTGGATTTTTGGGTCAAGAGGGGTATTTTGGGTATTTGGAGGGTATTGGGAGGTATTTTTGGAATTTTTGGTATTTTTGGCTATGGATGATCAACTTGATTGGTGAGGAAATGTTTAAGGTTAATTTTGGGGAATTTTGGGTGATTTGGAAATTTTGAAAATTTTGGGTAATTTCGAGGAGCTTTGGGTAGAGTTAGGCGGGTGTAGGGTCCGGCGGTCGAAAATTGAAAATTTGGAAAATTGAAGATTGGGTAATTGTAAGTGGAATGAAATCACTTTGGTTGAGCCATGAAGCCATATCAAGCCCACATGAGCCATGAAGGGACTCATTTGAGGCATCCATTATGTTGTTCCTAACCTCTTGCGCGAGGGCTTAGGGGTTAAAGACCATCCATGTGAATCACCTTCATGAGTCGAGGAGGTCGAGTTAGGTAAGGGTGTGTTTTTAGGATGTGTGTGAAAGTGTAGTGTATAGGTGTAGTGTGTGTGTAAGTCGGCCCTTCACCGGACCGAGCCACCAGGGCGGTCTCAAGGCGAAAGAGTCTCATAGGAACTCATCCTTTAAACTTCCACATTTGATTTCGACCCTCCAGGTGATTAGGGGTCTACGATTAAGTATGGGGAGTTTGCGGGGAGTTAAGAAGTGGTTTGAATTTCTAGGTGGTGGGTCCCAATTCTAATCTTCTAGGATAGTCAAAGGAAAAGCCTAAGGCTAGATCCTAAGTACTAAAGAGAAGAAGAGAAGACCTCATCAAAAATGAGGTCAACAGGCGCGGCGCTGACAAGTCTGCCCTCTGCTGTAGCGACTACATACTTGATTCTCTTGTCCTCCTCGGTGTTTGTTTTCCTTTTCTTCTTCGTCGGGTTGGTGGCTTGGGCCACCCACTTTCATTCTTGTCCGCGCGGGCGGTTCCTCTCGGTCGACCTGGGACCCGGTCACCTTCCTCGTATTGCGGGCCTGCGGTGAGAAGTACGAGTCGATCTCTATTATCGCTCCATCTTTCACCCTCTTTTCATCGAGTGCGAGGCTTACGCCATTTCTAAAGTTCGGGACCAACCGCCCTTTCAACATTTCCCTGCGAAAAGACAAGGAAAAGGATCAGGGGTTGTACTAAGAACAAGAACATTAAGAAAATGTTTATTAGAGACAGAGTTTTCTTTTTTCTCTTTTTTTCTTTATTATTCCTTTTGTATTTTTAAATTCAATAGGAATGAAGTGGGAAAAGATCGGAAAAAAAAAAATTTGATTTGGAAGAGAGGACAAGGAAAACTTTATTATCACGATTTTATTCATTTTAGCACATTTTTTTATTATTTTTAGGTTCAGACCCAGCCATAAGTAATTACTTCACCCGTGCTTCTAGGGATGAAAAATTCATTCCTTCGAAACATCAGGTAGCGTAATACTTCTTTAAGTATCGTCCGTTGATCGGAAGCATATGTCGTTCTCTTTGACAATTCACTAGCTGGTAGGAGCCTCCTGAGTGAGCGCACTCGACCACGAAACGGCCCTTCCCAAGTGGGTTCAAATTTTCCTCCTATCTTGCGGTGTGCAAGGATAGGTCTCTTGAGAACAAGAACTAAGTAAGTCACCAACTTTGAAGGTTCTTGGGTGGACCAGTCTGTCATGGGCTTGAACCATCTTAGCTTGGTATAGTTCTAAATTCTGCTGCGCTGCAAGTCTTTTCCCTTCCAGGCTTTCCAATTCCTCTAGTCATAATTTGGCATTCTCTTCTTCGTGATTTTGTTTGCAGCTGCAATTACGAGTGAGGGAAGGCTGGACCTCTAAGGGTAACATCGCCTCGGAACCATACACCGGAGCGTAAGGTGTAGTTTGAGTAGGAGTTCTTAAGGTTGTCCGGTAGGCCCATAAGGCTTCTAATAACTTCTCGTGCCAATTTCTCTTATTATCGTCCAAAGTTTTCTTTAAAATTTGAACGGGATTTTTATTAAAAGCCTCAGCCAGACCGTTTGCTCTTGGGTAGTAAATTGTTGAATACCGCCAGTCGATTCCGTGTCTCACGACAAAATTGTTGATTTGCGTGCTTCGAATGCGGCCCGTTATACGAGATGATCTGCGCGGCACTCCGAAACGGTAGACAACTTGGTTCTTGAAAGAATGTAGCGCGTGGTGTGCTTTCACTTCTACGAGTGGAGCTGCCTCCGCAGCTTGGAAAAGTAATCGTAGCCGCATGAGAATGAAGCGATGTCCTTTTGAAGATGGTGGTTCTATTGGACCCACTATAAGCGTGCCCGACATTCGAATGGCTACGACGCAATTGTCGGATGTAGCACATTTGGAGGTTGGTGTAGAACCACTCCGTGCACTTGGCATTGGTGACGGCTCTTGGCAATTTTCATGCGATCGGTCATCATCGAGGGCCGGTAGTACCCTAGTCTTTTAATTTTCATTTTCATCTTCGGACCCGGCGGTGAGCGCCACGAGTCCCGAATGCACCTCTTTAACAATTTCACGGGCCTCGGACCCGCTTAGGCACCTTAGCCGCATTTGATCGAAAGACCTTACGTATAATGTATTGTTAATGAATGCGTAGGACGAGTTCTTTTCTTGATACGATGGTGCTAACGACCTATCATCTGGTAGTTTTCCTGTTTGCGGGTAGTCATTAATGGTTGTCGCCTGATCTTCGTGTTTTCACATCCTTCTTGCAGTCGATTCTTCTTCTTTTTCGATTTGTGTATTATGTACATGTCGAGCTGTGATAGGATCGACGTCCAGTGAGCCGACACTTCCAGCGATTCATCTTGCGAGCGGGCAAATTCTTTTGCGAGGCGGGCTAACGCATCTGCTTAAGCGTTTTCTTTTACGGGAATTTTATAGATCGTCGCATTCGAATTTGTTCCAACGGTTTCATGGCATACCGAAGTATTGCTCGAGTTTTGGCTTTAAAATTATGTCTTGTCCAGTGATCCGTTGAATGATTAGCTGCGAATCCCCGTAGATGTTGATGTTTGTTATCCACATTTGAATAGTTAATTACGGTCCTATTACGAGAGCTTCGTATTACAGCCGTTGTTTGTACACGGCTACGTTAAGTGGTAGGAGTATCTTAACATCCCCCGCTCCGGTGTTATAAAGATTAGTCCGATTCTCGCCTTACAGGGCACTATCACTTGTGATTCTTCATCTTTGTGTCTTGAAGATGCTCCGTCGAAATATAATTCCCAACGTCGATCATCGGGGTCTTCTAAGTTCATTATTTGTTCATCGGCGAGTCGTCATTGAGAGGAGATTCTGCACGCGAAGGGTGTCTTTGCGAGGAAGCCTGTTAGGACTTGTCCTTTACGGCACGAAGAGGCACGAAAGTTATATCGAATTGCGACAATATCATTGACCACCAGCAAGTACGCGGAAGCGTTGTACGGGTCACCAAGTATTGCGATGGATTAAATTTTGAGATCGGAGTTGACTTTATGAGAAAGCATGTAGTGCTCGAGCTTTTGAGCGGCGAAGATCGGGGACGAAACGGTGCTTTTCGATTGTGGGATACTTTATTTCCGTCGGAAGTAAACGACGGCTTAGGTAGTAAAGAGAATTCTCTTTACCCTCATCATTGACACAGGCTAACGGGGCTCAGAGAGAGTCATCTAAAGCCGCGGTATAAAGTATCGACGGTCACACTGAGGCCGGGGCTGCTAAGACGGGAGGTGTCATTAAATATTGTTTAATGTCCTCGAAGGCCCTACGGCATTTCTCTTCCTAAATAAATTTGGCGTCCTTTTTAACTAATGCGAGAAAGGTGACACCTACGACAAGTTCGAGATAAAGCGTCGAAGATATGCCAACTTCCCTTGAAAAGATCGTAGTTGTTTTAAGGTTTTGGGAGGTGGCATTTCTAAGATAGCTTTAATCTTTTCGGGTCGATTTCGATTCCACGATGTCGGACAACGAATCCTAAGAATTTCCTGGAGGTGACGCCGAAGGCGCATTTTAAGGGATTCATCTTAAGGTTAAATTGACTTAATCGTTCGAAAACGATTCTCAAATCATACGAGTGGTTTTCCTTTACTTTGCTTTTGATGACCACATCATCCATGTAGCATTCGACTTGATTGTGGATGAGATCATCAAAAATTCTTGTCATCGCTCTACGGTAGGTTGCTCCTGCGTTCTTCGATCCGAATGGCATCAACTGTGTAGCAATATACTCCGATCGGCATTCGAATACTTGTAAGTTTTTCATCTTACGGAGCCATTTTTATCTGGTTGTATCTCGAAGATCCATCCATGAATGAGAATATTTCATGTGTTGAAGCGATGTCGATCATTAATTCGGGATCGGTAGAGGGAATTCATCTTTTGGAGATGCCTTGTTTAAATCTACGAAATCCACACAAATTCGATACGACCATTCTTCTTCATGACTGGTACCACATTGGCTAACCAAGTCGGGTATTGTTCTTCACGGAAAAATTTGGCGTCTATTAGCTTTTTAACTTCAGCTATGACTTTTTGTTCGATTTCTAAAAGCATTCTTCTGGAACCTTGTCTGGCTAGAACAGAAGTAGGATCCACTCCTAGCTTATGGACTGCGACCTCTGGAGCTAATCCTGGCATCTCATCATAGCTCCAAGCAAAACAGTCTTTAAATTCCATTAATAACTTGATTATTTCTTCGGAGTCTTCTTGATTGAGTAAGGAGCTAACAAAGGTAGGTCTAGGCTCTTTGCTAGTACCTAAGTTAACTTCAGTTAACTCATCTATTGTAGATTTGATCTCTTCTTCGAACTACGGTGGAGCGTTTCCAATTTGTAAATCTTGAGTTCTTCTGTAGTTTCCATGCGAGTTTTCATTAGACTCGCAAGTGACAACCAAGCAAAATTCGGTATCGTCAGTCGATCCTGCTGTGCCGAATCCGAGACCATGCTTTGAATTGGGTGGACGACCGGAGTTATTCCATAATTTTTCAAAATGTTGTGATTGACCTTTTGTCCATTGTCGAGGTAAGAAACCACGGCTGAATTAAATTTAGAACACGGGGAGAGTACCACTCGAAAGGCAATTCCATTAATTCGGAAGAAGTGACATCTTCAAATTGTACATTGTTTTAAGTTTTGGAGGAAGGAGCACCACGGTAGAATTTGATGGGCTTTGCAACGCCGCTACGTACCTCTTTAACCACCATACCCTCGATCTTATTAGAATAGATCGGGGTCAGGGTCATAGTATGTACATAGTGGTTAATCTTCTCGTACATCGATTTATATTCCTCATTCTTTTCATCTTCGAGAGAGATCCTGAATTGCGGCTTCTTCCGACTTATTGTCGCTGCTTCTTGCTTGATCTCTTTTTCTTCTTCAGAACTGTCTTCTAAATCAACATTGATGGCTGGTTTCCTCTGTTCAACTATCTTAACGTCTCTGCCACGACCTCGTCCCCGGCCTCGACCTCAGATGCGAGTTGTGGAGAAACCTTCACCGTCTCGCTGTAAGGGAGCGGTGAGTGACTGTTGGACTATAACTTCAGGTTCTTCGTCGTCCCGAACTTCGTTTGCTTCATTTGTTATGGTATCTCTGGAGAAGATTGTATTCTTCGGAGGTGCGTAATAAGCTACATCTTCATGGATTCCAATTTCATGTACGGAGAATGGTTGTAAGTCACCTTTGATGCACTGTTCTCCTCCATCGTAGTATTTGATGCACTGATGTAGGGATGATGGTACCATCCGGTTTTCATGTATCCATGGTAGGCCCGATAGAGCGTTGAATGACGTTTCGAATCAATTATGTGAAATTTCACGGTTGTCTTTGCTAAGTCACCGGTCTTCATTAGCGGTGTTATTGATCCGAGGGCTCTTTCTCCTTTCTGGTTGAATCCTCTTAATAACATTTTGTCCGCTTCGAGCTCGCAAGCATCAATTTCCAAGAATGCTAGAGTTTGAAGATTCATTATATTGATTGATGCTCCTGGATCCACCAATACTCTAGAGAGTGTAAATTTTCCAATTGTAACCGAAATGTACAACGGTCAGTTGTGGTCTGCTGTCCCAAGTAGTAGGTCATTGTCTGTGAAGGTAACACCTCGTTGCTCCTTTAATGACCAAACCTCGTCTACGGAATCTCTGGTCATTTGAGCAAAGCAAATTTCCGGATCGAAGTAAGGCCTTGATCGAGCTTCTCTCATCTCCTTTGATAAGATGAGAGCGTCGTAGATGCTCAGTTTGGCTGGTAGTTTTCTAAGATGGGCTAGCATGTTGTAGTCCACTTTATTTTCATGTGTCTCGATTTCTTCCCGAATGGGTATTTCTTTTGCCGGGGTTGGTTCTTCCTGAACAACCACCTGATTTCCTTTGTCCTTTGGACCCATTCTCGGAGGTAGAACTCTTCCACTTCTTAAGTTGACTTCTGTAATTTCTTCGAATCCGATGCGAGTTTCTTTGGTGTCTCCTCTTCGAATCGGAATGACGGAGTTCTTACGGATTAGCTTCGAGTGCGAAGGCTCTAACTCTATTGTGATTTGGAGCTCCTCGAAACTCACAAATAGATTCGTTGCTTGTTGAACTCCCGTAGCCTCCTTGGTGGATGTCTTTTTTGTCATTGTGATCGTCGAGATTGTGTATGATTTGAGAATTGTTACTTGTATCGGAATCGATGTCCAGATTAGGTTGGTTGTCGCTAGTTACGTAATCGTTAGAAACGATCAAAACGTAGCCAACGCCATAACCCTTATCATTATAAGATCCCACCGGAGTGAGCGAATAATCATACGAGTCGGAGGTTTGAGGGATTTCTCCCCCGAATCGGAAACAACCATCCTAGGATAAGCGGCCCCTAGTCAGCCTCGGGAGCCTCGGTCTTCTCTTCTTCATCAATTTTCTTCTTTTCTTCAATCGTCTCTTGTTGAGGTGGTTCTTCTATCGCAAGTGATAGTGACGACTTGACAGGTTTCAAACTCTGAATTGAGGCTCGCACCGAAGTGGTTTGGATGAGATCCAAAATCTTCTTCGAAGACTTTATCCAAGCGGTAGTCCATCCATCATCAGTCGCATAGGGATCTATCGGAACAATGAGATCCGTCGAGATAACATTGACGGAACCTCCTTTATGGGGTTCCTTCATGTATTCCTTCGGGATCGTTATGTTCCCTTTTCGGAGATTGTCGTTGAGCCAACTTTTGAAGGTAATACAATCTTCTATCTTGTGTCCAAGCATCCGGTGGTAAGGGCGAAAGTTGGGATCACCTTTCTTGTTGACTTCTTCTGGTTTCTTAGGCTCCGGCAGTTGGAAATGCTGGAGTCTTCATCGAGCTAGCGGAATATTTTCGGCACTTTGCCTCATTCTTGAACGGATACTCCTGCTCGGAAGCTCCCTTAACGTACGTTGTGGACGAGGCGGTTGTTCATCTTGTTGAGATGACTGATAGCTGGGTCGGGGTTCTTGGTAGTTACGTTGAATTCTGTTGCGGCCGTTCCGGCGGTATTTGTATTGGTCGCTTGCCTTTATCGGCTGATAGGACGATCCCGGACTTCTTTTCAAAAGTTTTCACAGGCTTCGTTTGTCTGTTTTGTCCAGTGAAACTTAATTGTTTCGCCTCCTCTTGCAAGCTTCGGCCTTGCTTAACAACTTCTAGAAAGTCTTAATAGTAAATCCCTTGAGGAGAAGTGCTTTATCGGGCCATGAATGATCTTAAGTAAAATGTCGGTCGCATGCTTATTCTTGTAGTTGTGGCTCACACTTCATACTTAGATTCCTCCATCGAAGTATGTAGTCCACCAAAGTTTCGTTCGGCTTCTGCTTCTCTACCACTAAATCACCTATAGTGATGTGGTGTTGAGCTCCGGCAAATCGCTTGATGAAGAGGTTCTCTAATTCTGAAAATGTCTTCACCGAACCGTTTGGTAATTCTGCATACCAATCAAAGGCGATTCCTGACAGGCTGCTGACAAATTGTCGGAAGAGTAAAACATCACTTCCGCTGGCATTGCAACAACTGGCACAAAAATGTGCAACATGCTATCGAGGGTTTCTGGTTCCATCAAAGGTCTTGGATATTGGACAGCGTCGAATTCTTCGGGGTAAGGTCTACCCGTCCGAATGGATGTCCCGCTCTTTGATTGTGCCGAGGCTTCTCACACTGCTTGTTCCACCATGCTCTTGATATCCTTTTTCGGAATCATGCTTTGTATTGCATCCTTTTAAGCGATCATCCCAGTTGATGGATGTAATCTCCTTTCCTCCGTCTACTGATGTGAATAACTTTTGGGGGTGTTTCTCTTTGGGGTTGAACCTGACTCTGGAGAGTGGTTAAGGCTGCAGCCATCTCTTCTATCCTCTTTGCCATTTGGGAGATTGTATCATCTTTCTCTTGAAGCTGCATCCTCATCACTTCGGCTCCTCTCTTCTGCAGTTGCAGGAGCACCTTGTGAAGGCGACGAAGCTCGTGTTTCAACCATGTTAATTTACGCATATTTATCATCCATGAACTACGACGAGTCGACTTCATCTCCGAATTTTTCTTCTCTTTCTCTTGCTAATCGCTGAATATCGGTTCTTAGCTTTTCCATAGCATCTTCTAATGGTCTTTTACGTACGTCCTTGCGGTTGTCATGTGATAGCTGTGCTGGTTTCCTTCTCATGAGTCCCCTTCATTGCGGTAGCACTTTCTTCGGACTCGAGTCTCTCGACGAGACTTTCCTTCTCGGGTTGTTGTTTTAATCTTAATTGTCCGGTAGTGGGACGCCATACCATCCTTCTAGCGACGGAAGGTGCTAGGACCAGGATGGTCGCGTCGACCAAATGCTGGAAGGTGGTATCCTCCCTAATTTGTAGTCCTGAAACAATGACAGGTGGACTAGCTTTCATTCTCTTATTTGGCTTTCCTGCAGCGATAGCAGGTTCTACTCGCGGCCCAAGACAGGATTTGTCCAGCACCCGCCCTATCGTTCTTAAAATCTCTGATACAGGGCATTTTTCTTTCTTTGCTAAATTCTCTATCAGGGTCTGCAGTCGAGCAAATGGCGTAATTCTATCCCTTTTCTTACGGTCGTCGTTGTAATATGCGGGCTGAGGCACTGCAGAAGCAATCTTACGGACATTTTCCTCGTCCTCTGCGGCGGAGAGGGGATGGAACCTACTTCCACCCAAAAGTGGTATGTATTCGAGCGGCGGTGTATACTCGGGCGAGTTCGGGATTTCCTCGGGAAAGCAAATTCGGCGGCTACGGCTTCTCCAGCAATCCTTCCACTTCGTTCCTCCTGCGAGTCCGTGTCGGTGGTGGAATTCTCGAGCTGGACCCGACCTCGAAAATGGAAGGTCTCACGGGAAGAGGCCGTACCCTCCACGGGTTCATCACGAGTTCGAATTTCCTTCCCCTTTAGTACGGCGAAGTCGGGGTAGGTACGGAGACAACTAGACCGGTGGGAGTAGCAACAACGGCCCTTACTGCGAACAACGGTATTCCTCTCGGTTGGAATCTTTTGCGGAGGAGGGAATTCATGAGTTGACTTGAGGTTAAACTCGATCAAAGGCTTCTCGGTTCCGGTACTTTGCTTGTGAGTGAAAAGAGAGTGAAGTCGGGGATTTTGATGTCGGTGTCCCCGAATCCTTGTCCGAATCGAATGATTCCATTATTAGGCGATTCGTCCTTAAAAACAGACGAGTCCGAGTCCGTTGACGAAGGAGAAGATCAGTTTTGGGGCTTCCATTTCTGCAGGGTAGATTCCAAGTGTTAGTCCCCGAATTGTGCTTCCTCTTGTCGTAAAACTTATGACGAAAAAGAAAGAATCTGAACACATTTCCATTTATCTTAATGTATTTGTGGTATTAAAAGAAAATTTATTTAGATAATTGTTTCTCTAAAAGATTTGTTCGTTAGGACGAAGAATTATTAAAAGAAGGAGAGTTGTAGGAAGGGTAAAAGGAATTGATTAGGAACTGGAAAAGGAAGAGAAAGTCTTGTAGAAACTTCTCGACCCGCAAGGCTGCTCCTAAACTAATACCTATTGGGGGCCCACCTCACCTCAGAAATGAGGTAAAAGGATCTCGGAACCTCTCTGTTTAGGGGTGTCTAAACAGCGGCTCCTAAATCCGAGAGAATGTTGGTTATATTTGTTCAAGGTAGAAATGAACATAGTATTCCAACAGGAAGAAGGGTAGTTTGATCCACTAGGGACATGGATATACTACCGATTTTTTTGAAAGCAGAATTATTTGATTATAAATGGAGAGAGGAATTATTCCCCAGCGGAGTCGCCAGAAATTGTCGGCGAATTTTTAGATTTTAATTTAGAAAGTAACATTTGATTTTGAAAATAATTTTGAATTTGAAAATTTTAAGATATGAAATCAAACTGATCTCACATCCCAAATAGTTTATATAAATGAGCGCCACATCACAAGCTGTGTATCTATCCCGAAGAATAGACACACTACTTGATGATGAGGCTCGATTAAATAAACTAGAAGATTTGTGACATCCGTTTGGTACGCGAACCAATTTTATAAGCCGACAAGTTCCCCGCTTAATACAAAGAAATTAAGCATGGTTTATATTACTCAGGTTCTTAAAATTCCCTATAAGGGCAAGCCCCTATAGTTAATTACATCTTAAATGACGGGAATCACTTAAGAAAACTCTCGATAATAATCAGTAATTCTGCTCTCAAGAATTTCAAAGTTTAAGTTTTCAAGGGATTGAATTTTGGAATTTCAATAGGGAATGGATCAAGTTTGGAACATTTTGTTTTGGGAATTCAAAGAAAGAAAGGTAAGAGAAATTACATATTCGAAGCAAACTTCGGTAATTTCCTGACTATCCTATTGTTTGGCTTGAATTTAGGAAAGTCCTAATGTTTATTTAATGTTTTGATCTTGTCAATTTTAATTAATTAGGACTTATATTTGTATGACGCAGTCATGCGAAACAGACTTCGAAGATGTGAGGGTTTATGTCGTACCGAACGATCACCTCGGAGTCCTAAGGCCGGTTAGGGCTTAATTTACATGACATGATCATGCAAATGCCTAACGAAGAGTTGAGGATTTATGTTGCACTAGGCAAACTATCACGAAGTCCTATGGCTTGGTTATTTAATTCTAAGAAAGTTTTGCTGAAGTAGACTCAGGTTTTGCTGATGACGATGGCCGTGCTGCCCACCATGCCTCGAGCTCTTTGTTGTTGCAGAGGTTTAGTTTTAGAAGTCATAAATTAGGAGATGAGAGAAGTGTTCTAGTTTAGAGAAGGTCTTAATTTCCAAGTGTTTTTTATGTTTTAATTAAAACAAATCTTAAAGTTGATTATAACAACACCGGTTAAGATCCCACAGTTCCATCCTTCCGGCATCGTTATTTTTATCTGATTCACTTAGTCCAGATGAATTTTCTAAACTCAATTAAATGAGTTCCACACTTTCATTTAGATCGTGGGAAATCCCGTTAGCAACACGTAGGTTACATCATCAGAGGTATTTCTGATCATCCAGCAAGACGTTTTTATTTAGTTGTAGTTGTAGTTTTGTTGTTCTGTTTGTGATTAAATTTTGAGTTGTTTTATATTTTAAAATGTTGTGACGGTGAATTTTATCTAGTAATGACTTTTAATTTAGTTTTGGTTTCGGTTTTAGGGACTATCCTAGAGGTGTGGGTTTTCATGCAACGAGTTGTTTATCATGCAAGAAAAGTAAAGTGCATTTGCAATAAAGTAAATTGCAAGGAGGTAAATTGCAATAAAACAAAAGCGTACTCGGAGGGTCTTCCCGTCATCCCAAGCTGCACTTAAACACAATTTAGAATATTTAAGCATTTAAAGCAAGTTCCTAGGTAAAGCTAAGGGAAGGGTTATGGTTTTCTACCAAGGTCCTACTCCTATAGCTAGTCATCTCCTATGACGTCTAGGTTCTTGTGTTTTGGTTTGAGGATGATTTTCTTCATCAAAGAACAATTAAGTTTAATTATTCTTATAAATATCCTATCATATTGAGGAAGTGCTTAAGACGAATCTTAAACATCTTTTCAATACCTCAGGGATTGTTTTAAGTCAAGAGAATTTAATTATACAAATGAATTAATCATCCAGGAGTTCGAGTTTTGTTATCTTGCTCGGTGAACTAGGACATTTGAATATCCCATGAGTGAAGTAATACTTCACTTAACACTCCGTTTAGGAGTTATGACAACAAGAGCTTTTGAGGGCAAATTAATGTTCAAGTGATTTGTGATTTAATTTAATTTCAATTAATGGGTTTAAGTTTGGAATAGGGTTCAAGTTGTTTTAGATTTATTTTGAATTATTTATGTTTTTGGTGATGTTATATTTAATTCAATTCAATTTAATTTAATTTTAGTTTAATTTAATTTGGTTTAGTTTTACTTTCAATTTAATTTTATTTAATTTAATTTAATTTTAATTTTATTTTAACTTGATTTTATTTTTTTATTTAATCTAATATGTTTTAATTTAATTTAATTTAATTTAATTTAATGTGATTTAATTTAATTTAATTTAATTTAATTTAAATTTTAATTTAATTCAATTTAATTTAATTTAATTTAATTTTATTTTAATTTTAATTTAATATTTTATTTTTTATGCTTTAAGGATGATTTAATTTTAATTGTTAAAATATTAATTTAATTGAAATCTTAGAAGGATTTAATTTAAATGTTTTAACTTTAATTTAATTTAATGATTAAGTCTTTTAGCGATTTTAAATCTAGAATTTGGATTATCATTTTAATTAGGAATTAAATATTATTGAGGTGATTAATTTGGGGATTCTTAAATTAAAGAACAAATCTCCTCCTAATAGTATCCCTATTTTAATAATTCCAATTTTTTTATTATTCTTCCAAGTTTAGTTAATCATTTAATTAAGATTTATTTTAATTATTTTCAAATTATTTGGTAGGTTTCTACCCTTTAATTGCCTAAGTTTCAAACATCCAAAATCAACTTAGTATCAAATATTTTACCCACCCTTTTAATTAAACCTAAATTTTTTAATTATAGGTTAAAATTTTAATTACCATTTTACCCTTTAAACTTACTAATTTCATAACTCCCTAAATTGAGCTTAAATGAATTTGAAATTTTTATGTAACTTCACTCATATGTCAATCAAGACATTAGAGGAGAAAATGTGATTTTTCTATATTTAATTTATTTATGTAATTATTTTTGGTGGAAAATAGGGATTTTTAAGGAAAATTTAATAATATGACCAAGGGAAAGTTTCTGTCCTTAAGAAAATTATGAGACATTTCTAATGACCAGAGGACCACTTGGACCAATTTTGGTGATTTTTTGAATTATATTATTTTTATTATAATTATTTTGAGTTTTGGAGTATTAATTATTTTAAAATAAAATAAAGGTTGAAAAATGAATTTCATATTTTTCAAAAATCTCTCTAATATCAAGTAAACCAGAGAACTAATTTTTATAATTTTCTAATTTTTCTTTGATTTATTAGAATTATTTTAGTGGAAATATTAGAAAATACATTTTTTTATTTTAAAATTACCTTAGGGCTTTAAAATTTGATATCTCATCATAGAGACTTAAGAAAAATATGGGGTTTGTTCCTAAGTGATTAAAATTCAAAATGTGACATTTTGGTAAATTTTATTATTTTTGTGATTTTTATTATTTTTTAATTATTAAAAATATTAAAATAATGCAAAAAAATCAACTTTTTCGGAAAATTAAAATTTTAATTTTTTTAAATTCCCCTAATATCAGAAAGGCTCCAAAACCAATTTGGTGAATTTTTGAGAAATATTTTGAAAGTTATGAATTTTTGAAGTTTAGGTTTGGCTAAATAGCTTAATCAACCCATTTGATAGGGCTAACCAAGTCCAATTGACTTCAAACTTTTATGGTGGGTTCCTCTGATCCTAAAGGTCAGTGGAGAATTGATTTTAGGTCAATTTGATGTATGATAAGCTCTAATCAATTAAAGCTCCATTTTGGGTGTTTAAGCCAATTAGGGTTATTACAAGTGAGTCAACTCATAACCTATTTTCCCTAGGGTCCTCTGGTCATAAGAAATATCACCAAATTTTCCTAGAATTTATTTCACAACATGCTAATTATTGGAATTAAAATACTCGGAATAGTGACCTAGAATTGAAAAATCAATAACTCTTCATAGGGATGGCCTCGACTTTGGAAAATTCAGGGAATGTCCCCAAATTCGGAGGCTTCAAAAGCCACATGGTCTCATGCCATGGTGAACTCGTATACATGCATGGAGAATTGAAAATGTGCAGAGTAAATAAATCATTAAAAATCAAATATTCGATGAAATTAAATGATTTCTTTTCCACATTATTCTCCTCTCGTTCACCGAGCAAGAGGGTATTTTTATTTTATTTTTAGGATTTTCCTACACAAAGTTATGAATTTTCTAAGTTACGGTAATTAAATAAATAGGAAATAGCCCTAATTTCCAACTTATCCACGCGGCGCCACGCCATCCTCGGCAGCTCCGAAAGGCCACGCGTCGTCTCCTGATTCGGCGCCGCCATCCGACTCAGCGCTCCAGGGACCCGTGTTCATGTACCATCGCGCTATCTGGCTCGATCCAGACCGTACGCTCGATACACGCTCGATCCGACGGCTCCCAGTCATCGTTTATGACTGGTGTGCACCCGTGACCGTCAACCTTCTAACCCTAATTTCTCACTCGATTCTCAACGGATTTTTGTGTTCTTATGCTCTATGGATTCATCTTCAAGAGACAAACACATCCATACGGTAGACATGCATTGAAATTGATTCAAATTAAATGGAGAATCTCTGTAAGCTCGGGAAGAAGAGTGAGTCCATACCTTTGCTCAGAGAAGTGAAGCTTCGATCTGAGAGTTGTGTCACCTTCAATTGGGTCCAAGAAAGCTCCAGATGAAGTCCCTTAGCCTAGTGAATTGTCCGGGTATGATTTTGACCACGGCCGATTACAAAGCTTGGAGTCCGGAACGGATGGGTGGCCCGGAGAGGGGGCTTTCATCTGGGGAACTCCTTCTCTTGGTCTTGTGCGGGTGTGGGTGAGTTTAATTTGACTTTGGTGGAGGATTTGGGAATGTCTCGTTACGGCCCGAGAATTGAGCTCGGTTAGTGGGGATTAAGGCGAGAGAACAGGTGGGGATCAAATGCTCTAAGTGTGGGGGAGAGTACGGAGTGATTTTGGCAGAGTTTCCTTAAGGTTGGTTCAGCACCTCTTCATGGCCGAGAGGGGTGAGGTTTAAATAGGAGAGGCTGGAGGGCCTCCCAGGGGGAGTTAGGGACCGGGATCGAGCTGCTCTTGGCAAGGGAAGAACAGCTGCAATGGCCACTGGGCATGGGGCAACTCAACAAGGGAGAATTTCAATGCTTGGCTCCTTCCAATGTCTCGGCCATGGCATTTTCCGGCGACCCAGGCGGCTGGCCGGCAGGCATGAGTCACCATCTTGACCAGGGAGGTCAGGGCTTGGCAATGGTGAAGTCAATTGGGTTTAGACATGTGTAAAGGAGTTGGATCAAAGTGGCACTGGGGGCATGGCTATTTTGGCTCTAAATGGGTCAACCCATCCTTTTGGGCCAGTGCACCACCCAAGACTTGTTTTAGGCTGAAGAGAAAGTGATTTGGCTCGGCTTGATTAGTGGGGTCAAGTCACGATCCAAGTACGATTAGGATTAAACATGGTTTAGGGGAGACATGGAAATGGTTAATCACCTTAAGGGAATGTGGAAAGGATCTCCTCCTTTTGCCCAATGTGGTAAGGTCACATGTGAACAACTCACATGGCTTGCATGTGGCTTAAGAGTTGCTTCATGGCTTTTATATGGCTTGGGAAAAGTGGGCTTGGTTTCATGAAAGTGGGTTTAAGGAATTTTGGTGTTTTAGTGGACAAATTTCATGAAGCTTGATTTGGAACTATTTGGTTATTGATTTTGGAACTTAGGAAGTGTTTTAAATTATGGGTATGATGAGAGAAATTTCATGTGGGCTTTTGGAATAAGTTTTGGGCTTTTAAATTTGTTTTGGGTGGGTTCTTTAGTAAGGTTTAAGAAAATGGGCTTTTTAAGCTTGGAAATAAATTGGTGGATGGGAAATTTGTAAAAGTTTGGGCCAAATAATTGTTGGGTTTGGTTTAGGAATGTGTCATGAGTAATTTGAAACAAATTTGAGGTGGTTTGGGTTTGAATTGGGTTGAATTTGGGCTTTTTGGTAAAGTGGCCAATGGTAGGCCAAATTGGGTTAACTTGGGCTAATGTTGAGCTAATGTTGAAATTGGTGTAAAATTAATGTTGAGAAATGTTTGTAGGGCTGTTTCAAAGAGGTTTCAACTTTTGTTGGGGTTGGATTTTGGGGTTTGGGCTTATTTGGGTTAAGTTTGGGTTTAGGTCAAAATTGGGCTTTTTGGTTTTAGGTTGAATTTGAGTGGGGTTTGGGTCCAAATTTTGGGCAAATTATGTTAGTTTTTTTGTTTTTGGGGATGTTAGGGAAGGTTTAGAAAAGATTTGGGGTTAATTGAAGTTGAATTGGGTTAGTTTGGGTCATGGGTCCAAATTAGGCTTTAAGGTCAAAAGTGAAATTGGATTCAAATGTCAATCAAATTGGGCTTGGATTTGGTCTCGATTGGTGTTGGGGATAATGAATTGAAGTTTAGAATTGAATTGGAGCAGAATTTGGGTCAATTGGGTAGGTTTGGTTTGACATTGGGTTCACTTTGGGTTAAAATGGGTCAAATTGGGGATTTTGACCAAAGTGGGGTAAATTGACAAAATTGGCCCAATGGTGTAGTTGGACAAATGAAACTAGAATTTTCTGGGAATTTTCTAAATTTTTGGATTTTTGGGTTAAGAGGGGCATTTTAGTAATTTGGAGGGTATTTGGGGTATTTTTGGAATTTTGAGTATTTTGGGTAAAAAATGGTCAATTTGAGTGGTAGGAGAATGTTTGAGATTGATTTTGAGGAATTTGGGTGATTTTGGAGAATTTTGAAAATTTTGGGTAATTTCGAGGGTTTTTTGGGTAAGTTAGAAGTTGAGTGCAGAGTCCGGGGGTCAAAAATTGAAAATTTGGAAAATTGAAGATTGGGTAAATGTAAGTGGAATGAAATCATTTTAGTTGAGCCATGAAGCCATATCAAGCCCACATGAGCCATGAAGGGACTCATTTGAGGCATTCACTATGTTGTTCCTAACCCTCTTAGCGAGGGCTTAGGGGTTAATGACCATCCATGTGAATCACCTGCATGAGTCGGGAGGTCGAAGTTGGGTATGGGTGTGGTTTTAGGAGGTGTGTGAAAGTGTAGTGTATAAGTGTAGTGTGTGTGCAAGTCAGCCCTCACCAGACCAGGCCACCCAGGGCAGTCCTAAGGCCAAAGAGTCCTATAGGAACTAATCCTTTAAACTTCCACATTTGATTTCAACCCTCTAGGTGATTTGGGGTCTACAATCAAGCTTGTGGGGTTTGCAAGGAGTCAAGAGGTGTTTGGACTTCTAAAGGGTGGGTTCCACTTCTAGTCCTCTAAGATAGTCAAAGGAAGAGCCTAAGGCTAGATCCAAAGTACTAAAGAGAGAAAAGAAGACCTCATCAAAAATGAGGTCAACACAAACAGAGGTATTCTCTATAGAAAACAATTCATTTACCCTTGAAGGAGTAAATGTTACCCATTTTCCTCTGACGTACACATTTCCATTGTTGATCGCATGTAAATTAGAGTAAAACTCTTTAGCTTCGTTGGAATAACTACGACGGATGTCGTATAACAAAATACCTCCCAGTCTGCTGTGAAATCATTTCTTCGATTTTTGTCATAGAATTCTCTACTCCTCTGTTGACAAATCCTCTCTCTTTAATAAGTCTTTTCTTCATTAAGCCTTTGTTGAAGATACGCTGCGCCTCTGAACTGATGAATTTTCTTTGGTTGAAAACTTCAGTTTTTGTGGTTTCTAAGAATTTGGTGACCATTTTGGATGGAAAGGATTGGTCTCTAGTCTTTCCTAAGGAAGAAAATGGTGTAAAATCGGATTTGGAATAATTTCTTACGAAGGAATGGCTTAGATCCGTCAAAAACCGCACGAAAAATCTTTAAGAAACTAATTTTTTAACTGCCTCGCCATCGGCGGGAAGTTCCTCGCCGTCGGCGACTTAGTTATAAAACTGACTCGGGTCATGGCACACGATCTCGCTGTAAGAGGGCTTGGGCTCGCTGTCGGCGAGATTCGTAAAAATCGCCCAATTTCGCTCTGTCCGAATATTTTCTGATCTCATCATATAAGTTCAACTTTGTGATGATTCTAATAAAAAATTGATTAGTAAGATTTGTTTTAATAATATAGACTCAATAATTTGCAGATAATTAAAATAAAAGACTATTATGGGTTGCCTCCCATAAAGCGCTTGGTTTAACATCGTCAGCCCGACCTAATTTAGTTAGTGTTCAGGTTGACTAAGCATTAAAATCTCTTTAAAATTTGGTCTTCTACCTTCAAAATATGGTTTTAATCTATGTCCGTTTACTTTAAATCTATGTCCTGTTTTTTTATCTTCAATTTCTATAGTTCCATCTGAAAATATTTGAGTTATGGTGAAAGGTCCTAACCATCGAGATTTCAATTTCCCAGGAAATAATTTCAATCTAGTATTATAAAGCAAAACTTCTTGTCCTGGTTCAAAATTTCTCCGATTAATCTTCGATCATGCCATAATTTCATTCTTTCTTTATAAATCCTATCATTATTATATGATTCGTTTCTTAATTCTTCCGATTCATTTAATTGCAACAATCTCTTTTCACCAAGCATCTTTCATATTATAATTAAATTCTTTAATCGCCCAATATGCTTTATGTTCTAATTCAATCGGTAAGTGGCAAGTTTTTTCATATATAAGCACTGTAAGGAGTCATTCCGATCGGAGTTTTATAAGCGATCTTGTATGCCCATAATGCGATATCTAGTCTTATAGACCGATCTAATCTATTAGGGTTTACGGATTTTTCTAATATACGCTTAATCTCTTAATTAGAAACTTCGACTAATCCATTTAGTTTATGGATGATAAGCGAGTTGATATCTTATGCATAATATTATATTTTTCTACTAGTTTATGAATATATTTGTTTCTAAAATGAGTTCCTCCGTCAGTGATAATCACTCTCAGCATTCCAAATCTAGTAAAAATATTTTTCATTAAAAATTTTGAAACACTTTTAGCGTCACATCTAGGTAAAGCTTGTGCTTCAATCCCTTTGGAAACATAATCAACAGCTACTAATATATATGAGTTTCCAAATGAAGGAATAAAAGATCCCATGAAATATAATCCCCAAACATCAAAAATTTCAACTTCTAATATAAAATTCAGAGGCATTTCATTTTTCCTTGATATGTTTCCTACTCTTTGGCATTTATCGCAGGTTTTTATATATCTATATACATCTCTAAATAGAGTAGGCCGGTAGAATCCAGATTGTAGAATTTTATATGCGGTTTTATCCGTCCCAAAATGTCCTCCAAAATCAGAATCATGACATTTTTGAATAATTGGTTCAGATTTCTTCATAAGGCACACATCTTAATGATTAGATCCTTACATTGCTTATAAGTATGGTTCATCCCAAAAGTATGTTTTAGTATCGTGAATGAATTTTTTTCGTTGTTGCAAAGTTAACATAGGTGGTATAATGTCACTTACGATATAATTTACTATATCAGCATACCAAGGTATTTTCAACTCATTAATATTATAAAGTTGTTCATCAGGAAAACTGTCTAAAATTTCATTATCAATATTAGATAATTCATGATTTTCTAATCTTGATAAATGATCAACAATTTGATTATCAGTTCCTTTTTTGTTAATGATCTCAAAATCAAATTCTTGCATTAATAATATCCATCTGATTAATTTTGGTTTAGAATCTTTCTTTTGCATTAAATATTTAATAGCGGAATGATCGGTATGTACGATACATTTAGTTCCTATTAGATAATGCCGAAATTTATTAAAAGCATATACAATCGCTAATAATTCTCTTTCGGTAATTGTATAATTTATTTCAGCATCATTTAGAGTTTTACTAGCGTAGTATATAACTTTGAAAATCTTATCATATCTTTGTCCAAGAACTGCTCCTATAGCATAATCACTAGCATCACACATAAGCTCAAATGGTTTCTCCCAATTAGGTGAAAATTATCTTTTAATAATTCGAAAGCATTCAGGCATTCAGTTGTAAATTCAAATTTCTTGTCCTTTTCAAGAAGTTGGCATAGAAGTTTAGTAATTTTTGAAAAATCTTTAATATAACGTCGGTAGAATCCAGCATGTCCAAGAAAACTTTTTACCCCTTTCACCGTAGTTGGAGGTGGTAATTTAGCTATAACTTGAATTTTTGCAGGGTCTACTTCCATGCCTTTTTTTGAAATTTTATGCCCTAATACAATGCCGCTCGTAACCATAAATTGACATTTCTCCCGATTAAGAACTAAATTAGTTTCCTCACATACTTTAAATACTTTTTCAAGATGATTTAAGCATGTGTCGAATGTTGTTCCAAATACAGAGAAATCATCCATAAATACTTATATTCCATTATCAATTAATTTACTAAATATAGACATCATACATCTTTGGAATGTTGCAGGTGCATTACATAATCCAAAAGGCAATCTTTGAAAAGCGAAAGTTCCATAAGGACTAGTAAATGTAGTTTTATCTTGATCCTCAGGAGCAATTTGTATTTGATGATATTCGGTATATCCATCTAAGAAACAAAAATACTTATGTCCATTAATCTATCTAACATCCGAGTGCAGAAATGGTAAAGGGAAGTGATCTTTTCTTGTGGCTGTGTTTAATTTTCTATAATCGATACATATTCGCCATCCAGGTAACTTGTCTTATAGGGATAAGATCATTATTTTCATTAGCTTTGACAGATCACCCCTCCTTTTTTAGGTACACGGTGAATTGGGTTTACCCAAGCATCGTCGTAAATAGGATATATAATACCATTATCTAACCATTTTAAAATTTCTTTCTTGACTACTTCTTTCATTATTGGATTTAATCTCCTTTGTGGATCTGCTTTAGGTTTATGTTCATTATCTAAAATAATTACGTGCATACATATTGAAGGACTAATTCCTTCGATATCTGCTAAAAGTCCAACCAAAAATTTTTTTATATTTTTTTAATGTATCTAAAAGTTTTTGTTCTTGAGATTCATTTAATTCAGATGAAATAATAACTGGTAGAGTTGAAGAATTACCTAAGTAAGCATACTTTAAATGATTAGGTAACATTTTTAACTAAAGTTCAGGAGGTTTAATAATTGATGGAACTATATTTTTTTTAGTGTTTTCTGTGTTATCCAAAAATTCAAATTTCTCTTGAATATAATCTAGTTCTTCATTTATCTCAAAGTTTTCAATTAATTCAATATTTTCTTTTTCTAATTTTTCTTAATAATATTCCTTAAAATGTTCTTTTTGTAAATGATCAAGTACTTCCATTCGAAAACACTCATCATCTTTTTCTAGCGCAGGATATTTCATTGATTTAGCAATATTAAAAGTAACTTTTTGGTCATTTACTCTCATAGTTAATTCTCCTTTCTGAACATCAATCATAGCTTTTCCCGTGGCTAAAAATGGTCTTTCTAAAATGATATGAATTTATTTATCTTCTTCCATATCTAGAACAATAAAATCTACAGGGAAGATAAATTTGTCCACTTTTACCAATACATCTTCAATAACTCCCTTAGGATATGTAACAGAACGATCGACTTAGCGAAGAGTTACTGAAGTAGGTGAAATTTCTACCAATCCTAATCTTTTAAAAATTGATAGAGGCATTAGATTGATGCTTGCTCTAAGTCACACAGAGCTTTTCCATAGAATTTTTCTCCAATAGCTTGAGGTATAGTGAAACTACCAGGATCTTTTAATTTTTCAGGATGTTTTTTCTGAATAATAGCACTACACTCTTCACTAAGTGCAACCATTTCATTATCGGTAAATTTTCTTTTTTTATTTAGAACATCTTTCATGAATTTTACATAGTTTGGCATCTGTGCTAAAGCTTCTATGAAAGGAATATTTATTATTAATTTCTTTAAAATTTCAAGGAATTTAGCAAATTGTTTATCTTTTTTATGTTGCATTAGTCGTAGAGGAAATGGTGGTGGAGGTTTTTCAACAGAAATTTTCATAGGTATTGAAGGATTTTCTAAGTTTGGATCTTGTTGATTCTTTTTCTTTTCAATTTCCACTTCCTCTTTTTGACTTTCAAATTCTTCCTGAATTTGAGGTTCTAATTCTTTTCCACTTCGTAATTGTATCGCTTTAATTTGTTTATTTCCCTTGTCTTTGGGATTTATTTCTACATTACTAGGAAATGTTCCAGGTATTCTATTATTAAGTGCAGTAGTGATATGTCCAAGTTGAGTTTCAATATTTTTGATAGCTATTCCTTGATTTTGTAATTGGTTTCCTTGTATTTGTAACTAATTTCCTTGATTTTGTAAATGTTGACCCATATTTAATATTAATTCTTCTATAGATAATTTCTTATCTTTAAATTGTGGGTTATTAAATCCGAGTGGATAATTAGATTTATAATTAGGATTTCCTTGATTAGATGGATTTCCTAATGGTTGTCATATTATTCATCCATGGTTGATTAGTTGTGTTATTATTCCAATTAAAATTAGGATGATTTTTCCATCCAGGATTATAATAATTTGCATAAGGATTATTGGGTTTGTTGTTAATTGCATTAATAGTTTCATATTGAGATTGGGATTATATAAGTTGTCCAGATGAATTTTCTTCTGATATAGTTGGAGAGTAATTCATTCCAAAATGATCTAATTTTTTAGATACAGCAACAATTTGTGAGGCTAACATAGATATTGCATCATTGTCATGAATACTAGCTATTTTTTCTGATTCATTCTATCAACGAAGCCATTGAAAATTATTAGTTGTCATTTCTTCGATTAGTGCATAGGCATCATCAAATGGTTTTGACATTAATGATCCTCCGAGCGACAGACATCGATGATTGATCTTAAAGATCCTACTAATCCATTATATAAAGTTTGGATAATTAACCAATCGGAGTAACGCATGATGTGGGCATTTCCTAAGAAGTTCTTTAAATCTCTCCCAAGCTTCATATATAGACTCTCCATCAAACTGACTAAAAGAAGTTATATCATTTCGAGCTTAGCAGTTTTAGATGGTGGAAAATATTTGGATAGAAATTTTTGTGATAATTCTCCCCAAGTTTTAATAGATCCAGGTGCTAATGAATTTAATCACATTTTAGCCTTATCCCTTAAAGAAAAAGGAAAAAGTCTAAGTCTAATAGCATCATTAGATACTCCTTCATAATTGAAAGTAGCACATAGTTCTAAAAAACTAGCAATATGTAAATTAGGATCTTCAGTAGGTGAACCACTAAATTGATTATTTTGTACCATTTGGATAATTGTAGGTTTAAGTTCGAATGAATTACAGCTACATCAGGGTTTTGAATAGTTAAATGAATTTCATCTAATGTAGGGTTGGCATAATCTCGTAATGGTCTCTGTTGATTAATAATTTCATTTTCAGGAATATTTGTCATGTGTTAAATTTATAATTTCTCTTTTTTGTTTTCTAATTCTTTTAACTGTACGCTCTAATTCTGAATCGTAAGGTATTAAATTTTCGTTTCCAAATTTTCGCATACAATTTTATAAAATAGTCCGTTACTCTAGTAAATAATTTCTTTTACTTCCCCGGCAACGGCGCCAAAAACTTGACCCACTTTTAATATGTATGTAATTTATGTTCATAGCAACGGTACCAAAAACTTGATCCCGCTTTAAATATAGATATATGATTTAATGTTTAATGTGGATTCTACGCAAGTATACGTATCATATCAAGTAATACAGGGCTCTAGTGGAATCCTGGTTATTGATCCCACAGGGAAGTTTTTAGCAGATTTGTTATCAGCTAAATTAAAAAGAATTGCTTACTAATATAGTGGAAAAAAATTTAAAGTAACTAAAGCAAACTAAAGTAAACTAATACTTGAAATAAGTTGATTTAAATAATTCAGAAAAAGTATCATTCTCCTTGTTTTTAGAAAATTAAGTGAATGATGAATTTAAATAGAATTTTTAAATTGTATTGTGACAAATAGGAGTATTCCTATTCTTTACCCTTTAGTCCAGGTGCAAAGAACATTGACTAATCCTATGTTTGATTACTGAATCTGCAGCTAGGCTGGGAGGATACTGGCTGCCACTTCAGAGCTCCCACGTTCCCCTCACCTGAGGGCTAACATCTACACTTCAGCTCTCAAACAATAGGACCAAATTGAATATTTTAGTCTGTCACACTAAAATATTCAATTCGCGTCCAATAATTAATATTTCCCTATTTATTTGCACCCGCCTTCAAGGCTTTTGACTTCCCTGAATATTGGATGTAATTTTTACTATAGTTGATAATTCAACATATTTTAACAACTCGATTGGCTGATTGAAATTAAATTAATTTTTAAGTAAAAATTATCACAATTTATTTTAATATATTAGGTACTTCTATTTAATTTCATCAATTCGCATAACTTTCATAAACAATGAGAAAGACTAAGAAAACTACTCAGAATGCATGGGAATAAAATAAAGAATGGATTTCATTTAAAGTTAACAACAACAATAAACAAAGATACTTATCTTAATTTCCTCCCCAAGCAGACTCCTTGAAGTTCCTTTGACTTTTCCTTCTAGTACAGTTCTAAATATCGCTCAAATAAACTAAAGAAATTCACTAAACACACTAAGACACATAAAAGACTCTAGAGAAACTTTTTGAAGACTCAAAAGACACACACAAACATTAGAATTCGGCCTTTATTTATAGAGGTAGGCAAAGGTCC
The DNA here is from genome assembly GCA_022702705.1 of Papilionanthe hookeriana x Papilionanthe teres. Classification (NCBI taxonomy): domain Eukaryota; kingdom Viridiplantae; phylum Streptophyta; class Magnoliopsida; order Asparagales; family Orchidaceae; genus Papilionanthe; species Papilionanthe hookeriana x Papilionanthe teres. The sequence continues at coordinate 83,955,754 of CM040427.1, read as the reverse complement.
AAGGGGTGCTTAAACATCTCTTTAAAAGTGTCCAGTTTCAATGTATTTGCATTTTGAACTGGCTCGCCGTCGGTGGGGCTTCTAGAAGGTCTTCAAACCACGCGATCTAGTTGTCGGCAGGCTCGGGCTCACTGTCGGCGAGGTAGCTATAATCCTTCAGAAATTCTCCTTAGTAATCTCGCAGTCGGCGGCCTCGATCTCGCCGTCAGTGACTTAGTTCAATTTGCATGAATTCCTTCCTTTTTTATCCAAATTTGCTCCATTTCATGCTTTTTGCTCCCATCACTTATAAATCTTTATTCCTGCAGTAAAATAAAGAAAATACCTTTCTTTAAAGTGCAATTTCATCAAAAATAGATATGAATTTCTTAATGAATTTTTCTATAATCAGCTAGCATCGCAAATGCATCATTATCATGAATATTGGCTACATTTTTAGGATTTAACCTTTCAGAAGGCCACTGAAAATTTTTAGTAGTCATTTCTTCAATTAAAGCATAAGCATCAGTAAACTGTTTAGACATCAATGAACCACCAGCAGTGGCATTAATAATTGATCTAAGAGATCCAACTAATCCATTATAAAAAGTCTGAATTTTTAACTAATCTGGTATCAAATGATGTGGACACTTTCTTAGGAGATCTTTAAATCGTTCTCATGCTTCATATATAGATTCACCTTCAAGCTGACAAAAAGATGTAAAATCATTTCTAAGCTTCGCAGTCTTTGATGGTGGAAAATATTTAGCAAGGAATTTTTGTGCTGAATCACTCCAAGTTTTAATAGATCCAGGTGCTAATGAATTTAACCATATCTTAGCCTTATCCCTCAGTGAAAAAGAAAAAAAGTCTAAGTTTAATAGCATCATCAGAAACATCATCATATTTAAAAGTAGCACACAATTCTAGAAAATTGGCAAGATGTAAATTAGGATCTTCAGTTAGTGCTCCCCCAAACTGATTATTAGATACAATTTGGATAATAGCAAGTTTAAGTTCAATTGAATTAGCAACTACAGCAGGGTGTTGAATACTACCATGAAGTTCATTCACTGTAGGGTTAGCATAATCTTTTAAAGGTTTGAATTCTTGATGGATGTTAACATTTTGATTTTCTTGATTCGCCATTTCTTGAATATTTTTATCTTTTTCAGTACTTTTAGATTTTTTTTATAGTTCTCTCTAATTCAGAATCGTAATGCACAAATCCTTCAGAACCTAAATAACACATACAAAAAAAAGATAAAATAAAACACACTAACAAAAGCAAGGAAAAGTAAAAGATTTAAATTTTTTATTTTTCTTTATATGAAATTTTTAATTAATTTCCCCGGCAATGGTGCCAAAAACTTGATGTCGTCCGAATATTTACCCTTACGTTTTCACTTTATATTTCTTTCCAATGATATTATCTCTTTCTTTGTAACGGATGCTAAAAACTTCACTCTGAAGCAAATAAGAAATATATTTTAATTATTTTATAATATGAGATTCTACGCAAGTATACGTATCATTTATCAAGTAATATAGAACTTTTTGACTAAACCCCGAGATATCAAACCCACAGGGAAATGTCTAAAAATTTAAAAAAAATAAGAAAAGTAACTTTTTACTTTTTAAATTGATTTTGTAAAGTATGTTTTAAAATAGATAATTTGACAATTATTTTTGATATGTTCTATTTAAGAAAAGTAAAGCAAGCAATTAAAATTAACAAGACTCTAAAAACGATATGAAAACAATGAGAATAAAATATCTTTTTCCTGTTTTAATGAATCAGTAATAATTATGGAATTTTATTGTGGAAGTATTTAAATGTGTTGTACTAAATAGGAGCAAATTTATTCTTTGCCCTTACTTTCTTTACCCTTACTTGGTTCTATAAAGAAAATTGGTTAAGCTAAAGCTTTAAAATTTTGTAGATGGGTTAGGCAGGGAAGATACCAGCTCTCACCTTAGAGTTCCCTAAATTCCCTCCACTAGGGGCTAACATATCATAAAAAAAAATTTCACCTTAAACCAAATTAGGGCTTTAGCCTGTCACTCTAAAGTCCTCTAATTTTACTCCCCATTAAAACATATCTCCCTATTTATTTGCATTCAATTATATGGACTACAAGTCTCATCCATATAATTGAATGTCATTCTTCCAATTGTTGATTGAGACAAGCCGCATTGTATCTTACATATTCTCCCAACAAATTTTACATCTTAATTGGCTAATTCAAGAAGTAAATTAAGTGTAAAGAAATAAATCATCACAACTTCTTTCAACATTAAACTTATATACTTCACACAACATCCTTCCATAATTTAATTACTTCATCATTTAAAATGAAAAAGATAAAAAAAAACCACTCAGAACTCATGTTAAAAACACAAACATAATTTGATTTGAAAGTAGAAATCATAGTGACCACAACAAGTTTTACTTAAAAACCAAATGTAAAAAAAAATAAAGATAAACACTTATCTGAAAATCCTCTCCACAAGACTCTGAAAGTTCCACTAAAATTTTGCTTTCCACTATAAGACTCCACAGAGGTTGGCGCCCAACACTGAGGATTGACTCTCCTAAATTCTAATACAAATTATGATAAAGTAAAATAGAAGAGTAAAGAAAATTTGGTGAGAAGAAGGCTCTACTTCTTCCTCTTCCTTGGAATTAACTTCAAGCTTTTCTCCAACTTCTCCCACCAAAATTCTCTCCTAAACTCTTATCTTGGGTGTGGTGCCACCGCTTTCTGATCTTTAAGTCTTCATTTTTTAATAATTCTCCAAAAGGTTCTTTTGGTGTTTCTTCAAAATATATTCAGATTCAATGTATCCACCAAGAATGCATCCATTCGTTCAAATTTTAAATGAATTTTGGCGCTGATGGGAAGTTAATGAAGTTTAAACCAAACGATGCTTCAAAAACCCCTTCAAATTTACTCCAAAATCAAATAAAATTCATCACTGTAACTGTGGCGCTTATGCGCCAGCAATCTGGCGCTTAGGCCCCAAAGGCCAATTTTGTACACTTTTCAATTTTTTCTCCAAATTCGATCCTTTTTTGTTCCTTTCATCGCAATCAGTCATTTTCATCACATCTATAAGAAAGACATGAATATACCTTCCATTAAAGTGCAATATCAATAAAAATAGGTATAAATTGTGGTTAAAAACACTTTATAGTTTAGGTGGACCAGGCGGTGGTGTTGGTGGTGTGGTGGATGTGTCGGTGTCTTGATGTGCCTGTGTGTGCAAGTGTTGGTGTAAAGGTTATGATGATGATATTGTGTCATTATAATTTTTCTTTGATTTGTGATATTGTGGCATTCCTATTTATGTTAATTAGTTTTTTTATGCTAGTAATACAATGGTTAAGACCAAAGAGGTCGGTTCATTTGCAATGTGGGATAAATAAACAAAAATAATATTTTGCGACCTTTGCCTCAAGAAGGTCGATCTGGGAAATAGGCAGAAAACATATTTCAATAAGGAATGGCGGTATAATATTATAAAAAAATTCAAGAAAATTATAAGCAGAGAGTACGATAGGATGTTATTAAAAAAAAGTGGGATCAACTCAAAAAAGATTAGAAAATTTTAAAGGAATTGAATCGAGGATCAACGGGCTTGGGGTAGGATCCGATAAAGCAAATGATTGATGCTTCCGAGGAGTGATGGGTAGAAAGACTTACGGTGACCATTTTTGAAATGTCCCTTATTTTGGTCAATTTTTTTAATTCAACTATATGTTATATGAATTTTTAGATGGTGCATGCTACAAAAAAATAATAGATCCTAAGTTGGAGGAGAAGTTGGATCGTATATTTGGGGGTGTCATGGCAATGGGCAACAATGCATGTGCCCCCAGTGAGACAGGGTTTGTTGGCATTCACAAAAAATTAGGAGCCGACCAATTGGGTGATTCCACTGAAGACCACAACCCATACCTCCATGAAAGTTAACGAGCCAATGTAAGCGTCTGCGAGTTGAAATGAAAAAGAAAATGGGAGCTGCTTTTGTTAGAAGTCAGATATCACAGTTGATGGCTTTATACAGCAATGATCCCAGCACATCTCAAGCAATTTCTGTCCAACTGTTTTACAAATTCTAAATGCAACTCAAGAAATTTATGAGAACTTGCCACTGTATTTGTTTTCTATGGAGTTGTTGGATGATTCAACCAGGAGAGAATTTCTAACTGGTATGCCCGCTAAGCGTGCAGTGGTGTACCTAGGACATTTTTATGAGAGGAGGAACATTTGATATACTTTTTTTATTTACAATCGCATGGGCAATTTAAATGTTTTTTTTTCTTGGGACATGTCTTTATGCTTATTCATTAATGCTTATATGTTTATTGTTTTGTTCGTAACCTGATATGATTATAGCTAACTCAATGATACTTATGTGTTAGCCAATTTGATATTGAAATACATGAATGCAACTAGAGAAAGACGCAGAAGGAGAGTTACAGTTGTTGTATGCTTGATATATGAATATTCTAACTCATACATAGATCGCTCCCCTTGCCCGACATCCTCATATGCTGGTGACAAGTGGGTTGGGGAGTTGCTTGCAGGCCACCCAACGAGATTTAACAATATGTTCCGCATGACACAGGCGGTATTCACCGATCTGTTGGAGGAACCACATTTAGAAATTATGCACTTCATCGCTCTCGAACAACTTCGCAAGAGATGTTGGCGATAAACCTCTACATATTATCGTTGAATGAATCAATGCGAGGATAAATGGAGCAATTTCAATACTCCTACACAATTTGTAGATACTTCTTAGTAGGGTTGAATGCCCTTCTATATTTTTCTTCACAAGTCATAAAACCAACAGATCCTACGTTCGAATGGACCCCCACAGAGATTTCACACGATGCATGGTATATTCCATACTTTAAGGTAATTTCACCTATTTAGTACATTCAAATTTCAAATAAATATTGTAATCATGTAACCCTTCGTTATCTTTCTAGAATTATATTAGAGAAATCGATGGAACACACATTGATGCACTTGTTCCAAATAATGAGAAGATCGCATTCATCGGCCGTTGTGGGTCCCTAATGTAGAATGTCATGGTAGTATGTGACTTCAACATGTGCTTCACTTTTGTCATAACTAGTTAGAAGGTTGTGCCAATGACAGTCAAATTTTTAAAGCTGCAACATGGAATAATAAGTACAACTTCCCACATCCACCTACATATACGCTTGAGACTGAACTACTCTCCTAATTCATCTTTTCCTCAATACTAATCATGCAATTCACATAAGGTAAATACTATTTGGTTGATGCAGGATATCTGTTGCAGCAATATTATCTCAAGCCCTATCCTAATATGAGATACCATATACCTAACTTTGAGCGACTCAGCAATGTCATACGGGGTAGAAAAAAAATGTTGAATAAAATACATTCTTCCTTGAGGTGTCATTGAGAGGATTTTTTTGTGTTTGGAAGAGGAAATAAGTAATACTTTGCAATATGACATCTTACCCATTTTTCAAATAAGTACATATTGTGATTTCCACGATGACTCTCTAGAATTACATTTGACGGCATACTTCCCGCAACAACATCGACTTCCGTAGGGCAAACGAGGATCATGAGCATGTCCCTGCCGAGGCATTTGGGTATCGTCTTAGACAGTCTTTGTCACAGGCTGAAAATGATGCTCTCGAGCCTTGTACTAACAACAAAGAAGGTGCAAGCGAGATGGTAGAGTTGAGGGAACGAATTATAAATGCGAGAGTATAAGGGTGATTTGAGTATTCATCAAATTATTAATTTTAATAGTAGTTGAAGAGATTCATTGTTTTTTGTATTTATATTTTATACAGTTCATGTTTATTTTCACTCCATCTTTATTTGATATTAAGTTTTTTACGTTGTTTGTAACTGTTTTTATTTCTTTTCATATTTCTTTTGTTTTCCTTTTATTGGGATTGAGAGGTTCATGATAAGACGTTTGACCTTATGGGTTCTTCTGGATAACCTGTTTGTCGCTATTGGTTTGTGTCACATGTGAAATTCTAATGAAGGAAACCAAGTTCCTCTCTTCTTTTTGGTGATGTGGTTTTTAAGGTTCTTCTGGATGACATGTTTTGGTGATATACATATTTGACATACACGAGCTCGGTATTATGTAGGTTAAAGGCAACTAAAAAATCCTTTCTTTTATAAGGCCTGTTGTCTTCTTGTAATGACAGATTCATTGGTTGATCAACTGAGTTCTTTGAGACCTCACAACTACATAAAACTATAATTAATTACTTCTATTAAAAATTTTTACTTGTGTTATGTCTAATGGGATGTCTTTTAAAGCATTCGGGAAAGATGAGTTCAAGGATTGTGCTGCACGGTGAACTTCAATGTTCCCTACTAACTTCACGTCATTCACATAGCTACGGGAGACAGTTCTACAGATGGTTGCAGAGAATAAATGAGAACTGTGACTTCTTTTGGTTGGCAGATAGGCTGGAAGATTCCACCGCTGAGAGTGATCGGACATGAAGACTATCCTTGGAGGACGGCTTAACTCGTAACATACGCCATATGCATTTTAAAAATAATATTATCATATTATTAAATATTATTTTAATAATCTTTTTCTTAATTTTAGGCCTCATTTGGGGCAGCTTATTTTATGCTGCGCGTTTTGAAAACGCACTCAGACCCGTTTGGGTAAATTGCATTTTGGCTGCTTTCTCAAAATAATGCATTTTCAAACCGCTGAAATCAGCATTTTCACACCGCTTCTAGCTAGTGCGGTGGCAGCTTTTAAGTTAGGATCTAGCTTTTCCAAAACAAAAAAAAAATTATAATAAACACCGCAGCTTTTTAAACAGCAGATTATTTTTCAGCAGCTTATTAATAAGATGCAACTGCCCTAACAGACCCTTAGTAATAATGACACTCACTGTTAAATGAGATGTATTTCTTTTTTTTGTACTGTTCTGAAATGAATTGTTGCTTTTAAAGTATAAAATATATTAGTATGATAGTTATGTTGCAAACAACATTACTATGCAGGGACAAAATGATCATTTTTTTTAAACAGCTACAACACAGTTGTTTTCAAACTACAAAAAATAAATAGACAGTCAGATTATGCACAACAGCTTTCAGTGGTAGCTGTTGCGCTGCAGCTTATTAATAAGTTGCAGCTGCCCCAAAACGGACCATGATATTGTAGCAAGTGCATTGATCGCTTGAATTTAGAAGTGCATTTTTAAAATAAATAAAATTTGTCAAACTTATTATTTTGATAATTGTTATTAGAAATTCTTATAAGCAATTGAGAAGAAGAAACAATATGGAATAATTGGACCAAAAGCTCAAAATATTCATCTGATTATTAAGAAGTGATTGATTTATTCTCATAATTATAAATTGCTCCAATTTAGTCTCTGAATATTAAAAATTATTCTGAATGGATCCTACATTAAAATTTCTGTTAAATTTAACGGATCCCTTCACAAATTTAAGGGTAAATCGGTCTATTTTATGTTCAACATGAATTAAATGTTCCTAGTTCACTGATTCTCATGAAAACTAGCCGAGCTAGAGACCAGCCTCTCCGTTCATTATTCTGCACAAGCTCGACTTCTCTACTCTTGTATCATCGTTGATCGAGCGCGCATCGACTCAAGACACCTCCCTTCGTTGCTCTACCACACGGATACGAAATGAGTGAGTAGTATGTAAATCTTCTCTTTTTTTTAACAGTGTTGCAAACAACAAAAGAAAGTCGATGCCAAATTTCAATGGAAGCAATATTAATAACAGCCCCTCTAATTTCATTTCTGTTGGAAATAGAATTTGTAATTTCTTGTTTTGAAATGTTTTTATTCCTATAATAATTCAAAATGATTGGCCATTTTGCTTCGAATCTCTTGTATAGAACAACAAATGATTAGTTAAATCTAATTGATTTTACCCCAACATCTTCAATTGAATGTTATGATTTTTAATATTGTATTAAAATTTGATAATTATTATTTCGTTAATTCAATCACCTCATTTCAATATATATTCAATTTTCTATCAAATAATTTTAATCTCGCATCAATCTCAGCAAAATAATTCTAAAATAACTTTATAAAAAAATGCCAAAATAATCATAAGATATTGACTCAAACAATATTATCATAACATCAAAGAATTTCAAAACAAAATTTCAAGAATAATAAAACTATAAATGTATCAAATATATTTTTGTTACAAGTTAAAATGTAAACAAAATAATATGCAAAACAAAGCCGATAAGCAGACTCCAGGTAAGGAAGAAATAAAAGATGTTGCACCCAAATGATCCGAGGCATCTCCAGCTTTATCTATCAATACTTCAGGAATTATAGATGAGACTTGGCAAGGGCAGAGGCAAACATTAACTTAATATGAAAGCTGTTGGAGATTCAGAGTTGAATAAGTCTATATTTCACACTGGTAAGTGTGTTGGGTTTATATCGAACTTTAGTCTCGAGGCAAGTTCTCAATAATTTGCAGCTAAATATGATTTCTTTCGCTTCAATTTGTATTTATGGTGAGCCCAAAGTTGCGGTTGGTTTCATTCATTCTAATCTGGAGCTTATAACCTGATTTATGAAAAGTATCTTTGCACTGCAGAATGCATCAATCCCATTGTAAATAATAATATTGGTGAAAGCTGCATGTTGCTGCATGTATTGAGTACAATTCTGCTTGAACTCTACTCCTCAGTAGTTGTATTCTTTACGGGCAAATAAGAAACACTTGCATGGATTCTTCGTGGATTCTGCAGAAGAGATTGTCATACGCTTGCTTAGGGACAAATTCAATGGAAGACTAAATGCAACAGCACTTCATAAGAGCTAATAAAAATTAACAAATGATTCAGCTTTTATCCTAACAGTTAAGGATTGCTAAAAATAATTCAACACTTGACTCACTCTCTAGGCCTGGGAATCCCATTGGTTTTAGTGGCATGAGATTTATAATGGTAAACAATACATTGAAAAAGCATTGCATAGATAACAACAATAATGACTGGCCAAGATAATTTCTTTAAATGTAAAAAAAAAAAATCAGTTTTCAAAATGCCACAACATCAAATGCATATTACTCAAGAAAAAAACATTGCTGTCATTGAGTGCAAAATTAAAAAACTCTCAAAAACTCATAATATAAAATTTTAAACCGAAATTTAAACAAAAGAACTTCAAAACTCTAATACTCGATAGCCCATGAAACCCTTCAAACTTCATCTAATCAATCTTCTTTTGTTGGGATGTGTGAATATGTTCACAAATAAAATATCACATTAGTATAAGTAAATTGTACAATTCTTTACAAAACTATATTTAATAGCTAATTAATAATCATTTTATTAATTGGTCCTTGTGTCAAGGCATCCAATGTTGATACTATTTGTGAACCATAATGTTAATCAATATCCATTAACTAAGCTTATAAAAGATAAAAAATTACACAAAGATTGGGGTATTTATTTTTTACTTGAATAAAGTGAAGATATGAATTCATCATACTTACCAATGTACACCTATTGTTTTATTCATCAGCATATAACTGATCTTGTAGGATTTCTTCGTCTTGGATTGTCTCAGCAAATTATCTGTTTGTTAAAATGTAAAGCCATTGTAACCTACTTAAGCTTATTTTTTATGAGTTGTTTTATTTTTCATCAAAACCTCTTCTGGTTAACTTTGATGATCAACCCTTCTTTGGTTTATTATAGTTTTAGTGGCGAGAGAGTTACTTTATTAGTTTTAGGTCATTCATTAGGACCATTGATAAGCATAATGTTGAGCTCATAAGTTTTTCTGTATATATCAATAATATAGTAACTATGGATAAAATATTCATGGTCAAGCTCCACCATATTGATTGCAGCACATACATGAAGATAAGGCAAGCCAAGCCAGTTAGTTTCCATCTTGTACAACTCTTAAGAGAAATCATTTAATTTGATGATTGTGATATAGTAGTTGTCATCGTCATCCTTCACTCTAATATAATCCTCAAACTCATATATAAACTTTTGAAATGCCTCTCCATTCTTTGAACAATACTTACCATTATACTTCATTATACTCTTTCTTCTTTTGCATTCTCATCATCACCAATTTCTAATATTCTAAAGCATAATTTTAAAAGGCAACTCTCTTGCCTCAATAATATAGAGTTGAAACATTCACAAATTATTGAGTAATGTACTACATTTGAAGATGCAACTAAATTGTGATCGGCACCACTCTCTGAGTTGTTTTTCCAGCCAACCATTGATAAGCATTATGAATCAATTTAGCCAAGTCTTTAATATTGTAAGCAAATTGATTTATTGTAGCACTCACTCGCTGTACGTAAAAAATTCTTCAAATCAACTACTTTAAATCCTGCCAATTTTAAAAATTACCATGCAAATATCGCATTAAAAATTTATCCGTACCATCGGGTAGAAGATGCTCAAAAATAGATATCAAGTCCTTTTGTTTATCTAAGATAATGTGAACTGTTACTATTTAAAACAAATGTGTACATTTCTAACCAACTATTCCATAAATCATTCAACCATTTTTTATTTCACTTCAACAATAACCCATGTTATTGGAAATATATTATTATTATTATCAATCAATTTAATGACGATTAATAAGTGGCCCCGTTGTGGTTTCTTTAAAAGATAACCATCAACTTATTGGTCTGCAATCTAATAGGAAGCCTTTTTACATGCTTCAAAGGCTCACAATTCTTAATCAAACCTCCAAATTCGTGTCCTGTTCTTTCTTTACAGAAATAATTGTTCATTGATTTATTTTTATAATTTTCTAGTAATAATGTCATCTCTTCTTGAACTGTCATCCTCTTTGAAGTGCACTAACTTCCGTGTCTTATTGATAACCTTCATAGCATGTGATTGAAACATGTGGTTTCTTTAAAAGATAACCATCAACTTATTGGTCTGCAATCTAATAGGAAGCCTTTTTACATGCTTCAAAGGCTCACAATTCTTAATCAAACCTCCAAATTCGTGTCCTGTTCTTTCTTTACAGAAATAATTGTTCATTGATTTATTTTTATAATTTTCTAGTAATAATGTCATCTCTTCTTGAACTCGTCATCCTCTTTGAAGTGCACTAACTTCCGTGTCTTATTGATAACCTTCATAGCATGTGATTGAAACATGTTATCAATTATTTCTCTTCTAAATAATTTAGTGTTACATTGTTGATCCATCCTTACTTTATTTAAGAATTTCATTGCTATAATTATGTAGGTTAAAATTTTGCAATGATAACTCCATAAGGAAGTATGCTTTTGAAGCGATCTTATCTGCCATGGATGACTTTCCTCATGTTTTGAAATATACAAATGAAACAAACAATTAGACTTCCAACAAATAGCTTTGCATCTTCATTCATCAATTTTTGTTAACTTAATGCTCTTTCTCCTAGCAATTGAACAATTTTGTATTACTTCTTTAAATTCATACTTACTACGAAATAGCATTTCCACTTCAAGATCAATTTTTTTTTTAACTTCGTAATATGATAGAAACAAGCCACTTAAGTGTGATATCATCTTCATCATTATTATAAATGCTGACTTCATTACTGGAATTCATATAGTCACTATCATATCATTTTCATTCAAGTACAACAACAACAACAACAACAAAGCCTTAATCCCACTAAGTGGGGTCGGCTACATGAATCCTTTTTCTCCATTGCATCCTATTTAGTCCGTCACTGGTGCAACTCCAACCCTATTACGGATATATTCATTTCGCATTTTGTCTCTAAGTGTAAAACCACTCATCCACCTAATCATTCTCATCTCGGCAACACTTAACTTGACATTATGTTTCTCTTTTAAAGGCCGACATTCAGCACCATAGAGCATCGAAGGTCTCACCACCATCTTGTAAAATTTTCCTTTCAGCCTAAGCGGTACTTTTCTATCGGACAAAAGGCCGGACGCATTCCTCCACTTCAACCAACCAACTCCGAATTCTACTATTAACATCCCCATCAATATCACCATCGCTTTGAACAATGGACCCGAGATATCTAAATCGTTCACACCTTTTAATAATTTGATCACCCAAAGTTACACTTCGTCACTAGGCCTACTATTACTAAAATTACATTCCATGTATTCGGCTTTAGTTCTACTCAAACGAAGACCTTTAGACTCCAATGTAGACCTCCATAATTCAAGTTTTTCCTAGACTTTTTCTCTTGTCTTATCCACAAGGAGGATATCATCAGCAAAAAGCATACACCAAGGTACATCCTCTTGTAAATGGCCAGTAAGACCATCCATAAATAAAGCAAAAAGATATGGGCTTAAAGCCGATCCTTGATGTAAACCAACAAAAATAGTAAAATACTTGGTCAATCCTCCTTCGGCTCGAACACATGTAACGACTCTAAGCATACATATCTTTAATGACTCGAATATAAGTCATATCAACACATTTCTTCTCAAGGACTCTCCAAAGAACATCTCTAGGAACCTTATCGTAAGCTTTTTCTAAATCAATAAAAATCAAATGTAGATCCTCCTTATTATCTCTGTACTTCTCCACCAAACCTCTCAATAAATGAATAGCTTTCATGGTAGACTCGCTCCGCATAAATCCAAATTGATTATGAGAAATCTTCGTAATACGTCTTAACCTATGTTCAATTACCCTCTCCCATAATTTTAAAGTATGACACATCAATTTAATTCCTCTATAATTTGCACACTCTCGTGCATCTCCTTTATTCTTAAAATGGGGACCAAAATGCTCTTTCTCCACTCCTCAGGCATCTTTTTAGTTTTTAAAATAATATTAAAAAGTTTAGTAAGTCAGGAAACCCCCAAATCACCAAAACATTTCCACACTTCAATCGGAATATCATCAGGTCCTACAGACTTTCCCCCCTTGGTTTTCTTTAAAGCCTCATCAACTTTTTTTTTATTAATGCGACGGTAAAAATGAAAAGTTTTATTATTATTAACGATATTAAGATCACTAAGGTCGATCGTACTTTCAAAGAACATCATTAAAAAGTTTATCAAAATAACTCACCCACCTATGTTGAATATATTTTTCTAAGAAAAACACTTTTCGATTTTCATCTTTAATACACTTTACTCGAGTTAAATCTTTAATTTTCTTTTCTTTGTTTCGGCTAGTTTATACATATATTTTTCACCTTCCTAAGTATCTAACACGTTATAAAGATCACTAAAAGCTGAATTTTTAGCGTCACGGATTATTCTTTTACACTCCTCTGCGGTCTGTTTTATATTTTTCTCGCTTCTACGTTTTTACATTTAAACCAATTTTTATAACATAACTTCTTATATTTTATCTTTTCGCACATTATTATTCCACCACCAACTATTTTTATTTATGTAAACTTTTCTTTCGATTCTCCAAGACATCTTTAATCACTTGTTTAATAATATTAGTTAATTTTTCCCACATAACATTCGACGTCTTCACGAACATCCCAAATATTTAAATCTTGAATTTTACTCATAAAAATAATTTTATTTCGTGTCTTTTAGTGTGCTCCCATCTAATTCTACGACGTCGAATCCTAAGTATTCTTTATTTTACAACTCTTCATCTTAAAATCTGTAACTAATAATCGATGTTGAGTACTTAATCGCTCACTTGGAACGACCTTACAATCCTTACAATCTCGACGATCTCTTCTTCTCATAAGCAAATAATCAATTTGTGTTTTATTATATCCATTCTTATAAGTAATAAGATACGCTCATCTCTTTCTCGAATAAAGTATAAGTAATAATCATATCATACGCTAAAAGAAAATCTAAAATTCGCTCTACCTTCTTCATTAATCGCTCCATAACCATACCATCATGAATATTTCGAAATCTTCTACCACTCTACCGATACGTCCATTTAAATCACCTCCAATAAAAATTTTTTCTTCAAGCAGTATCAGTGTGATGTTTTCTAAATCATTCCGAATTTATCTTTAGATCCTATATCTAAACCAACTCGATGAAAGCATAAGACTTATAATATTAAAAATCTTAAGTATCAATAATAATCTTAAGTCGTTATAATTCTATCTCTAACTCTATTAATTTTAACAACATTATCTTTCAAACTCTTATCTATAATTACACCTACACCATTTCTAAGACGACTCTTACTGAATACCATAGCTTTAAAACCTAAGCTTATCAATCTCCTTAACTTTTTCTCCAACCCATTTAGCTTTCGAATACATAAGATATTTATCTTTCTATCGAATCATAATATCAACCAATTCCATTAATTTACCATCGAGAGTACCTATATTCCAAGATCATATCCTAATACTAAGATTTCACGACTAACTTCTTTACCCGCATCCATCCGTAATGCGTGAACCCTTACTCGACACTACACCTCGGCGCACGGACAGTAGCGACCTCGCACACTTTCCACCGTATTCAGTGCCATACACGCACAGTCGTCTGGGGACGCCCTAAAGACTTACACAACGATCAAAAGGA